>CM055972.1:25032500-25632500 GCA_029531755.1 Holothuria leucospilota | reverse complement strand
ATGTAGATATCTGCAACTAATATCACCTACCCAAAATAACAGGATAAAGACAATTTCACCGAACAGCCTTGCCAAATAAATTCAATGGATGGGGTAAGCAGAGTTACCATAACTATGCGCTGTGTCATAGACACAGATGCATGAGCTTCTTCTTGGTAAAAAGAGAAAACCAATCCATTACAACAATCTGAAGTAAATATGAAAAAGCTTGAACCAGATACTGCACCATAATGCAGGGGTAGGGAAACTTTTTTACTATGGAGGGCCATACTGATAGTCATAATACCACTCACAGGCCAATAGCACCATTGGTGCTGAAAGGCCACATTAAGCTCATCCCATTTAGGGTGTCAGGCCAGTCACTAGCCTTTGTCAAGGCTTTTCTGCCGTTTGTTATCCCTCACTTTATTTAGGCCTACTTCGATTTGAAAGTAGCCTACGCGCTCCAACCATTGAAGCTAGGCCCTCGACTGCTGAGCAAACGATCTCGCGCCGGCATCAAAGCCTTTGGACAAAGTGTTAATATATGCATCTATGATATTCACGTTGCTACTACTTACTATTAATTGTTATTATGCTGCTATGTCGTCGAAAGGAAATTGACCAATGAAATTGCTCGATCCTTTATTATTGTTGCTTGAACACTCGCAGAACCAGTCCCTGTTGTTGACCTTGCGATATTACGTCGACCCAACGTTATCGCTCGAAGAACGGCGGACACTGGTATATCAAACTCTTACCAAATCCATACGGCAGGTTCACAAATGTGTCCGTCCCGTTTGAAACAGAGCTTCGAGCTGTCGATTTATTAATGAATTCGCGTCTAAACTAAGTAGAGCTGCTGAATGTTGTGCGCTTGAATCATCCCATTGATCCCAGTTGTTGTTCGCCATGGAACGAACAGGCAAGGTACAGTCGTGCATATTCATGAATCATTGAAACCGAAGACTCTCTGATTGGTTCCCACTAATTACTACCGATTTGGTAGCAGATTTCGAAGGTTTAGTTAAGCAGTTTGTGCATGAAATTAACTTTGTCCAGAGGCTTTCCTGCGTAGCGATTTCCAGGGGGAGTACAACACCCAGAAGGTAACAGCCAATGTTTCCTGCTAATGTTTCCAGAGGGAGGAGGAAAACTGTCGCAGGAAAGACTCGACAGAGGCTAGCCAGTCACCCATGGCGCGCCCTATTACAGTAGATCCAGGGGAAACAACTGAGTATCTGCCATAATGGAACTGCTTGAGATGAGATGACAAAGAGGGAAAGAGGTCTCCTCATCATTAATTTTACACCGTAGGCAAAAGAACCTGTTGCTGCATCAGACTAGGCCAGGTCAGACTTGGGGGTAATAAGGGAAATAGTTCTACAGTAGGAGGTAATGGAAGTGGGAGGGGGGGGGGGCAAAAGTAGACAAGAGCTCCTTCTGGGGGAGCTGCCCTTAAATTGACAAACTTTGATAATAAAAACATTACTAGGGGGCTAGTTCATGCACCACAAGGCAAAAGCAGTCATGACAATCCAGTCCTTCAGAATAAAGAACACATACCATTAGCCAAAAATGCTATGAGGAGGTAAAGGGGAGCAAGGTAGATGAGGGCTTTCTGAGTGATGCCTGCCCTTTAAGTTGACAAGATTTGATAATCTAAAAGTTATTGGGGCTAGTGCGTAAAACAACGGTGCAAAGGCAGCCACAACATTTGCAACGTGATCAAATGAATAAATCCACAATCAGGAAACACTGAACAGATAATTAGTAACCTCTATAGGAAGCAATATGTTCTTCAAAGGACTTGAGTTGAAGCCGCTTTAGCGCAACATCCTTCATCTCATTAACAAATGCCTCTTCCTATTATTTCCATTCCAAATCCAAGGCCATGCCACAGAATGAGGTCACATTCACGAAAATTAACATCATCCTTTGACATTGCTACCAAAAGATAAATGAGGGGGGAGGGGGGGCTCTAGACAGCAAGAAATTACAGGTACCATCTAGTGACATGTGGGGCCTAGTACTCAAGGGTCTCCCAATGCCTCAGTAAGCAATAATGCATATTATTAGTATAAAGGGGTAGCTACACTGAATATCTGCAATGTGAATACATGTAGCAAAAAACACAGTATCTCCTACACATTCCACCTACAGTACTAAGCAGTAGTTCACTAGCTATAATATGCAAGAAGAAAAAACTATAAATTAGGGCTGTGAACACGTAGCAAAACTATTAAATATTTAACATGCAGGAAGACAGTGTGTACACTACTTCTGTAAATGTGTAGCAAAACCATTCAACATTTACTGTAGTCTTTTATAGCTACATGAATCATGATTTTAGCTATAGATGCTGCTTTGCAGTGTGGCAAAAATGTCCCTTTATTATAGGCCTAATAGAGTGGGCCTACTTTTTTTTATATTTCATGGGTATTCCGACCATATTGTGTGAGGTAAAGACTGACAGGAAAGCACTGAGATTTTTTATGGATGGAATGACCAAAACAAAATAATAGCTGCAAGAAGGTAAAATAGACAGAATATGGGGAAATTCACAGATATTGTGATCCACAAAAAGTAGGCAGAAAAAAGATTCCTGATAAATCACTTAATAAGAAGCTTTTCACCAAACATTTATTCCAAATGATACTGTTTTGTAACTAACCACTACAAGGTCAAAGCCCTAATCTCTTTCCTAAACATAGTGCATAATTCCCCAGGGGACAGATTTATGAAAATTGCCAACTAAGTTGCACACGCAAAATAATTTATGAACTTCTAATACACTGTCGTAGACCTGTGGCATTTATACATTAAGTTTACTGCAGTTCACAAACATATGCAGTGTAATAGCAATTTAGTGCTAAAGCCATTTGCAGTGTCTTTTTCTTCACATACTCAATTTTTTACTTCAGTTCAAAATACTCCTTAAGTGCTACTCTCAAGATGCAGGACTTAAAAAATTTAAAAGATCACTGAAAAATAAATGATGTTCAGGGTATTGTAAATATCTAAAAAGAAAGCCAATTCAAATGATAACTTCAAAGAGACACCTCTGAACTTTTGAGGCTGGTTATGTTAAAACTGAAGGTCAAATGGGATTTATGTTATTATCCTATTGTGGATGTGGTGTCAAAATAACACTTAATGGCAAGCTATAGTGGGAGCTGAATAATGCACAAAACAGTAGATGTTACTACAGGTAGTAGTATGCAGTGAGTTCTATTTCCATGACATCTAAAGCCTATTTTCTTTTATCGTTCAAAAACTCAATGGGCAAAAACTCACTGCAGTTGATCACCACACTGACATATATAGTACAATAAAAGGCAACGAATTTGTACAGAACAATTTCTCACATTTTGTAGGTACAATACAAATTATAGATTACATTAGAAGTAACCAAAGAAATGGTAACATATTCAACTCACAGTAATGTGTAACTGAAATGAATTATCCTGGCAATATTTACTGACTGATAACAAAAACACCAAAAATTTCACCTGAGCAATGAATCCAAAATTTCCTGACATTCAAGTTTTAAGCTTACCACAAAGGTTGAAATAGCTGCTGACTAAATAGCCTCCAAATTCTGTGTAATTCACAAAGTAAAATGCAACCAACCAAAAACAAAACATGCCAGATATGACATATCAAGGCCTTGCTATGGGGGTGGGGGATGGGTCTTAGCCAGAAGATGAAAGGGGTTGGGCAAAGAAGGGACCAAAGTATACAATCTACTGTAGTCCTGCAATGTATTAAAATAAACTAAAGAGCCCAGTGAACAGTTTGTCAAAAAATACCATACACAATAAATTTTGTATTTTCATCCACAATCTTCGCACATTCTATACATCAACAATTTGCTCAGAGAAAGCCCCAAATACTATACACAGTACGGTAATCAACATCTTGTTGGCAATTTTCACATAATGGTTGTGGAATGGGATGGGGCGGGGTGGAATGGGATGGGGCAGGGTGAAATGGGATGGGGCGGGGTGGAATGGGATGGGGTGGGGTGGGGTGGGGTGGAGTGGGACGGGTTGAACTTGGTTGAGTTGTAGATGCTGCAGTGGTTATTTCCTGTTTTATAAGGTGTAACTGTTTCCATTGGGGAGTGATTGCCCAGTTAAGCTCTCAAGAGGTTTTGCAATCTCTCCCTTCCCCATCTTGAAATTGTAAATTATGTTACTAGTATCTATGCTTAAGAGTGGTCTTATATAATATTTAATGATTGTACTGCATTTCTTTCCCCTCAAAAAAACCTTACTAGTAAATCAGCTCGTGTACTACATTGCCATATAAGTATTAATATTACAGTTGTCAAGTTGTGGGAGAATCAAATGAAATGAAATAATACAATAAAGAATAACCATGGTGAGGTAGAGGGTGGACAAAGATGAGTTTCCCACAGGTGAATTATGATAAAAATAATGTAGTGGAGATAAAAAGGACAAAAACATTTTGCACCATTGATGTAACAAAATGCAAGTGAGTATAGCGCCACCGCTATGTCATTACTTTACTGAGACTTATTCCACAGTAGATGGCATTGATCATAAGTATAATAGACAAGGTATTAAAGTAGGAGTGAAATAGATTGCATCAATCTCAGAGAAGGCAAAATTAAAGAACGAACACTTAGGGTTTAGGATGCCCTTCAGTACAAGGGAATCCTTCAGAGCTATTACATTTTGCCAGATGATTATTGCAGGCAATAAGGTATAAATAGGTAAAGAGAAGATAGGGTGTCAAAAAGGCAAGTATCAACTTAATCATACAGTACTGTATCTGCTTACCTACCAAGCATGATCTCACACTGGTGTGTTACAATAGATACATGTGCATACTTTAAATGTCTGACTAATGCTAAACTTGATCTGTTATGAAACGCTCTTCACAATGACTCACAAGCAGGATCTGGGATTATGATTATGTCACAGGAAGATGAAGCAAAGGAAACATTTATGTGGGACAGGCCAGTGTACTTTTAAAATGGAAACTGTGGCATTCACTGATCTTCAATACTGCTGTACATCTGGTCAGTTCCCTGAGCCACCAGTTCCGGGAATACCTAGCTTCTATGTATTTCTGGGGAACCGTTCACACAGAAACATTTTTCAGTTTCTGTGTGAATGGTTCCATAGAAATATGTACAAGCCATTTGCTTTGCGGCTACCCCCTCCCCTCCCCTCCCCTCCCCTCCCAGCAAAACATAGCACGTTTCGGTTTTGGTGTGATGCACCTTAATGATATCAGTTCAAATGGATCTGTATCCAGGGGCAAACCATCAACTGAAAGTAGAAAATACCTAGGTAAAGCCTTGGAAGCAACAAAGCATACAAGAGCATCAATGATGCTGTAGCTCAACTACAATTTCTCTCACACAGTTAATGTTATATAGTTTCACTAGGGATCCAAATCAAGGAGTCGTAGACTGTCATGATCTAGGAACTTCAGTGCTATAGATGTAAATGGTCACAGCAGTGGTATATCTGCTAGAGTTGTCCGCTTGCGACTTTTTGTTAAGTGTCTGTGGGCACAGTACTGTAGGTAATTCTGCTGACAAAAATTAGGCTACTTATACCCCAATTTGTCAGGTCTGTCAAAAAATGATTCCTATAGTATACATCATACAAAACATAAACCCTTATGGAGAAGCACTAGCATGCATTTCACCATATGTTTTGTGACCCCAAATGGCAATTAACATTAGTGTTTGCACCGGGTCCAAAATTCAGAACCAGGTACCCGAACTCGATGGTCGGTCGGGTACCCGAGTACCCGAAAATATAACTTATGTTAGGCTACAAGTTTGTTCTTAAGTCATAAAAGTCATAATGAAAAATTTTGATTTGCAAGTTGATATAATATAACACCAACGTATCTTACGTATGGGCATGACAAGTGTTCTTAGGCGTGTCCGTGATAAATTTTGCCAGGAAAAAGTAACATGTTAGGTGCATGTTAGGTGTTCTGTCACACATGCAATCTATGTTAGTGAAACTTTGGATCCAGGTAGCAATTTGAGAACAGGGTCCTGACATAATCGGTCGGGTACCCGGGTACCCAGTGCAAACACTAATTAACATCAACACAAAGTACACCTATGCATCATCCACTGAACACTCTGGCCAACTTTGATAAGATTCTGACACAACCATGAGTATTTCAAGGCTTTTGCTTGATTCTACTGTTTGCCCTAGCTCTTTGACCCCAAACAACTTTAAACTTCTTCAAAAGTAAAACTCTGATGACCCATCAATTCATCTACTACATACTCTTGTCAACTTTGATAAAAGTCAGACACAACCCCTAGGAGCTGAAGGCATTTGCACAATTCCAGTGTTTGACCTCTCCTTGACCCCAAATGACCTTTGACCTACTTCAAAAGTACAACTTTGAAGACCTGTCATCTACTGTACACTCTGGCCAACTTTGATTAGGTTTGGATATAACCCCTACTGGTTGAAGGGTTTGGAGTGATTTCACGGTTTGACCTCTCTGACCCCAGATGACCTTTGACCTGTACTTCATAAGTACAACTCTGATGACCTATCATCAATTGAACCCTCTGGCTAACGTTGATAAGATTTGGGTATAACCCTTAAGAATTGAAGATATTTACAACATTTCACTTTTTGACCTTTCTTTGACCCCAAATGACCTTTGACCTAGTTCAAAAGTACAACTTTGACAGCTTGTCATCTACTGAACACTCTGGCTAACTTTGATAAGATTTGGATATAACCCTTAGGAGTTGAAGGCTTTTGATTGATTTCACTGTTTGACCCCTGCTTGACCCCAGATGACCTTTGACCAACTTTAAAAGTACAACTTTGATGACCCGTTATCTACTAAACACCCTGACCAATTATGATAACATATGGATATAACCCCTAGGAGTTGAAGGCTTTTGAGTGGTTTCACTGTTTGACCCCTGCATGACCCCAAATGACCTTTGACCCACTTCAAAAGTACAACATTGATGACCAATTATCTTCTTAACACTCTTGCCAAATTTTATAAAATTCAGACATAACCCATAGGAGTTGAAGGCTTTTGCGTGATTACACTATTTGACCTCCTTTTGCTTGACCTCTCTTTGACCCCAAATGACCTTTGATCTACTTCAAAAGAACAACTTTGATGACCAATCATCTACTGAATATTCCTGTCATATTTGAAAAGATTCCAACAAAACCACAAGGAGTTGAAGGCTTTTGCGTGATTTCACTCTTTGACCTCTCACGACCCCCAATGACCTTTGACCTACTTCCTGTTACCATAATTATCAAGCCCTTGATATGTGTTATACCCACACCAACTTTGAGAAGGAACGGTCAAAGCACCTGCAGACAGCAGCCTTTTTTCCAATGTTGACGGACAGACAGACGGACGGACAGACAGACAGACAGACGCATTGCCATGACAATAGCTCAACTTGTTGAGCTAATAAAAAGGCAACTTCATGGCTTAAACAGAGAATCCCTTGGTAAAGCCATCCTTCTTAAGCACAGAATACCCAGGTAAAGCCATAGGTTCTGGCAGAGAATATTAGGGTACAGACCTGAGTTCAAACACAGAACACTATGTGAAGCCATTGGTTCAAACAGAGAATACATGGGTGAAGTCTCCAGCTCAACCAGGGAGGTCTGTACCTAGGTAAATCCATCAGTTCAAGCTGAGAATACTTGGGTGAAGCTATCAGTTCAAACAAGGAATACCTCTGTTGAGCCAACAGTTCAAGCAGGGTACCTGGGTAAAGCTAGAAGTTCCAACAATGCCTGTACCTAAGTAAAGCCATCAGTTCAAACAAAGAATACCTGGGTAAAGCCATTAAAGCAGATAAAACCTAGCAAAACCATCAGTTCAAGTAGGGAATACCTGGGTAAAGCCATTTGATCAAGTAGGGAATAACTGGGTAAAGCCATTAGTTCAAGTAGGGAACACCTGGGTAAAGCCATTAGTTCAAGTAGGGCATACCTGAATACCTGGATAAAGCCATTAGTTCAAGCAGGGAAACCTAAGTAAAGCCATGAGATCAAGCATTGAATGTATAAAGAAATCTACAGGCTCAATCTAGAACACCTGGAAAGAGAGACATTTCAAACAGACCATAAACACCTGACTGGGATCATTTGTTCATAACCACCACCAAAGAAGAATTACTGAACATGATTAAGATTGTTTTCTCATCAATGTAAATGTAACAACCAACATCCAAAAGGATGGATTTCAACTTTAGTGGAGGAAATAGTTTTACCAGACAGTTGACCAAACGTGATAACGTGTGGAGACAAAACTGGAGAAGGAAGATGCTCTATTGTGCCCTATGTAAATAGGAGGTAATGAGGAGCGAAATAAACTACAAGATTTACATTGTTTTCTCATCACTATAAATGTAACTGCCCAGGTAAAGTCTTTATGTTTGTCAAAGTAATAACAATAGCCACAAAACATTAAATGGGAGAGGATACTAACTCAAGCAACAATTCAAGCATACATTTTTCTTTTAACAAAAACTGAAACCTCTAACCAAGAACGAAGCACGTATGCCCAGGTTGCAAAGCCAGTTTTATGAACTCTTCAATGAGCCTGTGACAGATGTGAGGGTCCATAACAGCCAATGAAATGAAAACATCAAGCAAATGGTCTAGTTTGCATCTCGCTTGAACAATGAACTTGATCAGCTTTCATAAGTGATCTGTCTTCGATCAGAAAGCCACATGTATGACTGGGAAGCACAAACCGTAAGACCTCCGTTTTAATTGGATTTCGAATATTTGTTTGAAGGAACTGAAAGGCAGTGACTTCAAGTTACCTTCGTATTCAACCATAAAATGTTGAGCACGGCTCAGACCACGTTGTTGTGGTACAGTATTACGTTTACTATTTGTGTGCAGTGAGTGTGATTGATTACAGCGTTACATGGCACATTTACAACCTGTACATCTTCAGTTTATAAGTTACAAACCATACCCAATAAAGGTCATCATTCTAAAAACAGATACTTCATGATACATCATTCACAGAACCTACAACATGCAAAAATTTGTGTGTATACCACCCACCATAACCTACATACAACAATTAATAACCTGTGGTTCTTTCATCCTTGCTACCCTTTTCACTTTGTTTTTTATCTAAGGTACAGCATTATCATTGGGGGCAGGGGAGACGAGTGGGGGAGTGGGGAGGAAGATAGCACAGGTGTGCATCCAGTACATGTTATATGAACCATAACATGCAAACTGGCTGGTGTGTAACCAGAATTAAAGTATACCTGAAGTAAAAAAATTACCAAAATATTGTTGCAGGGGTTGCAATATTATGAACCTGGTTAGTCAAACTTTCACCTTCAAAGGACATTCCTGTGCGGTGATGTGAAATGCTGAAGTTCACTCAATTGCAAATGACTGACTGCATAAAAACTTGCGATGATACTCTTGCACATCATTTCCGATTACATCCTTCACTTTTCTTTAATTTTTTTTCTAAAGCAACTGCAACTTGTTTCAAAATGTCATCATTATGTGATTGCTATATAATGGTTGTGAAAAGCCCTTCCCTTGCAACATACTATGTTATAAAACATTTACCTTTCACGGTCATCATGCAAATACTTTTTTTTTAAAAAAAAATAGGACATGTGAGTTGTACATGAAGGACATCAGAAATTATTGCCCAATGAAATTTGATTATACTGTACTATTGCGAATATTACGATGTTTTATAACAATTGCAAAAGCTATGAAGATGGTAGTTTGACCAATAAGACTGATTCCCCTCTCTCTCTGTGCTATTAGTTTACCAGGGTTACTTGCGGGTAAGTGGGGATTACACAGGTGAATAGGAGGTAAGGAGAGGGGCGATGTAGATTTTCTAACCTCTAACCTCTTTAATATATTTTGTCGTAATTTTAGACTTAAGATGCACTTTAAATCAACAAAACTTAAGGAGGTGATGAGGAGCCAGATAGACTACTAAGTCACATCACTGTAATTCAGTATCAACATACTGTAATCATATCATTACCAACCGATAGCTGGTCGAGGTCTCAGCCTTAGGGGTTATTGGGGACAATGCCTCCACAACACTATATTGAAGAGCCCTCAGTCAATGTATTTTTTTGCTTTGCATGGTATGCTGTTGATTTAAACTGTACAGATTCTGTGCTAACTGGTTTATATGTGATTTCTGTTTGATACATATCATACAGGTTTTTGGTTTGGACCAAAAGACTGATCTGTCACACATAAAAATTCCAGATTTAACATCATTTTGGTGTATGGTGAGTTTCCCATTTGCCCTACAACAACAAAAGCAACTAAACCCCTTTAGCACTATGTACAGGTGGATTTAACAGCCATGCAAGAGTTTACTCTCCAGACCACAAGCTTTGCCAAAAAAAAAACCTTACCTGAAACCGTATAATCCTACAGGAAGTGACACAGTTAGCCTAGTCCCAGTAAGGAAAGCTAGGCCCCTACTAAGCACTATTTGCACATATGCATATTAACACTGCAAGTGCTGTAAACACAAGTAGGGGCTATAGGGAAATAATGATTATAGACAAAATGGATTAGATATTTTACAAAAATTACTCAAAGATGTATACCTCTTCAAAAAGAATTTAGATGGCTTCTTTTTTTTGCACATACAGTAACTCAGATCAATAAGATGTACATACAAAAGTTATAAATGGAAGAATAAACAATGGTTGCCATACTGGCGTTTCGCCAAAATAGGCAAAGTTGGCGTTTTTTTTTACCTTTGTTGGTCGCTAAAAAATTGAAAGTGCATGCCAAACAGCATTTTGGCGTTTTTTGGGGCCTAATGGAAATTAGAATAAAGCACCTTCCTTTTTCACGAAATTTCAAGAAAAACCCTTCTTTTTTCCCTGGAACATAACGGGTTTACATAACGGGTTTACAATTTACACTCCACTTGTAGCAATAATAGATTGAGTATGTAATGATGTATATCTTATTACAGTGTGTTGACATAACCAATCACGACTGAGACTCTCTATACTTTACATAGATACAGGGTCAATTTTCCTCAAGTAGGAGATTTTTCTGATTTGTCGTTTTTTCATGTGATTTGGCCGGCAATTTGGCTGGTTTCGCCACAGAAAATCTGGCAACCCTGGAATAAACCTGAAAACATTGTAACTAGAGAAACAATACTACAGTGGCTCAACCCTTTTGAATGGATTCATAGCCCTATGTACCATTCAGGTTTCAATACACAATTTTTTGGATGTATGTTCTTGTATTTTGGAATTCCTTGGAGGTGGGAGGTCTTGTGAAGGAGATGCACGATTATTATTGGGCTTTTGCTCTCAGTAGCCATCATTTCCCCTTCCACTGGTCAATTCTGGCCAAATGTAAGACGATGAATCTTGGAGGGGGGGGGGGGGGAAGCAGGACGGAAGTGTGAGACAATTTAAGACCTGACATTATCTGGTAGATTTGTGTTGTGCCAGTATTTGCTTGGTTTTATAGTTGATCTTAACTATATATACAATGGATCCATGTGACTACAGAAAGAACAAACTGGCAAGTGTGGAGTGTAACTTACATTTCAAAGAAAAGTCCAGTTTAAGATAGTTTCCCATTCATAGGTGGACTCTTTCTTGGCTTCCACAGCCATTCCCCCCCCCCCCCCAGATACATTGCGAATGATGTCCTAAGACATATTTAACATGGCCCTACTTTCCAAAGTTGCATATTTATGAGTAATGACTGAAAATACACCATTTCAGTTGCCAGGGAAAAATTCCCAGGCAAGGGTTAACTATTAAAGTATAAACACAAAATGCAAACTTTACAATACGAAACACTGAATGAATCCCCAAAACTCCCTGGATTGGGAATCTACGAGCCCCAATACTCACCTCCTATTTATACTGTAATTCCCACCCACCCTCAACTAGGCCCGCAACTAGATTGTCATTTTCTTTTCAACAGAAAACACATTCATGCATATTTATTACATAAGACAAAAAAAAATTCTGGTTGCTAAGAAAATTTCCCCCTAGCAACAGAGGTCAAAGGGCAGAATAACACAAAACCCAAACTTCTAATGATGGGAATACAAAAGAAATGTCATTTGCTTTTCAAACAAAAACAATATATACACATTTCTGAAATTATCATCATAGAATGCATTCCCCAAAACTCCCTCATCTGGGAATCTACGAGCCCCCATACTTACCTCCTATTTACACATGCAATCCTCACTTACCCACAGTAAGACCTTGGCAAACCAACAGCACAGTGGAGGAGGGCCCCCTCCAGCAAAGGGCGGCCTCTCATAGTCTTCTTCTCGCTTGCTGTTGGACAATTTAAACACGTTTTGGACTTTGGGTAAGTGGGGATTACTGTACATGTGTAAATCATAGGGGGTAATGAGAGGTGAAATTGATACAGTCAGTATAAGCTTTTTTGGTTGCCAGGGAAAAATAAATAATTCCCTAGCAATAGCAGTTTTAGCACTGAATGAAAGCAAGATGCAAACTCCAATTGCAGCAGTAAAGGATAAACCTTAACCTTTTCAAGAGAAATAAACCTCAAATCATGAGGACTCAAGACAATACAGTTATTTAGTTGCTAAGGATTTATAACCTACTGTACTTTGACAGATGAATTAAATGAGCAAAATAGACTAAATATTACACATCTCATCTCACAGCATCTCTACTGCAAGTATCTTTTATAACATTTTAGAACATGTGGCATCCTCAAGGTGAACGAAGGGGTTATTTTGCATGAATATAAAATTCAGTTACAAAATTTTGTTGTAATATGATTTAAAAGAGCTGTTCCAGAATTAGGATTCCATACTATACTGTACAAATCGAATTTGGGGTGACTGCACTTTCCCTTTAGCAACACTATTTTATGTTATCTATACAGCATTTCAGCAGCCTATATCCATCTTAATGGAATAATGCAGCTTGAAAACCTTCAGAAAGACAGACTTAACCTTGACTGTATCCTTCCATTTTCACTATGTGCATTAAGTGTAGCAGGACTATAAACTAAGACTGTACCAGACTGTGATCTGTTTATGCTCCTCACTCCCCCTACCAACCCAACCCAACCTCCCCCCCCCCCCCCACAGACACACACACACACACACACCATCTCACATAGAAATTCTTCAGAGGCTGACTAATTCCATCCTTATATCGATGCTACCTAAAATACAAACTTTCACAAGCAGTGACAATTAACTAGGATTAATATAACCATGGAGCTACCACACATAGCTCCATGATATAACATTTCACCCTTTTCATGCCATGCAATTTGGGTAATAAGCAGTTTCTGCATTTATTCCGTATTGGTACATAGCTCCATGGTATTCCTCACTCATATTGAAGAACTGCTCATATTAATACTGCACTTTACATACAGCCTCCGTGATTTATGCCAGATGGTACTTGCAGGCAAGTTGGGAAAGTACATATGCAAATAGCAGTTGATCAGGATCAAGTGAGATAGACTGAATATAACTAACACTTATATTAGGTCTTGTCAGAAACATCAATTCTTATACATCAAACTAGCAGATGGTTGAAGATCTTATAACAAGTTGATTGTTACCCAATATTTTCCAGTCCAGCAACTTTCCTGAAAAATACTCTCAGGTTTCAAACTTTGTCGATTCTGGGGGGTTATCATGAAAGTTAAGCTTCCACTTCAGTAAATGAACATACACCCTCCAGATAAGGCTCACCCCAAACACAAACACCATACACTATATACTATATATAAAACACTGTACCCAAATGAGTCAGAGCTGTAAAAAGAATGTCAGGACTGTAAAATGTCAGAAAATTATCAAAATTCCTGAGTTCCTACATGCAATCCTTTGTAGAAGAACAAACTGTTCTGCCATCCTCGTGAGGGTCAGAACTCCACTAATTGTTTCAGAAAGATCTGGCACAATTTGAATGGAAGGAAAACTTTTGAAGAGAGAGACAGACACTTCCACCCCACAGTACCACATAAGCTCTACCCACACTTCATGGGCTCAGCTAATAATTACCAAAATTTGCATAACTTTGCATTCTATTTATATAAATGGTTTTTGTAAAATACAGTAAAATTACATCTCATTTGAAAGAGCAATTCAAGCTCTTTGCTCTCATCTTCAACATCTCTTCAAAAAAATGTTTGTTGGAGTAATTTGGCACGGAAAGTAGACTTCTGAAACAGGAATATACTGAAATTAATTCAGAAACAGTGGACTGTACATGCACAGTAAAACTATCAAGGGCTGAAAGGGTTAAAAAACAAATTTGTTAAATGTCTGAAGGTTTCACAAGGCAAGCCTACTAGTTTGAGGCCAAAGCAGAGCCCCATTTGTTCCCTCATGGTTGTTTTTCTGCCTTTTTGACAGCACATCCTGACTTGCTATGTCTTCATCTGTGCCCTGAAATCATCTCCATGCTGTAACTTCAGAAACAGATTTCAGACTTCAAAAAGCTAAAACCATTTTACCTGTTCATTATTGCTGGCTCATGACAAGATGTTACATTTATACATTCTATGTCATACATGAACTTGTTCACATATGATCATTTACATATCAACAAACAAGAAAGCAGGAACTTATTTTAAGCATTATCAAATCTTACTGGATTCAAAACTTTTTCAAAAAAACCTATTGCAAAAAGGCTGAGGCCCAAAAACAAAATGAAAAACCTACTTGAATGTTCCTGGTAAATACCCATTTCTCCCACTCACCAAACCTACATGTAGTATACCCTTCTCCCTCACCATGGCCTGCTCCTGTCCTTTTCTTTCACAACTAACAATGGATGGTCAAGTTATGAACTATCACATCCTTTCTTTTCCCAGAAAATGTTAGGCTGACAATTAATGGATGACCATGTGTTATTCTCCATGCACACTGACCATGGAAGTTCAAAGTAATACCGTATGTCCATGCACTGACCATACTTTTCCTAGTCAAGCAGTAGAAATGAAAGCATAGCTCCCTCTATTGGGGAAGACAGCATTAATTTTTGATGTTTGAACAGGAAATTACCTTTATTTCCTATTGCCAATAGTTGCTACCTAACAGGTAGACTCAAGGGACTGACAAAGGGATAATTACTGAGGGCTCTGTTTCACTTTATGCAAAATTTATGGAGTTGTCCCAAATGCAACTTTCTTGGTGAATATCTACTATTTCACATGATTACTAAACTTAATCACATTATGGAAGAGAAAGGTGGTAATTTCACCTTCCACTACTCACACAGAATGACAAATCATGCAAAAATCTGTTCCAGGCTACTCTGAAACTGCTATTCAACTTTGCAAAGTACTTTTTTGAAAGTTTTCAAAACAGGTTATGAGCTTTAAGATAGCTAGGTGCAAAGCAGTAAGCAGGAATTTAACTGATACTAGATACGTTAACCTTCCATTAATTGTAGGTGCCTCCCTCTCCCTACCTCCCCCTCACTCCCTCCAAAAAAAAAAAAAATACCCAATGACAAAAAAGGTACCCCCTTCATTCCTCACCCCCCCCCCCCCCCCCCAAGAAAAAACATCCAATGACAAAAAAGGCTGCAGTTTTAGTCAAATTATTGGTACTGCTCCACCACAACTAGATAATTTTTGCATAAAGGTATGTAAGGTTTATTTAATGAAACTGAAACTATGATGTGTGAAAGCTAATAAAATACAACAATTATGGGGATTATATGAGCTGTCAAGTATAAGACCTTTGCATGGGAATTAAATAAGCAGTCAAAGCTTTCAGGATCACTGTCACCAATCGGTGCCATCCGCAGAATACCATAGTCACTGAATGGCAACAGCCACACTATTGACATTTTACTCCAGAGAAAGTGAATACATACATAGTGCCAACACTTTGGTAATGGCCCTGCAGTTCACAGAAGGACCAGTTTACAATATACAGTATTTTGCTACCAAATGAAGGCTTGTTTGCCTTCTGAACAAAACTTGTGTACAACTTTTTTTTTTTGTACAAATGTCATTTCTTATGAAAAATAAAGACTGATTCCCATCTATATGTTCATTACTAACACTGTATGAAGTAGTTGGTCCAAGGGTGAGGGCAAGTGTGTGGTCCTGAAAGGTTTAAAGACTTAAAGGCAATAGGCAGTTGCCCCAAAATTTTCTTTGAAAAATCAGCAAACTCTTGCAAATCTCCTCTCATTGCACTACAAGCACCTCTGAAGATGTTTCGAACATAATTATTACAAACAATAGGTAAATCAAGGAGAAATTCTCCTTGAATTTTACAGTTCACCAACAAAAATATTGTCACATGATCAAAATAGGCCAATCATGAACTAGAGTGACAGGATACACTCACTCTGATTGGGGTGACTGCCTACTGCCTTTAAGCAGACAATCAAAGATTCATGGAAGCACATACTGTTCTTGTAACTTCATAGCATAAAGGATGTCCTGTAGGAATATCTTGACTGCATTTTAACAATTTAAATTTTGCTGTTAATTCACTTTGAGCAGCTTTGCTGATCACATACAATATTGCTAACATTTAGTGCATGATCATTCCTCATATTGGTCACATTGTTTTTGTTACTGGTATGTGAAAATTCATTTCAGTGTAATTCAATGGTTACTCTACGTATATACTGCAATTCCAACATTACTCAAATTGTGCTACTTCCAGATGTATATACTGTAACAAGATTTTAAAACCTTGCTCAATATGACACACCCAATACCTGCTCCAAGACAAAACCCTGGTTTATACTGTACAGTACTTATCATGGTTCAAAGATAGCAGATGAGGATGGCTAAGCATGTAAAGCAACTTAATATTGAAAGTGATTCATGATGGCAATGTTCAGGCTAATAAATAGTGTTCTGTGAGGGCATTGCCAGATTGCCAACATGCACACACAATTTGACTGAAGAGAGAATACTTGTTGAACACTTTCCATAGATCATCATATTTGTCTGTCAGAACTAGGTAATACTTGAAGGGCTAATGGATTCACCTCAATTTGAAAGTTTTTAAATTACACCCAGACATCCTTATGCAGGGCTATTGTTTCATAAAGGGTCAAGATCTATTCTAAGTTTAATTTCAATACAGTAGGACGTTTGGGCGTTTTGGGATGCAGGGGCCAGGTATGGCTCTTTTAATCAAGTAATTATATTAGATGTTACACGCTAGGAAGTAGATACAATGACCACATCTTTTATACAATGTGTACCTGAAAATGATTTAATTTATCACAAATTTGCCAGGTGCTAATTGAGGGTAGGTGAGGGTTACATAGGTAAACAGAAGGTAAGGAGGGGTGATGTAGATTGATTAAATTCTTTTCAGGCACCGACACTTGATTGACAGGTCTCTTTATTCCTATTGTTAAGTCTCGGACTATACACTTTTAATGATGATCTCCATTCTGTTCCAAGTAATCCCAAGACAAAGGCCATTGTTTACACATGCTTTGAAGTGAGGATTGTTTCTGCCAATGACCAAACTTTAATCAGGAATTTCAATGAAATGACTGGCAACAAACTTGTAAATAACATACTTTATTGTGCTTCCATGATTTTAATATGTAGTATGCTAGAAACAAATTGTTCAAGCCTATACATTTCTCTCAGTTTATAGTAAATTTTCCCATTATTAAAGAAACATTCGAAAAGTAAATTGTAAAGAAATTCTTTGCTGACTTTAAATGAAAGGATATTCAGTGTGAAAAATATAGACAAAGGTTAAAATTTCACATACTTGCATGACAGCTGGAAACGCAAAGTTTACAAGTCAACGTAAGGGGTGTGTTTTCTCATTGTCATTTTGAAAATGCCTCACTGATCCTAGTTGATCTAGGTATTGAGATAAGAATTTTGAAAAGAGAAGCAAGATTTCTGTCGGAAACGAGCACTGCTTCAAAGATACTATAGAACGTTGTATCTCCATCCTAACACCTTCCTGCCCTTACAGACTTCTCCCACATGGTGGTCACTTAGCATTCAAAAATAACTGCCCTTGACAGGTGTTATAATTATCACAACAATTAGGCAGAGTATGCATTTTTTATCAAGTTGTTGTGACTGATGTTTAACAAAGAAAAACAAAGGTATTTACTCTGAGTGGTATACAAGTGTGATTGCTGAAATCACCATGTAGTGTATTCTGGTTTAAAGCAGCACATTGAGTTGGTTCATGAAATTCACCAAATCTTGCCAAACCTGTTAAGTTTTCTTCACATACTAATGACAAATGGTCAAACTTAAACAATCCCAACATCTTGCATACAAATAAATGTTTCATAAGTGAGTAATAAACAATCCAATTCGGTTTTCAAAAATTCGTGACCAGACACTTTTTCAAATTATACACACAACCGTTACAAGCCAGGATACCAAAAAATCCAAAATTTCAGCTTTATGCGTAACTATTGGATGTGGAACTTGACTAATTATGCTAATAATAATCATTGTCACGTGGTAGTACCCTTCAACACCCTCGTTAAGTTATGGATATCAACTCAATATGCCCCTTTAAGAGAATAAATTTTAACACTCTAACATGCTGGCCTACAAATATGGGATGGGAGTTGGAAAACAACATGCCACACTAAGTTTCTGCTTTTCAACCTCTGTTGTGAGATATTGTGTAACTTCATACACTTTTTAAGGTCTGTTTCATCCTGAAAAACAAAACTGCCCCCTTAGGATTACCTAGCATGCATAGCTTGCCATGTATTCAACTATATCAGCTGGTTTGTAAAGGTACAAATGAGTAAACTGCAACCTCTGCTCTACGGGGTATTACAATTACCCTGAATTTCCCAACAGAAACTGATAAATTGTTGCATACCCTGCAGACACATTAAGTAATTATGCTTTAAATATTAGATCCTAGAAGAAGAAACTCTCATGTCTCCCAAACTACCACAAATTTCCTTCTTGTCACTTAAATCTACAGTATCTTCTGACAACATCTTTCATCACACGCACATGAGCAATGGAACTAATCAACAGGTTTGCTGAATTAAACAAAAGTGCCAGACGGATAAATTACCACTTACTTAATTTTTTACGATGATACAGACAGTCTAATCAAAAACCTCATTTCTAAGACTGCAGCCCATAGATAGCATGGCTAAGATGATAAGAATATAGGAAAGTCACTCCCGTAAAATGTCCACCTTCAAAAGGCCTCTTATTTTAGAGGTCCATTCTCTCAAATTTATGTGAGATGTACATACAGTTAGAAGTAAACATTAAAATAACGAGCAAGGCTTCCCTAGAATAAAAAAAAAAAAACTGCCAGCATGCCACTTACTGTACAACAAGAAGCTGTCCCACTACAAACATAAATGACGTGATGTCAAAAGTTGATGCATGTGATAGGTTTTAGTATTTCTATACCATGAATGTCACTTTCATGCACAGTTATACAAAATATTGGCACACTGACCAACAGGTCTTCACAATCTTCTAAAAAAAAAAGACACACTACAGTGTAAAAATTTTTTCGAAAATTCAAAAATACATATTAGGCCTACAACTTGTATAAGAATTCTGTGGTACTTCAGTATTTTTAAGTGCTTCATTCGTTAATTGGATTTTTGTGATAGCACCTAAATCCACAGAAGAAGGTCGGATATCAATTTCTGGCTTAAACCATCAGCAAGCTGAAAGGCTTAGAAATTCCTTCCCTCCTGAATATAAGTTCAGTGCTGTGGTTTCATGCTGACAGATTCATTGTAAAGTTACTGCTCTTTAATTTAGAAAGAAAATTCTACTGGCATACTGTAGATCAAACAGACAGGTATCACGTAAACACTTTAGGTCATGAATCAACTTTTGCTTTTAATTTGGGGTATTATATGCCAGATGTAAGGTCCCAAAAATTTTTCATATGTGACAAATCATGTTTACAAGGTTTTCACAATTTGACCTCTAGAGACCTCATATTTGACCTTGACTTCCACCAAATATGACAAATATCATGTACTTTATACTAAGCACATGTATGGCGAGTATGAGATTCATCAGTTTTTCTTCTTGAGATATCATGTTTATAAGGTTTTCACAATTTCAACAAGTGCATCGATGATGATGTAGCTCAACTACAATTTCCCTCACACACAGTAACTGTTATGTAGTTTCATTAGGGATCCAAACAAAGGAGTCATGGACAGTCATGATCTAGCACCTTCAGTGCTACAGATGTAAATGGTCACAGCAGCGGCATATCAGAGTGCCCAACTTGCGACTTTTTTTAATGTTCATGGGCACAATACTGTTAGTGATTCTGCTGACAAAAATGAAGTGCTCTTTATATCCCAATTTGTCAGGCCCATCAAAAATGATTCCTATGACAATATCTATCATACAAAACCACAGCTCTTATGGAAGAGCCTTGGCATGGATTTCACCATCTGAACCTTTAATTTGTGACCCCAAATGACATTAAACATCAAAACAAAGTACACCTATGACCCATCATCCACTGAAAATTCTGGCCAAATCTGATATGATTCTGACACAACCCCTGGTGTTTAAAGACTTTTGCTTGATTCTACTGTTTCACCTCTCTTTGACCCCATATGACCTTTGACCTTCAAAAGTTTAACTTTGATGATACATCATCATACTGGATACTCTTGCCAACCTTGATAAGATTCAGACAATCCTCAAAAGTTAATAAAGGCTATTGTATGATTCCATTGTTCCACCATTTTATGACCCCAAATGACCTTTAGCCTTCTTCAAAAGTGAAACTATGATAACCCATCATCTAATTACCACTCTGGCCAACTTTGATAAGATTTGGATATAACCCCTAGGAGTTGAAGGCTTTTGCATGATTCCAGTGTTTGACCTCTCTACGATCCTAAATGACCTTGACCTACTTCACAAATACAAGTTTGATAACCTGTCATCTGCTGAACACCCTGGCCAATTTTGATGAGATTTGGATATAACCCCCAGGAGTGATATATTTTGAGTGATTTTACAGCTTAACCTCTCTATCACCCCAAATGACCTCTACTTCAAAAGTACAACTTTGATGACCCATCATCTACTGAACACTAGGTCAACTTTGATAAGATTGGATAAAACCACTAGGGGTTAAAAGCTTTTATATATATATATATATATATAAATCCACCTTCAGATGTGTTTACAAGCAGACTGACACTGTTTGACCTCTGGTGACCACAAATGACATTTAACTGCAACCAAAGTGGATAACAAACACCTACGGAATGTTTGGTACCCACAGGCCAAAGTATGAGATACATCAAAGTTTCCCTTTTCAAAATATTGTTTGAAAGATTTACACCGTTTGACATCCGGTGACCCCAAATGACCTCTGACCTCCACCAAACCCAGCAGGGTTCATTTCCTTAATATGAAGCATCTATATCTGACAAGTATGAGATTCATCAAGGTTTCCCTTCTTGATATATTGTATCAGTTTACAAGGTTTTCACAGTTTGACCTCTGCTGACCCCAAATGACCTTTGACCTGCACCTAAAATGATGGGGATCATTTACTCACTTAGTCTGAAAGATAAGGATATGTGCTTTAATGACACTTGTTTGTTGCCTTAGTTCCTAACATATATATGGCTGGTTAAGGCACACGTAGTAAAATCCCTGCCTTGGGGAGTGCATGAATAAGAATACTATATCTGAATATATGATACTGCAATGGTGGACCATTACACCACTAACTACAGTGTGAAGTAGTTATCACTTGACTTGGCAACTTCAACACCATGCTTGCACACACGAACAATCATTCCAAAAGATAACAGACTTCTGCATCGACCTCTATTATTACCATTAACCATCTCATTTCATGATATATAGCGAGCAACTTTTATTATCTGTCTTCAGGACAGCTACATCTTCCGCAAGTTCTTCTTTCAACACACCATAAATACTGCTCCCCTGTTAACGTCATTCCACATCATGAATGTATAAAGTGTTGGCCAAAACGTGTCCCAGAGGAAAATTAGAAACGATGAAGTCATGCAGTTATTCTTCATCATACAGGATGGATTCCTTCATCATCCATGATGGATGAGTGTTCTGTAACAGCTTGTCTGATAATACTACTGGTCTTTTATGTTTTACAAAGGCTAGGTGAAAGAGGACATTTAAAAGATGGTGAATGTAGTCATGCAGTCTTACATAGTACTGTATAATCAAATTAAATCACTCTCAAAATGAAGTCCTATTCACCTTACTGTAATTAAAGAAGAATTATCAAGATGCCTGACAGCATGCAAACAGAGCAATTAACACTCACTTTCTTTAATAGCTAGGAGATTGCATGGACTGTTGCTATGTCCTCATGGCCACATTTTCAACTGATAACCTGAAATCGCTGCATTTTGTATGCACTTAGGAATACAGTAAATTCAAAAGCAGTTGATAAAAAAGATGATGTAGTTAATGTAAAAATGTGATCTAAAGAGGCTGAAGGTAAAAGTTGCTCTGATGACAATGAAGAAGTACTTCCAGCTGCAGGGACAAATTTAGTATTCAAATGTTAAGAAGCAGTTTTGGGAATTTTTCTTTCTGCAGTGTACAATCACTGAAAAACCTAAATGCCGTTATACACATTTTTGCATTTGTGTAGCAATCTGGCCAGCTTGTGTAGCAAATTGCGATGAGATACCAGGTAAATTATTCCCTGGCAGCAAACTTGTAGGAAAGACACCTAGCTTATAGCACTATGTATCTGCATTGTGTTGGTTATTTGCTCTATCTCCTATTTTTTTTAAAAGTCTGGTGGTTAAGTGATAAGAGGACGAGGGAGGCCACCCCCTGCTGGATGGCACCCGCTCTCCAATGTGCTATTAGTTTACCAGGGTCGAGTTGCGGGTAAGCGGGGATTACATGTGTAAATAGAAGGTAAGGAGGGGTGATGTAGATTATTCTTGAGCAATAAATAACTGAATTTCTTTCTGTGACCACCTGATCTCTTGAAAAGAAAGCACCATACAGGGACTGCCTTCTTTTGAATTATAAAACATTCTGTATTAATACTGGTTTTAAAAATACAAATATTTTCTGTAAAACAAACACAGGATTTCCCTTTAAAGGATGATGATACTAGTTTTCTGGTGCGCTTTTTCCTACTTTTCCATCTGCCCTCAAAAAAGTTTTCAATGACACCCAACAAATGTCACGTACACACCATTCCTAGGTATATATGCCAATCAAATATTTACTTCTTGTAAGCACTCATTACTCATCCAGACCATGAACAAATCATATTTCCTATTAAAATACTGAGTTGTAATTTACTTTAATACAATAATTTCCTACCCATTACTCCTTTAATATTTAAAAATGAAAGAGAGGTGACTACTGTTCAGAAGCAGTCATCAATATATATGAGAGCTCTGTATTCTGAATATTTTCATCAAATAAAGATGAAGACTCTTAAACCTACAATATATCTTTGCCGCAGTTGCAATAGATGGTTACATACTGTATGTACACAATGCACAGTAAAACTTTTGTATCACATACTGTAGAATATAATACTGCATGACAAATTTCATCTGACTCCAATGAGTGCTATAGCCCCCTGTGGGCTGGGGGGTGTAGAATATGCCCACAGAATTTCCCACCTGTCGCAAGAAGCCACTAAAGGGAAGAAATTGCACCGTATCTGAGCTGTATTTGAAACCAAACTTGAACTTGTTGAAACTGTATTAACTTTTTATCTAGTTGACACTATATAACACATTCATGTTGGTGTGTTGTTAAATCTCATCTAAACTCAATGAGTGCTATAATTACTTTGCAGTGGGTATAACACAGTATCTATTAAAGCACATATATTTCTCCTCAAGAATGTCCAAAATCACATCTCTTATTGAAATTTTGAGTAGCAACTTATTCAAGGCCATTCCTCACTTAATTTAATATTTTACAGCAAGAGATACAGTATGTCTTTGCTAAACTTTTAAATCAAAGAGTAATGCAGTATTGTGAATATTTCAAACCATTGTCATACATACCGTATAAAACTTTCTTCTGGCTTCAACTACCATACTTCCATACATTTACTGTAATTGAATACAATAAGTCATACTTATAAAAGATCACTTGGCAACCATTCATCATAACCAAATATACTAGCCACATAGTCTCACAGCTGCTGACAGTTCTCCTAGTGTGCATGAGCTGACCATGGCATAATGGCCACTTTATACTCGACGTCTCACTTCACATCTTATGACCTATTTTGCTGCTAATTTGTCTAGCTGGTGAATCTAATAATGGCTTCCAATCTTAATGTTAGTTTGCAGCTCTCTCCAACCTGTCATGTCGACACGACTGACAACCAGATGTTGGCAAATGAGATCAATAAACACACAAGTATCCTTCTTGACTGAAATGCTAACGATTTGCTCATCTCATGTCTCAGACATTGTGGGACAAACTGTACATGGAGGTTGATTTTGGAGCAACAGAAAAATGTGTTCAAAAATTTCAAGACCATTCCTTAATTGCACTCCTTTTTTAAAACTGGTGGATGCATTCTAGATAGTCTGACTAGAAAAAAAAAAACAAAAACACCCTTCACAATACTGTACCAACAAAACAGTTTATGCAACATATCACTTTAAATTCGACCTTTGACCTGATTTTGACCTTTGAACCCCACAGTTAAAAACCAAAAACCACTATTTTAAAAATTATCTCATCGGTTGTAACACGTATCATGTGGTTTCATCACTTTTTGTACATACTGATAGCCAAATACCCCTCACCTGTCTCAGAGCCTTCCTTAAAAACTGTGAAAATCACAATTTTTGCCAAAAATCATCATCACTAAAAGATTAAGATACTTTGAAAAAGATTGTACTTGTTTTTGACCCCCCCCCCCCACAGCCCCTTCCCAAGTACTCTGTATGCTTGTGAAAACAATGAAAAATACTGGTAGATGATGATCCTACAACATATCTGCTATTGTGCATACTTTTCAGAAGATGCATACCACAGAATAGTAAAACCCACCACAAAGTAAATGGCTCCTCAACAAATTCATGAAACCAGTGTTGCTTGGTGAGCTATATAACTTTATTGATTCCTAGCAACACAGGAGATTCATGGTTACTACTGCAGGGAATAAAACCACCTCTTCTTGATATTGTTACACAGATCATGCACAAGGGAACATATATGCTTACAACTTAACCTAAACCTTTAATAAAGAAATTTACAGTGAAAAAAAAAAGAAATGAAATGCAGTCAAGGAGAAAAACAAAATGAAGTACTGTAATTATTATAAACTATTCATCTCAGCTGTTTCATATTGTATT
This sequence comes from Holothuria leucospilota, assembly GCA_029531755.1. NCBI lineage: Eukaryota > Metazoa > Echinodermata > Holothuroidea > Aspidochirotida > Holothuriidae > Holothuria > Holothuria leucospilota. Next base: position 25,607,164 of record CM055972.1, on the reverse strand, counting down.
GTATGGATTTTACTTGATTCATTCATCATCCAGAGCTGTGACTGTATTACATATTATAATAACAAAACTCAGGTTAAGGATAAATCACAAACAAGCAAAAACAATTTACCCTCATAACTAAAGCTGGATTCATAGAGAAGTCTTTTATAGATGGAAAGCAGGAAAAAATATTAACTGCAAAAGTAACAGTTTTCTGTATTGCGGATTTTGTTTTGTGACTCTAGCTGAAAGTCAAATTCAAAAATTGAAAACATGTCTGTTTTAAAAGAAATTAGCTTGAGGTTTTAGACATGGTACACTCTACACTGTAAGTGATATGCACTGCTGCTAACTGTGTACAGTAAAATGCAGGAACTCAAGTTTCAATCCCCTCAGTTAAAATTTAATAATATAATTAAAACAACAAGAAAAAGCTGCATCCCTATAAAGAGAGGAAAACTTTTTACCAATCTAAATTATCTGAAACGGACTTCTGTATGCCCCTAAGGTTAACCGTCTGATAAAATTTAGCAGGTTACAAATGCTGGACTGACAGATTTCCCCATGAACTATGGTTCTAATACAAAGTTGTACACTACTGTGGAGCAAGCCCTTTGTCAGGTCATTCCACTCAACCAGTACTGCCAGCCATGTACTAACATAAAAGCATGTACCAACCATGCAGTAGGATGTTTGCTGTATTATACCTCCCACTCATTTCTAAAATATTGCATTTATTACTTTGTGCCAATACTCTTTTTCTGAAATTTGTTATTCTAATGATAACATTAATGCAGTTTGTCCTTTCTTTGTTTAAAAAACAGATGTAGTTTCCACAACCTTACCTTGGTTTGTGAATCTGTGAAATTAACTTACAAGTTATTTCACTTTAAACCAAGTCTCTAAATTTTAAAATATGAGCTATAAAGGTCAAACGAGGAGATACAGTAAAAGGATCCAAAACAGTGAAAAGAACAGTGCAAGAATGTTGTCGGAGTGTGTCATTCCACTGGCAATGAAGCAAGGATGATTCAAAGCTAGAAGGGTATAAGGATAAGGTGTCAGCATGATGGGATCCAAAACATTGCCAGTTGTTATTCTGGAGTAGATGGGGCTGTTCCATTGTGCAATTGGCGAGGTAAGTAGGAAGGAAACAGATTTGTATACCCCAATGAAATAGCAGTTACAAGTATGAAGAAGCTTTTGGCATGGGAACTTAATGGCTTCCTGTACATACTATCAATCAATCTTCATCAAATTGATTTTTTTTTTTTTTTTTTGCATGCTGTTTGAGTTGATTTTTTGCCAATGTCAGTTGAAATTTTCTGATTTTGTGTCTGGATGGGAGCCACATCTAAAATTAAAAATTAAAAATCCCTAGGACATTCATCCCAAAATTCTACTCCATTGATCAGACAGTTCAACCGCCATTCAAACATTTGAATTAGTCCAGACAAACACACTTGGCAGTATACACGGTAACAGAAAAATGTCAGGTCATGGTGTATGATGTCAAGAGCTCCAAGATTGCCTATTGGTTCTTGCCATAGCTGCAAGATTGCCTAGTACAGAAGTTCTTGCCAGGGTTGCCAAAAGTCTAGTTTTGTCCTCTGGTGACAGAAGTGGGACTCCTACACAATTCTGAGGAGTTAAATGCAATGGTACTGTGCAGTACAGAGATTTGAACTGTATCATCCTCTATCCATGATATACTGTACAGTACAAAGTACACACCATAGGAGATTTAACTATATTTCAGGCAAACTCCAAATACTATATGAGTAAAGTAACCCATAAGTTAAAGCCTGACAATAACCACCGGAAAAGTTGGCCACTTTTAGAGCTAGATAAACCTCAAAGATGTTAGTTTTGCAGCCGAAAAAGTAGTGCAGATTACTATGCTAAAATGGCAGTCAATGGGGACGAGGTATCAAAACTGCTTTGAGTTGCTTCCAGCATGCAAGAATATGTATTGCTAATAAGTTGCAGCAAGGGATAAGTACTGTATATGTACAGGAAATGGATACAAAAATTCTGACAGGGTTGTAAAATACAGCAGACCCCCCAGAATGATCCCCAATGAGGAGAGTTCAGTAGCCAGATTTATGCAAATTAGATGTAACAAGGGGTAAGTATGTATGTCTGCTAAGTGAATCTGTACATGCTACAATACACATGAGGAATTTACAGTATTGAGTGCACAGTTTGTCATACACACCTCACAGTCATATTCTTATAGAATACAATATTACACAAAACATAATTTTCCAACAGAACAAAGACGATGCTTCCAATCAACTGAGACAGATTTTTCACAGTAACATCCAATGTAAAGGTAGTGTCACTAATAGACACTACACACATATTTTTTTACAATTAAACTGATAAAAATCATACACCTTGGGAATGAAGCCATCAACAGTATTCATGTAATCATCAATTCAAGTCAAAGAAAATTTGCAAAAGAGATATAGACAGGAAGATAAACATGTAACCTAATCTAATACACATCATTCTAAATACACTGTGTGTACAGCATTAAATTGTACTCCTTTAGTTTGAAATTTGAATACATGTTTCAGACACTGTAGGGCAAATGACATAATTTCACAAAAAGCTGGATGTATTCCAGACTGACTGTGATAGATATATGCATATGTTAATGTACACTTTCACATATATACAGTTTACCATTTTCAAAGGCTGTAAAAGACATGTTGGTTTGGATACTGACAGGTAGAACCACCATTATTTCTCCTCCACTCTCATAATAAGACAAGCATACTTATCAAACCCATGCATAAGTTAGTCATGTACAGTATTGATGTTTGAACCAGGCTATTGCAAAGTTGAAATTATTCACTCATCAGTGTTCTATACAGTAGCTATACCATTTCACAGGGTCAGCCAGCTCTGCCCAGGCATTTTGTCAACCTGCCCCTATTTAAGGTTTTCGTACAAATTAAGTGCTTTATTTAAAAGCACAGTATATGAAAGATTTCTGTGATTTCTACTTAAATGATGTAGTCACTGCATACTACAGTACAACAAACCTGTTTGCTGTGCAAGCTTCAAAATAAAGAAGCATTGGATTTATATGTGCACCTATGCCCTTATTTCACAGTTATTCTCCACATCAAGTGATACTGTAAACTTACCTGAAGTCCACTGCTCATCTCTTGGCTATCTCCCCATTATGACAAAAACCTAGCACGTTACAACTGGCAAACCTCATGTTTAACTTACTTCTTCAAGGGATGGGTAGTAGAGACAAACATTTCCATTATACTTACAGGGCTAGAGAAAATCAACCTACTGACTTACAGGGCTAGAGAAAATCAACCTACTGACTTACAGGGCTAGAGAAAATCAACCTACTGTAAAGATGGAAGGAGTGTGTGTGAGGGTATGTGTGTGTGTGAGAGTGTGTGAGGGCAATCATCTTCATCAAGTTTACGGTCCACTTTTAAGTCAAGTTATTGAGCTAATATTGCATACAGTACCAATACACACAATCACACATACTGTATTGGTACTGAAACCAACATTGTCTTATAATTTAACATACTGTACCTTGAGAGGTTAAAATAGGCTATAGCATCACTCCCAATATATGTAGGAATATGATTATATCTCTAAATACAGTTTGTGACTGCACTTTGATTGACATTATTTCAAACAGTAGCTTAACTCTGGTTGGTCAATGATGACTTGTTCTATCAGTTGTTTTCCCAATCAGGCTCACACTTTCTATTGTGTGAATGTGGTCTTGAACAATTTAAACTCAGTGTATGCTACTGTAACTTCGTCTGGGAACTTTACTTGACAGGTGTTTTTGCTTAAATTGGAGGAGGGCCTAGACCTAACCTTAGAAGGGAGAATATTGACTGGTTGGTGAGAGACTGTACAGCTTTAACTTTCTTTACACAAATAACTATTACAATGCTATCACTTTAAAAAAACTGTTTGAAATTCTGGTTCTTGACGTCATACAAATATGCTAAAAGGAATGTATAACATATGCCACATTCTTCTGCGCTCAAATGGTCCTGAACATAACATAACTAGAAAGTTTTCCTTCAAATAAATTGTTTTATTATAACTTCTTCGCTTTGTTGATAAATTAAAATTTGTCTTTCTGTCATTTATTGAATCTACAGTAAGTATTACCACTGTGCTGACTTGAAGGTACAATAAATCACAAAGTATCCTTTCTTCTCAAAATGTCACAAAGTATCCTTACTTCTCAAAATGTCCTGTTTTTCATTGTTTATTCAAACATACTATCACACAGATAGGTCATTCAGGAAGATTATGAGTTAACCATCTTTAAACCCTGTGGTACAAACATCCCGATTCAAAAATGCAAACATGTCAGGACTGCAGATTGACGTCACCCATCTGATGTCTCCTTTCCATTTACAAATTGGAAAGGATTGTAACAGACTTTGACAGCCTGAATAAAACTGGACAAAATTATATGTGACAGCAGCCATTTTTCTCCTATAGCTGCCACTGTAACTCTTCAGTAATCCTTCTGCAATGTTGTGACTATAGTACTTTACACTAGATATGTGTTGCATCTATAAATTCACAGTGAACAGCTTATGCAGTCACATAATTAGTACCCTGTCATACTGTATAAATTCATGAATGGCTTGCTTTGATCATGTGACAATATTTTTGTTACTGAATTGTAAAATTCATGGAGAATAACTCCTTGCTTTAACTGTCTTTTGTAATAATTATGTTCAAACACATCTTCAGACATACTCATAAGGCAAAGAAGAGGGGATTTACAAGAGTTTGCTGATTTTTCAAAGCAATTTGGGGCGACTGCCTATTGCCTTTAAAATTAGGTTTGTAAATACATAATGACCTACAGTAGATGTACTTGCAGTAAAGTGTGGGATACTAACTTACCCAAGACATTTTAAGGTACCACTAGATTATTTAAAGCACAGTAAACCAATCATGAATCATACAAGCAAAATAGAGATTCTTCGTTTCAAATTTATATTCAGGACTTTTAATAATCTACGTAGATATGCATTAAAAAGTCTGAAAATTTTCAAGCTGCTACCCCTCCCCCCCTCCCAAAAAAAAATGCTTCAAAATTCCTATGGAAAAGTAACTGTTGAACATTGACATGTACTTCACATCAACTGTACTTCACATCAAGCAAATAGACCCTTTTCCAAATAGCAATTACAAAGGATTATGGGATAGAGTTTTGGTTTTTGTCGATGGCAATTTACTGTGACTGAAAGCAATGCGTACCAAACCTCTGTCCCACAATCCTTTGTAATTTCTATTTGGAAAAGGGTCTATGGTTCTAACATATTGACAACCAAAATAAAAATGGCTCCTTTTCAGAATGATTATCACATCCATTGTTCTTGCTATTTCCTAGGATGATACATGTTACAATAACTGATAGTAAACCAAATGGGGGCACCTTTTGATCTATGTCAAGCTTAGGAGATTGTTAACAAATGTTAATGTCATAACGATAAGAACTTGTGTTGGAAAATCTGTCTACTACTATACTTGTCTTTGAAAACAGTCGTAGCAATTTATGCTTTGAACAAGTATGTGATCACATAGATTGGCCATTTAGATTTGGGTGGGGGGGGAGGAGGGGTCATAGTGTCATATATATCTTAAGTAGCATCATTTTATTTACATATTACTTACATTACATAAAAATTTTCAGTGCTAAACTAACAGTATGACACCCATGTAGATCTAACAAATATCAGCCCAAACAGATAATGGCAGGTACCGCTTAAAACTAATTTCAGCAGTATTAACACAATGAAATGATGATAACATTACTGGAACTTTTTGGACCTTGGTTTTACCATGCAAAGTCAAAGTAACTAATTGACGGTACTAACACTTATTATTCAAACAGCCTAATCTACAGTGCACATCCCAAGGCTTTATTGTACCTGAAGCCAATTCTAATTTAAAGAAAGTGCACTGGTGAAACATAGGTACAACGGGCACACTTTGACTGAGCAAAACCTTCTGTACAACCTCAAAAACTTTTACTGATGGAATGGCCCAAGGAGCTACAGTATTTTCCTTGCGGAAACCATTACGTTATTTGCTTTTATCCAACCAGGGAATTTTTACATGTATGACGTAAAAGCTGTTGATATACTGTCCTGCAAAGGAATGTGAATTACAAATATACATGACTGACAGTTCTCAATAATAAGAAAGCTGATAATATCATGTGACCCCTCAACAAGGAATAATTTTCATCAGTGCAGTATAGCTCTCATTGTATGGTAGTTTATGCTTGTGTAACCCTAGCTTAAATTTTACTTGAAAGTCAACCAGAATACACTAATTGCTATTATGACCTTTGAATACATTAATTTCATGAGTAATACAAGCAAAATGTGTAGGACTTGACTTTTGTCCTTATCACAAAGATACAGTAAAACTGCTTCAAGCAATCACTAAGTCTACATTTAAACCCTACACTCTAATTTTTGGTCTTCACCTCATCCTCTCTTGCATGGGTATAAAACATCAGAAATATACAGTATAATTAAAGGGAAAATGCAGTCACCCCAATTTGCACTATTGTACCTGGGCATCCTATTTCATGAATGGCTCTTAAAAATAATGTGGCAATAATTTTTTAACTACTGTAATTTGTGAAATTCATCCAGGGTAACTCATTGGCTTACCTTGAACATGCAATACGTTCTGAAATGTCATGAAAGACATTTGAAATTAAATAAGACGATTTCTGTGAGATTTAGCTGTTGTTTCAATATAAGTTTGGGGCAACTGCCCTTTAAACCACAAAGGAGAAATGCAATTTGAGATGATTTTGTTGCATAACACTTTGACTCCATGTTCACTATAAAAATTCCAGAAAATGTCCTGAACCATTTCGTCAACATTAAACACATTTTTCTTTGATGAAAATCTCGACTGCAAACTATGAGGGTTATTATAATCAATAAAACACACACAAGTAGAGTATGAGAAATAAGCATGTTCAGGGTTTCCCCTGGGTTTTAGGGTGTGTGAGGGAGAACAGTCAGTACTATACAGTTAGCACAGCACAGGTGGAAATTATAACAAATTTCTGTGAGGTGGTGGCCAAAGACTGTGAGGTGGCCACCTCACAGAAACAATGCCAGGGGAAACCCTGATGTTTATTGCCCTCAAGTGACCCAAGATGACTTCAGACAGCCACACAAACAAAAGGTGTCTTGAGGTCTATGTAATACCATCCACATACTAAATATGAAAAGTTTCCATGGTTTCTACTTTGACGTACTGAATTTACATTTACAGTATGAGTTGAACCTCTGACAACCAACATTTGACTACAAACATCAAGGGTCATCCATTTAATATGTCACACGTATCCACCAAGTACTGTACTGTATGGAAAATATGGACCATGCTCCCTACCTTAAGAACCAAGTTCACAAGGTTTTCAGAGTTCAAGCATTGGTGACTCTAGATGACTTTGACTTCTTCCAAAATCAAACGGGTGGGTCTACATACAGTAATAAAACACATCCACAATCCAAGAATGAAAAGTTTCTGCTTCATAATTTGGGATACCATGTTTACAAGGTTTTCAGACTTTAAACACTAGTACTGACCCCATGACTTAATGAAATCCTCCATACTCCATCTACTGTACTTAATACAGTATATCAACGATCCAAGTATCAAAATGATCCATGCTTCCTGCCCTGAGATTCTCCATGACTTACAGGTGTGCAGGTACAGTATTTACAAACAGCCACACTTACCCCTTGCTACATATCGTATGCATTAAATCTCCCAGCAAAGTGACATATTTTGAGACAGTTTTAGTACCACCCCACTGTCCTCCAACCCACTGACTCCTCAATGGCTGAGGCAGTAGGAAAACTATGGGTGGCTGTAAACTGAAAAATGTGGAGGCCTCAAAACTTCTCATGTAAACTGAAAAGAAACTGAGGACAGGTGTCAATGGGGAAGGGGGGGGGGGTGCTACAAGATCTCCAAATCAAATGCCTTTTAGATGTAGCAGTAGGCAAGTGTATGTCAGTAAAGTGAATAGGCTACTGTTTCTAAAGAAACTGCAGTTTGACTTCAGGTGACACCATATTCATGACACCTGATCTCAACAAAATAGCATTAATCTACAAAAAATTTGTTGGGTCCAACTTTTTACCTCATAAAAATCAAGGGGAATTTTCCTGATCCCTGACAGTTTCAATTCTCCCAACTATGCATCTTCTAGCTCCTCCCATAACTGTATGAAGCTACTCCTTGTGCAGGAATAAACCTGTTTTATTGCTTAAGGCCATGTCCTAGTGAGCATACAAGGCTATAAAATGTAATAAAAGTACTCTCTCTGCCTTGTGTGGAATGTGAGCTACTCTGCATCTTTCAAATTTTCAAACTTTGATGTCAATCAAAGAGCAGTCACCAACTGAGAATTTCGATATACATACACTAAAAATACACTTTGGGGTGATGACTGTCTGTCTTTAAAGGCCGATTTATACAGTACTTCCAGATTTTCATGTGCTATAATGCACTTATCAATTGCAAGACGCACCTAATGACCCCCGGGGAAGGTGCGTCATGGGTGTGTCATGTCCGCAAGATTTATGACGAAAGGGTGCGTCAAAATACAGCTTTGGTGTGTCAAAGCATTGCCGCACAGGTGTGTCAACGTGCGTCAATGTCCTTGCATTATTTTCTGAATGATAGGAAACTATGTTTTTGCACAGTATAAAACTTTCCACAGTGTCTTGAGTATCCATTTTATTTTTGGCTTAAAGAACTCCCGGTACATGCTCACGCCGTGCACAAATTGCACTATATTTTACTGGCACAGACACACAAAAACGAAGGCCACAATCAAATACAAATATCTTGCCATCCTCTCCACCATGCTATATACACAGTGTACAATACAATAACCTGTTAACTGTCAAGTTTACCCGCACGCGGTCTGGAAAGATGCGGCCACGATATAGGCTCGACCGAACTTTTCCTATAACACACGTTACATGTTAGGCTAGCCTAAGCGCTCTTACAGACATGTCCCTGAAGAAAAATATCGTACGGAAATACTGATCAAGTAAAGCTCTCGAAAATGTCGCATAGGGCTTAGTAAGAGTGTTTTACACATGCTCCATAAACATTTTAAGAAATGTTTGCCCTCTGGATAATTTTTGGAGGGCTCTTAATCCCGTGATCGCTACGAGACCCCTTAATCACGCGTAGGCCTAGCCTACACAGTAAGCACGTATAACGGAATTTGCAAGTTGTACGAAAAAAGTAGCTGTGAAGTCAGATCGTAAAACAAACGCAACTAAAGCTTTTGAAAATGTTGTAGACGGCTTAGTATGAGGCTTTAAAAAATGTCTCATAAATATTTTAAAAAATGGTAGCCCACTTGATAATGCTTGGAAGTCAATCGATAGATCGCAGTAATTATCGAATTATCGAAAAAAGGCCTAGAAAAATGTGTTTGCGTAGTATTGGTGCATATATTCATCATTGCCTATACGTTTTACTGTTCATATGTCGATACATCGCAAAATTTTTCGTGTGAACTTTGACGATATATGTTTTTTTCATATCGCCCAACCCTTCTGCTTAAGAATTTAGAAAAAGCAGGTGTCATAAGCAGTGGTAAGGTGTTCCAAAATGACCACAACATGACCATTGACCTCAAATTTCACTACTGTAGAAATGAAGCCATTGCGGTACCAAAGTTAGGCCTACCGTCCTATGGTGTATCAATAGTGATCATAGCCAGTCCCACGGAACCTTTGAGAGACATAATTTTTTTTTTGTTCATAAAATGGCCAAATGGACCTCAAGATGACCTTTGATTCTAGTTCCCTGGTCACATGCTACTGATAACCCAATGTCTATCCATGATTATGTCCAAGTTTCATTTAAAATTTTCCTAGTATGTGTTCATGGGGCATGTCTTTAGTTTTTCACTACTTCATCGTAACAATCTTATATATGGCCGATATATATATATCCTCAACTCTTTTTCTAACAGTCCGAGGCAAAGTTCATGGGTGTAACTGTCATCCAGTTATTGGTAGTCCCAAATGTAGAGTATCACTGGTGCAAGTTGAGAGTTGAGAAAGGGAAGGTGTTTATTAGAGGTGGTAAATGTGGACCACATTGACCACAAGATGACTACTGACCTCAGATTTAGTAAACCCGTAATGAAGCAATTACCAAGTTACTGTGAATCACCAATGGTCAAGACTCACTGAATCTTTAGAAGACATTGCCTGGTAAGTTTATTCATAAAATGGCCCAAAATGACCCCAAGATGACATTTGACTCAGTTTTCTGACTACTACTAATATTAGTCTAATAAGTAATAACCCACTCTATTTATCATTTTGTCCAAATTTCATCAAAACTTGTCTAAGTATGTGTTCATGGGATATGTCTAAATTTTTTAATATTTCATCGTAACAGTGTTCTGTTTGGCCATGATACCCTCTACTCTCTCTTCTAAGAGTCCAAGTAAATTTCATGGGTGCCCGTTTTGGGAAGTCCCGGGCCGGCCAAATTAAAATGTACAGCACCACTGCAAGTTGAGATGTTGAGAAATGGAAGGTATTTATAAGCCGTGGCAAAGGTGGACTAAAATGACCGCACGATGACCATTGACTTCAACTTTCTCAACATGTCCTGAATGAAGCCTGAGCAACTACCATAGTTGCAGGCTGTATATCACCAATGTTTAACATCGAGTCCAAGATCGTCACGGAATCTTTTAAAGGCACTGCCTTTTTTGGCTATTCATAAAATGGCCAAAATGACCCAAGAAGACCTTTGACCTTAGTTCCCTGACCACGGCTGATAAACCATTGTTTATCAATCACTGTGTCCAAGTTTCATTAAAATTTGTCCAAGTATGTGTTTATGGGATATGCTTGAATTTTTTTAAAACTTCATCGTAACACTGTTATGTATGGCCAATATTACAAAAAACTTTAAAATGATAAAAAATAGAGCCACCTTCAAAGTCATCTTAGCAAGAAAAAAGACTTCGAAATTCCAATGCACAACACAATTTTAGTAAACAATCACAACAATTGTAAATATTTTTCAAGAAAATATTGAAAAATTTATATAAGCCCTGTAGCTCTCTGAGTGAGTACAGAGACACATGCATGCTTACGGTAGTTCATTGGTGTCACGTTGGGCAATGGTAAACATTCCAAGCCCCTCTTAGAAAGTGGGCCCGTATAAGGCAATATTTGCTCTGACACTTGCGAATATTTTCAAAATAGTTTTTTGAGGGTCTTCTGCACATGTCATGTACATGTTTAGGGGGTTACTTGACCTACTGGGTCATTTTTGGACACTTTTAATGATCGTTCTGGTTAAATCAATGTGATTGAGGCATATTGTCTACGTACATTACACACGGTGTGGAAAAGGCTGACGTAGCTTGCTTGTGCGATCGTACCATGACGTTCGGAACTAAAATCTTGTACCTCTGGAGTAAACATATATGTGCAAATATTCACAGATTTGAAAAGCTCTCAGTGCTAGAATTTTTGTAAGCCATTTTAAAGTTGTGTGGTTATATTTTTACCATTTTAATGAGATTTTTAGGGTCCAGTTAACAAGCTAAGCCACAGAAAGTTGAATGGTTCAATGTATGCACTGTATGCACACATGGTTTCCAGATCGGCCGGCCGTATGATGGTTTAAACTGAATTTCTTCTCGCAGCAAATTTTGCACGTAAAATGTTAATTCTTTACCATGACTTTTCTTCTGCAGATCTTACGTTAGTTTTGCAGTTCTTTATGATGACTGAGAGCTTCCGGAAAGGGCCAAAAATTTGAAATGATATCAGCAACTTTTCGCGCCGTCAAATTTACAACGTGAATAAGGAACTTTGTTTACATCAGTATGCTAATAAGCTACGTTGTTACGTCAGTATGGAATGTTTGCAGCGGCAACTTGCCATGTGAGTGTATGGGGGAACTACAGTAATCAAATGTTCTTTGTGACGAAGGCACATTGCCATGCACACGGCACCCTGATATCAACAAATATTTCGAACGCTACACTATTTTACGAAATGGGAAAGCTGATGATTTTATTTCAAATTTTCGGAACTTTTCAGAGGCTTAAAGTGATAAAAACAACTGCAATATTTTAGTGTAAGATTTGCAAGGATAAGTTATGGTACTAAATTAAGATTTTTAGGTCCTAGGTTTGCTGTTAGAATATCAATTTCGCGACCAGCAGTGTGCTAGTCTAAGACCCCGGCCGGGGCTTTCAATGGGTCGTCGGTGCAAGGACCGTGCATGGGACGCTATCGGCGACTGCCGGCTATATGCACGTGCCTTTACTGAGGACTATTGTGCATACGTTGTGCTTAATGTGGAATCCTGTATAGAACAGCTTTATTTTGCATTTGTTTAAACATCCGTTCAAGTGTCTTAGTGTTGTATAAACTGAAGAATTGCTTACAAATCTCCCGGATCGCTGCTTGCAAAGAAATCAGTTTTACAAGCTTCTAATTAAATTCATGAAGTCAGGGTTTACTGCGGCAGGTTTCGTTACTTTTATATATCAAAACTGTTTCAAGATTTCGAGTGCCCACTTCCTTCACGTACAATGTGAACTACCGTAGCTGTACATATACATACAAACGGTACGTACTAATGCTTATCTAACACCTCCCCGAGCACTAGCATACGTAGAGTCACCACGCGTTGAAGTTAAGAAGACAATGTCGTGGCTCGAAGTTTTCGAGAGGTGAAGGAACAGTTTTCATCAGTTGTAAAACCAACCAATTTTATGTACGCTTCTGATAACCTCTCATACGACCATATTTGCATTTTCTCTGGTGCGTCAAATGGTGCGTCATTGTCTGGAAAAGGTCTGTCAAAATCGTATTTCTAGGTGGGTCATTTTCCAGCAAAGGTGCGTCCATTTTATGACGCAGGGTGCGTTAGTGGACATGAATGTCAGACGCACATTGTGGACATTGACGCACCTCTCCCGGGGGTCATAAGGTGCGTCTTGCAATTGATAAGTGCATAAAGCTATGAGCACCATACAGTCATCCCTTACTCTGCTGGGCCAATTACAGACATAGCTCAAAGTTGAACAGTGTTCACCTTTCATATGCTTTATAGCACTAGTGCATACTGTACTGAAGTATAAATCAGCCTTAACACTTCCGTGCTTTAAATGGATTCTTTAAATAATACATTACTTTTATTTGGACTCTGTTGTTTTATATTGTACTACACATATAAACAATGCTAAGATTTATCCCTACAATGTTATGATTTCATCAAACTTAAGTAACAATTTCCCCTTTATCTGTGTGAACACTCAAGTCTGAGATTGTTTTTTAAAGGATGAGTCTGGACTGGTGTTAAAGAATCAATCCAGAAAAAGTATTGTGCTGTATAAAAAGGATTTTAGTTTTACTGCACACACAAGAAAAGAAATTTTCATCCACATACCATACACTAAACACAGCACCAATCAAACTACTTGTAAAAGATACAATATACAGAAAGCTGTTCTTGCCAAGAAATTCTTCCAAGCTTCTTCAAAGTATTGTTATACACAACAGGCAATTTCCTCTAAATCACTTAGTTCTTTCCAATTTTAAATATGAACTTGAACTTTCACACAAACTGATTTCTTTAACAACATTCAATGCTGATTTATTATCACATTTTGTGAAACTTAATGCTGAAGTGCAAACATTTTCTACGACCCCGATGTAAGGATAGCGCCACCTCTGTGCCAATTAACTTTACCGAGTCTAATTCTGCAGTAGATGGGATTGCTCACACGTATAATAGATGAGGTAAAGTAGGAAAGAAATAGATTTACAGGCGCGATGTAGACTTATCAAATTAACTGTGCCTTAACATGTGTGTCAAATTAAAATAGCTTTATCTGACAAGGAACTTGCCAGCCTTATGACATCACACATTTTACATGATGCAGTGCTATTGTAACAGTGAAATGAGTTGATTTTCATCAGTTTCACATGTCCCATTTTGAGGTATTGTTTTCACCCATCAAGTAGAGAATACTTTAATTTAATAACACTTTTGTGTTTCACCACTGCAAATTCCTTTACATTATAACTGCAACAGTTGATACATAAAGAGGCCATTCACTTCACACACTTCTACCAGACAAACCAAAACAAGGTCTGTCATTTGACCATCTTCCATGCATTTGGCTAAACTTGATTCTATTTTGTGAGTGGAGGACAAATAGAACCACAGTGTGTAGCAACAGATGTAGTAATCTCAGTGGATCAGGTTATGTGTACTCAACACTTAACAAGTGTCTTAAATAAAACTATACAGTACAGGTACAGACTGCAAATGTGCAGTACATGCATAGTATTGATGCTGGTTGCTATAGCATTTGTGACATGTGATATTCAATTCAAAACCACACAGTCTAAACTGGCCTAGACTGAGCTTTGAATGTCAAAATTTACCTTCCAACCAAAGTATTACAAAAGAGCAGGGTACGAAACCCACTGAAAGGTTTTATTTGATTTAACATTACAATTTGAAGGAAACTCTAGCTGGCTAGTACATAAAACTTTATTATAACCCCATTTTACAAGTGTCCATAGTATCATATATATCTAGAAGTATCACTCGGCCACAGGCATACCTGTAAAAATAAGAACATAAAGTACTGCATTCTTAGTGCATATCTAGAGTTACAGTACAGTAAGAGTAGGCACACTGTGGAGTAACACAGGTCCTTATTCCACCATCACTGTCACCAGGGAGTTGCAACTCCCTGCTGTCACTGAGTTTCTATTTATTAGGCACGTACAGGTACATGCACTCACATTATAAAGGCCCTATCACAACAGGCATGATGGGGAGGGGTGAAATTGAGTTGAAATAATTTCACCTTTCAACAACTCATTGTCCTTGAGCGATATTTCATGTGACAACTGACAATTGATGAGATAGACTTCCAATTTTGCTAGATCATGACCAATCGGTCGTTGTAATAAGTATCACCAAGGGATGAAGAAAATGCCGGAAAGTGTGAAAGCGCTAGTGACATTTTTATAATGTTTCATGCGTACAGTATCATGTCGTATGGTATTGCATCGTATCACGTACAGTGTGAATGGGTTTAGTACATACCCAAATGTCCAACAAATACTAAGCTATGTGTCTCACTGATGACGACAAGGACCAGCTATGGTGCAACCAAGCTATTCATCTCAATAGAACTATCTACATACCATCATTATTAGGTACGCCATCTTTTGAATGTACATTCTATTTGGTCAAACACAATGCAGTTTAGGGTAGGATCTACTGATACCTACTAAAACCTTTATCTAATGTAGATCTAGTACCCCTCTCGAAGGTTAGTTAGTTAGTTAGATGAGGTTTAACGTCCCAGTTTCCAACCAATTGGTTCAAGTGGAGACGTCTACGGCCTTTTTTCCAGTTGTGGCTCACTGGCTTGTGTTCCCTACTCCCTCTCGAAGGAAAAGTGAGAGAACTTCCACAGACTTGTTAAATTTAGGACCATACTCTGTATAAATGTGTACAGTATACTATAAAAAAGTGAAAATGTAAATCACAGTAGAATTTTGCTCCTCAGGTGCTGCTATCTTTATCGGTCTGCCCTTCTAAAGTTACCACTTATTCTGCTGATGCCAGTATATGTTTCACACTAATTGGCTCTTCAAACTGCCATTACCATTTCTTTCTTTCTTTGAGAAGACTTCATTTACTTTAAAAAAATCAGCAGCAGTTTGTGTCCCAAAATAATGCAACTCAAGGGACAAAATCCCCCAAACTTACCTGGTTTGGGAATTTATGAGCCCTACTTTCCTCACCTACAGTATTACTACACTTGGACAGCCCATTTACTGCAGAACAACTCTTGGCAATGAATAAATCCAAAACAGAGGGTGCCCTACTCACCTCCTAAACTCCTATCCTGCTTGCTATAAACAGATTGGCGAAATAGATTAATAAATGTAACTGGGATATTGGACACAGTAAAAGTCATCCATACAGTTAAACATCGTTAAAGAACATTTCTATGTAGGCTAATATAGCTCAGTTTTCCAAAGTGGGACAAATCTTTTCCAACTCATCCCTTGGTAAAACTTACTCTCCAGTGGAAGAAGTGATGTCTTCAACCTGACAGTGAAAAGGCATGGGAAAATACTTAAAGGGGCTCACTGAGTTGATACTGAATATTTTGTGATGAGTTTGAAGGAAATCATTGCATGACAATGCTTCTAATCAGCCTCATTAGCCATTTATCACTTCCTATAGTTACCAAAAATGTGAACATTTTGCAGTTTTATGGGCTTAAGAGCTTGTAGTTTGCAATGCTCCTCCAAGCCTTGATAGACCAGCCTCTCTGGAAAATACAACTTGTAGCAGGGTTTTCACTCATCATTTTTTTTCAGGAGTCACAGACCCTTCAAAATAAATTTACAAGAGTCAAATTTAAAAGAGAAGGGGTCAAAATAAAGTTGAGTTTAAAGGGAGAATGCAGTCATCCCAAAAAAAAGAACTGTATAGTAGACTATCCTATTTCCTGAATGGCTCTTGAGAATCATGTGAAAGTACTTTTCTCACTCAATTGTAAAATTTACAAGGAGCAACTGCTTGGTTTACCTTGAATATGCAGTATTTATGTCCTAAAATATCATGAAAGATACTTGGAAGCGAAATACGAAGAAATTTGTGACATTTAGCTATTGTTTCAAAATAAGTTTGGGGCGACTGCTTCTGACCTTTAATACAACAAACTTTATTCCTGTTTTTTGTTTATTTTCTATATTTGTGATGCTTTTACACAATCTTTTTCTTGTAAGACATGATATTCAATCTGTCAATAATCAATATAGGAACTGGAAAGAGCTACATTTTGTGAATTAATTTGCACAATGAATGTATTGGCAAAATTGTATTACCATTACTGATTGTTGGGGCAAAAAAGCTGTGCGGCAGTGTGACCCCAGAGCTTTTGTGTCTGTGCGTCAAAATGAAAAGTTGTGCATCATTGACGTGGGTGCCTGAGTCAGTGAAATCACTGTTGTAGGCCTACAGAGCTATAAGTGAAGCCTGATATCAATGGCAGGGTGTAAGATGAGTAGATGACTGAACTGGCATAGACAGGCACCAGAGGCATGAGGTGAGGCTGAGAAGAGGATGGGAAGGCTGCAGCCCCCCATTCAGACAATGCATGTACAGTATTTTGGGGCAGACACATGTTATGATTTAGGGGGAAAGTGCTGCACCCTCCCACTCATCTCCCACACCAACTGCAAGTACTATAGTCCAATACCCTTATGCATGTGGAACACATCAGGCATTTTTCCCTGAGCTGATCTAAATCTGACTACCACAGATTGTTAGCAACAAGTGGAGTTACTGTATCAGTGTATCAACTCTGGTTGAAATACAGTACTTATACAGGGTTCCTTAATACTTGGAATATTTAAAGAAAATAGGTCATAATAGCCAGAGGGAAAATACAGATATGAAAAAGTTTTCCATTCAGCTCATCACTATGAAAATACAATGGTCCACAGGCCTTCAAACCAAGCACATTTCATTTGTGTCAGAGAGCTGACTGTACTGTAACTTCATTTGATACATACAGTATAGACAAGGCAACAGGCTCCACAACAGCAATTACTTAATCATGCATTACTACTATCATACAGTATGGTATGGTACATACAACACAGTACAGTGCAGTACACTGCACACTTCTCCCATCCAGAAAGGTATGCGTTTTAAACTTGACACCTCTCTTAAATATGCTACCTGGTACAACACATAACCAAGTGTTCGTACGCCAATACACAGTATACCACTAAAGCGCTACAGTATGCATAGTACCAATGGGCCAAAGCTGAATTAAGACTCATGATATCAAGTACAGTACAACATCTTTAATAAGGGTTAACTGAAGGGAATCCTTGACCATTGCTAGCAGACTCAGAAAGCCACTAGCCCCTTTCTGACAGAAGCCAAGGACCTGCTTCCCCAGTTGCCTACATAGAAGAATCTCTAAATCAAAAAGAATACCCAATTAATACATGGAAATAGTACCTGACTCAAAAAATAAGATACAGGTGAGTGGGCACAGGTGGTTTAAACCATCAAATATATGACATCTATTCAATGAACTGAAATAATATTTGCACGACTAAACTGTAGACAGAGAGAAAAATGTAAAGATTATCTTAAAAGCTTCCATACAAATCTTCCATCCATCATGCCCCACTGAAAATCACAGTCCTAGAAAATCAATAGTCCCTAATGGTGAACTTCTTTATTTAAACAGTGCTTGGAGGGAGCCCTCCTTTGCTGTCCTTTTGTTCTTCCAATTAAGCCAATTTGGTGACACTGGAATGGCAAACAAGCCAACAAGATGCCTGTAAGCAGTCAGTGACCTACTTCACCTTGATTGGTTTTAAGCTCTTCCATTTTCCATGCATCTTTGCCAGTCTAAGTATTTTTTTATTTTTTTTTTTATTTTTCTTCCTCTTGATCACTGAGAACACTGGAGGGGCTTTACCTCTGTAATCAAAGAGAAGTCCACTTCACTGACCTTAAAGGAGTATGTCAAAAATTTCACTCCAAAACTATTTCTTGGACTGTACCCTGTATCTCTCTTTACAGACTTGTTCTGCAGCATGGTGTGACAAACCTTCACTTTATGTGTACTGATAATGTATGAGTGTAGACCTGTGTCTATACTTCTTTGACTATATAGGACTTGGTTTTCTGCTAAGGATCCCTATACCTGGGTTCATACTGTAATACAAAAGTATCCATTGCCCAAATGTAGTTCTGGCCAAAGGGTTGTGCAATTAATTGCCAACACCTGTGCAGAGGGCTTTTTGCTTACTAATGAATTTATTATAAGCTGCTATCATTTGTCTAGGTTCACTACTGCCGTATACAGTCTGTATGTTTGACTGCCCTCCAGGTAATTTTTTTCAATTGCTAGCAAAAAAAAAAAAATGGTTTGAAAGATGGAACAACAGAAGGCTTAGGAAGATCTTGTTCATATCAGCTGTCAACTCCCACTTCGAATCAACTGAGAGAATTAAAGCTGTACAAGTTATAAATTGCAGTAAGTCTTTGACGTTTACTTTGGAATATACCTGTTTCTTAGCTGAGAGAAACAACAGCTACGTTAGATAAATGATTAGTGTAGATAATATCACTGCACATGAGAAGACAGAATCATAAAACATAGATTTCTGACGGTCATAAATATTCTTGCTGGTATAAACTGAAAAACGAAAATGAAATCTGTATTATTTACTTGTAAATTTATATACCGTGTTGTTTTCTACGAATGATCTGTGCACCATAAATGCTGTATTGAGATAAATGGTTTTGCAAAGCCAAGATAATGCTTAAAGGGAAATATTGCAATTAAAATGCACCTACAGTACATGGCATACAAAGACAATAGCTTTAATCATTATTAAGACATTCAGTCTCACAAATTAACTCCAGCAATAGCTTTATCCCCTAAAAATGTTATGCATTACAAGAGTTACAGAAGTCGCATCATTTCAATTTTTGAATTTTGAGCCATCAAATTATTCTTGAGCACCACTGAATTTCTTTCTACGAGAACCTTATTTGTGGAAAAGAAAGCTAACATATTATGCTATTTTAAATTATCTATCATTCTTTATCTATAAATATGGTTTTAAAAATATGAAAATTTTCTCTAAAACAAATGCAATATTTCCCTTTAAATACATGAAAAGGGGTCAAAGGGGTCAAAAGAAGTGAAACATTGCAGGACTCTTGTTTTGCCCTTTGATCTACTGCAACTTAAGCAATGGTCAATACTGTCTTTCTTGACAGTAGAATAGACAACCACTTCAACACATTGCTAACTGTTGAGAGTACTTGAAGTATTTTGGTGCTTCTGATGTGTCAGAGATGTTCCAGATCTTGTAAGATGTTTCCAGTTTTTAAATTTAGGCTTATTTATGGGAGACATGTAGGAGTGGAATTAGTCTACTAATTCTAAAGGTGTGCATGTCAGCGAGGCTAGGATGGTTAGTTCAAAACGAGAAACCGATCTTTGCAGCTGCAAACACCAGTTTTTAACTCTTACCCGGCATTTAACTCTTAACCAGTTTTTCAGAACTATAATAATAACTCAGGTCTTGAAGGGCAGTTGTTTGGATGGATGTGGGAGAGGCCTATGTGGCGTATGAATTACAACTTCACATCGGGCGGCTAACTAACTCAACAATTTAGATCAAATTTGGAATTTTGTGAAAGGCCAGTTCAGATAGGAAAACTGGAGATTGCTCTTGGATGACAAACCTACCTTACTTTGACCCGGCCCGGGACTGAAACCCAAACCTCCCGGTTGCTAAGCTTCATCGCTTCAAATGCCACTGCCTTTATCCCCTCAGCCACAGCACCGGTTGAAACATTACCAATGTCCTAGCACATATGCCATGCACAAGGTGTAGCCACATACTGTACATTGAATACGTTAACAGAACGTACATGTACATACATAGTATGTGTGTACATATGGTATGTATGTACAGTACTACAATGATACCTGGTTGTGATTGTACTTAAGTCAATTAATTTCTTTTGTTACAGACAATGAGCAAAAGTGAATAAACACAAATTTACTTGATTCCTCTCTTTTTACAATATGTTACAAGCATTAAGTATTGGACAACGCAACCTGACATGCCACTCAGTCAGTTTTCAGTAATTATCTTTCATAGATAATATGAGAAGCCATCAGAGTAACCGACTACTGATATCACAAGTTACTCTGATGTACTTGTGATATCAGTAGTCGGTTACTCTGATGTACTTGTGATATCAGTAGTCGGTTACTCTGATGGCCTCTCATATTATCTATGAAAGATAATTACTGAAAACTTCAGATTGACGTTGATGTTGAACACAAGGTTTCCGTGGAATGACCACTATTTACCATCATACAATTTTTTTTTTCTTTTTCCTCTCTCTCTGATGTCTGTAATGTAAAAACCTCCACTTCACTTAACGCTGAGGACGAAGACAGGCGTCTTCGAAATATACGTTATGTCTTGTTATCTTTTATGTGTTCTAATATTGTCATCTTTGGGGTGTTTTCTACCTACTTTTATTGTATATATATATATATATATATATATATATATATATATATATATATATATATATATGGGCAATTACGCAGTAAACCAACACAGTAGCATCACATAAGGATTAATTTCCATTCTATGTTAGTTTCATATGTTTTATATGTTCAGGGCTAATCCTTAGATGTACAGAGATAGCCTAAAAATTTTCATCTTGCTACCTCAATTTTGAAAAAATGTTTCTATGCAGGTCCTATGGAAAATATAACGGGCGAACATTGACATACATAACAGGAATGGCTATTTTTCAGAAAGTTTATCATGTACATACTTTTTGCCATTTTCTGAGGATATGTAGCAATACTTAATAACTAACCCATTGGGGGCACTTTTTGATCAATATTAAACTCAGGAGACCATAAATTGTAAATGTAAGTCAATGTTACACCCGTTATGAAATTGTGTTCGCCCGTCTCTTTTTTTGTTCCTATATATGCCAATCAAAGTGCAGTCACCAGCTGTACATAGAGATTTAGAGATATTCCTAATATCATTTGGGATGCTGCAACAACCCCTTTAACCACTGAGCAAATGTTTGCACGTTCTCACAGTCAATTAAATCAAGCCTGATGTATGTACAGTATTACTGGGAGTTAAATTACATTCAAATGCACACCTGGAAGAAATGTGATGATGTGGTTTGCACATCTCAAATGCCACTTCAATAAGCCCCTAAACTGGTGCCATTTGAAGTTCTGTACCTTCAAAAATGTTGCTCCCTAACTACAGTATATTTTCACAGGAGTGTACTGTACTGTATGTACATCCACAGTGCATCCAAGACGTACAGTTGGATTATGGAGATAATGCCATTGGCAATCTGTAAGACTTACAAAACTTTCACAATGTCCAGTGTTACACTTACAGAAGGGGGGGGGGACAATTTTATGAACAACATTTACATTGGTTTATAAAAATTTATGCATATAATATCCTGGCTATTGTGTTGGCTGAAAGGAATGAGAACTTCTCTTTTCTTAACCTTACTGATCAAAACAGAAATTGTAAAATAATGGCTCAGACCCAAGATTACTTTTGATGTGGGAATGAGGAATTTAATCATACAAGTTTTCTGGTAAAGTTTAATTCCATTCAATTTCTATGCACTGATCTTTAGCTACTACATGCCATAATGAAGTTACCACACTTTCAGCATGCAGATTTGATGTCATACTCTACATACAGTAGCTTGACAGTGATGAGTTTTGTTTTCACTTTCAACCTAAATCGTTTGACCATGGATTGAATAAGGTTGCTAGTTTACTTCACAATATGAGACATTTTTCCCATACAAAGCTGCAATATTATATTCAAAGTATGGACGCATCAAATTTTGAGAGAAGGAAAGGTATGCAATAAAGAAATGAAAGAAGAGTTTAACCAGGATGATGGCTACATGGTGAAGTGCAACGTTTAAATTCCATTCATTCTGGCTTTTTAATGCAATGTCACAAACAACCTTGAATTCATTTAAATTCAAGAGACAGAGTATGTAGGGCAGATCGCTATTTCACTGCTCTATTTACCCAGGGCTGCATTTAACCATGTATCTTAAAATATCTCTTTACATGTAAGGAAGGTTGTTTCCAAGCTTTGAAGTGTCTTAATCTATTTATTGAGTTTCCATCTTGAGATGGAGCTCAGGAGACCAGTCAAACGTGACTAGAAGACATACTGTACTGCACAGCAGTATTCCTACAATGCTAACTATTGTCTGCTCCTGACATATTTTCTCTTACATGAGACAAGGATGGAGGTTACAGTCTTTCTCATTTTAAGCCTCATTCTTTGATGCAGAAAGGCTTTTTCTATTCATGTGAAGAACTGTCACACAAATGAGACAATAACAATAATCATCAGCAAAGACTGATGAAGGATATGACAGTAACTACTGTACAGCGGCATGATATGAAGAGAAAGAATTAAAATAAGAAGACATCTATAGTAGATAACAAAGGGCAAGTTCCTTGAATGTAAAGGAACCAAAATATCCAGGCAACCATCATCTGTTACAGATGATAAAAACCAGCTCTAAGCTGTTAAAGGAGAAAAGAATACCTATGAGGAGACATCTACGGTAGATAGTGATCTGTGTGCTACCTGAGGTAAAGAATTGAAGAATTTTGTTTCATAGAGATGCCTTTCATACATAACAGAATACTGCCAGCTTCATAATACAAAGGAACTAAGAATATTCTGTAACATTACTGATTAAGGAATAAATAAGTAGCTGTAATGGATGTCAAGAGATCAATTCCTATGAACAATAAATTATAGTGTAAGAAGACAGGTCTGGAGTCGGCAATAACATCCGCAAGCCTCCAAGAAGCAGGCAGTGAAGAATAAAGAAACATCCATGGTTAATTGTCGAATCTTCCATCTTTGAAAACGGTACACCAATTAATAGCTTCCCAATGTAATTTGTTTTCTTATAGGGAGATCATCTGTAGACTGTGGTACACAGTATGCAACCAGCTCCCAGCTATGAGGAATTTCAAACCAAAGAGGTGACTATACCAGATGACAGAAGATTGCATACATAAGATGATTTCAAATGGCAGAGCATGTACTGTGTGCAATACAGACATACCAACTCACTCAGGCAGTGACAGCCAGGGGTGGAAAACAATTTATTTCCTGGCAAGCAAGTCAAATTTCCCACAATTTTTTCCAAGTATAAAACTAGCCAAATTTGTCTCAAATTGCTCATACTGTACTTCCCTCCAACTTCCAAATACCCAAATTTCCCTACAAGGAGCTTCCCACATTCCTGATTTTTTCCACCCATGGAGGCAGTAATTCTGACAGAAGGGGGATGTATCCCCCACCAAAATGGGTGGATGGGATATGTGAAGTACATCACAATCTGGACAAGAGCATTGTTTGTCTTACACATTAATTTTCTTGTGAGATTGTTCAGATTTTGTTCCAAATTTTACCCAACTTTTTCTGTGTGCTTCATGCCCTAGAGGAACAATTTGGTCTTCTCTCATAGTTGAAATTCACACAGCAAACAAGAGAACCCCTAACAATTCACCATAACATAGCCTACTGTACATAACATATCCCATACAGTTTCTGTTAAAATTGGGGAATGGGAAATTCATCCTCGCTCACATACATTAGTTGTTTTCTTCTATTTGTTACATGGTATACATATCCCATTGATCATCTCCTCAACAGACAGTTGATAGAGATACAATACAAGTAAGCTCTGATGTGAGGTTATCCTTCCGCGAAAGTTGAAGTGTTTCATTCCTCAAAGTTACAAACCCGTCTCTGCATCCCTCAATATTTTTCTTTTTTTTTTTTGGGGGGGGGGGACCCTTTGTGTGATCTACAACTTTGCGAATGCTACATGTACATGGGGACTGAACACAGTACATCGAGGGTTTACATTATGCCAAACATGCTATACAAGCCTGTAGCTAAACAAGGTACTTGACGGGGGCCAAGATAGCTGGGGGGGATATTTTCAGGGGAAAGAAATATACCTAAATGCATTAAGGCAATGGTTTATTTTTATTTTGGGGGAGGTGGAGTTTTCTAAGGTGGTGGCTCCTCTTGGCCCCTTGGGTATGAGCTAGCCTTTTATGTAACTGCTTTCTTTACACTCTTCCCATCCCCACCTCTGGGTTGTTTTCCTTGCCCCGACCTGACCCACCAAAGTTGCACGAAATCCAAAAAAGATTCTCACTTCTTAGGTGCCCACCGTTGAAGGAATCCTGCTCATATGCCACCTGCCCATGACTCAAAGATTAGACACGGTAACCAATATTTTTGCACGGCAGCATTCTGGGCCATTCCTTTGCATCCATCTTGTCTTGCAGTGTTATTGGGGTAGAATACACTTTCTTATCCATGCAAAAATCCAGCGAAATTCTAAGCTGTAGCCAACGCTATGATCTCTTTGGTAAAGACAGCACATAATAGTTTAGTCTGTCACTTTCTTCCCATACTGTACTGTAAGGCGGCATTATTTGAGCAAAATGTGCCCCTTGTAACTCAAACATAAGGCACAGGCAAACAAAATTTTGCTTCAAGGCCATTTCATACTTTCAAATTTTCACGTGCTATAAAGCTGTAAGAATCATATACTGTATGGTCATGCCCTACTCGTCTGAGCCAATCATGGACATACATAGCTCAGTTAAGCAGTGTTCAACTTTTATAGCTTTAAAGCACTATACTAAAGTATGAACTACCCTTTATTTCATTTTCCTTGACACATGCCTATAATCAGTGGTTGAGCTACTTGGGAAGCATCACCCAATTTTCCTCTTTCCCCCACTTGTCCCCACTAAACCTGGTTCTTATCCAAAATATGCATCACTAGGCTAATCATTTGTATTTGAAAAAATTGTGAATGCAATGTGTAAGACTCAGAATAGCTGAAATGTCTTGAAAGGTGCATTTTTTGGCATGGTTCACGTGCACTCGTTAAGTCTACTGGTACTCTCAACATCGTTAGCTCATTCCAGCAGGCCAAACATATCCCACCCACTTGCTAAATTCAGGTTATCACCAATGCACTTAAATTTATAGGACTGATGTACCAGACCATTTTTTCATTTAATGACTGTCACTATTTCTCCCTATGCAGCACATTGTATGCATTTTCTTGATCGTTTCCTGACAAATGAAACTATACTATCACTCATTAATGAACTTTAACTTGTGTACTACTATTTAACAGTTGAAGTGGTCTAGGGGACCATGATGAATAAACACATCATTTAGGATCATCCCAAATGTTGCAAAAGGCTAAAGACACTTCAAGATCGGTCATCAACACCACATGTACAGTATTAAACTCACAGTATCACTGTAACGAAACAACTGGCTTTGTTTAAAATGGTTTTCATTTTGTGTTACATGTTTTACCTTTAGGTTTAGTGTTTAATTATGACATTTATACAAGTACATACTGTAAGCCCTACACAAACAAGTAAAATACTCAGCTGATCTCTTTTTAGAAGAAACTCAATACCAATGGCAATGTCAAACACATCAGTTTTCCAAATAAGAAACAGAAACTTCTATAAATCTAAGACCATCCATACACTTTGGTCTTCCCCATGTTTACCCCTGACAAAGGCCAGATAAAAGTAACCAAAAACCCTGGTCATCCAAGCCCAGTTTACCTGAACCAGCCTTGCAATTTTATCAGACTTATATTCAAAACAATGAAGGTAGTATCCACCATATTTTCAGTGCACTACAGCAAACATCGATTGGAAATTTCCGCAGAAATTACTTATTTTTCTCGGATCTTATACAACTGTGATATAAAAAGAAGTCAACATGTTCTAAAAACAACATGCATGTAATGGGCACGAATAACAATTTGTAACTTTTGGTATAGGCTCAATATCTCGCGTGCTGTACTATATGTTAAGATAGCATATACAGAAATAAGGCTTACTATAGTTCCAGAAACTCTGAAAAGTACTTTAAGTACAGGTAAACCTTACAAAACTATTGCCAAACAGTGTTTGAGAGTGTTCTTCACGTGTGTCCAATATTTTTGGAAATTTATGCTGAATTTCATCTCTGGATGCCTCTCACGATCATTAGATCTTCCCTTAATCACAGGCACATATTTAGTGTGTACAAACTAAGGTTATATTGTTAACAAGCACATTTAATTTTGAGCAGGAAATCTTGAAAAAGAATGCCAAATTGTGCTGAAGAGTTGTACAAGCTGCGGATTGGCAAGCCGAATTTTCGGTTCGATTCTCCAGCAGTCATTCACCAATGTTAAAGTGCCGTAACATTAATGCATACGGAATTTATGGTCATCCCAGCATACATATTAGCAGGTCTTCCGTACAACAAAATGGTTACCTTGGACAAGCAAGAGATCACTCATTTCAAACACTGCAAATACACATACAGTACTTGTCTTGCAGGAAACTATTCATACAGATATTCTTTTAAGATTATAACCTACGTAACCCTCCCCTTACTATTAGTACCATAATAGATACATATACTGTCAATGACTCTCTAGTGTTTGTACCCACCTCTGTGCTATTAATCCTTGTCAGTAATGTACATTTTGAAATGACAATGCAAACTTCTACTGTGTCAACACAAAGAGTACAATGTACTGTATGAAGCTTATTACTGTACATGAAGAAGAGAGGGTTCATAGGTCCATGAAGTACGGATAGCTTGAGCAATTAGTACAAACAGTAGTGTAAAAGATACCCTACAGTATATACGAGAGCTCTGCAATTTAAAATTTACATAAAAAATCAGAAATATTATACACAACTACCATTTTCCTGGTTTGAAATTTCACCCTACAAGCATTACAGACCCTTTTGAGCAAAATGTATATCTTGTGCTACAGTATGAGCTGTATTACAAACACCATAGTGAGTTTCCATCCAGAAGGGCAAGGGCTGCATGAATAGTTCACGAAAGTTTGCTTGAATGTGCACAGTGTTTTTTATTACTTTATGCAACTTGGATGAACCCATCCACCAGTAAAATGTCAGTCTATAACACAGACATATGTATGGAATCAGCTGGAATGGTTGCTCATTAAACATGCCTGACAGAACACTGAATATTGCCAACTTCATTACCAAGAGTGTAATATTGGAATAAATATGTCAATTTTATGCACTACTGCTAAGCCAGCTGCAGAAGTAACCTCAACACTTACAATTTACAAAATTTTACCCTGATGACAGTGAGGCAGGAATGGGGTTGACTTTAAAATTTTCTGAAAGTAAAATCAGAATACAAACTGCTTCCTGTTTCTTAATTTTTCTAATGAGTGATAAGATCTATGCTAATTTCATAGTGCAATGCAAACAATGGTTTTACTAATTAGGAAAGTTACATCTGAAGCAAATTTGGCTTCTTTGGTTTCATCCTCTAATATGCCTACAGTATGAGATATTGTTGTCAAGATACATAAAACTCTTGAAAAGCCATTGACATCAAGACTCATGTCTTGTTACAATATGTTTGTCATGTGGTGTCTAGTACATACTGTTACAGCAATGCTGTAAACAGTGTTAGCATACATGTTGGAAATATACACTAGAGACATGTCATAGGCGATTGAAAATGGTGGGTTAGAGGCCCTTTCAGGAAATAGCTGTCCCTGTTTCCACCAAAGGGACATGTATGTATGTATGTATGTATGTATGTATGTATGTATGTATGTATGTATGTATGTATGTATGTATGTATGTATGTATGTATGTATGTATGTATGTATGTATGTATGTATGTATGTATGTATGTATGTATGTATGTATGTATGTATGTATGTATGTATGTATGTATGTATGTATGTATGTATGTATGTATGTATGTATGTATGTATGTATGTATGTATGTATGTATGTATGTATGTATGTATGTATGTATGTATGTATGTATGTATGTATGTATGTATGTATGTATGTATGTATGTATGTATGTATGTATGTATGTATGTATGTATGTATGTATGTATGTATGTATGTATGTATGTATGTATGTATGTATGTATGTATGTATGTATGTATGTATGTATGTATGTATGTATGTATGTATGTATGTATGTATGTATATATATATAACGCTAATTCCTACTGTACGGGGAAATCGATATATCGCGGTTTCGTTAAGGCGAAGAAAAAAACAATAAAATACATTAAAAAATATTTCCCCTTTTGGAAACCAGATATACAACAACGCTTTTTCAATGGCCCACCATCCGTACGTGTTAAAAGATACGGGTACGTAACTTGGTCAACATTGAAGTAATAGCATGTAAATCATGTGGTGAAACGGACGTTACCATCCGTTTACGTATTCCTATATAAAAAGCGTGTGATTTCGCAAAGTCGACCTGATTTTTTCCCCTTTTAGACGATTTCCCCTTTTAGGCACGTTTTTTCATACAATATTTCCCCTTAATCCCAAATTAGCAAAATATATATATATATATATATATATATAACGCTAATTCCTACTGTACGGGGAAATCGATATATCGCGGTTTCGTTAAGGCGAAGAAAAAAACAATAAAATACATTAAAAAATATTTCCCCTTTTGGAAACCAGATATACAACAACGCTTTTTCAATGGCCCACCATCCGTACGTGTTAAAAGATACGGGTACGTAACTTTGCCAACATTGAAGTAATAGCATGTAAATCATGTTGTGAAACGGACGTTACCATCCGTTTACGTATTCCTATATAAAAAGCGTGTGATTTCGCAAAGTCGACCAGATTTTTTCCCCTTTTAGACGATTTCCCCTTTTATGCACGTTTTTTCATACAATATTTCCCCTTAATCCCAAATTAGCAATATATATATATATATATATATATATATATATATATATATATATATATAGAAACTGAAGAATGGTGGGATGCGGACAAAGTCGCATAATTTTTTAAACCTGTGGGATATGCGTCTAACATTGGCAACCTTTGCCTTAGTAAGAAAGACGATACCACCAAATGATGAAAAACTGAGGTCCGAGCTGGGTTTGAACCAACGACCTACTGCTCAACGTGCAGTACGCTCTACCAACTGGGCTATCGGAACTCTGCTGGAAGAACCGGTCAATTTAATTCATATACCAGACGGGACAGTTTTCCATCATTACGTCACTTGAAAGCTCCGCCCAGCTTTTTTGTAAATACGGAAGTGTAGATGTGACGTTGCGACTTCTAAATATAGAAACTGAAGAATGGTGGGATGCGGACAAAGTCGCATAATTTTTTAAACCTGTGGGATATGCGTCTAACATTGGCAACCTTTGCCTTAGTAAGAAAGACGATACCACCAAATGATGAAAAACTGAGGTCCGAGCTGGGTTTGAACCAACGACCTACTGCTCAACGTGCAGTACGCTCTACCAACTGGGCTATCGGAACTCTGCTGGAAGAACCGGTCAATTTAATTCATATACCAGACGGGACAGTTTTCCATCATTACGTCACTTGAAAGCTCCGCCCAGCTTTTTTGTAAATACGGAAGTGTAGATGTGACGTTGCGACTTCTAAATATAGAAACTGAAGATAGTATATATATATATATATATATATATATATATATATAACGCTAATTCGACCTGTTAGGCGAAATCGGTATACCACCAATACAAACGGCGAAGGGAAAAACAATAAAATACATAAGATTATATTTCCCCTTTTGGTTCTGAGATATATATGCACGTTATTTCAATGGCCCGTAAGTCCTTAGTGTTAACGGATACATGCACGTAAGTTGGTGTGCAGCTAAGTAAGTGCATAGGCATTATGTGGTAAATCGGACCTGCATATTTCTATATAAAACAGTGTGTGAAACGTTGAGGCGAAACGATTTTTTCGCCTAAGGGTCGAGTTCTCCCAACAGTCGCGTTTTTGCATATGGTTTTTTGCCTAAATCCCAAATTAGAGAAAATTACATGCATGGACCATACCATTCAAAAATTTAATCAAGTTTTAATATTTTAACATAAATTTCTCAAAATCAAACACTATAAAATGCTGGTCATTATCATTAATTAACAGAAAATTCCTTTCATTTAATTATCACTTTAACATTTTCAGGACATTGTTGCAATTTTGATGGAAAGTGAGTTCCCTGGTTCCTTTCTTATGAATCTTTAGTCTCTATGTCAGTAGAATTTCGTGACTTTACCCCGGACCTTTTGATTTTGTAAGAATGTTGACTTTTGTCCAGTTTTCCATGACTGGAGAAACCCTATGGATGCAGTTTCCATTCCTATCAGCACAGGTATTAAAATTCCTACAGTAAACAACACAATCACAACAAAACTTGAGAAATTATCATACCCATCAATCTTTCATTTTGAAATTTTAACTTGTTCTCAGATAATAACACACCCACTAAAGATGGATATCACCCTGTTATTGTGGTGACATGCAGGATGCATACAATGTTCATAAAATTCTATCATTTTTTGGTTCTGAAATGTCAAACTCACAATTTTACTAATGCGTAACAGGAGATTTGATTGCCCAAAGAGCATGGTCAGACAAACAGAAGCTTCTGTAGATATTTTTATTCAGCACATTGTAATGTATATAACTGAAAAGCAATATATGCACAGGTAAACCAGGGCACTGCTACAACTGTACTGTACCTCACTCTGTAAGTTTACTTCTAGACAGCTTAAAATACATTTTGTATGTTCTTTATTTTTTGTAAATTGCTGAGATATAAATCATTCCTCATGTAAGATTACAGTTTGAAAATTTTGCTACATAAATCTTAAGATTTATGTAATTTATGTATCATGCTGTACATGAAGTTCTAACATACAATTCTCTGATTTTCCTCTGTCATATTAAACATCATCAATTATATACTGCAACAAGTTACAACATTTCATATTCAAATTCAATCTTGTCAAACAGTTGAAAATTTGACATTTAGACTGCACAAAACTGCAAAAGGCTCAAGGTAAATTACTTGCACTTGACAAAATGTTGGCAAGAATGTTCAGACTTCAATTTCAATCCAGACTGACTTTCTATCTCATAATCTGGGAAAACGTAGACAAAAAACGTGATTTACTGCACCTTCCCAACAAGATGACTGAAACCAAATCTGTTCTCATTTAGTGTCTCTGAAAGTGAGCATAATCCATTCCGTATTCTTTTTGAGTGGGCACAACACTTGATACTATTTATCCTGTAAGGAACAATTTGGCAATGTAAATCAAATTCACAAAGCTGAAATTTATGATGGTTTACGTGTATGGTTTCACGCATTTAAAATGTATTTATTTTTTCATTTATGTTAACTGGATTCTTGTGTCATTTCTGTATCAGATTAGTTTCACTTAGTATGGTTTTTCTGGGGCATGGACAATATTTTGTTAATTTTAAACCACAGAAGAATTTGAAGGAACAGGGTCATATTTCTGCCCAGATATGGCATATTAAACATACAGACATTATAAGTACAAGTATTAAAAAGAGCCTAAAATTTCAGCTACAGGTTCCTGAAGTTCAAGTTTAAAATGCAATATACAGGTATGTTGGCAACTGGAAGGGGGGTGGGGTGGGGGGATGTGCAAATTGTGTTCAAGTAGAACTCTAAACATTTGTATGTCTTGAATTCAGGAGTTTGCAGTTATAAAAATTTTCACAGTGTTATTATTGCCATGAGAAATGCAGTTAGCGCAGAGATACTGCCCTACATACTTGTAACATGAATGTAACCCTTTAAAGTTTACAACAGTCACACTGTCTAGCACACTGTATAAGCCCCTCTCCCACCCCCACCCTCACACGGTAGATGCTTTATGGGTAATTTACCAATGCTTTTGTTTTAATGCAGGGTTGCAGCATTTGGGAAGGCATAAATTTTTAAGCAACAGCATGGGCTGTTCATTTCACCCAATTACAAGTTACATTTTGAGGCACTAGGTGTACCAATGTAATAGTAATTATGACACATATCTGACAAATGATGCAACTATCCGATTCACATAAATGTGCCTAACAAATGACAGGTGCATTTACCTTTGAACACTTTCAAAGATCAATGTTTTCAAAAACATCTGGGAGGAAACAGCTTGTGTCCCATTGTTGCCAAGGTCTTACAAACCTATGTGAGGATAAAAGACTAACAATTCATGAGAACCTTCCTTTCAGTCTCGGCCTTCAATCCTGCAAAGATGCAATGGAGGTACATATGTGCATCTCCCAAAGAAATCTCTGCACAAATCTCTCACATGGTATTATGGGTCACATTTAAAAAGAGGTTACATGTATTTCTTTTTCAAGGATCTCTTGAAGTTTGAGAAGGGCACTTAAAGATCAGTCCTTGGATGCATAACAGTCAAATACTATAAACTGAGAAAAACATTTCCCCTGAAATTTTCCTCATTTTGTTGCCCTACTAAGAAAGTAAAATTTGGAGGATAACCAATGGGGTCAGTGGCAGTTTGCTAATATCTTAAAAACTTCAGTGACACACAGGCTAAATGGCCTCTGGTTAAAGTCAGAGAAAACCTTTGTTTTGGCAGGGAACTACTATTTGTCAAATAGCAACTCCCAGGTTTTGGTACCCAACAGAAAATGTTTACAAGGTATGCTGGGGCACACACTGTATTACAGTTTACAGAAAGCGGAGTCTCACAATTCAATAAGGGTTATAAGATTAAGTTACAACCAATTCTATCACAAAAATACATTAGACATTTTATCGGGACATCTGTACCACAAAACTTTCAGGCTCAGTATCTTAATTGGAACACTGTAAGCAAGCATGCCAATTCAGGGTTGAAGTGCCTTCTCCATTTATTTGTGTAATTTTGTAGTGTTATCATTTTGTCAAACTATCAAGATATTCAGTATGGGCATTCCATACTTTTTGAGTACAGTTAGGCATATTATCTTTCAATGTAGCAATACTGTGTACATATATGCTTAATTTTCCTTAGCAATAATTTCACAGCACAACAAAACGTTAGTACTGACTAACATTTATGTCAAAAGCAATGGAGAAGGGAAAACAAGCCAGTCAGCCACAACTGGAAAAAAGGCTGTGGCTGGCCTACCCTAAACCAATTCGTTAGGAACTGAGCCGTAACACCTCATCTACAGGTGTAACTCTAACTCCAAGTTTTACCACTATAAAAATAACATAGCTACTGTACTTGCTTTATGTACATATCGCCTAGACCTACAGTACTGTATAAATCACAGTGACTGGTTAATGTTGGTACTTCTAATAAACCTAGTATTATATTTATACTGTATAATACTAAACAAAAAAATTAATGACACTGGACTTCAGGATGAAAGTGGGCAAATCACCTCTACCTGCCGAAGCAGAAAGGTGTACAGAACATCTGATGACTATCAAAGGCCAAAAGCAGTTGCCCCAAACTTATTTTGAAACAATAAATAAATGTCACAAAAATGGAAGACATTTGTAGACTTTTTGAAACTCTTCTCAAGGAAATGATGTTTCATACCATTAATGTCATCAGTAGAGGATGCAGTACTAAGATGGTACTGATAATGTAAAGAATACTGTTTCTAGACACTACAAATCACATTTTAGCATGTTTCCACCATCATCTTGTGAAAAAAAAAAACACACCTTCCAGTTCATCCCAGACCTTTCAGATAAACTATTCAAATTTAAGGACTTTTAACTTGGTATTCCAGGGACTGCACAGTATAAAACTGAAACCTGGAGTTTATGCAACAACGCCCCCTGTGGGCTGGGGGTTGTAGAATATGCCCACGGTATTCCCCGCCTGTCGTAAGAGGTGACTAAAGGGGAGGACTTGCACTGTACTTGAACAATATTTGAAACCTAACTTGAACCGCATTTATCTAGTTGACACTATATAACACATTCGTGTTGGTGTGTCGTTAAATCTCATCTAACTAACTAACTAACCTACCACCAAGACCACAATAAAAAAGTTGTACGTACATAAATGCAATTATATTTCAGGTAAACACACTATATGGTGTTCAATTCATATTAACAGGAGTCAAAATAACTGCCACATGGGAGTTTCCTTTGCTTTTCACACATGCAACGGATACGAGCACTTTGACTCCCCAAATTTTTAAATTCAATCTTTCATGACATTGAAAATCTTTGATGGTTTTATATATGAGAACTGTAGTCTGTACAGTGTTTGCATTTAACAATTGTCAGAAGGGCTTTATTTACTTCTCCTTTTGGCCCCTCGTTTTCTAACTTGACCCCTGGATCCAACATACTACGGGCCCTGTTGGCTGGCTACCAGTCTATCAAGGCTTATTCTGCTCCCTGATTGATAACTGTGTATACAGGGGGTAAGAACAAGTGACAAACTGATCCCAACCTCTTCTGTGGAAGTAACACATCCTCTCAAGTATTAAATCAAAGAGTATGCCTATCCCTGGATGGACAGATAACAAATTTATACGTATGCAAAGGCTGCAGAGTACAGAACATACGTAGGTGGTGGTAATTTGAAACTTGCCAACTGATCAAAGTTACGAACTTTTGGTCAAAAATTACAGAAATACACATGCTACAAAGGTTGGAAAAGTAATCCCAATGGTCCTGCTCCCATCTTCATTAGACATGGTACATTGCACAAATGCATGATAAATTGTGATTTAATTATACCCAAGTTACCATAATTTTTATTGGTTTTTTTTCTAAAGCAATGACAGGTTGTACGAAAACTGTGATTGGTGTCTTATTATTGTTGAGTAACTTGACTATGCAAGCCATCTCCTCCCAACATGCCATGCATATATAATGAATACAAAGATTTTGAGTTCAAGGTCATATGCACATTTTGATTTCAAAAGAAGAGAAGGCAGTCAGTATGAAGGATTTCTTTCAAATTATTGTGCAATCTTTGAATGAAGTGAATTAATTTCAAAATTTTCTAATTCAGTGACAAAATAACTTATGAAAATGAGATTGAGGATCTAATGCAATTTGTTTTGCACTCTATTATATGTATGATGTTAGACTAAAGCACACTTCAAAGGGTACATATGTGTACAATACTACTTTATGCATTCAGTAGCCAAAACCAGTAAAACTTCAAATATTCAAAACAATTAGTTGAATTGTTTACACCTACACAGTGAATGATATTATTCTCACCTGTTCCTATACTGTACTTAAATTTACAAAATGTGATACATACATTTGATTAGGATAAACTTGCAAATTTCTGTGTGAGTTGCACCTGGTTATGCATATTACAGTTACAAGCAAAATAATGCTGACATTGGGCCTATACATGCCAACAATGAAGCCATTTTGACTTGACTGCTAAAATACAACCATCAATCTTATCCTGTAATTATTATTTTAAAGGGTGGTTTCAATCAATAAACTTTTGCATTCTCTAAAGTAGTATTGTGTTTAAAAGAAGAGTACACCTGCCAGACTTTTGTAAAAAACAAGAATGATGAGCAAAATTCTGTACCCCAGGCAATAAAACCATGTTCATAATCCTTCTTGGGTTGCTTTGATATACATTATTGCCATATACCCTAGCCTTGACAAAAGGCCTTCAAAAACTGATCCCACAGACCATTTCTCAAATAACAATTACAACGGATTGTGGGATAGAATTTTGGTCTGCATCATTTATGTTCACAGTAAAATGCCATTGACAAAAACAACACACACCAAGACTCTCTCCCACAATCCTTTGTAAAATTTACTATTTGGAAAAGGGTCTATTGCCAACAGCTTCATGGCTAAATGAATATTTCAAATGATTTTTAGGGGTCCACATAACTCACTGGTACATGTCACTAAAGTAAACCTATGTATACTGCTCATGTAAGTGTTTATCTACCTACCTTGTCGTTATGTGCCAAGTCACTCAAACTATTTCTTCTGCTTTTGTGAAAACTTTTTTTTTTTTCATTTTTCTCTAAAATAACATGTAATGAAAATATATTTAACGTATTTGAAATCTCATTTCTTATAACAAGTGGCGAACGGAATTTCTGTCAAATTTATATGGTTACTTTTCACCACATGTGCAATTCTAATTACTTTACATGGGTTAGTAAATTTTCCATTGGAATGTGACATTAGGCTCACTTTCATCAAAAACATACATCCAGGAACTGGCAGAATTCAAACATCAATTGCGCAAACCATCAGCAACATACAAATTAGTTTTTAAGGTTGAAATAAATGTATTTCAAGCCTTCAGAAAAGACTATGGTTTATCTTTCCTTCACCTGCTCTACTGTAGGTCACCTGATTATCTACAGTACTCTGCTATAGCACTACTAACAATTTAACACTGCACTTGTCTAATGATACTGTATACTGGATAAACAAGCAGTTATGTACCATCATCTGATGCCTTTTAATAAGTTAACAATTATTGGTATTCAACATGTGCCCAGCATACCTCAGTTCACTTTTTTCTCAACTGGACAAAGTTTGACTTGATCACATCAGAAGTCACTACTGTTCACTGGCATCTTGTGCACCACCTATAAAATTCAAAGTACCGTACTCCTTCTTTTGTTCAAGGCTGACCATAAGCAATCCCCAACTTATATTTCAGACTTTATAGTTTAGCAACAACTTTCCCAAAGACAGCTCACATCATCAACTTTTCAATTCATATTGTACCTAAAACTAACAGTGTTACTTTTGCGTATCAATCCTTTTTGTGGTTTGCCCCTGAAGAATAGACTGCTCTTCTGAATCACATCAAAAGAGCTCAGACTGTCGATAATTTCAGAAAATGTTAAAGTTTCATTTA
Organism: Holothuria leucospilota; assembly: GCA_029531755.1. Taxonomy (NCBI): domain Eukaryota; kingdom Metazoa; phylum Echinodermata; class Holothuroidea; order Aspidochirotida; family Holothuriidae; genus Holothuria; species Holothuria leucospilota. Next base: position 25,569,672 of record CM055972.1, on the reverse strand, counting down.
AATGTAATTGTCTTTTAAGCACATTTGAACAACTGGTGTTGATACTGGCACTGTATGTCTTTAAATGACTGACTGACTGACTGGCTGCTGACTGGCTGGCTGGCTGGCTAGCTGACTGGCTGACTGACTAACTGACTGACTGACTGACTGACTGACTGACTGATTGATTGATTGCAGCAATTTGATGTTTTTACTGTGACAATGCCAAACAACAAACTGGAGAAACTTTCACTTTTTGTATCATTCATGTATAATTTCCCATTAATTACTCAGAATTTATTCCACATATTAACTGTAATTTGGGGTTAAATAAAAACAGCCCACCTACAAAAACTAACAGGAAAAAAATATGCCATTGCACACTACAGGGCTGGACAATCTGAACCGTACATCATCAGATGGACCTACTGGGTTTTTTATTATTACTATTTCTTCTTTAGTGTTTGTTTGTTTTCTTGAAGTGTTTCAGGTTGATAATATCATCTACAGTATGATGTTGTGTTTTCCACAAGCCTCTCTCTACGATCTCCTTCAACCACTGTCTGGCTACATATTGTTTAAATTATTAATGGTTTGAAGAGAACTTGAAATCACATTTTTGAAACTGAAAGTTCTAAATATTGCTGGACTCTACCAAGGACATATTGTTGACAACCATAGTATGCCAACAGAAACTGTGCAAATCTGACCTGGCATCATTCTTACAGAGCCAGCTGTCTAACATTTCACACAGTAGAAGTGGTAGAAGAGCATGCAGTGCTACTGCACTCTTCATACCATTTCTCATTACAGCCATACCTTTACATAGATCTACTGTACAACAAATAAAAAACTTTCTGCACAGCTGAGAAAGTAGTGTTATGTAGGCAGATCATTTACAGAGTGCTTGTCAAAAGAACATACTGCACATAGAAGAATTCATTTCAAATTCAGGTAACTTTTAATTTAGTAACTACATATTTGAATGACGAGAAAGCACCCTTAGGCCTTCTAAATCAGTTACTGAACAAAAGGACAATTCACATCTGAAGCAAACATATTGCAGCATAAGTTTCAGCATGACACCTTTCTTGGTATTCATAACGTATGTCCAGTTTGGAATCCTTTCAGATACATAGAGTACCAAAGGGTGACGTCACTTTAGCCACTGGCTCCATACGAACTAAAACCCCTATTGTTTTATCGTAGGACTCAACTTCTTCAATTCATTGCAATGAAATAGCTTCTTTAACATAAATGAGAGTCCAATATATGGTTTTATGTATATTCGAAGTGTTTTTACAAATTTTTTTCCGGTTGGATTGAATTTCCTTTACTTTCGAACTGTAACTTTTAAGAGGTTGTGCACATTTGGTATAGGGAGCTTTACATAGAAGTGTGTCTTACGGTGTAATACGATATGGACCCATCAACATTTTTTTACCAACTGAAGTTTATAATCTCATTTCAAGAACGAAGTCAATGATGTAGGGTGCCATACCACCAGGAACATATTGGTAAAATTACTTGGCCCAAGTTGCATTTTCTTAGTCAATGACGGCTACATTTCGTACATCGTTTTAAATGATGCATATCCTTCAATATGTTTGCATGTAAAAGTGTAGTGGCTAGGCTTCCGAAAGTTCCTATCCTGTTGTATGGTGAACCTATGCATTAATGAATTTAAGTTTTTTCACCAGTTGCAGGGATTTTCAAACAAATAAGTAAAATAGTATTGTTCCATAGGCAGTAAGAGTGCCATTGTGACAAATATTCTGCTCTACTTTGCAGTATATATACACATGAAAATCACAGTTTTTGAAGGTACTGCATTGAGTACGTTAGGCTAATCAGGTCGAAGTTTGTTTAGAAACATCGCCATGGGCAACTATGCGGAAGCGATGACATCACTTTGGTACTCTATACTGTAATAATAACACACTTCTCAACACTTCACGCTGTCCAGCAGTTTGAAAAATCAACCACAACTGTGTACAGTATATTAAACTTGCCACACAGGAGAAAAAATTTCTAACAAAAGCATAAATTGGGGTTTTTACAAGATATTCACCTCTCATGGCTGTTGACTCAAATACCCAACATTTTAACATTTTTTTATTTCTTTCTCGTTTTTCTTTTGTACAAATGTGACAATTTGTTAAGCATATGCACAAGACCAGAGAATTGCTCACATTTTTATACTGTACCATAGAGTGTGCAACAGACTTAACAAACACAAAAAAAATCTAGCATACATACAGTATGCTCAATGATTAAAAGCCAAGTGCCCAATGCTCCGATCAGCCATACTGCCATACTAATTAAGAAAAGTGCCACTCATGTCAAAAACTTCAAACATTTTGAACATTTGAGCCTTCTTCCTCAAAAGATTAAAATCCAGATTATAAAAGCTTGTACACACACCGCGAATTTTAGCCAAAGTAACTTACATGAGTTGCATTTTGCAGAGCTAATTTCCCCTCCTTTGCAGCAAGCAGATGAAGTCTTCAGGTTTCAAAAAAATTGAATCCAAGAGTAGTCATGAACATACTGTATATATTGCATTAAGCATCTAATATACACAGAACCATGGAAGTACTGCACTTCTTCGACAGTACAAAGTATGGAACAAACAGAATCCCGAAACAGCACAACTTCTAAAGTAAGTGACTGACTGATGACTTTCATGACAAAATCTGACAAAAACCTGTCTGTCTTTTTGGGTTGTCCAAAAGAAAATTTGGAAGTCTACAAAGAAAATGTGCAGTAACCCTAGAAGCAGTCTGCTAACATGTTGCATGAACTGTGGTTGTCCAAGGGACAACTAACCCTCCATTTCTTGGTTGTTCGGCACAAATTTTGGTTGCCCTGGGCGACCAGATGACTGAAAAATCAAGCCCTGAATATTGTATACAAATGTTTAAATACAAGATATATAGTGATGGCATCACAAAAGGATTAGTGTCTTAGGGTTACAGGTATGAAAATTGTACTTACGCTACCATTTATAGGGTAGCTCACATTTTAAGACAAATTATATATGACTAATCTTTCTGAAGATCTTTCACCAATTTACCCTGCATAATTTTAATTTTTACATGTGTTCAAATTAGAAAAAAGAATTACATGCACCTGTGCATGGAACTTAAAAAATTTACCTGCACACACAAATTCTTACATACATGACGAATGCAAAAAAAAAAAAAAGAAGAAGAAAAATATGACAAGGTTGTTTTCAAGCACACTACTAAGTAATATTATAGGCCAACTGGTCTTGCCCTAACATTTTAAACATTAGATGAATATAACATTAGGTCTACAGTACTGTGGGTCTTGGTTACTGGTGAGGCTTACATTTTCTCCTATTGCCAGTACTCCTCTACTGTAGTAGAGGTTAGACACAGTGGTATTCTAAGAGATGGACTTTTTCCAGAAAGAGAAAAGATTTGTGTGTGTGTGTGTGACTGTGTGCATCCATGTGTGTATTTCCCTGCTTCTTAGATATATTCATTTGCCAATGGAGCCCCCTGTGGGCTGGGGGTTGTAGAATATGCCCACGGTATTTCCTGTCTGTCGTAAGAGGTGACTAAAAGGAAGGACTTGCGCCGTATTAGAGCTGCACTGTATTTGAAACCAAACTTGAACCTTATTTAAACTTTACCATTTTATCTAGTTGACACTATATAACACATTTGTGATGGTGTATCGTTACAGTAAATCTAACTAACTATTATTTGCCAATGGAACAACTCTGATATCATTTGTCATCACATCCTCTACTGTACATGTACCTAAACATATAGGACTGTTCACACACTTTCTGGTGGACACAGATGAAGGGACAGTGGCAGATTCCATGATGAACAGGACTGTGCAAACTGGATAACCCAACAGCTAGAGTACCTTTGTACAGTACACTCAGTGTGAATACTTGCAGACTTCTCACATGTAACAGGATGTTGTAAACAAGAGATGCAGATCTGTCACTGGACAGTGAAGTGCGAACATGCACAAGGCAAAGACATGAATTCATCTAGAACTTCTGGCAACTTGGATCAGAATTCTGGAAGTTTCTCTCATTTTTAATGTACATAGTTTCTTCACTCCAATTTGGTATCTTTTTGGGCATCTCTCTTCGAATTCCTGTTAAATGCACACATGCACGTACAGTACACCTGTAAACAACTGAAAGTTGCGAACACAGAGTCACTGTCGTCACAAATTTACATGCATCGGTGCATTTGTGCATAGGTGTATTTCAAATGCTGTTTTGCATTGGCTGTGGGTAACGCTGGTGCATGTATGATAGAAACGAAAAAGATTACTCTCCCATGATAATAAAAATGGAAGACTATGCTGAACTCAGAGGACCACTGATGCTCACTACAACCAATGGAATTTTAATCTTCATGAGGTATATCCATTTTAAAATAGTTTCTGTTTAAATGCCCATTTGTTTAAAAATCTTGTTTACCTGTTACATGTTGAACTTTGACTTCCTATCACAAATACCAGCACTTCTACGCAATAAAAGTATCTACAGAGGTACTGTATACTGTAGTTTATATGTGCATGCAGGTACACTAAGTAAGCCAAAAGGATGTACAAAGGACCATTTACTAGAGACATTACATGCTACATAGATGTACGGGCAGGAATATGTCTGCAATATACTGTATGTGTATATATATATATATATATATATATCGCTTTTTTCATCAAGCTGTGATGGTCATGTACTTTTGTCTTGTTTTTATACTAGAATATGTACACTACACAATCTGTACAACAATACTTTTGTCAACCTACAGATTTTTCTTTCCATTTTCTTTTTTTTTTTTTCTTTCATTAAGAAATTTCATTCCTACTTTTCCCTAAACAGAAACTTGCACCATCTAATGACTTCCTTTAAGAAATGCCATATTCATTAATACAGTCATTGAACTGCTGTACAACACTTAGGTACAGTATACTATATACTGTACTACAGTATTTTTGTATGCTCTGTGTGAGTTACTGAAAGGTAACAAGCACCTACAGCAGATTTAAAGACTGCACAGTAGTGACAACAGTACAGTGATTGTCCTCCTTTGGAACTGGAAGTCTACATTACAATACTGTACTGTACCTGTATATTGATCTCACTCTCTAGCAAATCAGTTGAAATGGCAGTCATTCAATGCACGTGCAGTTTGCAACTGAGTAACCCCTTGAAAAATGCACATAAATCTAAAAAATCTATACAGGATCCATTCATGATAACTTAGTAAAATTGCAAGTCACACATATGCACACCTGGAGCACATGGAGTCATGTTATAACACTGGTAGCAATGACTTCGGGCTGTGATTTCATTTCAAACTAGGAAATTTTCCATTTTCTATTTTCCATCAGTGAGCATAAAAGTATACATATAGCTTCCACATTCAAAAGTTTTAAATTTTCATATGGCTTGTCACATAGCTTTATGCCAGCAATTAACAGCAAAAATTTAGAAAAACTTCTGAGTAATTTTTGAAGGGGATCACCTTGCCATCAAGGTTTTTGCACACAAAATGATCATTCCAAGCTATAAACTGAATCTGATTTACAAAATTTGTTGTACTGTTTAGAAACAAGAATCCCCAATGACCTTTGGACATTGGTATGTGACCTTCAACATTCACTAACAAATGGCGGTACTGTATGCTTTTTGTATATTCATTTCAAACCTGATTGTAACTGGATGAAGCAACTTTCATCTGACAGCATTGTCAGGCTATTTTACAACTTGAATTTTTATAACCTTTGACTTCAATGTGACCTTTCACCACACTGACATACAATGGTAAATGTTACACACAAGTAACATTTGGTTACAATTCAGGTTCAAGCATTCAACAGAGCTTTTAGTCAACATTTTCTGGCTACCTTCATTTACAATGAAGTTTGGCCATGGTACTATATCCTGTATGTGACCTGTGACAGTGTGACTTCATTTAAATTTGGAGGTACACACTTTGCATACTGTAGATGTCCCAAGTGTGGTTGCAATTGGTCATTTGGCCAGATTGATATAACATGTACAATACTAAAAAAAATGCTCTAAAAGCTTGACACACATACAAAGGATGCAGAAAGGTCTCTACTGACAAATGCCTAGAATCTCATCTCACACTGATAAGTTTAAACTCTCATTTTGCCACTCAATCAAGTTTAAAATCTTAGAATAGGCCTACTGGAAAGAGCGAACAGATACAGTAATCTTACATGGATTTTGGTTCCAGGACTTGAAATACTTTACTCCTATTACAGTAACATACAGTACTGTAGCCTGTACTATATACTGGTAACAAGTGGGTATTTCAGACTATTCACATGTTTTCAAAATGCTCTAAAAGGCACCCAGCAACTTTTGCATCCCACAATGCCAGCATACCCACTCAAGTACTGTACACCATGTGCATGATGCAATCTGGAATCAGCAGACTGCTATACACTAGCCTATTGAAAGTACTGAAAGAAGTTATCATACAGTACAGTAGCTGTCACTGAAAGTGAAAATAACAGTTGTCTTATATCCTTAATACTGTACATCTCTAGATATTTAGTAACATGTACACATACAGTATACAGGTGGTGATATGGTACAGGTTAGTTATTGCACAAGTTATAAATCAACTGCATGAGACTAAATCTACTGTACCAAACCTTACTGCCACTTAAACCAGGGAAGATTCCTGAAAATGGCACATACTGAACAAAATTATGTGGATGAAAATAGTTTGATCCACCATGAAATACCCAACCCAAGTGCAATGTCTGGGGATCTCCCTCCTCCACTCCTACAGTACAGTACTGAAACAACTTTTTAGCAGTTGACCCTAAATTATTTTGAAACAACAGCTAAATCTCACAACTAATATTTATTTCCCCTCAAGTATCTTTCATGATATTTCAGAACATAAACTACTGCACATTCAAGGTACACCAAGGAGTACAGTAAGTCTCCACACTCTTCACAATTCCGCAAGAAAATATTGTTACATGGTTCTCAAGAGACATGGCATTCATGAAATAGGTCACTCGGTCTGGGTACATTAATTTGGAGTGACTACATTTTCCCTTTAAAGCTTACTGTACTAAGAGGTGATGAAACAATACAATGCAGCCTGATTCTCGAGATGGGGGTCAAAACCAATGCTGAAGCTAGAAAGCTGTTGAGTCATAATCTGACTTTTTTTTTCTTTTTTCTTTGGGGAGGGGGGAGGGGGGAGGGGGGAGGGGGAAATTCCATAATCTGCTGGATTTCATCCAGGATACAGTAAAGTACGGTTATCAGTACTGCTGAAATTTGTAATCTGTCTGACGTGAGCATCTTATTAAGTTTAGGGAGCACATCTGCACTTTTCATGAGAATGAAAAAGAAAAAGGTGGTAGCAGAATATTTAAGAGAAGCAAGGCACATAGTTTGCTGGAATGAGACACAGTACTTTGGTGCACCTCACATGTTCCATAGTTTGCATGATTTTCATTAAACATTATTTATAGCTGCCTTAGCCCAAGAAATTAGAAAGCAAGACAGAATCGAGGAAAGTTATGTTTCACACTGAGTATTCCTAACACTTGCATCAAAACTTAACTGATTCTAAAACACAATCCTACAGACTGTGTATCATAGCACACTTCATGTGGATGTATTGCTTTTTCCTAGAAAAAAAAAATGCTCTATGACAGCATAGTACCCCCAAGATCATGAGATGACATTCAGTTCTGTACAGACCCATGACCTTCAGATTTATCTCATAGCTTTGGAGCAGGTTTGTTACCCATGCAGGGGTTGAAATTTAATTTTTTTGCTGCTGTTCCACGGAACAGCGCTTTTTTCCAAAATTACTGTTCCGGATCAGATTTTACTGTTCCGGAGCACAGTATCTCGGCATACGTACAGTTCGTGCACGCGTGCAACTGCAAAGGTGCAAATTGCATTGCTGTCTACTGCATTCGAGTGGTATGACTGCACGATTTGACCGTAACGTGGGGAGGTGAATTTTTGCCTGCAGCGGGGATTAGCCTGTGGGATATCCTGATTTTCTTTTGGTTCTTATTTTTTAAGCACAAAGTTATCGCCAATAATTTTGCATTGTCTTGAGACCTAACATAGCAGTGTCTCACAACCTACTGTAGGATGAAATACACTCAAAATTGATGCAGAAGGCACAGCAAGCAAGGCAAGTGGGATTTGAATGAGAGCATAAAAGTTCCACAGTAAAGGAATATTTTTGCTTGATTCATCTTTTGCATTGCGGTTTATTGCTATAGCAAAGCAATGAGTGTGTTCTCCAACATATGAGTGCACATACTGTTGTTATTTTCTCGAAGCAAATTTACGTGCAATCGTTCTAGTCGTATTCTTCGCCATAACCTTGATTCAAGTATCATTCCACACAGTAAGTCAATGGGAAGATCTTGCGAAGAAAAGCAAACACTTAGGACCCATTGACATTGGTTGCGAGATATCAGCAGTCGGAATTGCTTTTAGTCATTTCAAGTTTCGGTGCTTAGTTGCTAGCTTGGAGGGAATATTAATACAAAACCCCCTAAAAACACAATAAAGTGCAGGGAATATCAATGAATAGAGGCCATTTGGAACATACCACGCAAGACAAGGGGTGATGCAAGATGACCTTCGCTTGTAGGGCAATAAATGACATACTGTACTAAAAGTTTTTATGTGTTTGGTAGTAAAACTTCAGTATGTGCGTTTACACAGCACTGTATCACACAGCATAGGGAATAACACGTGCAAGTAACTGACTTTAATTGATAACGGTGGAACGAGATTGCATTTCACACTTAAGCCAAAATTTACCGGGATTTTTATACTCACGGCGTCATTACTTTATCAGAGATTAGCATGTGCGTATATTTATAAGCACTTTGCTTGTTGTGGAAAAGCACTGTTCCACGGAACAGTGGCTTTTGAAAAGTTACTGTTCCGGCACTAAAAGCACTGTTCTAGGAACAGCGGAACAGTGGGAATTTCGACCCCTGCCATGTTGCCTCCAGAATATACACATTCAATCATCATTTGTCATGGCATCTGTTGAAACTCTTTCTGCAGCCTTACTGTTTAGGGGCTTGCAATAATTGCATGACATACCAACCTTATCTTTTCTGTCATATGGAAACCTAAATGAATTACAATGGATTACAACACATTTAAGGTACTGGTACAGTAATAAAAACTTCAAATCAAACTATCTTGTGTTCTTAGATGTTTCCAGTGACTGCAGTAATTGGCTCACTACTCAACCACTGCTTGCATGTTGCTGGGATGGCATATATGCTGGTTGACAAGTTGGCTTTATAGCTGGTATTGGTTTAAGATGTGTTTATAAAGTATGGTATTGTTCATGATCCTACTGTACACACAGAGTACACTCTAGCACCAATTATTCAACTCCAACTGGTTTCCCATACACTGCATGCTACTGAGATGGCCCTGGGCAGTAGAGGGAGGTTTAACACATGCAAAAATCAACTAACGCAACCACGTCCTGGAGGACAAACTCACATGAACACTAGGTCATGTAACTAGTATATAAGCAATGTGGTGCATGGCGCAGTGTCCTCCAGATGGAGCTAGCACGTCCACTGAATTTGATCTTTTGACCTTTGGTGCAAGCTCCCTATTGTCAGAGGCCTTACAGACCCATCATGCCCCCTACCCCTAAACCAATGATACAACACGCAATAACCTGTTCACACTCAAGAGTTTCCATTTTTGCGCTTGCCCCCACAAAATGTACAGTGTAATCTGCTCCTCTCATGACTCAAAACTCCAGTGTGCAGTTACTCCATGGACTGGAAAAATGTTTCAACTGAAACAAGTCAAAATTATCCACATCTTTTAACATGTTTTAATGCATACAAAAAGCAAAATTTCCCTTAAAAAATACAAATATTTCCAAGCAAGGTGCTTCCGAAATTCCTGTTCATTTCACACATGGCCTTTGCATAGAAAAATAAACACATTCTCCCCTAATTTTCAAATTATAAAAAGATGAAAAAATATGTAACTACCTATTCTCTGACTTTGCACCCATGATACAGTTCAATAGACGGTCCAATACTACAAAATAATACTTCAACATACTGTAGTCACGCAGATTCAGCATTACAACAGCCTTATACTGTAATACAGTAGTGTGCAACCTGAGGCTTGCAGGCCAAATGTGGCCCGCGACTTCCTCCTGTGCGACCCATGAACCAATTTCCATTTGCCTAATTTTTGGCACTTGTACGTCTTGCCATTTGACCACAACTTAAACTTGACGTAAGTACAGGATATAATGGAAACAAAGAAATGATCACTTCCTTTGATGTAAGGTGGATATTCTCGACCATTTTGTTATTTGATAAACTAAAGAATTCACTTGTAAAACGCATTCTAAATCTGAAATAACATATTTGTTGACAAAATAGAGATGAGTTTCGCCAACAATTTAGGCCCGTACTACAATATTATTCAAGTGCATATGGGTCTGCCTTAATGGGCACATTGGTCAATAAGTGGAACGGGTGGGGGAAGGGATGGGGAAAGGTGTGAAAGTGAGACGGCCACTTTTGTATACACATCTCTGTTCCACTGCAGCCCCCAGATGATCACAGCAACAGGATTTGGCCCAGTGTTCAAAAGGTCGCATACCCTTGCTGTAACAGGACCAGGGTTTCCTCCATGCAGCTTCTGTACAGTTCATGTATGACTCAGTTTTGCTGCAACCAATATGATGTCTTGACGTTCAGAGGTAAAAGTAGAAATTTCGCCCTTCTTCTACAGAATTGATATGAAGTAGTGAGCGAACCACAAGAAAACAAACTGTACCAAAGTTTTATGGAAAGTAGGGCATTGGAAAGGTAAGAGGGACTATTTAACCAAACCATTGCAAAATCACTGGGCACCACAGGCTCATATGAAACAAGAAAGGACAAGGTTTTGGGCCTACCTGAAAAGTAGGGGCATGAAGCCCTGCTATACAGTAAAGTATATGCCCTACAATGTATGTACAGTACCCACGCCAGGGGCACAGATTTCTTTTCAACTTTGGGGGGGATGGGGCAAAATATCGTAAATGTGGGAAATGTGCACACGAAGCACAAGCCCATGACGAGTGGGGTCCAGGGGACTGCCTTAGGGCCCCTGGTGGGGTCCAGGGGCAAAGCCTCGGTAGGGGTCCAGGGGGCAAAGCCCCCGGAAGCTCCCGGGTTTTATTGTCTCAAAAGTGCCAGGAAGACTGTTTTAAGGAGTTATTTTCAGTGGTCATGTTCTTTGGTAGGCTATTGGTATATTCATGCATTTAGGAAATAGCCTACTATTTTGAGCACAAAACTGGTTGATAAGCTGCACTGGATTGAAATTGTACAAGAGCAACAATGTCCTGTTAAGCTTGAAAGGCAGGGATTAACATATAGGGTCATACCAGACAACTGGATTTTGAATTCGGAGATCATTGCAAGACCTGCAAGTTGGCTTGAGATCAGTGGCGTCGCCAGATTTTTTGTGATTGGGGGCCCATAGATGATGTAGTAATAATACCTCAGTTCCCCCAAGTCTGCTTAAATTACACCTCTGTTTTTCATGCGTTCCTGCTTGCATGCAGCAGTTTTGAACTTTTGTTTGTCACTACATAAAGGTGTCATCCTGGGGAAGGGGTTTCCCCTCCCCTTTAAGAATTCTTTTTTATTAATTTCAGGTCTTTCAGATGCAAAATGGTGCTATCTTTGGGATGTTTTTGGAACTGATCATATATGGCAGGAAAATGTCCATAATTTAGTGGATGTTAATTTTTGGTACGGTATAAGAGGAGAACATGTTGTCTATTATGAGACAGATACGTTATCAACAAATCTCCTGAAGCCCCCTCCCTTCTGTCTATTTTACTGCCTTCTAGTTCGGGAAAGATTTTACCCAAAAATATGTGTGTGGAGTCCACAGAAACATTCTTGAGTTATTACGAAATATGTCCTTTCCTTCATTGTGCATTGTGAAAGGGCATCTAAGGCTAGCAGATACCTGAATAGGACCTCCTGAAAGCTCTGCATTAATCATATTAATTTGGAAGGGGGGGGGGGGCAATTAAATAATGCGTATACTACCTGACATCCAAACGATAATTACAGAGCACTTACAACTATCGCATTTTTACTACTTCTGAACTAAAATCCGGACAAACAGCTGCCAGCAATGAAATTTGAGAGGGAGGGAGAGTATAGGTGCAGGGAGGTGATATTAGACCTCCCTGACAGGTGTAGTAAAAGGGATGAAGGACTGATAAGAGCGTTAAAGAGTGCTGTTTTCGTCATAAGTGTATTAACAATCACCATCTATACCGATAATTGCTCAGAGCGAACTGGCGAAGCTCTGGTAAATTTTTTTGAAAAATGTATAACAGCAGATACGTACTTCCAACCTTCTACATCATGCTATATATTAGATTGAAAGATCCCATGCATATTGGTGCGAGGTTCCCCACAGATGTTTGGAGATGTATATCTGTTCTCCGGAAAGTGTCGTGATCAGAACTGTTTCGTGTATTATTACCTTTATAATGGTCATGACATGGAGTGTAAACAGTGACGAATAATATTTCCATTACAAAACCTGCATTCAGACTCTATATCGAAACACTTTCAATTGCCCAACAAACCTACATGCAAGTGCCATAAGCCAGTCTTTTACCTATTAATTCATAAACTTTCAACATTTTGCTGCTGTGCTTCTCTGAAAGTTGCTATCGGAAGATACTGATAATATGAGTAACACTGACGTAAGGTTGGAAGCGTGCGGAGCGCGTGAAAATTTCGGTAGATTGCCAACGATTTGCTAAAATTCTGATAGTTTGAGAAACATTTGTCATAGAAAGTGAAGCGAGATTGAAAAATTTCTTACGAAAATGAAGAATAAAATATACTTTCCATCATACACGTATCTGTAGACTGAAACATTGGGGGGGATGATTACATGGGCAATTCCCCCCTAGTCAAATGTTGGGGGAATATATCCCCCCATCCCCCTCAGGATTTACGCCCATGACCCACGCTCTACCACATGTATGGAGCCCAATGCTCACATGTTCCTTAGACATTTCGACTCAAATGGACGATTTCTAAAAAGTTCTTGTCGTTCAAGAAGATTATTGTCATGGCAACAATGCATGTGTACTGTATGATGTGTACTGTAAGTATTTCCCACAAATGACTGTATTGCAGAGGAAAATCCATTTCACACTGCAAGATGAGAGATATTCATCTCACGAGGGAAACATGAGGTTGGTTAAAATAAAGTTGAGAGCAGTAGGGAAACAAGCAACACAATTACTGTTGAAACACTCTCAGGTACAGTAACCTTTCAGTGCCCTTAACCCAACTCCAGATTGAATTAAATGTCTGGTACTGTAAGACCATAATTAGTTTTCACACAACGCTACTGGACTCTGCAATAAGTGCAAGCTGTGGTTAACAGCAATGACCAGACTTCTCAGCATAAAAGCAAGGGCTTTTGAAACAGCATCATATCAAAATAGCAGGACTTTTGCAACGTTGATATCATTAACATGAGTATCACTATAAACACCCTCAGAGTCTATGACATGTGTACACATCTGTAACAATCTGGGCCTCCAGAGACAAAGAGAGGCAAAATGCAGGCCCACAACTTTTTGTGTTTCTGAAGGCCTTGTACTACAGTTACAATCAAGATAATATTAGTGGATGGACAAAGTTAGGGAGTTTGGAGGCTTTGGTTATTTTGATACAATTTGAAAGGAAGTTTTGGTAACTGGGGTATAATTTGACCTCCTCTGTACATAAAAATACGTACTGCATTTTGGCAAACTTGACTTCCTTCCCTAGAAATTTGAAATATGGCCAAATGGGACTTCCCATTTGGCCATATCAATCAGGACATTTTGTCCAATGCACACAGACGTCAGCATGAGAAAACACGCAACATGTTTTCTGTTTCGTGTTTCCCGTTTTCTGTCATCCGTGTGCCTTTAGCTTAAGGCATCTGAAACTTGTGGTCACATTTGCACACAAAATACACTCTTATGTAGAAGGCTGATAGAAAAAATGTATGGATATGGGATAAGTTAAGAAAGTTAAAAAAGCGTTAAGTTAAAATGAGCCTATTTCTTTCATATTTTCAATGAAAGTTCCCCCAAGTGGCTGACTCAGTCATGGTACCACCATGCCAGGCCCCTACATGTGCAATAGGGTGGCCGTCGACTATAGGGTCCGCAGAGTGTGCATCTAACCTAACCTCCATGTTACAATCTTGGAATGACAGATTTCTTAAGTGCGCAGTTGACGGTCACCCTACTATACTGTAGGCTTATGCATGGGAGCCTATGTGAAAGCCAAATGATAGCTCTTACTTACAGTAGGCCTTGGTCTGTGTCACGGCAATACTAAAGGGAGAAAGGAGGGATGACAAAAGGTCCTATTTGCCTCCAGTCTCTAAGCACATGCACACCATCACCTCCCCCCCCCCCCCCCCACCTCAACCAAATATTTATTACTAACGTTAGTCAGTTGTTGTATATGCGAAATGACCACAGTGGTTGTTGATTAGAACTTTGAAGAAGGGAAATTCCTTAAAGTAGGCCTACTTACATTTTTCTGGATGAGGGCTGGTAGTGAAGTTCTTCTTGTTTTGTGGCCAAGGCTTGTAGTACTGCTCTGACTGGATGTCCGCCTCCTACGTATAACTGGGATTTTGCCATCTGTGGAAAAGTGATTAGCAAGGGACAACGGACTATGCTTGAAAAGGTGTCTTTCGGAATACTTTGCTAAGAAACAACCCCAAACCCCACAGAAATATGCAAAAAAAGGCCTGAGCCAAAGTGAAATTCCAGCTAATGTGGAACCAGTCATAAAACGCATTAAACTTAAAAATGTTATTACAAGTGCAGATTCTGATGTGGAGAGAGGTGAGGTCAAACTAATGAGGCTAGCTGAAAGAAGCACACTTGCCACAAGCCATGTGTTAAAAATGTCACCTGCTCCCATAAACACTTGACCAAATATTTCTCCTAAAAAGCAAGCAACAAAAAAGACATAGACATTACTCCCAGTCCACGACTTCCTGAGGTATAAAGCAAGCCAATAGAAAGAACATATCACGCTGAACATTGGTGAAAACAAACCACACACGGTGTGCATAAAGTTGATCAAGTTCTGCTGAAAAAAGTAAACAACACTGGAAATGACCAGCACTGCGAGGGACAATGTTACCCTCAGTTGAGAATTTGTCATTTTCCATTTGTTTAAGCCTGTCCAGGCCCAAAATGGATTGTACGATTTGTGCTCCATCGGAGTTACTGTAGTCCTGATATATCCGTTATTCGTCGAAGTTTCCGAGTCTGTATCGCGCGAGTAACGAACACTGAACGACCGTTTATCGGTCGCCATGTTCACGTCACGGACTGTCAATCTGTATACAAATTGAGCTGAATATATGTGTGAAGCATGCATGCAATAATGACACTGGAAGAAATGCGAGAGCTGAAGCATGGCGTCGGCTTTCCCTTCATAGCCTGACTGTGAAAATGGGGGCGTTCAAGCAAAACCTGTGCAAAAATATTAATATTCACCGAACTTTACCACCTATATCCTGTTCTTTGACTACCACAGACATACTATACCTAACATATAGACAGGGGATCACATCACCAAGTGTGGTATTTAAATTTGTTCTAGCAGTGACGAAGCCGTGGCCGCCGGAATACTGCCGTTTTCGTCATTTGACGATGAACCTGTCACATTTCAGACAAAATACAAACATGAACAGCACTGAATTTAACATCAAAGTGCTTCCAGCCGTTCGTTTCAACTACTTGATATCTCCACTCAGAATAGCATTTAATGAAATGCATTGTTTTGTCTTAAGAGGAGCTTGTTTCCAAAGGTGGGTATCGCGCCGGGGTGGGGAACATGGCCCCCAATAATTTGGTTGAGGGAATGACCACCTTTAGTCCCCCCCCCAATAATTAGTCAACGACCATAATATTTGCAAATATTGTGAGTGTGAGACATATAGCCTATAATCCCCTTCAATAATCATTTGGTTTAGGGGGACGGAATATCTATCATATTTTGGCAGTTTAACTCAATAGGCCTATATTTGTGTTTCATTGTTAGAGACCCTACACGGCACTCCTTGTACAGAGAACAAAGTGACTTAAGAACAAAAATCAAGTTATTTTTAGTTAATTGTAAAATTTGCCTCTAATATATTGACTCTACATATTTCTCGTTGTAGTCCCAACACTATCCCTTGTAATATATTGATTTTATATTTCTTATCATAGTCTCAAAACAGCCCCGTATTGTCTCGTTGGAAATATGGGTGGAAAAAGTTGGTTTGGTACAGATTACATCAGCCAGTTCGATCCAGTTCAAGTAAAGTAACCACATGTCCACATGTGGTAATGGAGGACCCCCCCCCACACACACACACACACACACACACACACCCTAAACTACACTTTTGTCAAAGAAAATGTATCTTCAAAAAAGTCTTGAACACAATGGTTATTTCAGAATATAACAAATATAGCACCAGACTCGTGGGCGTAGGAGCCCAAGTTGATTGTGGGGAGGGGGAGGGGGTAACGACTTGCCCGAATAACCAAATATTTCCCCGCGCTCCACGCGCGTTCAACATGTTAATGTACATATTATATAGGCATGCCTCGTTTATCACACCGAAAGCCAATTGCATGCAATCATTTGCCTTGTTACTATACCCTTCCATAATGAATATAGTTTGGGGGAAGTCTTTACAATAGTAATGATAATAATCAGTGACGTAGCCAGGATTTCTCTCATGGAAGTGGGCGGTCATGCATTAAGTTGTGTAATCGCCGGCCTGGGGAGGGGTCTGAGGGGAGGGTTGTTCCCCTCCCCCTTTGAAATTTTATGAAAAATTAGGTGTCCTTACATGCAATCTGGTGCCACATATGTTACCTTTGAAGAAAAATTTGTTTTGACAAATTTACGTATTTTAGGTACTAAAAAAATCATAATATAAGTTTAACCATTAAAAACACACTGTTGAATTAATACAAAATATATATAGGTGCTGGTTCATTCAAATCAGAACTTTTTTTTAATTACCAAGGAAGTTTTAAACTAATGATTACCTTAAGCTACATCACTGCATTTTTTCTTTCAGTAGGTGCCCGAAAAATTGTCAGCATATTGCCCAAATTTTTACAAAAATATTTGGTTGGGGGTGAGTCCCCATCCCCCGTCTCCTACATCTATGCACCAGATTGTCAGGCCCATAGCCAGACACTCAAGGTATCGAAGAGGCCGAGATAAGTTCAAAAGAGAGAAAATATTTTTATGACGGGAGAGGTACTAAAATGTATTAAGGCAGTAGTAATTTTTAATTTTTAGAGGGCGCCGCCAGTTCCCTCCCTTCCGGGCCCCTGACAATTCGGGAAATTATCACCTTATAGGCAATTCTCAGTGCACTACCATAGTAACGGCAAAAATGAAAGTTGTTCCTTGAATAACACCCTCGCTAGAATATTCAACAATCAAACCATCCTATTCCCTTTGCCTGTTTGCTGGTATTTGAATTGTCCGGGCAGTTGTCCAATTATAGGGGCTACTTGGGCCGGTGGGAAGTCGTTCATGTGAAGGATAGTTGTCTGAGTGATCATTGTCCACCAGGGTGCCATCAGGATGTGGATTTCAAGGGGTGGGAATTGTCCGGGGTATTGGGGAGTTCTGTAAGGGGATTCGTAGGGGAACCCCATTCATGACTGCATGGTAATGATTCTCAAAGGATGTTAGCCGGTAGTTGCCACTGACATCTGAATTCTATTCTAAGCCTCCTACATCTCGAAAAAGACTTTCACTCATAGCCTCTGTTAGAATGGTGTTTTGGAAACTGTTATAGTCGTCGTGGGCTATCCGTTGCATCCATCTAATTGTGAAATATATTGATCGAACCGATTAGAAACGTTTGCCTTTCTCTGAAAGTACCCCACCTCGAACCGCTCTGATTAGAGGGTTGCCAATGTAATTTCTCGCGACCCCATTCTCCGAGCAAGTACTATCTGACCGTGGAGAACTTATGCATTGGCATCATCATTATGCGACATAGATGTAGGAAGCGGGGCTGGGGGCTATAGACCCCCCTCAATTCACGGACAAAAAATATTAATTTGTCCACTCTGTACAAAATAACAAAAGAGTCATTAATATTTGCCCAATATGTTGCACCAAATTACATCTAAGGACCCACAAAATAATATTCAAAAGTTTTCCAAAGGGGAGAGGGAACCCCCCCCCACACAGGACGGCCAAAACAACGTTCAAATCCCCCACTCGAGAAAAGCTTCCACTGAACTCATAAGTTTTGCGAGAAGCAAAACCCACGTGACCCCTTCACAAAACGGAAGTCTTCACTTACCCAATTGCCACCCTACATTCTTCTTCAGTTACGTGTGGATCTTTTTGATGTTTCACAGTTCCCTTTATCCCCTTTTTGGCGTACTGACGAATCAGCGAAACCCAGTTTTGGCTTAGTGACGAATCTGTATTTTTGTTTCCAATTTTACATACCCGCCAATGTTGTCTCAGTTTGAGGTTCTTGACCTTGGTAAAAGTTTCTTAGGTTTAAATTGTAAAATATACTGTCATTTCAATTTTGAGTGCTAAGATAAACCGCTTCTGGCTAAAATTATACTCTTCATTACGCCAAAATGACCAAAAATGAACAAAAAAGACACGATCGCCGTCACCATACCAATTTCAACTAAGGTTTTATCTGTTTGTTAGTAAGCCAAAAAGCATACATAACCTACACATATAGGTGACACGGAAACAATGTTGGTGTATTACATAGCACCGTGTACATTCCGGCAAAGATTTGATGGTATATGGGTATGTACTGCATCACTCCAGTTGTTAATGATGGCGGCTTTCTGTCCCTTTCCCAAAATCCCATAGGCCTATGCCGTCCAACAATCGTTGTATCACCCGTCAATACACTATAATTTCATTTTGCATAGCCTCCGTGAAATAAACGGGTGCTATTTCCCGTTACTGTTCCCTGTTGAAGCAATTTCCTGTATGTCATACCAAGGGTACCCAACAACACATGATTACTGATCTTGAGATTCTGAACAATTAAGAGCTGTAATCACCCTCATCAATTTCTTGTGACATTCCAACCCTTTGACGTTTTTTGTGGTTTGACGTCACATGTAAGTCATCTTTACAACAATGACGTCACCGTGGTAAGAAAGTGACGAGGAACAATCCCTGCGATTGATTCTGCACGGAATGTGTTACATGGTATTTCCATTACGCTTCTTACATTTTGCAAGGAACAAAAAATCATCATCTGTTACATGAAGGAAGAAAACAATAACTTCCTCGAACCAAACCACTAGGGTAATGCACCAGTGCCTGTAATAATTACAAAATATTTGTACAGACGTCGTTAAAATGCTAAAAAGTGACTGCTAGGGCATGCAGGCAAAAGAACATTTATAAACGACACAGTATATGTAGTTGCATATACTATGATATCATGTGAGTCATTCAACATGTGCAATCTTGTCATATCGTGTGCATACAAAGGTGATGAAGGCTTATCGATGCCAAGTAGCATACCGCCTACAACTCGTTTATCAATCGGTAACTTTTGTTGAAGATGGAAGAAAACAGTGATTCAAAGGAGATTAAATGTATGTACAGGACTGTTTTTCTGGGTTTTTCTTTTTCAGTTTAATATGCAGCAATTTCGTTCCTTTTCTGTCTGCCAATATTCTGTGAGTGTAATAAGTTACGCCAAGCCCCTAGCGAAGGGAGGGAGCGCCCTCAGTAAACTTTAGCCCCTTAGTAAACTTTTTTAGAAAAAAAATGCCATTGATTTAATACATCTGAACATATCTCACACCCTGAAAAATATTGCTCTCGACCCCCCGGGTAGAAGCTATCTGCAACACGTCCGGCTAAAGCAGGCCCGTAGCCAGACAAGGTGCTGAAGGGGGAAAAAAGCTTCTAGGGGGGCGAAAAATTTTCCAGAGGGGGCGAAGCATACTAAAATGCATTACGGCAATGCTAATTTTTGATCTTCTAGCAGTCTAGGGGGACGAAAAATTTTCCAAGGGGGGCTCCGCATCCTGGCCCCCCTTGACTACGGGCCTGGGCTAAAGGCCTAATTTACAGTACCGTTACTGAGCATGATTGGTTTGTAGGCTAAAGTTAAATTGTCTTTAAATTAGAATACGCAAGCATGAATACAGGAGGTGGAAGGGGAAACATTTTACCCTGTTTCGCACCCCACGGTCTAAGATATACACAACTTGTTGCAAGGAGAAAGGTATAACCTGCACGTAGATTCGACTGAAAGTTTTGCTTTTTGTTAACCTTTAATATCCACTTTATCATGCAGAAGGAGCCTTGGTGTACTGGTGGTCCCTTAATGAGTGATCAAAAGTTCGAGGGCCTTCAGTTCAGAGTGGCTCCATGATTTTCCGGACGGGGAAGCTAAGCTTCTAGCGGGGAGCCAGCCAGGGCCGTCGTGACCGGGGGTATGGGGATGTCCCACCCAAAGCCAGTGGCGCCGGCACGGGGGGGGGCATGGGGGCGCCCCCCATCGATTTTTTTGAAAATTTTAAAATTATCCCAAAAGTCGTTTAAGCTATAGATTTCTGTATGGGGTAGGGGTGAGGTGTGCTTTCGACCGAGTGATAGATCTATTGTAACCACTTTCTATCACTAATGGTTCTCAAACTATCAGAATTATCGCAAGTTCTTCGCAAACTTTCAAAATTTTCGCGCGCTCCGCGCCCTTCAAACCTTACCTCAGTATTGTCCTTATTATCAACATTCCCGGTAGCAACTCCCGCAGAAGCACAGCAACAAAAGTTGGAAGCTTTTTACGAATTCACAGGTAAACTCTGACTGGTTTTGTGGTTAGCGAATAGGTTTGTTGGGGAATGGAAAGTGTCTCAATGCAGATCATGAATGCAGGTTTTACCATGGTTATCTTATTTAATAAAAAGTTTCGGAGCGCTTCGCGCGCATTCGTCACAGTTTTTACTCCAACTAATGACCATTATTAAGGTCATAATACATGCAACTATTCTGATCACAACACTTTTCCGAAAAACAGAAGTACATCCCCAACATCTGTAGGGACCTATGGGATCTTTCAGTCTAATTTGTAGCCTGGTATGATGTGGAAGGTATAGGAAGTGCGTATATTTGCCGTTCGACATTTTTCAAAAATTCTTACCGAGCGCTTCGCGCGCAGCATTTACCGGTATAGATGATGATTGTTAATACACTTACAAAGAAAAATCATTCTGAAACGCGCAGTGGCGTAGCTAGACATTTTTTGTGGGGGGGGGGGGGGCAAAGCAAAAAATTCCGACAGATTGTTATCTTGAAATTTGTTTGTTCGAAATTCTGGGGACCTTTTTTTTTTTTTTTTTTTTTTTGCTTTTCGGGCAGTTTTGAGACCGACTTTTGATTTTCATATTGGCATATCGGTGTGTTATTCTCTGCTGAAATGCATAAGAAGTGTTGTAAGTATTTCAGATGACTTGTTTTTATTTGTTTCCGACAGAGACTAGAAATTTCCGACAGAGGCCTTGTGGGGGGCGACCGCCCCCCTCTAGCTACGCCACTGGAAGCGCCTTTTAGTCCTTAACCCCTTTGCTTTACCTATCATGGAGGTTTAATATCACTTCCCTGCACATATCTATACTCTCCCTCTCAATCCCTGTTGCTGGAAGATGTTCGTCTGGTTTTTCGTTCAACTTAGTAAAAATATCATGGTTGTAACGTGCTCGGCATCATAGTATCATTTGGATGTCAGGTAACCAGGCGCGGATCCAGACATTTCGAAAGGGGGGGGGGGGTTCTGAAAGCCCACTTGAATATTCTCCTAGATTAACATTATGCTGATTTTCGTATATTTTTTTATTGTTGATGTGGCGAAAGGGGGAGGGGGCTGAACCCAATAGCACCATTTTGCATCTAGGCAACCTTAAATTAACAAAAATTTCTCAAAGGGGAGGGGGACACCCCCTCCCCTTAGACCCTCCCCCAGGACGGCACCTTTATGTAGTGACAAAAAGGATTCCACACTGCTGTATACAATCGTAGGGACGCACAAAAATGGTACAATTTAAGCAGACTGGGGGAGAACTGAGGTGGCATTATGACATCATCTGTTCTGCCCCCCAACTCCCAATCATCAAACCCTTGCGGCGCCACTGCCCAAAGCTCGTCAGAGCGACGATAGTCGGAAAATCTGAATACCAGTTGGAATTTCTGATACCTCAGTCTGGCACATTTTCCGACTGAGACTCTGTCAGCTTTGTATATATTTTCCAACTAGATAAAGTGGGAAAAATACCAAACGTTATTTTCCTCTCGTAAAATGGAATCAAAACTGTCCTTTGTCACGGAATATTTGTGTATGTATGTGATGGATCTATAGTAACCATTTTCTATCACAAATGTTTCTCAAACTATCAGAATTCTCGCAACTTCGCGAACTATCAAAATTTTCTGGCACTCTGCGCGCTTCAAACCTTAGCTTGTTCTTATTATCAACATCTTCTGACAGCAGCTTTCGGAGAAGGACAGCAGAAGTTGAAAGCTGTTTACGAATTACCAGGTAAAGGACTGGCTTTTTGAGTGGCATGTAGATTTGTTGGACAATTGAAAGTGTCTCGATGCAGATTCTGAATGCAGATTTTGTCATGGAAATCTTATTTAATGAAAAATTTCACGCTCTTCGCGCCCATGTGTCACGATTTTTACTCCACCTCATGACCATTATTAAGGTAATTATACCAGGCGCGGTTCTACGGGGGGAGGGGCTAGGGGTCTTTAACCCCCAGATTTCTCCTAGCTCCCCAAAATTGCGCAAAATTTTATATAGACCAGTGGTGGTGAAAACGTAGATATGCTCAGAAAATATTCCAAATGGCTATTAATCGGGCCCTTTGTCAGTAAGTTCTGTAATGATTCTTTCTATAACTTCAAATTTCGCGCGCTAGGCGCGCTTTCATCTTCATTTCTATCTAGTGGTAACGCCCGCCGTTTCAAACATATTGGATTTATTCAACGTTTCCACAAATATCGTTCTTCCGTGTAGGCGTGATTCTAGAGAAACACGAAAATGCCTCGTTGCGAAGTTCTGTCCTCTTTTTCCTAACTTTTGGAAGATATTTTCCTTCAGCCTCGCCATCGTGGCAAACATAATTTGTAAAGCCAGCCGTACACTACACGACTTTGCACACCGCAACTCAACTCGGTCGTCGGATCTCCAACAATCGTATAGTGTGCATGAGTTTATGACTGCGACTGGAAGTTTTAGGACCAGTTTTAAGTCGCGCCGACTTCAGTCGGGAAGAACGAACATGTTGGTTCTTCCCGACTGAAGTCGGTGCAACTTAAAACTGATCTTAAAACTAGCAGTCGCAGTCTTAAACTCTTGTACACCTCACGACTGTTGGCGACCCGACGATCGAGTTGAGTTGCGGTGTGCTAAGTCGTGTAGTGTACGGCTAGCTTAAGAGAAAAGATTTTCAACTTCGTGGAGTCTAAATGGGTGAGATAAAGAATGTAGCCTAATCCCCAACGACGACCATGCAGTCACCCCAACAAATTTCTTGGTTTTGCTCTTAAGTAGGGCAGATTCTTCAAAACACAAACCCAAACTTTTTCAACTTTCCTTAATGAAAACAAAAATGTGAAATCTTTTTCAACAAAAACCCAAATTTTTCGGCGCCCTTCGCGCGCCTTATATTTCGGGTTCACCAGCCCATTGCATTTGTCGGGGCTTAGGGTAGCTGGCCCCCAATCAGGGCGCTTCTCCCCCATGTCAGCATATCAAAGCACCTACCCTGGCTGAGCCTGCATGCAGGTTTTTCCTTTTGGCATTGAAATATGTCCCAAATTTCGGTTCGCTTTGCAAGCAATCCTCACAATCCACGTTGTATCACTTATGAACATTAAAAGCACAAAAGTACCAGTGAATTTTTTAGCATAAACCATGTGTTCTCTTTTGCTGACTTATCCCTGGGGCCTTATGGTAGCCCATGGCAGCATGGTCCCGTCACCGCCCGAAAGCACTCAACTCTTCATCTACGCTTGCGGAGCTGAAGAAGCACCATCATGGTCATAGCCTTGTTCCGTTCACTTGTGAGACTTTCCACAAATTGCCGCCAGGGAAGGGGAACTTTTCGCTCACTTAGCGCGCACGTTCATGCGTAGGCCCGATTTCTTTAAGCTATGATCCGTGTAGGCATTGAAATATCATCCCCTGTGGTTTCCGCAAACTGCCCACATCTGTTGGTATCACTAGCTACAAACATAGCCCTCTTCGGTGCCCACCTTAGCGGCACTGGAGCCCCTATGTCAGAATTCCTGGCCATGGGCCTTCTCTTTATCCGGTTTCACCAGGGTCAATGGCAGCATAGTCCCCATTATATCCCTACAACCGCTCCTGATTTATACATGGAACTATTCTGATCACAGCACTTTCGGAAAACACAGAGATACATTTCCAAATATCTGTAAGGGCCTCCCATCAACATGGGATCTTTTAATCTAATTTGAAAGTACGTTGTTGCCGTTATACATTTTTCAAGATTTTCAAGGACCTCTTCGCACGCAGCCATTATCTGTACAGATGGTCGTTGTTAACACTCACGACGAAAAAGCATTTTGAAACGCTCTTGTTAGTCCTTCACTCCTTTGCTATACCTGTCACGGAGGTCTAATATCACCCTCCCACACCCATTCCCCATTGCTGGAAGCTGTTCGTCTGGATTTTCGTTCAAAATTAGTAAATATACGACAGACGTAAAGTGCTTGGCGTCATCCTCTTTATTATCATTTGGATGTCAAGTAATAATCATCAGTCCCATTTTATGTAACTGATCCAGAGCTTTCAGGGGGCCCTATAAAAGTTATCTGCCAACCTTAGATGCCTTTTTATAATGCACAATGTAGGAAAGGAAATTTTTCGTAATTGTCCAAGAAAGTTTCTGCTGACTCCATGCACGTATTTTGGGGTAAAAACTTTGCCCGAAAGAAGGCAGTAAAGAAGCCAAAGAGGGGGCTTCAGGAGGTTTGTTGGCAAAGTATTCTTCCCTTAGACAACATACTCTCTGCTTTCACCTAACCAAAATTAGAATTTACTTAATTATGGACATTTTCCAGCCATACATGATCAGCTCCAAAAATATCCCAAAGACAACACCATTTTGCATCTGAGCAACCTTAAATAAGCAAACATTTCTCAAAGAGGAGGGGGTGTAGGTCCCACCCCCAGGACGGCACCTTTATGTAGTGACAAAGGAAGGACCCCCACTGCTGTATACAAACGCAGGGCGTATAAAAAGTGCACTCAGTTGGAAAGAACATCCAGCCTCTCGGAAAAATTAGAATTCACTTAAACTGTTAAATATGGACATTTTCCAGCCAATATGATGAGCTCCAAAACTATCCCAAAGATAGCACCATTTTGCATCTAAGCAGCCTTAAATGAACAAAAATTTCTCAAAAGGGAGGAGAGGGGGCACCCCCTTCCTCCTCTTAGACTCCTCGCCCAGAACGGCACCTTTATGTAGTTGCAAAGGGAAGATTCCCACTGCTGTATATAAAAACGCATGGCGCATATAAAGGGGCAATTTACGCACCACCATTTAGTTGGAAATAACATCTTACCAGTCGGAATTTGGGACCTCCATAACCCCAAACATATGACCCTAGCTACGGCCTTGGGGCCAGCAACCCGAAGCCCCGGCAAAGGTGACGGATTGCGGAAAGGTGGCAAACGGAAGCTCAACGCGTCGACTCTTAAAATTTGGATAATTTATTAAAGAAAATTTGATGATTTGGGATCTTTATAGGAGAAAATTTAAAAAATATTCTTCTTATTGGAGAAAATTTGAAAATTTTGGGCTTTTATTGAGAGCATTTTGGAAATTTTTTGGTGTCATCGAGGAATCTTCCCTCCTTGAGAGCAAAATTAATTAAACCGACCGTGCGACTGGTCTACGTCGGCGATTACATACTTCATCGTGCTCATTAAGGTTCCCTGAAGAAAGTGCAACATTTCCCCAACGGGCAGGTAGTCAATAGCCCCCTCCCTCCAGCAATAGCTAGCGATGCATCTTGCCGTGTTTGAGATGGCCAGACCATAACTTAGACGGCTGGATTTACACACGGTGGCTTTTGAGACGGCCAGAAATTGCTAAGAGTAATTTCCAAATTGAGTATAAATCTGACCTTGATTAGCTTAGACATGAATTCAAACCTCACCGTTGTCGGTTGTTATGAACCAAACTTACCCCCTAAAATAGACATAACCATAGGCGTAGGAAAAGGGGGGAAGCGGGGAGACCTCCCACTCTTGAGAGTGCGGGGCGAAAACCTCTTTTCGCCCCCCCCCTACTCTCAAGTATAGTGGCACTTTAATTAATAATACCTGTTGCAAGCCAGTACGATGGTTTTCATTGCATTCACAACTACTTCCCCCTATATTACACTTATAAGTAGCATTAGTTATCGAAAAACTGAAGGCATTTCGCGCGCTTCTCTCCGTTTTCCTTCTGTGTACGAAAGAACGTAGGCCAAGTGCAACTTTCATTTGTCTAATGAAACCTAAGGTAGAAAAGTATGGGTGTTTATTTTTTTTATTTCATATTTATTTATTTATTTTTTATTTACTTTTGTTTTGTTTTGGAGAGAGAGATGTATGTTGTAATTTTTGTCGGTTAGCTTCTTGAAGATTTTGACGTCTTACCGCATGTAATTAAAATTGCTAGAAGCTACCAGTCATGGGGGTGCATTGAGAACACTCGGCTCGCAGGCCGATTGCAGCCCCGGGGAAAACATTATCTGGATTGCGAGGCATTTCACTATTTCAACCACTGTTGGCACAGGAGAGAGACAGTCACGTCCCCGTCAGTGAATTTTCCAATTTTTTTGAGAGCTATAGTTAAGATAGTGGTTACAATCAAATGTGTTACCCTCATGCAACGGCGATAGTCGCTCCGACAGTTTACCTTTTGTTGTTCTCAAAGGTCGCAATTCTTTGATATACGAACACGCAAGTTTTAGCCCGCTTCGAGCGCTGTAGAGTTTCTTCTCTTTTCATTTATAATTTGCTTTTTATGTAGTAAATAGTTGATGTCCTTACACCTTGTCTAGTAACCTAGACATACGCAGTTATCCCAAACTGATTATTAATGGACAATGGCGTAACTTTGGTTCAGGGTGCCCGGTAGCAAGAATGGGTTGGGTGCCCCAAAGTCCATTGCAAACAAAGTATCATCGTGGGTGCCAGACCCGCCGGGTGCCCCCTACACAGGTTGCCCAGGGGCTCTCCCCCTCTGAGCACATAGGAGTTACGTCACTGTTAATGAAAAATATTGTATTGGTGGCACAGAAAATTTTCATGCATGATTTATTGATACAGAATGATAGGTAACTCTTAATAAGGCAACATGGTAGCTTTATTATGTTGGTTTCCCAAACAGTAAAAAAATTGTAATTTCCAGTGAATGAGCATACGTAAGTATATAAAATATAAAATCTATTCATCATCGTCGTCGTCATCGTCGTCATCGTCGTCGTCCTCATCATCACAGCACCATTTTCCCTCTGTGCTCCTTCTAGGTAGACAAAATTTTCAAAGGCGAGGGTACACCCCTCCTCACAGATTTCACTCCAAGAACGGTTGACTCAAATGTCCAAGTCTTTCATAAGAAAAGTTCTCCCAAACCGGCTAATGCTTGTAACGAAACGTTGATTTCCTTTCTGTTGGAGCTATACTTAATTTAAACAGTTTGATATTTCAAAATAGACGTTTTGATGCACTAAGATGTCTGGGAAGTGCCATTTCCTGCAATCTGCGGGCAAGTTTGGACAAAAACTCTTCGTACGGTACGCGCCAAGTAATGGTGACGCTCCGCTCAGATAATATCACACACCCTTCAGGACGTTACTGCTAATACATTTTCATTTCTCCCCGCACTCCATAATACCTTCCTATGCCTATGATGACACACTGTAAAGAGCTTGCATTGACATCTCTTTCAAAACATCTGGATCCCACCTGCAGAGCCGACTGAGCGTGCACAGCAAGCTTTTCATGCGAAACAAGTGAGTTTCCCAGTGTTTTAATTCTGGCTAAAGCCCTGCGCTCCCCCCTTCCCCACTAGCGCCACTGGCTCAATTTTTATATCCCCGTGGGCAACCTCATCCATACCTTTTGCTTCCTAACAATGGATTATATGGAATAATCTCTGTATAGATTTAAACTGGTTACTGGCAGTGAAGGAGGCCTATCCTGTAGAATCCCGGTGTTTTGAAACTAGAAACAACCGATTATCGCACCGTAAGCAAGAGAGGCCGACAATGAAAGTAATAATAACTTGTATGCAAATGAGCCGAAGAGTTATCGACTTAGACTATTGGATCTGAATATTTTTTGGTATTCTTTCTCAAGTTGAAGAAGGTGTTAAGGATGTTACAAGGAACCAAACTGTTTACGGTAGTTTACGTGGCGTCATAGCGCGTCGAATCCCAAAAGCGCGTTCTGCAACATGTAGCAGACGACACGACCCCTTTGTTCCCACACCTTTTAACAAGCCCTGCACAAAAGGAATAACTGTCGACAACTAGATTAGGGGTGCAAAGAAAGGGTTGCAGTTTTACATTTATCTATGTAAAAGCACCTCCTGATTAGGAGGATTACCTTTAAAAGAGCTGAGAGCTGTACTGAAAGGAGGTTTCTTTTCTGATTGTGTAGACTCTGAGCACGGTAGTTGCATAGGAAGAGATGTTCGGATTTATTGTTACAGTGGATAGTCCCGTGACACAAGTAAATATCCATGATGAACCGTTGGAGGGAAACACTTCCGAGCTCCAGGTAACCCACTTGAGCAAGGCGCTGCCACACTGAATAGCAGCACCCTCGAATTTGAGAGTTGTGATTTCAAAGAAATTCGTTTGGAACAGTTAGTCCACCAATTCCTGTACATTAACAGTACCAAATGTACCAAATGTGGTAGGTCTCCTGTCATCATAATTTTAAGTAACTCTTATGATAGGCCATTATTTAAGTGTGGTGGAAAGAGGGTGGATCCAGGATTTCTTTTGTGTGCGTGTTTGTGTGACGGTAAAGCGAGAGACATATCGCTACAAATATCGGTATTTTGCCCAACAAAGCATAATTTGTGCACGCGCAAATTTCGGTTCATCAGTATAAAAGGGAAAGTACAGGTAGGCCCTGTTCAGGGAGATGTTTTCCCAACACTCCCTGGTCTGTTTAAGCACAAGCGTATAATTAGCATAATATAATGTAATGGATTTGTATACAGTATTTTTCTGAACATATGAACGTAAAGTATGTAGGCCAGAGGAATACCATTCCTTTGAATGGCTGGCCTGTATCAGCATTCCAGGTCACTCAGCTCTAAGACACCGTTGCGTCAACTTCTCATTATGTAAGGCTTTAGTGTACAGTAACCAGGACATATACTTGGAGTTCTTTGCGTGTCGAGACTGCCATAGGTGCGGCTCAGAGAGCCCAAGGAGGTATGTTTAGACTTTAATTACTGAGGTTATCGTACACCGGTACGTTTGTTGCATTATATTTTTGTGTTTCAAAGGTTTAATGTGCGAAATTGCCGTAAATGTACTGAGTTAGAAGATGTAATACTTGTATGTTTGTATCATATTTTCGTATATTTGTATATTTTTGATTCCTTGCCGAGTGCCGAGTGCCGAAGGCAGGCAACTGAAGGAATCTATGCGATGGTGGTGTGTGTGTATCTGTGTGTATGTGTGTTTGTGACGCTTACTGTAATCGCGATATCTCAAGATAGCAATGGCAGACACTTTTCATATTTGGTGTATAGATTTGTCATGATGTAAGGAAGAATCCTATTGTGTTGGTAGAGATCAAAGGTCATCTTACTGTCACCGGAGGTTAAACGGCAGAAATCTTGTAAATGGCTTGTTAGCAAGATATCTCAAGGTAGCAATGACAGAAACTTTTCATATTTGGTATGTAGATTTGTTCATGTTGAGAGGAAGCCTTGAACCCTATTGTTTTGGTAGAGGTCAAAGGTTATCTGGGGCACCAGGGGTCAAACACTGAAAACTTTGTTAACAATATCTCAAGGTAGGGCTTGGATAGATTTCATACTTATGTGGATGCATTGTGGTGTGAAGAAAAAGCCTTTTGCTTTTGGTGGAAGTCAAAGGTCATCTGGGGTCATCCGGGGGTCAAACCCTGAAAACTTTGTTAACACCATATCTCCAGATAAGAAGCTTGGATAGATTTCATACGTGGCATGTGGATGCCTTATAATCCGAGGAAGAACCCTTTTGTTTTTGGTGGAGGTCAAAGATCATCTGGGGTCACCAGAGGTCAAAAAGCAAAATTTTCCAAGAATTCCCAAGATCGTCATCTGGGGTCACTAAAGGTCAAAAAGCTAACTTTCCCAAGAATTTTCAAGATCGTCATGAGGGGTCACCAGAGGTCAAAAAGCTAAATATCCCAATTATTTCCAAGATCCAAGATCCATTGGAGTTCGAATCCCTTTCAAAACACTTCCGTCTTCTTTTTTGTTATGTTTGGTGAGTTTCAAAGGTCATGTGAGATCAGCAGAGGTCAAATTGTTAAAACATTATAAAATGATATAGTCAAAAAAGGTAAATTTGATGGATGAACATCAGTGCAACAATTCCCATTAGGCAAGGAATCATTAAGCCTTGGGGCTTTCTGTCTGTATATTTACTGTTTGTATTTTTTATGTCAGTTGAATGTTTTGGTTCATCACTATTTTTGTATGTTTATACGAGTGTTTCTTGATGTTAATTTCCTACTTTATATGTTTTCACAGTTTTCACGAAGGTTCAAAATTACACGCACCAGCAGTGGGGAAACCCTTGGGTACAAGTTCTTTTTTCATGCGTCAATGAGTACGACCGTTACAACTGGTATATCATGTGGGCTTACGAATATTTTTAACTTTGGGGTTACATATGTGAAATCCTTCGATGAAATTGGAAACATGGAATTTTATCAAAAAAGTCATACGTTAATTCAGAAAGGTCGTAGGTCATACCCCAGGGAAAGGGGCTCTCACCCCTATTTTACAGCACCCTCTTACAGGTACATTTCCCTTAAAAAGGTACATTGAAAGACAGCAGAAGAATTACAGGCACTTTTTCTCAATTGTCTAGGCCAAATACATAATGCTATCCGCATATTTCTCCTTCATATACTTAAAGCGCCCTGACTTCGCTGTTGTTCCGCAAGCTCACCAAAAAGAACATATCTAGGATAAAAAATATCATGAAAGGACTGCAACACATTTTATTACAATAAGGTGGGTCATATTGATGACACAGCTTATTTGCATAGGTCTATGGCCCAATTGAGGGCGCCCTCTAATAAAAACTAGATATTTCAAAAAACTAAAGGACTGAAAATTATATTTTTTGAAATGAGCATGTCCGAAAACCCAGGAGTGTTATTATTGCTATTCTGAAGCTGAAGAAAGGTTATTCCCTCTCACCCATTCCCCACCCCAGGGGAAGAAGGGGATGAAATCGAAGCTAATCACGCTTGATAAGAATTGCGTCGTAGAGGTTATCGACCACCCTGATCACAGATCCGAGATCCGAAGTCAGTCGTCCCGTCTTTCGGTCGTAGTGGGATGTGCGGGCCGTCAAAAGTCCCACTTTTAGGGTCAATGTCCCCAAGAGCAGATTTTAGGCATTTCAAAAAACCCAGTTTTCATACTAGATGGTTACCAATTAAAATTTAGGAATATGATTTCGATTGCACTTGTTAAATTTGGAGTGAAAGTTTTCCCTTCCATATATGGCTTCACTAATACGTGGGCGAGTTGCGCCTTACCTCCGGAGAAGGCTTCTGTCTCCGAGAGGATAGTGGGAAGGGGGGAATTACCCCGTCAATAGGTCATGCACTACACTGGCCTACCGTTTCTGTAAGTTACAAGCCTGTTCTTTCTCCTACTAGCTACGCTGTATGCATTAAGTTGAAGAAACGCATTTTTTCCATATATGCTTACACTAATTTTGGGGCCGTGTTTCGCTTTGCCCCCGGGGAAGGTGCCTCTCTCTAACCAACCCTTAATGTACCCCTTCAAACTCGAAAGGTGATAGGCCTATGTGTCCTGTATAACATAGGGAAGACGTTTGGGGAGACTACCCTGGTTGGGTTTGGATTGGCGATTTATGAGAGTAGGTTGAAAACTCGTGTGGAGCGGGTCGGGTATATTAATAGTAGCATTACATGGCAAACATGCGTTTTTCAGCTTTGAATGCGCCCTGTATCTAGTAGGAGGGGCACATCCTAACAACCCCAAAGGGTTATGGGTCCATGTGTTGCCTACAACAAGCTCGAGGCCTTTTGTATGGTTTTCTAGGCTGGTTGTAATGGACCTTTGAAAGAGACTAGTTGAAATTCGGGCAAAAATTACTACAGTTTGTAGTTTGTAAAAATATTCCAAAAATTGTCATTTTGTATGACTCGAAAAATAATTTCCGTTATCTTCGTAAATAACGTCATAGCGTTTCGTAGTCTGCATCAATAAAATTCGAGCAATGGGAACACGTGTATCAACTTTCGTGCAAATTGAATTACTGTAAATCTGACAAAGTTATGGCAACTTATGGGCCTACAAAGGGTTACCCTAGGGTTTACTAGGTAACGGAAAATTAGGGTTAGCTACTATTTTGCTTTATGAAAAGATATGGACCCAAAATTCAGGAGGTCAATGTTACAATGTAGGCGCTTCCCTACTTAAAATTTGGCTTCTTTTACCATTTCAGCGCGTTTTGACCTCTATATTGACCTTTACCTGACTCCAGACTTATGCGAACTACTAACCTACCAACGGAGGTGTAAATTTCTCTCCCCGAAATTTAGAATCTTGACATTATTCTTTTTATAATCAGCGTTATGCAAATCACTATTGGGGCAAAACGATTACTGCCAGACTCTTCGTTACAAAAGTATTTACTCTGACAATAATGATTTGAACATTCAACTAAGTGAACTTACAAAACAATTCATGTTAAGGGGCTACCCTCTCAAATTCATTAGAAAGAATATGGAAAGAGCCAATAAAGTTTCAAGGCAAGAACTTTTTAAGTATAAAAAAATGTCACCCAACCTGAACGGATTCCCTTTACCACTTATTTTCACCCCATTGTGAGAGATCTTTTTCAGAGTTTTCGATCTCTATGGGGAATTCTCCAAAGTGAAGTTGAATTAGGGGGGGCCTTTTAAGAATGCACCTCTTCTGTCTTTTAGACAGCCCCTCGAAAGTTCTCTGAAAGCTATCTCACCCTCTTCAAATCATTGAATGCATGGTCACAGGCCTGTAAGGCAATGAAGCTTCAAAGATGTATCAATATACATACCTACACGAAATATTTTATTAATTATTTACTTAGCCTACTATTTATGAACATTCAAAATCTCATAGGGAGTGAATCGCCGTTTGACATTTTATAAGCATATACACCAAGTCCCTGATATAGTAAACATCACCTTTGATACTTCCACAAGTTGCTATTACTGGTATCGATGATAAGAGAAACCTATGCATTCATTATAGCGTGTGTGTATATATGTGTGAATGAGTGTGTGTGTGTGTTTGTGACGCTTTACTTGTAACATGATACCTCAAGAAGGGAAAATCTGACAATTCTCAAACTTGGTACATAGATGCCCCATATTAAGAAAAAAGCTCTTGTTTTTGGTAGAGGTCTAAGGCTATCTTGGGACACGGGGACCAAACTCTGAAAACGGCCTGTAAACACGATAAATCAAGGTATACCTTGGATAGATTTCATGCTTAGTATGTGGATGTCCCATGGCAAGAGAAAGAATGCTGTTTGGTTTGGTGGAGGTCAGAGGTCATCTGGGTCAACGAAGGTCAAACTCTGAAAACCTCGCCTACACCAGGGAGTTGCTCAAATTAGGAAACAACCTTATAGATTGTGGTGGGGATCAAAGGTCATCTGGGGCCACAGGGGCAAATTCTGTAAACTTGTTAAACCCGATATCTCGAGGTAGGAAGCTTGGACAGATTTCAGGTTGATTTCTGGTTACCCCAGATGACCTTTGACCTGGGAGGGTTCCTGGGAGGATTTGACCGAAAACGGGAGGGTTCTTTCGCTTAACATAGGGCATCTAAATATTAAGTATGAAATCTAAAAAAAAGCCAGTTGCAGTAGTCAAATCCATTCATTGCATTTCCAACAATGTACTGCATTTATATCTTAAGAAAACGTGGTTATTGGACAAAACTGAAATACGTACATTTTCACTAACTTTAATTTGTTGCAAACAGTAAGCCTTTCTATTATATTATATGTTAGAGTGAAAATAAAACGTCTTCTTTTGAAACTGTTGAAGCTTCCTCATCCGAAGGTTTATCTATGTATGGAACTTTAGAAGAGGCTGTTTCAGAGCATGCTGTTGTTTAAAATAATTTCCAGCAGACTTTAAAGACAGGTTAATCTAGCTCTTTCTCTTACAAAAACTTTTGCAATCACCCTGAAGGAATCACGTCATGAAATCGTTTATTTCAAAGTCCAATCTAGACGTCTGCTTAAAACGTCGGCCTAAGAGAAATATCTATAAAAGGGGAAACGTCACGCACCAACCGCTGACAAGCGCTGTTGGGAAAGCTGTCCTTACAAAGTGAAGCCACTGCAGGTTACCTGACAAGTTGCCTCTGGAAGTAAAGGTGTCATTGGCTGCATGTAGCTAATAATTACTGGACGAGTGAGGGCGTGCTTATAAATGTCATAGTCGATATCGAAATGCACAGCCCTATATTCCTTTTTCTGAGTCAACATTGAGCGAATATGCAGTTTTTCTATTCAGAAAATCGTTTAAAAGACGTTTTTATTCTCACAATAGTTTCTGCTGACTTGTACCCTTTCAAGAAAAGTTTTCATTTTTATTAGTGGAGTAAGTGAACGCACAGGTTTAAGAGTTTCAGTAAATCCCTTTGTAGAAACTATTGGAAATTTTAATAACGGTAGCTTTTTATGTCATTTTCAGTCATGTGTCACATTGGTCCCTTTTTCTTTTATATTTATTTCGTACTAAGTTACACCTACAGGATCAGCATTAGAACTTTGAATGCTGTGGCCGAGCGGATGAAGGCAGTGGCATTTGAAACGATGAAGCATGGCAACCGGGAAGTTCGGGGTTCGATCCTCGGCCGGGTCAAAGTAAGGTGGGTTTTTTTTCACCCAAGAGCAATCTAAGGTTTTCCATCTGAACTGGCTTTTCAAATTCAAAAGAAACCAAATTTGATATAAAATTGTTGAGTTGGTTAGCCACCCGACGTGAAGTTGTAATTCATAAGCCATATAGGCTTCTCCCACATTTATGGTGGTAAAACAACTGCCCTTCAAGGCCTCAAAGTTTTAAAAGTAAGGGCGTAAACGACTCTTACAGAAATACTACTGTGCAAAAGTCAATGTGAGCAAGTCGAAATATGGGGGAATGCATCCTTTCAATCCTCCGCCCATCCCCACCAATTATCTTTTCCCCATACCCAATTTCCCAGCCACCTTTTGAGAAATATTGAGAAAGTGTTCTACTCGTTTATGTGGAATTGCCCCGACCGTATCAGTCGTCAACAACTCTTGTCTTCCTTACGAAAAGAGTGGTTTGCGAATGATGGACCATAACCTGTTAACTCCTTTGTGATTTCAATGAAACTTACTTGGTTGAGAAGTTACCACAATGCATCCCCCCCCTTCGCCCACCTTTGCCATGCTTTACTACCTCTTAGAAGGTAAGGTTAAATTCTTTGGGGATGGGGAACCTACTTACTGTACTTGAAAAATCGGTCTTCTTTGATAAATAATTATTTCTTTAATGACCTCTTAAATGTTGTTATCAAACTGAAAGCTTCCATCGAATTTGATCTTAGCAATAAGACAAACACCCATCAAAGCGTCATTCATAATTATTTAAAACAAGTTGGTAGAAGCCCTTTGTGCTTGAACGACTGGATACAGAAGAGTGTATGTATAGTTGATGATTTATTTGACGAGAATGGAAATTTTCTTACCCTCAAAGACTCATTGCTCATTATCATATTAATACAAATTATTTGCAATTTGAAGGGGTTTTTAAGAGCGGTCAAATGCTTTCTTGTCGGCCGAGCTTTTGTAAATTAAAGAGGCCCTTTGTTCCCGAGTTTTATGCTGTTTAACTAAATCTAAGAAAGGTGGCTCTGATTTCTAAAGAAAAATTATTGAGAAAAACTGATCTACCTATAAAGTCAATAAATTAGTTGGAATTTAATCTATAAATTACCTTTGATTTTACATCTGGAAAGAAACTTTTCTTGGTTTCAGTATAGATTTAATACTAGAATTTTGTCGACATATTGTTACTTGAAAAGAATTAATATTTTAGATCATTATTCTTGTACCTTCTGTTTCAAGGAAAGGGAAACAATTAATCATTATGTTTTACTGTAAAAAGTACAACTATTGTCGGGACAGTTTAAGAATTTTGCTTAATCTAGCACTAATAATACCCTGTACATTAGCATAGGACTACGATTTTTGGCATACTGTATGATCAAAGGGAAAACAAAGCTGTAAATGTATTTTTGATATGGCTGAAGTTTTATATTTACAGATGCAAAATGCAAAATACTACTTTAAACTTTCTTCACTTAAAAATTTGTGCTAGGAGTCGGTTAAAATCACAGCATTACAATGCGTTAATTGCTCTTGAACTTGATATGTTCATAAGAAAATGGAAGCCACCCCTAATAGTCTGTACCTTGACTTTAATATTACGTGACCCATTCGTACCCCCATTTTCCTTCACTTCAGTTTATGATTGTATGTGAATGTTCAGAATTTTTTCTGTAAATGTAATAACTTGCATTACTGTTTTGTATTTATAATTGATTGTGAAGAACAATAAAAAAAATAATTTAAAAATCTCTTTGTAGAAACTATTGAAAATTTTAATCACGGTAGCTTTTTATTTCAGTTTCAGTCATGTGTCACACTGGTACCTTTTTCTTTTATATTTATTTTGAAATAAGTTACACCTTCAGAATCAGCATTACAACTTGGAAAAAGTAAAGGTATAAACAACGCTCGAAGAAATACTATTGTGTGAAAGTCATTGCAAACGAATCGACCCCCCCCCCCACACACACACACACATACAAGAGAGGGAATTAACCTTGGTAATCTTGCCGACAGTCCGACCCCACTGTGCGGACTAACATGTTTTGTTTTCTATCAAATGAGAGAAATCCACTGTTGATGCATATTCAGATAATATTTACTACAGTGCCTAACAGATTGCCAGGTGAAAGCACTTTGTAGGCGTTTAAAGTTGAATATGAACAAATTTACTGCATGACACTCAAAACTATTTTGGCTTTCATACAAAGGATCGTGGACCACAGAATGGTACCGGTGTTAAAGCTACTTCGAGTTTGGATCCCATTTACGAATACTTTGTGGTTAAAGTATATTAATATTCGGGGTTTCCCGTTTCATGTTCACATAAGGAGAGATATGTTTTAAACTTTTGTCAGGGTGAGGACAAAATGTAGAGACAGGGATGAAGTCGGGGGCTCCGTTCGAAAATATTTTAGCACCCACAAAGAGGGAGTTCAGAGGAATGAAGTGGAATAGAAAGGAGTTCAAGAAGGGGTGGGGCTCAATAAGAAATAAAGCTTATTTGAAAGAGAAAAGTCAAGACTTTTTCCTGGGGGAAGGTTGAAGTGACCTCACTTCGTGTTTAAGGGTTGATCTAGCTTCCTTTATTGCAAAACCTGGTCGTCCTGGTTGATTGTTACTTGTATTATTGGATTGTGACATTGTCTGAAGCCTAAAGGTGACTTCAGATAAGCCATAACTGTACATGACGGTTGTCTTTGTAACTTGATTAATGGTAGTTTTAGCATTAAAATTCTCAGATTAGTTTTATTAAATCATTACTTAATTAATTTTAGGTTGGTTAAAATCTGCGAAATTTCACATGCCATGATCTAACATTAAACAACAATGTTTATTGAAACTGTGCTAAATATTCAGGCTTTATTAACAAAGAGTGAAGAAGAGGTGACAAATAAGGATGTCAAACTTTCTGATGTATTTTTTTTTAATCAGTTTCAGACTTGGCTTGTATCTTTCCAAACTATTATATCTTACACGTTTTATTTTATTTTCACGAAAATTCACAGAAAACCATCATCACCCAGGGTTTACAGAAGTTGCCTTTTTGAATCAAGTTACGCAGAAGATGGACGAATTTTCATTTCATCAGACCTGAGATTGCAGTAATGAATATGATCCCAGTTGATATTCTGTCCGTTTCCACCGTTGTATCCCCCGTTTAGATTTGCGTGGGTACAAATGTTGCCGCACCTGCTCCTCGTGTCGAAATGATTGCAATATCCATAACTAGTCCAACATTCATAACACCAATTGTCTGTGTACCACCAGGCTCCTCTATGTCCTGCTGCGCAGTTATGGTAGCTGCATGCGTCGTTGTCTTCGTCGTAAGTACTGAAGGGATTCCCGTTACTACTACCCATGCCATTATCTGTGTGAGGATAGAGTATGAAAATAGTGACCACAGGTTTACTTCAGAAACTGTGCGTGTACATATGAACTTTACCTTCAAAGTAATATTTCAAAGAAAGCAGTAAGGTGGACGGCAATACAGGGGCTGCGATCTGCTAAAATTATTGAGCGGGCCACCTGCATGAGTGAACACTTTGTACCTCCGGCCAGGGGCACAGGGGACCTCCATAGGCCCCCTGTTGGGGTCCAGGGGCTTCGCCCCTGGAAGCCAAGAGATTTGGTGCATTCTAGAGGACACAGATCACATATTTCTGATCTAAAGTTCTCCCCTTTACCCCAGCTGCCATTAATAGGCGACTATTACTATTATTCATATCGAAAATGTGTGTAACAACATTTATTTTTCTGCATACCTTTAAATATTGGGGGGACATTTGATATAATGTCCCTCCACTAAAATATTGAGAGGGACATGCCGATCGCCGCCCATGCGGCATCACACGTATGAACTAATTTGCATTTTTATGTTTGTTGATAGACTAATTAAAACAAAACAGAGTTCCAATTGTTTTATGTTTATTTTACGTTTTAAGGAAAAGTAAATAAAAATTTTTTAGACACAGCCTTCACTTGCATGTTAAGCAGCTCAATTTTGTAGTGTAAACTTCCAACATTTTATTTGTTTATGTACCTTCTAAACATATTATTTGACAAATTTTAAAATAACCCCGAGATTCCGAAACAAACGTCATACACAAATGCGTTCATTTCTGATGGCTGT
Organism: Holothuria leucospilota; assembly: GCA_029531755.1. Classification (NCBI taxonomy): domain Eukaryota; kingdom Metazoa; phylum Echinodermata; class Holothuroidea; order Aspidochirotida; family Holothuriidae; genus Holothuria; species Holothuria leucospilota. The sequence goes on along the minus strand of CM055972.1, from coordinate 25,530,233 downwards.
CTGTCCGCACAATTAATTAAATTGTCCAAATGGAATAATCGCATAGACAAAGCCGAAGCATATTTTTGACGGTCCTGGTCTATAAACTTCATTATGGGCAATTAGTCTTACTTAACTCATAATCGTAAAAGCATAGCTACAATAGAACCATGCTACTTTTAAAGACAAGGTATAAATGCTATTAATGTATCTTGTTTTTTTTAACTTGTCCAAGTAACAGACTGAGATTATCAATGTTGTTGTCTTTTTTTCGCATAAATTCGGGACTAATCGTATTATCATTGATCCATGTCTTAACATCAGCTTTACCCATAAAAAACTGTGAAAGTGTGCGTAATAAATGCAAAAATATGGTAAAAATTCGATGCTCTGTCAAGAAATTCAACCTCTTCCAAAAATTGTAGAGAAAAATTCTGCATGTAGAGAGATCTTATTGCGTGGACACTGTACTTCAAGTGAATTGCCCTTCTTCAATTTCGAGTTAAGTTTGCTTCTGTGTTCGGTTTTTGTTTTCGATTTTGTTTAATCGTGCATAGAGGTATCCGTAGTAGCTCCATGGTTTAATGGAGATCATGCAAAAAACAAAAACAAAAAAAAAAAAACAAAAAAAAAAAAAGAAATCAAAACATTGCCAGGCCTTTCACTGATTGCTTTACTGTTTCATCTAACTACTGCCGACAAGGCTGATGTTTAAAGCGAGGGATAACCTTCGAATTTTCCTCTCTACAAAGCATGAAACTACATAAGACTGCAATGCTCACATAAAGTGGCCCTAAACTGGTTTTAACCATAACTTGTAGGCACCACCGAGCCTCATGTTCCACCAGACGTGTTCAAGTAGCCTAAATTAAAATTGTAACGAAAATGGAAGAACTTACTGGAGTTTCCGCTGTGACCGCTTACACTCAGGCGATATTTAGTACTCTCATCTCCCGTTAGAAAGGTTGTATATTCGCTGTAACGAGATGTACCACCTGAGTCGACGATGTCTACACGTAGTTTGTAACTCCTCTGATTTGTCAGATAGTGGAGTTGTTCGTTTCCAAGCCAGAAATCGTTACCATCTTGTACAGAACCAAATCCGTATTGGTACTCAGTCCAGTTGCGGTAAAAGTTTGTAACACCATCAATGCGTCGCTGGAATATCTATTATTGGGAAGATTTACAGTTCGTTTAAACATATGGTTATCTGAAAAGATCTTAACATATTTTGGGTTAACAAGGTTTGCATAAAAGCTTAAGCTACTTGTAAATTATTGAACTCTGAAAGATGAGTTTAGTTGTTGAAGTAATTCCTCAACAGTTGTTGCGACAAGAATTTTACAGAAGAGACATGGGTTTGAAAGGAAGGTTGTTTAATAAATAAATCAACGAACACGTAAACAAATAGAATTATGTAGGCATTAAAGATACCAGAAAGCTGATACCTGCTCTTGTTATGACAAGACACTTCTTGGGTCCGTTTAGGGGGTTACGAGCCTTTAAATGCTAATGAAAGAAAGTGCAAGTCTTGGAAAAAGAACTGTCCCTTTTGATCCCTACGAATGTCGCATTAATTTACACTTTGTCTAACAAGTTCGTTCACAGAACACAAGCTCTAAAATAAGTGATCATATATTAGTATTATAGTTTGGTACGAGAAAAGGTTCATGCATATCTTTTTGTATCATCCTCTAGCACTTAACAACCTCTTTTAATCTCTACTTACGGTCCATCCTCCACCAGCAGTAGTCATATCACAAGATACGTTAAATGGTGACCCAGGCCATCCCGTCGGCAGTATGGTATAGACGCCATCTTGTGTTTCCCCTTCTCGATATGCATCATAACAGTCTGTGTACATGACAGTACACGTTTCACCGTTACCTTCATAGCCAGCATTACAATAGCAGTCTCGTATACCATCTTGAACCTCGCAAACTGCATTAGAGTCACAGACGTATTGCGCATTACAGCTAAGTGCACCCGCTTCACAAGTACACTTTTCGGAGCAATTGGCATTGACATCACTTTCGCCTGCCTGTGAAAGATACGTAACTTACAAAGGTCTGTAAATGAAGGCATACATTATTAACATGACCTTTTATCTCAGTTTACAGAAAGGACGTAACACAGTTAAAAACTTACAAATGTGGGACTTAGAGTGATTTAACAATTGTAAAATGCAATATAATTCATTTGCCATCATAATTACTTTCACCGTCAAATTAGCCTACTACTATTGATATCAGTATTACAATACACTAAATATAAAGAACATTATTAAACTTTAAAGAGCACTATACACTTGTTGTATGAAGTATGTAAAAAAGTTCGTTTCATTAACGTGATGTAACCCACCACAAGAACTGCATTAGCTTGAGTAAGGAAACACCCGCATTCACTGGGAAGTACACATTTGCCGTTATTCATCAGAAATCCACTGTAGCATACACATGCTTCAACATTTCCAAAACAGTCATCATTGCAATTATTTAATCCAGTAGGGTCATCACAAGCTGGCTGACAAGAGCAAATTCCAAAAGTCATATTTGGAGGACAAGAGAAATCTAAAGAATATGAAGAGATAATATCAATTAAATCGATTTCAGAAATTTCTAATCTTGAAACAAATTTTGTCTTAATTTTATTTGTTATGATTTATCTGCCATGCTTGTTTGTGATAAGAATATGCATTCGCAGGTAAAATGGGGAGCTACTTCTGAGAAATACTTCAATAAAAGTTTGCAGAAGTAAGTTTAACAAGCTGTCTTCGCAACTGATGATCTGGTAAATCTTAGAAAAAAGATTTTCCTCTCTTCATAAATTCATTAATTTTATTATGAATGATGATTTTCCTATGTATAACCTTACCTATGTTTCCAAGGAAATCTCCAACAGAAACTAGTTTATACTGGCTCCATTCATCACTTATTTTGAATGAAGCATAAGATGCGAATACTGATGTACCATTGGATAGCTCTATGTCAATTCGAAGTTCATAATTTGCTTGGTTTGTCAGGTATGAAAGTTTTTCATTGCCAAGCCAGAATTCCGTGAACAGAAATCCAAAACCGCTTTTGTACCCTTCCCAATCGCGATTAAAATCGACACCACCTCCAACACGCCTTTGAATTACCTGGAAAATAAAGGATTTGTAATTGGATGTCGAATAGAAAAACTGTCATAAGGAAGAATTCCACAAGAGGGTTACATAAAGTATACAATGACGTATTCAGTAAAAAAGAAATACAAAACTTAATGCATTATGGAGATTTCATACCGTCCATCCACCAAGCTGGAAATCGTTACGACAATAGACTTCAAATGGTTTTGGATATCCATTCGGTTTGATTACAAACACACCACTGGAATTGGATGAAGAGCATTCGTTAAGGACGTCCTTACAATCTTGTGGATATGCCGGTCGTCGGTAGAAGAAATAAGAACCTTAAACAGTAGAAAAGGTACACGTTATTGTCAACTTCTGAACCACAGAAGGTGCCTCTTAAAGTATAGTATGCCTTTTAGCAACAATAAGATTGAAAACCTTGAAACATTGCTGCAGTTATATGTCCCGAAACTATTCTTGACGAGGTTCGAGGAATTCACTTGGTAGTTAGCCTACTTGTCTCTAAGAACGATGAGATTTACATAGCAGCTAGCTCCAACAAAACTAAAACATGCTAAAGATATATACTGAAAATGACTTCACCTTTTCATCTCTTAGTAACAACTATGAGTAGCAAAAAGTGCGACATAAATTATGAATTGGTTTAATTTATTTATCTACACACATTTAATACATGGATGTACGGTAATAAAGGAAAGCTGATTGATTACAATTTATCGTTCTTAGAGACAAGTATCGTTAAGTATCGTTTTTAGAGACAAGTAACTTCTAGCCTGGGGAGAAACCTCTAACCCCGTTAAGAATAGTTTCGGGACATATAGCTGCAATAATGTTTCAAGGTTTTCAATTTTATTGTAAAGTATACAAATCCTTTAGAAACCAATCTCAATAGACTTATTTGTATCTTTAGTAGCAGCAATAGCTTTCAGTTCACTCGTCAGTTCTCCTCTGTTAGAACTTACTTTGAATATTGTCCTCTTCTAATCCACTGCTTTCTTGCTGGGCAAGCTGATGAAGCAATGAATTAAAATATTTTAGTTAAAACAGTACAATATACTCTTCCCTCATTTTCATAATTACTAATTTGTTACATTACCTATTGCATGAAGGCAACATCAGCATTACGACTAACGTTATAAGCATAGTTTGCTTGATACATTGAATTATACCGGTATTCATTTGTATAATTATAAAGTGCGGTAGAAAAGTCTCATAACATAAATTACTAGTTACGACCATTCATTGGGTAGCAACAAGTTTTACAGGAAAATGTTTCTTTAAAAACACTCCATGGAGGTGCTAAATATACCGAACGGTACTTTTTATATAATACACCATCTATAATGCAAGTTGATTTCTATTGTCCAAAAGGAGATACATCTGCTGAGTAATACGCAGGGGGAACGTTTTCAAGCATATTACTCCCTTTTTTGGCTATAATGTTTAGAAAAATTCTAATACTTACTGACCTGATTTGCTGATTGCATGTAGTGACAAGTCCCTTTCAATCCGAAATAAACCAAGACAACTGTCCTCAAAGGGATTGAGTCATTGCACTGACGATTGCAGTGCAGTTTGAAATAAGTTACTGCTATTCACAACAAATTTATCATTGAATAAAGGGATAAAACGTAACCTTTTGCGGGAAACAAAGTCCAATTAGCAAAGTAATTCATATAGAATTCAATGGCCGCGTGTAATTCATATATTTGAACAGGCAATAGCACCATAAAGGAAGTCCTATTTAAAATTTGTGGAAGCCTAATGGATGATTTTCTCTTTGGAGGTACTTATTGACATTGTTAGTATAAAAAGCATTACCTTTTCGACTATTTTTTTTAACTGCAACAGCATTGTATGGAACTCATTTTACATTCTCAAAAGGTTGTGACTTTACTCAATAAAACTAAATCACCTCCAATAGCACCACTTAACCGCAAGTAAATAGTTCAGTCCTTGGAGGACAGTTGTGATAGGACGCTAAGCAACAACGAATGTGGGAGAAGCCTATACGGCTTATGAATTATAACTCCACCGCTAGTGGCTTGCCAACTCAACAATTTAAATCGAATTTGGTTTCTTTTTAAAGGCCAGTGCAGATGGGAAAGGTGTAGATTGCTCTTGGATGAAACCCCACCTTACTTTGACCCTCCCGGTTGCTAAGCTTCATAGCTTCAAATGCCGCCTCCTTTACCCACTCGACCACAGCACCGGTTCGAAATAAGTGATTAATTTTGTTTCAAGGTTGTTTTATATGAACAAACGTTTGTTCGTTGTCCGATGACAAAACGTTATAAGAACCGTATGGTGAAGGGCGTAGATTTGCGCAAAGTATATAGTAATGTTAAAATGGAAAGACCCTTTTTGCCAAAATGTATATACGAAATATGGTACCAAACCTAAAATGAATTCTAATAGGTCACGAATGAAACTATTGTAAATAATATAATCAGCGACAAGACCAATTATTCTGACAAATTCTTTAATTCCAAAATATTAACAAGACCAATTTCTTTTCTTACGAGGCAGAAAAATATGACATATTTCATTCTTCGTCTTTTAAACTTTCTCACATAATAGCCTGCATATTTTGTCTTTCTCCGTGATATTATCACCAAAATATCAATCAGAATTACTTCCAACTTTCCCCCACAAGATATAGAATCTCTGAAGAGTTAAAAGTAACAGTCGCCATACTCAAAGTAACTTGAGTTGGCACTGCGTCAATGAAATCGTATTTACTAGCAAATACATGTACAGTGCATCGCAACATTAGTAAGAGAACTGTTTTAAATTGCTGTGTTCATTTGCAGTTGGAAGGGAAACAAAGAATCACTTTTTGTGGGGCAAACGGAGGCTTCTTTCCTTCGCTTTTTCCCCAGATGTCACCTTGGACAATATTCCACTGAATACGATACCTGCTGTCATAGGCCACGAGCCGGTGGATGGGAATTGCATCCCTACCACTGGAAAATTTGCTATTTTAGGGCAAAATTGGAAAGTTTTTGCCAAACGTTCTTAAAATTTCAGGCAAAAACATCCCTCAGTTAAATGTATTCCATTACGCTTAAACATGTTGCCGAGGTGTTAATCTTGTTGCAGACGATATTCTTTTACAAGAGAGACCAAAATAGTATAATTCAAATTAATCCTGTCCACTCATCAATTTGAAATTCATGAAGAGAAAACTACTTCCGCCTTTGCTAAATACAACCATGTTTGTGCCCATTCTTGTCGTCGCCAGAAAAGCATTAATTTTAACCCGTTTTCAAACCAGGGGTGGCGCCAGTCCGGGTCAGGGGGCCATGCTCTCCCCGCCGGGGAAGGCTGGCCCCCGTAGGAGAAATTTTCCAATTTCGTCGAGGAGCTTAATCCGTACACGATATAATATGTAATCCCAACGACCTTCAGCTCCCCCGACGATCTGCTTGAATTTGCTCATTGAAAGGGCAGATTCTTTAATGAAGACCCCAAATTTTCCACTTTTCCTTACCAAACCCAAATATTTCAAATTTTCTTAAATATCACCCCCAAATTTGGAATTTTTTGCAATAAAAGGTCAAAATTTTACATTTGTCGTTCTTCTGGCAACTCATCGCCTTTGTCGGGGCATGGGGTTGATGCCCCTGTCGGGCAAATCCTGGAGCCACCACTGTTTCAAACCACAATAGATATAGTTCCTCGCTTTGCTTTATTTCGTACACTTAATACTGTGTCACTTATTAAGGTGTTATATATGCTGCCATGCCTTCTGAAATGATTAGAAGTGTTTCGCTAACTTATATACGTGATTTGAAGCTATCTTTCAGTTTTATTGGTTCTACGACTCACACTAGATAGAATATTATGACGAAATCTACAGGGCTTGCCAGTTAAAAGGACTTGTATGTTTTTAAATTCTTAAATATAATGCAGTCTTTAAGAACTGAAGAATGATTCAAGAGGCTGAAAAATTTACGTCACCCCTTAGAAGTAAGCCGTTGTCACTTTCTCTGCAAGTTTGTAAGGGTTATTGCTATCTCTCAAGGGAGTCTTTATTGGAGCTACAGTCTGACGGGTTCAGGTTTCACAAGGTTTGACTAAACGTGTAATTAATACACTTGGCAACAAATTTAAAAGGATAATTTATCAGTTATGATCATGTACTCTTTACAAGTATGAGCTTAATTACAAACTTCGGTCAGCTAACCATTGCCACATTTTAACACTTGCAGTTCTGAATAGTGGTTGATTAATTCTATACTAAAGGGTGTCCTGGAGGCAATTGATGATGGTGCCGCTTTCTTTTCTTTCACCTAACGCCGCCATCACAACTGCCGCCACCATACCAAGAAGTATAATAGTTATCTTTTATTCGCAAGTTATCTTCAATAATTCATTTCTCACTTTACTTTTATGATGAAAAGTGAAAGGTGAAGGGTACTGCTTTGATTTCACAATATTATTTGTAGCACTAGCACACTCCTCGAATATCTTACAGTAATAAACCATTATGAGTGATTACTTTTCGTAGAAAAGCGACATACAACTTATGTACAAAGATAACGTACATTTAACTTAATATTTTCTGTGTTATCTCAGCACCAAGTGTGAGACTTTTGGTTTTAAAGTAACAAATACGTCCAATCTTTTCCTTCGATATGAAGGAGGACAGGAACATTTAGGAGGGCCCTTCCCTTTTGAAAAATATTTGCATTAATTTGAAATATTGTGTATTTACAAGATTAATGAACTAAATTTTTCAAGCAAATATAGTATTTCATCAGTTTACAGAAACTACATTTTTTTTTCTTTGTTTCTAAGGAGAAAAATCTCGGGAAGATATGTAATCGTTTAAAGTTTGAAAACGTGCAAAAATGAGACTGAAAAATGATTGAAACTTATCTTGAAATAAGAAAAATGATCTTGGTGGACTTAATAGAGGGGATAACGTAGAAATGGACAATACAAAACTGAAAACAATCTTTCTGCAGGATAGGTTTGATGCATAAAAAATCAGAATACGTGTTGAGATTTTAAGGTGCAGAGTGGCATTTTATTTCTTTGACCAATGCAGTCAAGCAAAATAGGAAAAAGTGCGACGAATTTCATTTATTACCTTCCTACTTTGTACATTTGCTTGCAAAAAGAGGCTTATGGCGAATTATTTAACTTTATACCACAAAGCTTCAACGTTAAAGGAAAAGTAATCCGTGTAACACAATTTCCCTTTTGAGGAAAGATGTCTTAGTTCTGACGCTTGGTCGTAAGTTAAGAATTAGTACAACAAATTTTACGAGCAAACTAACCAAGGACGCCTGTTGGGTGAGATACTCGACATTGTCCTACGATAGTTTGCGTACAAAGATGAAATTCTAACTTACCGAATGAGAAGTAAAGACCGTGACCAATGCACAAAAAATTTGTACATTGACTGAACGAAATCTCTGAGAACTCATAATGAATATTGGACAAACGATTCAATGAAGTTTCCAGAATGAATAACGAATACTGACTACAGGAATTTTGACAGTGCCAGTTTATAGCACATACAGTTGTGATCTTTAAGGTATCGTAGATCTGAATGGAACGCTGGGTACAATTACTGAGTGAAGTTGTAATAAATAACTACAAAACTCACGTTTGTACTAAAAACTTCACAATTCGCATTTTTTGACATCAGCTGAAGAGGTTCTGATCTTCCGTATACAGGAAAAACTGAGAAAGCGTTTAGTAAATAAACCTGCTCACTATGCAGTTGGAGGCGGGGTTAACAATATTAGCATGGGGATAATAAGTGGTTTCAAAGTTCTTTTAGTGCCCTCACATTTGCAAGTGCATGATAATCTGAAGCAATTCTTTGTTGTATTGCCTGATAAAGTAAGGCCCACTAAATTCATCAAAGAAAGTAACAAAAATGATGATTTTCGTTCACTTCACAAGGAAAAGGGAAGTCCCTCCCACTTTTGAAAGAGGCAATGAATTGTTTGTTTTGCGAATATTTTCATACAGTATTCCGCATAAGTAATTTTCGTCATAATCCTAAAACCTTAGCAGCCTCCTCTATCTTTATAGTATCCTCCCTGCTTTTGTTCTTTGTATGAAAGAGATAATGTTACAGTTGCTTTATTTTTACAAACCCATCCGATCATCCTAACTTTGCACCTGAATCCTCGTGACGGAGCATTTTGCTCCATAGCATGACCATTCTACCATTGGACAAGAAGACATTTCTAGAGACGGTCGCCATGGTTTCACGTATGTCTCATACAATTTAGAAAAATACCGTTTAGTGCAATGTTCCCGACCGCCCCCCCCCCTTCAACGGATTTTACAAATGTTTCTTTGTACAGTGGCGTATCCAGGAGGGCCCAGCAGGCCATGTCCCCTCCATTGAAAATAAGGAAAAATAAAAAAGGCGAAAAAATGAAGAGAGAAAAGAAAAAGACGGACGAGAAAAGAGGAGAAAAGGGGGAAAGAGAAACGAAAAATAAGAAATCAGTGATTAAAATTGAGACTTACGCCTTTTTGGATCATTTGCATAGAGCAATAGTATTCTGCTGCGCGCACCGATTGTTTGGTGCAAAAAATAGTCGTTTTGTGTTCAAGTACATTAATTTTCTCCTTACTCTGGGCAGGCTAGACATCAAAGCTTCGTTGCCGGTCAAGTCCCTTTGTTATAGGATGCATTTGGTAAGTATGAGGTTTGCCTAGAGGCACACAAAGAGGTAAATAAATGCAATGATCCCTGGTTACATGATAATCCCCACGCGCTAAAGTGAATCAGACTGGATTAGCATACCTCCGGCTAACATCTCCTCCTTGATCTTATTATCGTAAGATTCATAACAATGCTTGTGCAATGTTTGTAAAGGATTTCTTCTCACAGAATGTTTTCTTCCTTAATTTCCATAGCACTCTACATAAATTTTACGTAGCCTGGTTACCTTCTACTATTTTTTTACCAGTGGGACCCGCCCGGGGGGGGGGGCATAGGAGCACGTACCACCCATTGATATCCGAAAATTTCCCCAAAATTTTAAAATGAGCCACAAAGGCGTTTAAGTATAGATTTCTGTAGTGAGTAGGGTGAGGTGTGTTTCGGACTGAATGATGAATCTAATTATTTTTTATCCACAAGTCGTTCTCAAACTATCAAAATTCTCGCAATTCCTTCTCAAAGTACCACAATTTTCGCGCTTCGCGCCCTTACAACGTCACCACATGGCTGTGTTTTCTGTCTATACCGTCTCAATACCGCCTTTGGCTCCTGTACGCAATTGTTTCATAAATTAAAGAGGTCATACACTCGTAATCTATACAACTGTCAGTTGTAAAACTGTTAAAAGGAAATGTACAGTAACGTATCGTTGTCACTGACAATGCTCAGAACATATGATAATAGACCGAAAAAACGATCACATTTAACACAGAAAACAATTGTCTTTCCAAAATGAAGAAGTTATTACACTTGAATATGCAAGCAAGAACACGCAAATCAAGCCTCGCGGGATATAATACCGTAAAAAAAACAGTGGCGCCAGCAGAGGTTGGCTCACTACAGATCTAGATCGTGATGCCTTAAGCTCACGCCAGAGAAACCCCAAAAGTCGGTGTTAGTTGTGCATATACTCATCGGTGGCAGTTTGAACCTGGAGCAAATTCTCCCTTTGTCACCTTGTGAAGGTGATGTCCTGGGGAAGGGGTCTAAGAGGAGTGGGTTTTCCTCCCCCTCCCCTTTGAATATGATTTTGTTTGTTCATTTACGAGGCTTAGATGCAAAATGGTGCTATCTTTGACAAATTTTCGAATTGATTATATTTTGGAAAACTCACAGTGTAGTAAATTCTTACTTCGGTTGACTGTAAAGGAAAGGTGTATTGTCTAAGTGGAGGGGTAAGAACTCCACCCCTTGAAAAATTATTGTTTTAGGTAAGGTTGCTTGGACGCAAAATGGTTGTATCTTTGATAAATATTTCAATTAATTACATGCTTCGAAATTATCATTATTTAGTGGTATTTTGGCTGTGGCATAGCACTTCTTTTAAAAAAAAAGTGTGATGACGAATCATACTACGAATGTTACTGTATATGCTACTCATGATAATAGATTACTGTAAGATTCTCTATTGATGCAGGGTGCCTGCTGAGGTCGGAGATATACTTTTTTCGGACAAGTGGTTTGGTCAGAACCACTTGGCCAGATAGCACCATTTTGCATTTGGTCCCAGTAATGGTTATAAGATATGGAGTGTGTGCCGTGACGAATGCACGCGAAGCGGGACGAAACTTTGCATTAGAAATCATTTCCATAATAAAAGATGCGTGCAGACTTTGCACCGAGGCGCTTTAAATTCCTAGCAGAATGCATCCGCCAATTAGAGGACGAGTCTTCTGTCTAGTAATTCGTATAAAGCCGCGGTCACACTGCAACGAATTCGGATCGGATTCCGATCCGATTTTTGTGAGTTTTCATTAAAATCTTCTCCATTTCGGGTCTGAAAGAGCCCAAAATTTGCCAATCAGTGTAAATATATGATTTGCATCAGAGGTCTATGAAAACGAAATGTTAACTGGTTTTTTTTCGTGACGTCACACCGACAGACAGCTTTTATCGGATACGCGTAGCTACTCCGATAAAGGCTGTCTGTCGATGTGACGTCACGAAATAATTCGTATAAATTAAATTTCCGTAGTCCTGCGATAAAAATCATATAATTACACAGGCTGGCAAATTTTGGGTTCTTTCCGACCAGAAATGGAGAAGATTTTAATAAAAACTCACAAAAATCGGATCGGAATCCGATCCGAATTCGTTGTAGTGTGACGGCGGCTTAAGCTTTCAATTTCACAAAATATGTCTTCCCCTCACCTCCCACTACTTTGCATTCTTGCAATGTTGTGTTCCTCCATAATGACTCCTATGCACAAGAACAATCTACGTAATTGTAGAACCCTCACCATTGAATAATGCAAACAGGGCCGTAGCTAGGGTCATATGTTTGGGGGGGGGGGTGTGAAGGTCCCCAATTCCGACTGGATGGATATTTTTTCCAACTGAATGGTGGCGCGTAAATTGCACCATTTTTTATGCGCCCTGCGTTTACGTACAGCAGTGGGGATCCTCCCTTTGTCACTACATAAAGGTGCCGTCGTGGGGGAGGGGTTGACCCCTCCCCTTTGAGAAATTTTTGTTAATTTAAGGTTGCTTAGATGCAAAATGGAGCTATCTTTGGGATACTTTGGAGCTGATCATATCAGCTAGAAAATGTCCGTAATTAAATGAATTCTAATTTTTCCGACTGGTTTGATTCTTTTCCAAATGAGTGTCGGCCCGTCAATTGCATTTTCGTTTTCATGGACGTTACTTTTGTATGATACAGCAGTGGGGATCCTTCCTTTGCCACTTCATAAAGGTGTCGTCCTGGGGGAGGGGCCTAAGGGGAGGGGGTGTCACCCTCCCCTTTGAGATATTTTTTGTTAAGGTAAGGTTGCTTAGATGCAAAATGGTGCTATCTTCGGATACTTTTGGAACTGGTCATATATGGCTGGAAAATGTCTATAATTTAGTGAATACTAAGATTTGGTTAGGTGAAAGTAGAAAGTATGTTGTCTAAGAGAAGAATACGTTGTCAACAAACCTCCTGAAGCCCCCACTTTAATGCCTTCTATTCTGGCATCTAATGTTGGATATACCTGTATAGGCCTCCTGGAAGCTCTGGATCAATTATATAAAATGGGGCAATGAGTAATGCTTATTACCTGGCATCTAAATAATAATATAGAGTATGACGCCAAGCACTTTACATCTATCGTATTTTTAATACTTTTGAACGAAAATCCAGACGAACAGCTTCTAGCAATGGGGAATGGGCGGGAGGGAGATGGGCGGGAGGGAGAGTATAGGTGCAGAAAAAATGATACTACACCTCCCAGACAAGTAAAGCAAAAGGGGTTTAGGACTAAGAAGCTCGTTTTCAGAATGTACACATAGTTTATGCTAAAAAAGTTCACTGGTACGTTGTGCTAATAATGTTCATAAGTGATACAACGTGGATTGCGAGGATTGCGCGCGAAGCGCGCCGAAATTTGGGGGTATACTTCAATGCCGAAATGAAAAAACTGCACGGAGGCTCAGGGGTGGCGCTTTGATTTGCCGACATGGGAGGAAGCACCCTGATTGGGGACCATCTACTCTAAGACCCGACAGATGCAATGGCCGGGTTGCCGAACTCAAAATAAAAGGCGCGCGAAGCCCGCGGAAAAATTTGGGGTTATATTGAATTTTCATTAAGGAAAGTTGGAAAAGTTTGGGCTTTTATTGAAGAATCTGGACAAAACCAAGAAATTTTTTCGGGTGACTGCATGGTCGTCGTAGGGGATTACATTCTTCAACTTACCCATTAAGGATCTCTTACGAAACTGAAAGATCTTTTTCTTACAAAATATGTTTGCCACGATGGCGAGGCTGAAAAAAGAATCTTCCAAAAGTTAGGAAAAAGAGGAAAGAACTTCAAAACGATGCATTGTCGTGTTTCTCTAGAATCACGCCTACACGGAAGAACAACATTTGTGGAAACGTTGAAATCCAATATGTTTGAAACGGGGGCGTTACCAGGGGCGGCGCCACAGGGGGGGCAGGGCAGGCATTTGCCCCCTATGGTTTTTGACCCAAAAAATAAAATCGTCTAAATAACGTTTTAAGACACATAATTTTGTAGGGGGTGGGGTGAGGTGTAACAGTATCATGGAATAAAGTATTTTGATACATTATCCGTCGCATATAGGACATTTTTGGTGTAAATCCTCGAAAATTTTGCGCGCTTCGCGCGCGTTATCTTCTCTGTCTAACTCATTGTACATCCGTCCGTTACTGCATCCACCGCAGAGCTTACACTTAGGCCCCTTCTACATCCCAGAAGACCCATGATTGAATTTCTCTCTGAGTTTTTTTTTTTTGTCGTTTAAGGGTTAACTTACCTAGTAGCGTAAACAATAGGGGGGCCAAAAATACAGTATATCCCTGTGAAAATCGCTGTCTATTTGTAAAGCAAAACATAGTATTCAACACTAAACTGACTGATTTGAGTGATTAAAAGTTAATTCGAATCCGTATTTGACCGACGTACTTATCAATATTCTGTAAATTCTCGGACTATGCACGAATGTGGTATCTATTTTGAATTCCATGGCTACCTTCACGACCGTGGCTCACCGAAAGTAGGCCTACATCATATTTTAGTGTGTAAATCCAGTACGCATGGACCTACCAGCTCTAGTTGTACACTTGCCCTACACATGCAGTGACATGTCTGTAGTGCAGTATCGTATCCAATCAGTGGAGGAGGGGGGAGGTAGGATTTTCACTTTCGTGTACATTGTTTAGTCATGTCACAACAATCGCAAAATGGTTAAATTGGTATACGCAGGGAAGGTTATATCAGAGGAAGCAGTTCCGTGAAAGTGGGAAAATATATATGAGGCGTTTAACATATCTAGATGTCTTCAGTGCAATTTGAAAGATCTGGGAAGGGCCATTTCTTGCGATCTGGGAGCTGTTTTGGCAAAAATTTTATCGGCGCAGTCCGCGCCAGCCAATAGAAATCATGCCACATATCAAGATGGCTTCAGTGCAATTCGAAAGGTCTGAGAAGGACCATTTAATTGCGATATAGAAGCCATTTTAGCAACATTTTAAAAACGTTAGTGGAGCTCCGCTTCTATACCAACGCAACCAAACCCGTTCACACGCTCATGCCTGTCAGTCGTCACTTATCAAGTATCGTACGGTTCAAAACTGCCTCCAAGATCCCGAGAAGTGCCATTTCATGCAGTCTGGGGGATCTATAGGGCGAAAATTCTCTTGTGCGCTTCGCACAAAACTATGATGGCTCCGCTTCGATGGCAACTTCCATTCTGCGCCCCTCCCCCAATAGCCAACACAAATCGCCGCCTTTGCCCGTTTGTTTTGTAATCGTCGACAATAAGTGCAACAAAGTTGGAAAACTGTAGTCGGCCAAATGTAAAGAACGTTGGATTACTTACCTAGAAACTAGATTTCTCGAGAAAAAATATGCTTCAAAAGATGCAAAATATTGTACCAGATTGCGTCTAAGGCTTCCCGGTAGTCGAAAAATCTTTCACACCCCCTCCCCTTAACCCCTCCCTCAGAACCGCGATCACTCATCTCATGCCTGGGGCGGATGCAGGGGGAAGGAATCAGTCGCACCCAAAAAATTCAAGAAAAAACGGCAAAAACGTTTGTTAAGCTATAGTATGAGGAGGGGACAGGACGTAAGTACGCTGCATCTTCGGTCTATGTCCGTCCCCCCCCCCCCTATACGTTTCTTGGTCTGTGTTTTTTAGTTTCTTCAGTTAAACGTACGTTTCCTATCCGTTCATTGTCAGTTCTATTCCTTTACGCTTCCGTTACTTATGCGTTAGTATCCGTCGAACATTCGGTACAGGTACTGTACTTTTACGTTTCATCCGTTTGTTGTCCGGTAATGATCCGGTGAGCAATAGCAATCACTGGAGACGAACGGATACTAACGGAGAAGTCCAGTATGAGAAACGCACGAGAAAATGATAAAACGGAAGCTTAGCGGATAAGTAACGAATACGTAAGGGGGACCTTTTTCGGTCGACGTCTGGTCCAAGTTTTGTACATGTTCAAAATCTCTCGCCGTTCATAACGGACGTTCCCGGTCATGAAACGAAGTCGGCGGAGGAGAACAGGAGACTAAACGGATACTAACGTATATCAACGGAGTGACATTTTGGGTCTTGTTTTGCTCTCCGTTATTGCAATCCGGTGAGGTTTGACAGGCGCTTAAAGACTGACGTGTGTTATGGTACGGTATCTCCCTCCCTCCTCCCTCTCCCTCCCTGGTGACGCCAGCCATCCCAACCAATTATTTATACCTCTGCCTGTGAATTCATTCTTAAGATTTAAGTCCAAATTTTACATAAATAATACTGCAATAAAACAAATTGCAATCAATTTTTTTCTCTTATCCCATATATGCACGTTCATTTTAGGAGTTTAAAGTGGACCTAAAGTGTAGAATTATAAGAATATATATTTTAGACGTTGGAAACGAATTTTACTAATCCAACTCTCATTTTCATACCTCACCATGTTGCTGAGATATGAAAAGTTAAAATTTATTCATTTTATTTGAAATAGTCGATTGCGCAATAATTTGTGATGATCTTCTTGTAAAACTCACATTATTTGCTTTTGTTGAAAATGTTTATATAACCTTGCAAAAATTACTGTTGTACGGTGAGATTTTGTATAGTCAAGCCACCCTATAACAGTGACAAAGTGATCACATTTTGGCACAAGGTGCAGAGGCTTTCGAAAAAATAAAGAAAACAAAGAATGTAATTTGAGTAGTACAAGAATGACATTACAAATTATTGCGCCATCTACCATTTTAAATTGAATAAGCACCAACATTTTATATATCTCAGCTCAGGAATTCCTGTAAAGATGGCAGTTAGACAGACCATTTGGATTCATTTTTCAAGCTTTGTAACATATGTTTTTGAAATTTTAGCCTTTAGGTACACTTTAAATTTAGCTAAAATTTGGCAGTTCTTTGTAGACCACAAAAATGCATTTTTTATGTGCGTTTCTTTCAAGTTGACATAAAAAGTTGATTTAACTGTATTTTCAAAGGAAAGTGAACTCAAAGCAAGCTGGAGCGATTTCACATTCTCACAATGATGAGCAGTTCTCCCTTTTCTGAGCCTTTCAATCGTTTTGGCTTGCAGACCCTTAAGGGTGCAATTTGCAAAATATCAATATCTCCTATGCATATTACGTAATGATACCATACGATTATGAAGGACACTAAATCGGACTTAAATTTAACGATACACATAATTCAGTCTGTTAATGTGAGGAAATGGCGTCACTCCTGTTTGCGTAAAGTTTACTTTAACTTGCAAATTTGGTTACATCATTGGTTTAAAACTCGAAAAACTATAGGTAAAAATTTAATGTTATCTCATAAGAGTTATGATTCCTCCTCTCCCTTTTATAAAATTCAATTCTGCGTATAACTCTTCCTCAGTGATTCGGCTTTTCTATAAGCAAGAAAAAAATCACATAATGAGGATTAATTTTTCTCATTAATTAAGAAATTGCAGACATGAGATCCATATTTCAAGGATGAATACATACAGTTTAGTACACTCGGGAAGTGCCGTTTCCGGCCATCTGGAGGGTTTGCAAAGTCAAAAATTTTCTTGAAGGCTTCGCGCCAACTGATGGTGGCGCTCCGCTTAGAAATATGTATTACCATTTTTCATAGATTTATTTTTTTCTCCTTAATTAAGAAATTGCAGACATATGATCCATATTTCAAGGCTGGGTACATGCAGCTTAGAACACTCGGGAAGTGCCATTTCCGGCCATCTGGAGGGTTTGTAAAGCCCAAAATTTTCTTGTACGCTCCGCGCCAACCAATGGTGGCGCTCCGCTTAGATAGTCTTGCTGCACTCAGCGCCCCCCCCCCCAATATTTTTTCGTTCCGCCGCTCCTGCTGTATAGTTGAAGCGTCTCATTCAGTGAGGGCCGATTTTCACTGACAGACAAACAATCCTTCTCACAGTTCGTATTTATTTCAGACAAAAAAGCTTTTTTTTAGAGAGAAAAAATAAAGTCCAAGAAAATGAAAACGCCAAAACGCAGGTTCTGACACGGGGAGGGCGGGAGGGGGGGGGGGTGGTAGGGTGAGGCTCGGAAGTCTTCAATGCCTGCACCCCCCAAACAATAAAGCTGGGTCCGACCCAGCATGCTTTGCCACCCCTATCGAAAAACCCTGGCGCCGCCCCTGGTTACCACTAGACAGAACTATAGATGAAAGCGCGCGTAGCGCGCGAAAATTTTTGAAGTCATAGAAAGAAACTTTACAGAACTTACTGGCTACGGGCCTGATAAATAGACGTTTGGAATATTTTCTGAGTATATCTATGTCTTCACCAATATTAGTCTATATAAAATTTTGCGCAATTTTGTGGGGCTCGGAAAAATTTTGGGGAGGGGGGACTAAAGCGCCCTAGGTCCCATAGAACTGTGTATGGTATAATTACCTTAATAATGTTCATGAGATTGATTGTAAATCGTGACGTATGTTCGCGAAGCGCGCCCAAATTTTCATTAAATAAGATTTCCATAATAAAACCTGCATTCAGAATCTGCATCGAGATACTTTCAATTGCCCAACAAACCAACATGCCACTCAAAAAGCCAGTTTTTACCTGGTAATTTGTAAACAGCTTTCAACTTCTGCTGTTGTGCTTCTCCGAAAGTTGCTATCGGAAGATATTGATAATAAGAAAGCACTGAGGTATTTTGAAGCGCGCGGAGCGCGCGAAAATTTTGAGAGTTTGAGAAGAATTTGCGAAAAAAAGGACAGCTTTGATTTGATTTTACGTGAGGAAAATAACGTTTGGTGTTATTCTCACTTGGTCTAGTTGGAAAATATATACAAAGTTGACATAGGCTCAGTCGGAAAAATGTGCTAGACTGAGTTATTAGAAATTCCAACTGGCATTTCAGATTTTCCGACTATCGTCGCTCTGACGAACTTTGGGGGGGGGGGGTGAGACACCCCCACACCCCCCGGTCGCGACGGCCCTGAATGCGAATATGTTTAAGACGGTATTGATAGTAAACTCATAGCGAAGTGCTGAACGGAAAGCTTTGTAGTCAGGGTGTCAAACTCTGTAAACCTCGTTAATACGATATCTCAAGGTAGGAAGCTTAAATAGATTCATACTTGGTATGTGGATGTACCTTAGTCAGAGAAAAAACCGTATTGTTTTAGTGGAGGTCAAAGGTCATCTGGGGTCATCCTGGGCCAAACTATGAAACAGTTCTTATCACGATATCTCAAGGTAGGAAGGCTGGATAGATAGATTTCATACTTGATACGTGGATGGCCCATGTTAAGAGGAAGAATATAATAATTTTTGTTGGAGGTCAAAGGTCATCTGGGGTCACCGGGGGTCGAACTCTGAAAACCCTTGTTAACAAGATATCTCAAGGTAGGAAGCATGACTACATTTTATACTTTGTATGTGGATGCCCCATGCTGGGAGGAGGAATGAAATCATTTGAGGTGGAGGTCAAACGTTATCTGGGGTCACTGGGTAAAAATTCTGAAAACACTGTTAAACACACTATTTCAAGGCGGGAAACATGGATCCATTTTCGTACTTACCATGTACTTGTCTTTATTGAGTAGAAAAGCTGTTTTGTTTTTGGTGGAGGTCAATGGTCATCTGGGGTCACCGCGGCCAAACTCTGGAAACCTTGATAGCACAATATCACAAGGTGGGAAGAATGAATACATTTTATTCTTACCATATTGAAGTGCATCATATGGAGTAGAGGAACCCTCTCATTTCTGGTGGAGGTCAAAGGTCATTCGGGGTCACGGGAGTCAAATTCTGAAAACCTTGTGAACACATTATCTCAAGTTAGAAAACATGTATACTTTTACTTTTCATACTTCATATGGTGATGCATTAAATCCAGTAGAAAAAACCCCTGGCGGTTCTGTTGGAGGTCAAAGGTCATCTGAGGTCACTGAATGTCTAAAAGTAAACTTTTCTAAGTATTTCCAAGGTCAAATATGAAAACAAATCTATCTTTTTCCAACACAGTTAGACTGCATTCAACCACTGTTTGAAAGAATGGAGCACCTTGGCATTACTAGGGATTACGCATGTTTGTTCATTTTGCATTCTGATTAACAGAGATGCAGCAGCTATACAGCGGCATCTGAGCGGAAGGGGTGGTTTTGGGAAGCGAGACGTTCTTACGACTCAAATGTTACCAGTTTGGGGAAGAAATACCCTTGACAATCAATCATCATTCCACCCATCCTATCGGGAAACATTTCACAAGTTTGATTGAAATATTCAGATTTCTTTTTATCATTTCAGAAGGGCGCCATTTTTCTCAATGTGTTACGAAATACGGCCAACGGCCAAACAGCCAAAGCCAAAAAATGAGCTAGATTTCGCCGAACTCTGAAGTTAACAGGGCGAAAGCCAAATTTGGTTACCCTCAAACCTCAAAAATATAGTTACTTTTATGGAAGGCTTCACTTTTGGTTTATAAGAGTACTAAACGACTGAACTAAATCAATTTTTTTTTGGAAAATCTGTGATGTTATTGGTACAGACAAGTTCAAAATGCGAAATGGAATTTGATTAAAATTACCTTGCTGTATATAGAGTGAATGAGGTAAATTTGTATTTCTGTAATTTGATATCCACAGCCAAAGACATTTAATTGCAAAAAAATATTTCTACTAATTCTTGGGCAAAAACAGGAGAATATGGGGAAAATTGGCTCTCAGTTCCGTCCCTCGGGATTTCAGCACAAATGCTTTGTTTTTAGAAGGAAAAATTGAAACAATATGTGTAAAAATTTCCAAAGTAGGCCTATCAAGTATTTGTGACCTAAACATCTGTTGTGAACAGTCACTGTGGCGTACGTAGCCATGGAAGGACCAGGGGGCACTGCCCCCTAAAGTTATTTTGAAACACATTCTTGCCTCCCAAATAATTTCAAGCGGTGTGTTTAACAGAAAAAAAAAGGGAAGAGTTTTCATTGACGACGAAAATATACGGCATTTACAAACTTTGATAAATATGACCTTGGCAATAAATCATTTTGGTTGCCCTCCTTGAGAAAAGTCTTACCCCCTAACAAAGAAATTCTGGCTACGCCACTGGTTATGAATATGGAAACAAAAGAAAAATTAAAGGGGTGTTATCACAGACGGAACTTTAAGCGAGGGACGGGATTTGTGCGAGGGACGGAATTCGGTTGGGCCAACTTACATGTAGGCTACTATTAATGCATGTTTATACGAGGGATACATGTAGTGCGGTGTATATACCACAGTTCAGCTCACAGCTTGAAACAGTATGTCACAGCCATTGAATTTGAGCAAGTATTCCGTGCGGTAGGAAGGATGCCACTAATGGGTATATCTAAATACAGTGATACTCCATAGCTGATGGGACTGTCCAATAGTAGTGATAAGTGAGGTAAGCAGGGTTGATAGATAAACAAATCGAGGTAAATTTTTTGAATTTGCTTCTCACATTGCACCCATGTTCATGTACGGATGGGGGTAACAACTGGATTGGATAGGTAGGCTTATGTGGGTTCAAGGGTTCTTTCTTTTAAGGGGTAATCTGAAATAATTTAAGCTTCTTATTTGACATCTGAGGGGAGATTAAAGAATAGGATTACAATTGGTCAATTTCTCTCCCCCCCCTTATCGACAGTATAACCATTTTACACAATAACATAGGATGTATACCTATCTTCAACTAGCGTGTGTATACCCCTCTAATCCCTAGCCCCCTCCCCCCAACCACCCTGTCTTTCCTTAAAGTTATGTATGTCTCCGAACTGGCTTATAAAATATCAGATCTTTTTTATTTTGACAGCGAATTTATAAAAAAAATGGGAGCTTTGCAATATTTGCAATAAAATTGAGGACACCAAACAGCTTTATCTTCTTTCCATTAGCCGTGATGGCCAAAAATTCGGTCCCTTGCTTTCCGTCCCTTGCGCTTCCTTTTTTGGAAAGTTGCATCGTGCCCTATGTTAGCCATGAGATTTTTTAAACCCCTTTCAGGCAGTATTACAAAGTTAATTGAACTTGCTATAATTTCATCTCCCACTAAATTTGATAATAATAAGAGAAATGTTTGATAAGCATGAACACCAAGGTTCTATCATTCCGTCCCTCGCACCATTTAACATTCGTTGCTATGGCAACATCCTAAATCTTTGAGTGTTGACTGCACGATTTGTTGTTTGTTAGTCTCTCCATAAAATCAGCCATTGAAATTTTATAACTCAACAACAATCTTGCTACAACAGTGAAAAACATGCTCCGGATTCCGTCCCTCTCACTTGCCGAGGTTTTGGCTTTGGCTCAACATACTTATCTAGAGTTCAGCTAATTAACTAACATTAAATTGCTGCCAGCTTGAATGCGATGATGTTAAACAAGTAAATTGATGATCGCTCGCTATTGTTGAGGAGCACCCCTTTTTTAAATAATTTAAAAATAATGAAATAAACGAACGGTGTGCTAATATAAGTTGATAATCCACTCACGGTGTGAGGATGTGGAGTTATCGGACTGACCACAGAAATAACATGAGTAAGGGAACTTTAGTTGATCGCCGTTTAAGTTCCGACGTATGGGGGTAAACGATAAACACTGCCTGGCAGGACGCAATTTTTGCAGTTAGTACACCAAGTCCGTGGCCGGGACGAATCCCCCTGGAAAATTGTTCGCCCTTCCACATTTGCGTAGGAGCCCAAGTTGATTGGGGGGGGGGGGCTGGAAACGACTTGCCCGAAAAATATAACCCTAAGTTTCCGCGCGCTCCACGCACGTTCGACATGTTAAAGGAGCTGAGTAGTGGTGTACTTCCAAAATAAATACATCATACGAAACGAGATGATTACCCTCTGTGCCGGGCTAATTTTAAAAATATCAATCCTAATGCGTTTTATATTCTCATTTAAAATAATCTTGCAAAGTTATTTTGCCACAATGTTCCTAAACTATTTCTTGGGTTATTTGATTTTACACTTGCAAGATATTTTACAATTTGTTTTTTGAATTTCTAGTTCGTTACTTTTTCTTCTGGCACCGGCAAGTTTGAATCGTTTCCACTTGTATTGGTTCTGATCGATGCATCTACCCAGCCATGCAGTACACTCAACTCACAACGTACGTACGTAGTATATTAGCGTTACTAGTGGCAAGGCACACGCCCTATTTCGCGCATCATCTGCAGGAGGTTCATGAAGAACATTGTGGATTTTGCAGGTATTGAAACTGTTTTTTCGATCAATGAGTTTGTTTTTCGTGGTAGACCTAGGCCCTAAGCTAGCCTTAGCCTAAGTTAGGCTAACGTTAGTACTGTTAACGAGAGTAACAAGTGTACTGTTACACTAGACACACTGCATGCATGCTTTGATATAAAGTATCGGCATCGGATCGAATCGATAAACCAAGAAGCATAACCGGATGTGACGTAACGAAGTCGGCGGGTCCAAGAATTTATTCTACTTCGGCGACTACTCAGCTCCTTTAATGTGCGTATCATATGGGCATTCATCATTTATCACATCGCATGCCAATAACATTCAATAATTTGCCGTGTATCTACCTCCTTTATTGGTTTTAATTTTGCCGGAAATCATTGATCGCCGGCCTGGGGGAGGGGGTTTCCCTTCTTCCCTTTGAAAATTTTGGAAAATTTAGGTGTCCTTACATGCAATCTGGTGTCACATATGCTACCTTTGAAGTAATATTTGTGTTAAAATATTTACGTATTTTAGGTACTAAAAAAAAAAACGGCATTACCCTCTCCTGTTTGAAAATGTTGGAAAAATTAGGTGTCCTTACATGCAATCTGGTGCCACATATGCTACCTTTGAAGAAAAATTTGTGTTAAAATATTTACGTATTTTAGGTACTAAAAAAAAAAGATCGACATTAACCCCTCCTCTTTGAAAATTTTGGAAAAATTAGGTGTCCTTACATGCAGTCTGGTGCCACATACGCTACCTTTGAAGTAAAATTTGTGTTAAAAAATTAACGTTTTTTAGGGAGAAAAAAAATCAGCATAAGTGAGGGTGGGGCATGGCGATATGGCCCCTCAAATACACCACTGATAATCATATTATAAGTTTAACCATTAAAAACACACTGATGAATTAACACGGAATATATAGGTGCTGGCACAATTCAAATCAGAACTTTATATTAATTACCAAGGAAATTTTTTAAATTATTAATACCCTTTAGCTACATCATTGCATTATTTTTCTTTCAGTAGGTGCCCGAAAAATTCTCAGCATTTTGTCCGAATTTTCACAAAAAATTGTAGTTGGGGGACTTCAGCCCCCCAGCCCCGCCGCCTCCTATGTCTATGCCCTTCCATGATCAAAAGTTACCATTGCTAATGCATTTTAGTATATCTCGTCCCCTGAAAATTTTTCGCACCCCTGGAAGCTTATCAGCTTATCTCCCCCGCCTGCACTAACTTGTCTAGCTACGGGCCTACAGTGCACTTAACATACCGCAAGCCTTAAGGTCAGTTCATCAGTGCAGGTACGAATCATAAGGGTTGAGTGGCTAGCAACTCAGCCAAACAGATACGTCATTGTTATGGTACAGTACAGTGCTATAAGGTGTGATCACTCGGCGAAATTCAGTCGGAACGGGGCAGTCTGTGTCAAAACGGCCAGAGACACAGTGGCAGTGTCCTGGAGGTCCCAGCAAGACTGTATGAAAACCAAGCAAGTTCGAATATGGGATATGGTATCTCAGTGGCAATCTGACATGACAATCCACCATGAGAACTGAAATCGTCCATATATCTGGCAACTTGCAGACTAGCGATTCTGGAATTGGGCTATATTTATTGTAGTCACGTATATTCATCAAAATGACCAACACACGAAAAGTCTTGGTCCCTCATTTTTAAAAAAAAAAAGCACTGAAATGAAATTTCTTAGCATCTTACGTTTAAAATAAATGCACAAAGAAGTTTTCATGGAATAGGACATCTAGGCCCTAAGTGTGAACACAGTTCGGAATTTCGGAATAGGCTTGCAAGTCATGTCCATGTTCGTCAAAATGATCAAAACACCGGATATATGGGAGTTCTCCCTAACGCCCACGAACATTTTGATTTAAAACCATGCATGTTGAATGCGATTTTGTGGCATTTGGCAACTAAGATAAGAAAACACAAATTGTAGAGGCTGCAGCTTAGGTATTGTTTCAATAAAGAAAAAGAAAGACAAAAAATAGTAGAGGAGAAAAGGAAGCTAGACTTGGTCCGCACTTCGGCAACTGCTGCTCACCTTTCCACTCAGATGCTACCCCGCGGAGCGGACTCTGTTTGCTCAACCCCTCTTTAAGGCTTCCTAAACTGAACAAGGAATATGCCGTACAGAAGGCCGCTACGTAGGCAACGTGGTTGCCCGCTTGGAAATATGCCTGTCTTGAAGGCAGCAAATCTGAATGTCAGTAATCTACTCAAGCTTTAGTTAAAGTCTGTTACAAAAAATGTACCGTATATTTTTCCAAACCGGGCCCGTAGCCAGACAAGGTACTGGGGGGAGCTTCAATAGGGGCGAAATAGGCCATTTTTAGGGGTGAGGGGTCGAGATATATTAAAATGCATTAAAGAGATAGTTATTTTGAACTTTCTAGGCGATTGTTGAATGGGACGCCACCCTGACTCCTACTGCATACCGGGGCTTGTAATACAAACACTGAGGAATGGAGAAAGACCCCCCCCCCCTTCTTCGCACCTTACAATCCTGAGTACCTCCGTAATCAGGCGTAGGCTGTGCAAAAATAGGACAGTTGTAGGCAGGGCCGTAGCTAGGGTCATATGTTTGGGGGGGGGGGTGTGAAGGTCCCAAATTCCGACTGGATGGATTATTTTTCCAACTGAATGATGGCTCGTAAATTGCACGATTTTTATGCACCCTGCGTTTACATACAGCAGTGGGGATCCTTCCTTTGTCACTACCTAAAGGTGCCGTCGTGGGGGAGGAGTCTAAAGGGTTGACCCCTCCCCTTTGAGAAATTTTTGTTAATATAAGGTTGCTTAGATGCAAAATGGAGCTATCTTTGGGATAGTTTTGGAGCTGATCATATATGGCTAGAAAATGTCCATAATTAAATGAATTCTAATTTTTCCGACTGGTTGGATTCTTTTTCCAAATGAGTGGCGGCCCGTAAATTGCATTTTCGTTTTTATGGGTGTTACTTTTGTATGATACAGCAGTGGGGATCCTTCCTTTGTCACTTCATAAAGGTGCCGTCCTGGGGGAGGGGCCTAAGGGGAGGGGACACGCCTAAGGGGAAGGGGTGTCCCCTCCCCTTTGAGAAATTTTTGTTAAGGTAAGGTTTAGATGCAAAATGGTGCTATCTTGGGATACTTTTGGAACTTATCATATATGGCTGGAAAAAGTCCATAATTTAGTGAATACTAAGATTTGGTAAGGTGAAAGTAGAAAGTATGTTGTCTAAGAGAAGAACACGTTGTCAACAAACCTGAAGCCCCCTCCCCCTTTTGACTATTTTAATGCCTTCTATTCTGGCATCTAATGCTAGCATATACATGTATAGGCCTCCTGGAAGCTCTGGATCAATTATATAAAATGGGGCAATGACATAATGCTTATTACCAGATTACCTGGCATCTAAATAATAATGTAGAGTATGACGCCAAGCACTTTACATGTATCGTATTTTTACTAATTTTGAACGAAAATCCAGACAAACAGCTTCCAGCAATGGGGGATGGGCGGGAGGGAGAGTATAGGTGCAGAAAAGTGATACTAGACCTCCCAGACAGGTATATCAAAAGGAGTTTAGGACTAACAAGCGCGTTTTCAGAATGTACACCTAGTTTATGCGATAAAAGTTCACTGGTACGTTGTGCTTATAATGTTCATACGTGATACAACGTGGATTGTGAGGATTGCGACCGAAGCGCTCCGAAATTTTGGGGTATCCTTCAATGCGAAAATGAAAAAACTGCACGCAGGCTCAGTCAGGGGTGGTGCCTTGATTTGCTGACATGGGGAAGCGCCCTGACTGGGGGCCAGCTACTTTAAGTCCCGACAGATGCAATGGGTTGCCGAACTCAAAATATAAGGAGCGCGAAGCGCGCCGAAAAATTTGGGGTTACTGTATATTGAATTTTCATTAAGGAAAGTTGAAAAAGTTTGGGCTTTTTTTGAAGAATCTGGACAAAACCAAGAAATTTGTTCGGGTGACTGCATGGTCGTCGTCGGGGATTACATTCTTTATCTTACCCATTCAGGATCTCCTACGAAACTGAAAGATCTTTTTCTCACAAAATATGTTTGCCATGATGGCGAGGCTGAAGAAAGAATCTTCCAAAAGTTAGGAAAAAGAGGAAAGAACTTCAAAACGATGCATTTTCGTGTTTCTCTAGAATCACGCCTACACGGAAGAACAACATTTGTGGAAACGTTGAAATCCAATATGTCTGAAACGGGGCGTTACCACTAGATAGAACTGTAGATGAAAGCGCGCGTAGCGCGCGAAAATTTTTTTGAAGTTATAGAAAGAATCGTTACAGAACTTACTGGCTACGGGCCAGATAAATAGACGTTTGGAATATTTTTTGAGTATATCTATGTCTTTACCAAAATTAGTCTATATAAAATTTTGCGCAATTTAGTGGGGCTCGGAATAATTTGGGGAGGGGGGCTAAAGCGCCCTAGCTCCCATAGAACTGTGTCAGGTATAATTACCTTAATAATGTTCATGAGATTGATTGTAAATCGTGACGCATGCGCGCGAAGCGCGTCCAAATTTTCATTAAATAAGATTTCCATAATAAAACCTGCATTCAGAATCTGCATCGAGATACTTTCAATTGCCCAACAAACCAAGATGTCACTCAAAAAGCCAGTCTTTTACCTGGTAATTTGTAAACAGCTTTCAACGTCTGCTGTTGTGCTTCTCCGAAAGTTGCTATCGGAAGATACTGATAATAAGAACAACACTGAGGTAAGGTTTGAAGCGCGCGGAGCGCGCGAAAATTTTGAGAGTTTGAGAAGAATTTGCGAAAAAAAGGACAGCTTTGATTTGATTTTACGTGAGGAAAATAACGTTTGGCATTATTCCCACTTGGTCTAGTTGGAAAATATATACAAAGTTGGCATAGGCTCAGTCGGAAAAATGTGCTAGACTGCAGAGATATCGGAAATTCCAACTGGCATTTCAGATTTTCCGACTATCGTCGCTCTGACGAGCTTTTGGGTGAGGGTGGGGGGGGGGGGTGGGTGGGGTGAGACACCCCCACCCCCACCCCCGGTCGCGACGGCCCTGGTTGTAGGGTTTCTTGTTGAATAATGCCAAAATATTTGAGACGGTATTGAAGAGGAAGAGAAACGAAATTGAAATCGTTTGGAGCGCTTGGCACTGAGGGCTGACGCCAGGTGAAGGCACCAAGGGGGCGGAAGCAATACGCCCCCCCCCCCCGTCGAGGAAGGCTGGTCCCTCGTCGGGAAAATTTGCCAGTTTCGTCGGGGAGCCTTGATGTGTGCGATAATTAGGGTAGTAGCCTGCGGGGGAGGGGGTAACTGCCTTCTGAGATTTCCAAACCGTAAATGAAAGTTGGCCTCAATGAGAAAAAATACCGAAATACTGAAAATTTCACCGTCCTTTTTATGATTTTAAGGCCCAAAGAACCTAGGAAGTCGCATATAATTACGATTTCCCCAATCTGACGGAGGAACCCCTTCCTTTACAATAAACACAACTTGAATACACTGGCATATACGCAGGCTAAAGATAAAATAGCCTATTATTACCATTAATTATAAGCTAAGCTCAATGAGCTTGTAACATAACTTTTAATTTAAATCAATGTTTAGTTTGTTTCCATGAAATCTAACAACACTGAATCTTTAGAAGCAACTCACAAGGTCTAAACTTTGTCGTTCCCCCCATCTGGGAGGTATTTTGACCGAAAATTTTGTTGTATTTTCTTGAAAAATTTTCTTGCTACGGCTCATACGATGGTAGGTATTTTAACCGAAAATTTTCTTGTAAGGTCAAATACGCTACGGTGCCCCCCCCCCCCCCCCGTGGCGTACTAAGAGGGAGAAGCCCGAGCCGGCCACCCGCCTTGTAGGGCTGCGATACTACAGCCGAAACTTTCAGTAAAATAAGTAAAATTCAAATCATGTATCATTTCATACCTTTACCATAGATAACACTATTTTGGATCTAGAAAACCTTTGAACAAGAAAAATTTCTCTAAGAGTAGAGGTTTCATTCCTCTCCTTAGGCAACATCCCCCTTTAATTACACCCTATGAAAATAGAAAAAAAAATTGCTAAATGAGGATTCCTAATTTTACGAAGCTTTACCACGGGTAGCACCAATTTGCATCCCACCCACGTAATACAAACAAAATTTTCTAAAAGAGTGAAGGTGTCGTCCCCTTCCCTTAGAAAGTACCTCTTGCCTTACGCCCAGCCAATAAATAGGAGGTAAATCACTAACGACTATTTGTAAAGATATAATCAGTTCAAAGCTTGAGTCAAAGATACCATCATTTTTTACCAAAGCCAGGCCTTACATGTACCCCCTATTGGCAAGGAAGGCACATAGGCCTACCTCAACAAAAACTCAAAATTTTTACCTTTTCCCTCAAGAAAACCACTAAATTGTCCTCAACAAAAAACCCATACTTTCAATTTCCTTCAAAAATGCTCAAACTTTTCGGCGCGCTTCACGCGCCAAGAAATTTTGCTTTTGAGATCCTTTCGGCGACCCATCACCTTTGAAGAAGCGTTGGGTTGCTGGTCCCCTGCCGAGAGCCCCCCCCCCCATCGGTCAAACTCTGATGCTACCCTGTTTTGGTCCTTTGCGAAATTTTACGATAGAAAACGAAAAAAGAAATATAACACATCTATCATTCATTCAAAGAGGTACCTCAGTCACGACCATCTATACAGCATGCATGCCTTTCGGAGTAATTCTCAATTTCAGGAGGAACTTGGCTGAGCCCACGTGTTGGAACCACCGTTACCAAGATGAGTGTGCGCGAAGCTCGCCGAAAATGATATTTACAAATACATTTTAAAAACGTTGTGCTTCGCTTTACCATGGAGCTATATTGTAGCTCCGTGCTTTCTAATTGCACAAATTATCATCACTGATCATATGGGCGTCCGCAGAAAAAAATTCGGGGGGGGGGGGCAAATTTTTTTAGGGAGCCAAATTTTTTCATGGGAAATATTTTACTCCCAGAAAGAGTTTAGATGCTACTTTCACACAGTGTTGACAGAGACGTAGCTAGGAATTTGTCAAGGGGGGAGGGGAGCGAAGCCCATAGACAGACTCTCAGCGCTCCACGCAACCGTGGAGTGGCGCGGAGCGCAAGAAAATTTTAGCCCAAAATGCTTTCCAGATCGCTGGAAATGGCACTTCCAAGGCCTATTAACCGCATATAAAAAGGGGAAACACTAGCAATATCGTAAATTTTAACTTTAAAAATACCAACAATATGCTGGAGGGGGGGGGGGGGAGCTGCTGGGGCCTGAGTGTTGATATTTTTGTTCAATTCCTGTTTTGAGAGTAGAAACTTACACTGAGTGAACTGTTATGAAATGTTATGTTATATTTTCTTCGTTTTTTTTCTTCGTTTTTTCAACTTAGTTTTTGATTTTCCAGGGGAGGCAGGTGCCCCCCTCCGGACGTCCATGTCATTGATATTTGAGTCCATAATTCTTTTAAAATTCATATTTTTGTTTTTAATTTATGATGTAGGCCTATATAATTAAAACTCAACCAATGATGGGAAACATTTGATGTCTTCCACCTTATAGGAGTGGGGTATGCCTTTCTGTCGTGGTTTATGCTATGTTACTATAGTTAAAAAAGTAGGGGGCTAATACGGCGTTCCATTGGATCGGTGCGCATCGCATTTCCTTTTTTCTGCAGAATTGATAGTTCAAAATTAGGTCTGTTTATCTGCGCTGCATAAAAAAATAACACTCGTGCACACCGTGATCACCGAGCCAATGGCACGCGACATAGCACCCCGTAAAACCACTATGTAACCTATGTGACATGGCGTTCGTCAGACATTGCAACGTTTTTAGCCATTGAGGTGTCCTCTGTCCTCAGGTTGTCCAGATGCATGTCCCTGGAAATGATATTCAAAAGGTCAAGCAAATGTGTTTTGGGGGGTTTATCACACCAGGTCAGAATCACCCATTAACAACCAGGGAATGACCTATCCGCCCCTCTTTTGTTAATCATGTTCTATGGCTAAAATGCAAAAATCATCCTTTCTAGCAAAGCTTTGAATTAATTAAAAGTTTAGACATTCTTCATTTAATACTTTTTGGGAGTGAAAGTGGGCTTACGGCATCACAGTCCACCAAGGCTGGTACACGATACGGACCTATCACCACCACCAATTATGTCACCTTTTCATACTCTGATATCCAATGCTTGTCACAACAAACGAGGGCACCCTGATCTCTCCACCACTGCCACATAACACGTCCATAGTTGAAGACTACGAAAAGTCCACCAACTTGCAAGCATCTGTTGCTTGAGTTTTAAGATGTAAGTACGACACATTGGCTGAAAAGGTGCGGCATTCTGTCAGTCTACCAGAAGCGGCAGTGGCGATTTGTTCTCAATATGGGGGGGGGGGGGGGTGGTGCATGACCCCATTTTCAAATAATTTACTGTGCAAAAAACCAAAGTCAATGGATGATTTGTCAAATATTTGGGGGACATGATTGCTGCCCATGTCTACAAGTTCAGGCCCTCTTTGTAATGGTGGCTATGCAGTGACAGGTGAAGTGTACAATATGCATGTGACCTACACCTTGTATTTTGCAAATGCATTTATTCACATATGTTTTGAAGAATTACATAGGTTTCTAAAGTAATTTGTAACAATCATGCTTTTATGGTAACAATTTGAATATGATGTCCATCCATTGTATTGCAGGTGATTGCATGTTTCATGGATTTCAGAACCATCATTTAGAGCCCAAAACCAGAGTCTTCATATCTAAAGAAACTGTGAATGCCAATTGAATGACGTCATACAGACACTAGTTTTTGATTGGTCAATTTTGGAAAAGTTTCAAAACCATTTGGGCATTATGGAAAGGTTATGTATATTTACCAGAGTGAGTGGAATATCTACACCTACACCATCCTTAAGAAATCAATGAAGGTCTGCATGAAAATGTAGTTCATGACTGAAAAATAAGTTTTGCATCAAAACAAAACTGCCTGCCTCTAAGAGTTCCTACATTCCACCATGTTTTTTTCCCTTTCTTTTCATTTTAATACGTATAAGTCTCAGTTGAACTAAGAAAATAACCATGTTATCAAGATACAGAGTTATGGGCCACTGGTCAGCTGATGTCATTTACACTTTTATCTTGAAAAATACATGCCATACTTGGTCCTGTTTTGTGACCTTAACAATATCTCATTTCAAATTTTCAATTCTACATGTTTTGTTTATGATGGAGAAAACTTGATACTATACTGCATACTTGTACCATCCAATATAATTCTCACAAAATCGGGTACACAGTGGTTACCATGGTTACTATATAGCTGTTACAATAAAGCAAAGAAATCAAAAACATACAATTTCTTAATTCTTAATATTTATTATCATCAGCCATGGACAATAACTATGAGAAACTGATACCTGGCAAACAAGTTCAGACTTTCATTGTACAGGGGGAAATGCCTTTAGCTTATAATTATTTACATTGTTTAAACAGAAAACAAAGTATTGGTCCACATCACCAACTCATGTTTATTAAAATTTTCATCTGTGAGCAGGCACTTTGCTCACTAGGAGCTACTCAACTAGTCAAAGTAGATGGGGCTATTTTCAAATAGTCAATTTAGTCAAGAATAAGAAAAGGGAAGGGCAATGTAACAATCATTTCCCTTCTGACTAAATCTAGAGTGAATGGTTACTACTACAATTTACTTTCAGCTCACACAAGATCACACAAATGTGACTTCAACATGGTGCTATCGCAGTAAATGGATTCAGTCAAATTCTGTATGACCAGCGATAAACTATACGTCCTTATGAAAAGCATCTATCACATTAACAGTAAGCACACTTAAAGGAAAGGAAAACATACTTAGCTAAAATGCCTGTATAAAACCAACTTACTTTTTCTGAAAGTCTTTTATTACATCAAGCTTCTTCACAGATTCCATACCCTGTGTATGCAGGCATCTTAGTACTGTAAAAGGTTGCAGCTTTGTCATACAAATAATGCCATGAACAAACATGACTATTCTCATAAGGAACTTATGAAAATGCCTTTAGTTTACCTCTGATGCAAGCCCTACTGCGATTCAGGTTGGCTCAGGGACATTCTGAAAAAGGGACCTAGTCCGGTCTATCACAAAAAAAAAAAAAAACTAACAAAATGTCATGCTATGATCCCTCCATGACAGGTCCTAAGAAACTGATCCTGCTGAAGTTTGCCTACCCCCTTAACAGGTCAGTTCTGATGAAAGCAGGACAAAAGATAGACAAAGGCCAGCAACACAGGTAAATTCCAACCAGTACATACATTGGCACTCCTGCTGATACATTACAAAGGTAAATAAAGGCAGAAAGTTGAAATTGTCTTTCAACTTTTGGGTCTTTCTGGCCTCAAGACTTTTTTAGCATTATTGCGGCTAAGGAATGACAAGAAGCGTAAAAAGATAAAGTGATGGTCCTCGTTTACTTCTCTCTGAACTCTAGTCAAGCTTTAAACTAGGCAAGTCAAGAAGGAAAATGCATTTTTCAAGAGACGTACTGCCAACGCATGAGATAAAGCAATACAACTGCAAACAGAGGCAAGTTTTTGCATAAAACTGAATGAAGCAACACCCCACTACATGTGTAACTTAAACGTAACACACATGAATTTAAACTAGAGAGATATGTAACACCTGATGACTCTAAAAAATGAGTTACAAAATCTTTAAGAAACTCACGATAATCTTTGCAATATGAATGAGTTAAAATAACAGGAACATTTCAGTGTTCACAAGAATTTGTCCATGTCTGAACATAAATAAGCAGGTGACATCTACACCCCTTTGTCTTTGTTGTTCAGCCAGACATAGACATTGATGCTTGAAGCTAAGCAAAGCCAACCAATCAGAGGGAACATAAGATAGCTGGCAGTTTGGTTAATTGGCCAGTACATGTACGTTGTCATACACGTCATACCAAGGTAGGACAAGATGATGGCAACAGACTGAAAGAGGAAAAATTCAAAACAGAGAACTTGAGTAATAATAGTTTAAGCAAAGAAACATTAAGAAGTAAGCTAGAGCTTGACAGCAACATGAAGTGAAGCTGTTCATGATGAAATATGCTGTAAATTTTTATGAATTTGGACAAAATACAACAATAAGGCACCTTATACTCAATCCACATGAATACTACAATGACAGAAAAACTTACTTCTTGATGAGGGCTTCTGTTCGTATTTCAAAACTCTCTTTAACTTATGTGACCCTTCACTTCATTGAAAGAAAATTAGAGCCCTGTCAAACATTTCATTACACGTTAACATGCACAGCATCAGAACTTTTGGTACTTTTTGATTCACTGCCAAAGGCAAAAGGAATCAGTGCAATCACGATGGTATGTGTGTTTGCGTGTGCATGTGTGTGTGTGTTTGTGATGCCTAGTTCGTAAACACCTTATCTCAAGATAGGAATGGTGGATACTTTTCATACTAAGCATATGTGTTTTTCATATTGAGAGGAAGACCCCTATTGTTTTGGGTGAAGGTCAGAGGTCATGTGAGCTCAAAAACCCCAAACCTTGAAAACATGATACCTCAAAGTAGGAAGCATGGATACTATTCATACTTGGCATGTGGATGCATTATAGACAGAAGATGAACCCTATACATTTTGGTACAGGTCACAGGTTATCTGAGGTCAACAGAGGTAAACTTCAAGAACCTTGAAAATTGCTTGTAAACATGATATCTCAAGATATGAATGATGGACACTTTTGATATTTTATTGCAGACTGCAGCTTCAATTACGGGAATTGCTCAGTTTGTCATGTGAATTTGCAACTTCTTTTGCGGCTCAGCTTATGAATTTTTCAGTGTGATACTTCTTGATTTGCACTCGATTACTATGAACATACCAGCATACTTCATTTGCCATGAAGTTATTCTGATTATTTCATGAATTGAAAATGTTGACTTTCTCCCCAATTTCACCAACTTGACCATGTTCCAGTATGAATAATCAGCCCATTTGAGGCAAAGAAACAGTCCTTATTTCGAAGGATGACAATCTGTTACACAGTTTTATTGACTATGTAGTTTGTTAGAATACTTAGTGTGATTCTTCTTAAAATAGTCCCCATCTTGAATGATGCTACGCAGGCAATGACAACTAAACACCTTTGAGAATTTTCGCTTATCTATCTTATGAAAAGAACTCTTATATTTTTGTGAGGTCATCAGAGGTCAAAAACCAAAACAATTTTTCATGATATCTTGAGGTAGGAAGCATGGACAGTTTTTATACTATGTGTGTGGATACGTTACCGTCAGCATATGAACCCTATGGTATATGGCAGAGGTTACAGGTTTTCTTAGGTCACCTTAGAGGTTAAACAACAAAAAACCTTGGAAATTGCTTGTAAATGCTACATATAGACCAACATGTTGATGATGGATACCTTTCACACTTGATATAAATTTGTCATACTACAAGGAAGAATTCTGTTGTTGTCGGAGGTCACCAGTGGTCAAAACCTGAAAACCTTTTAAATTTTATTTCTCAAGATAGGAATCATGCATAGTTTTCAGTATTAGCATGAGGATGCATCATTGTCAGTAGATGAACCAGACTGTGTTTGACAGAGGTCAAAGGTTCTGCAGTCATTGCATATCAAATGTTGAAAGCCTTGGAAAGTGCATACAAACATGATAATTGAAGAGGGTTAACAATGGTGAACTTCATAATTGGCATAAGGATGACCCCCATACTGAGTGAAAGAACTGCATTGCTTTTGTAGAGGTCAAAGGTCATTTGGGGTCACCACAGGTCAAATGGTGTAAATTTCTTCATAAATATGGTATTTCATGGAGAACTGAAACCTTGAAAGATCTTATAGGTGGCCTTCCTTCCATTTGTCACGGTATATACTATATTAACAATATCAGCTACATGCCGATGATGTTGTTAGCACCCCTGGTTTGAAGCACCCTTGTTCAGATCAAGTTAAACAGCTGAATCTGCTTGCTTTTGTTGAAGCTACTCAACTTTGTTGAAGCAATCTCAGTCACTTCTTACTTTCACTACTGCAAGGCTCTCTGATGGCTTCTCTACTAGTCTTGCCTCAGTTCAGGGTTGTTTTGGGAGTAGTTTCAGGTTTTAAATTTGCCTGCAGTGGGAGGTAACTAGCAGGACCTTTCCTTAAGGAGCACTTGGTGCTCAAATTGTGTCACTGTGAAACTCTAGAAACTGAAAGAAGTACTTCAAAATATTTTCAGAGACAAGGAATCACTACTGATTTTTGGCTTTCTGGTAAAAATATAACATTGAAAAAAAGTTTTCACATTTTCACCTCAACTTTCAGTGATCCTCCATCTACTACACAAACATAAGGCTCCTTGCACTCAGTAAAGGACATCAAAATATTAAGTATGAGGTGATTAAAACTTGAATTCAATATTTGTCAATATTTGACAAAAAACAGTTATCTTGACCCCTCATGCCCTTCAACCTACACTTAAGCCAGTACATTTCTTGTACTATGGTTCATAATGTAATGGTCCATGCTGATAATCTGTCAAACCTAAACTTCTTCACAAATCTTTCATAAAAGATTTTGACTATTAGGCTAAAATGACCTCAAAATGATGACCTTTGACATCTATCAAATGTATGGTTGTAAAATCAATCGAGAACAACATCACACCAAGCACTTGATAGACAAGATCCCCACCATGGATAACTAGTTTTGAAAAAAGTTTTGGCCACTGGTGACCTCATGAATTTGGCCTCGACATATGACAGGATTCTTGTACAGTACCCCTTAGAGTGTAACTACTTACACCTGCATTTCTAAGGTAATGTTTAGTTACTCACTGAAAAAGTGTGATGTCATTACATGAAAAAGTCACACCTGTTTGTGTAGCACTGGTACTTGCCATTCATCTAACAACTAATTCACCATATGTTTTACACAGCCTAGTTGCAAGAAAAGTAAATTACACCTACAAATTCTTGATGAGAAACAAAACATTAGTCACAAAATTAGCCTGCACACCTGTATTAAACAAGTGTAGTGTGGATATACATATACTCAGACAATTCAAATTAATAATTGTGCCCAGTACTTTGTAAATGGTGAAGAAAAAATAGTGAAACTATATGTGCAAGCAAGCTTGGTTCTGAGCACTGGAACCTGTTAAGTTGCTTGCTTATGTTGAACTGAACACAGCATGACACAATGGCTTTCACTGGCAGGACATCTTGATCTTTGTTGACCTTTGAACTATGCCAGAGACAAGAGGGTTCTTTTAATATTTGTACATTCCAGCATCTGTAAAAAATAGGAGCTTAGTGCACACTTGTCCCAGTATTAAACCACAAAGCAAGGTGCTCTAGAAATGACATTAAATGGGAGGAGGGGATGGGTGAAAAATTTTGAAACATAAGGAAAATCACCTAATTAACTTTCTGGTCAATAATGCACCAGTTGGACAAGGGTCACCAGCACCTTAAATTTCTAATGTAGTATCTGAAATGAGTTTTATGGCGGAAATTTTCTCCTCAAAGTAACACTTGAAATAAAGCAGTATTTGGGACACTCATGCATTCACACACTATGCATGACAAGTTGCTATAACTCATTCTGGAGGAAGGATAGACTGCAATCTGACATGTGCTATCACGGCAGAGCTAGGATTGCTTTGGTCGATGAAACTAAACCCTGACACAGGTAAATAAATCTCTGCATACTTACTGGTCCAAGGCTATGTCGTCCAAAGAAAACAGGCGTCCATATCCAATTGAGTGCAAGTCCCACTCCATAGGAACTCAATGGTGCTAAAGCACCTTCAAATCCTCCTGCAATTACACAAAGATAAGGATTAACAATTAAGACCAGGAAGTTAAAAGGCTTGGTAATTCCTTGCTGTATGGATATATTGTAACAAACATGAATCACCCACATGATAAGCATGAGATCCCTCAGTTATCCTACTTCAGATTTCATGTTAATAAGGTGTTCACATTTTGAAATCTTATTACCCAAAATGACCTCTCACCTCCACTTAAAACAATAGGGATCACCTACCCTATATGGCCATCTAAAATATGAGCAATATACGAATAATCCACTAGCCAAGTATGAGATCCCTCACAGTTATCCTCTGTTTCTGTTTTGACCTTTTGTGACCCCAAATGACCTCTCACCTCCACAAAAAAATGATAGGGATCATCTACTGAATATTTGCAATCCACATTCTGAGTATGAGGTTACTCACAGTTATCCTTCTTGAGGTATTGTTTGCAGGAATAGATTTTGACCTTTTGACTTCTTGTGACCCCAAATGACCTTTGACCTCCACCAAAACCAATAGAAAGTATCTTCTCAACTCGAACAATCCACACGTCAAGTGTGAGGTCCCTCACAGTGATCGTCCTTGTGTTTACATGGTTTTGACCTTTTGGACTCTGGTGCCCAAATGACTTTGACCTCCACCAAAAACAGTAGGGCCTATTCAATATGGCCAATCCACATGCTAAGCATGAGATCCCTCATAGTTATCCTTCTGGAGATATAGTGTTTACAAGGTTTTGACTTCTGGTGACCCCAAATGCCCTTGGACCTCCACCAAACATGATGGGGATCATCTACTCAATATGGGCCATCACATGCTAAGTGTAAGGTCCCTGTCCCTCACAGTTATCCTTCTTGAGATATAGTTTTTACAAGGTTTTGACCTTTTGACCTCTGGTGACCCCAAATGACCTTTGACCTCCACCAAAAACAATACTGATCATGCATCTACTCAATATGGGCTATCCACATGCTAAATATGAGATCCCTCACAGTTACCCTTCTTGAGATACAGAGTTTACAAGGTTTTAACCTTTTGATCTCTGGTGACCCCAAATGACCTTTAAACTTCACCAAAAACGATAGGGATCATCTACTTGATATAGGCAATCCACATGGTAAGTATGAGACCCCTCACATTTATCCTTCTTGAGATATTGTGTTTAATATTACAAGCAATTTCCAAGGTATTTACCCATGTCCAGATAGTACAATAGAAGTAAGGTTATTATTATGTATTACAGTGATCACCATGTAGTTTTCAAGAGCTCTTCAAAAACCATTTCAGGCAGTCAGTCATGAGCTGACTACTTTAAAAATAGAAATACAACCATATCAGCCAATCGCTACTCCATGGGAGGAGGGAGTAAGAGGCAGGTGAAATGGGCAAAGTGGCTTGATCCATTTGTATAAAATGAGCCCCACCTTTGAATATTTTGTTTTTTTCAATTTGTCACACTATGTTTCAGCTTTGCCAAAAAGCCATAAAATGTTGGTTTTCTGGATTGTTTTCTTCAACTAACGAAAATTTCTAGCACTGAAGACACTTGAAAACGATGAAATGACTATTTTGCACTATTTTGGATCTCAGTACCGTTCCGAAACAAAATTTTTTAAAGGGGAGGGGAATTCCCCTAACTCAGAACGACGTCTCATCCTATATACAAATATCTAGGCCAAAAAGTCTCACTACAATGAGCTTAGATTGACTGTTTGGTGTGTTTATATTTTAAATCAACTGAAACAGTATACTTTAGCACAGAGGTGGAAAGCCTTTTGCTTGTAACATGCCATTTGACAGTCATAAGACCGCTCGTGGGCCAACGGCGCTGACAATTTGGACAAGGGAAGGGAAACCTCTCCTTCTATGGGAAACAATACGTTTAGGCTACATACCCGTTAGAACTTTTTGTAGACAGATAACTATGCTAATCTGGCCAGGCGACAACCAGGCAAAACTGCTTTTAGTTGTGGATGATAATCAACACAGCTAATGGGTTGTGTATCTAATGACTCCAAAAGCTCTGAAGTGTCTGCAAAATTATGGGCATTTAACCAGGGAGCTGCCACTAGAAGCAGCTACCTGATTTAACTCCAGCATTACCATTACCCTCTGTAAATGACATTATGATGCCTATAAAGCTAATCAGATTACAAATATCACAGCATGATCATTTGTTTTGATTACCTTAGCTCGCCCTAATGTAAGGTCCATTTGTGATGTCTGAAGTACACATAGCAGCGAACAAGCAACTAAGAAAACGCGTGCGAAGCACGCTGAAAAAATGTCGTTTTGAAAGCACTTTATTAATGTTAAACCTTCACATTGCATTGGAAAGTTATTTACTTCTTTAACTTTAAACCGAGTCAAGGAAAAGGGAGGGCCTAACCCGTCTTGAATTAGGCCTACATGTTATATTTATTTTTTCAGAAAATTGAGGACCATGCTTTGCAAACTTTTTTTTTGGGGGGGAGGGGCAAATGCCCCCTGTGTCCCTATGGCGAGCCCCTAATTTATTTACCATTTGACCTCTGGTGACCCCA
Source organism: Holothuria leucospilota (assembly GCA_029531755.1). Classification (NCBI taxonomy): domain Eukaryota; kingdom Metazoa; phylum Echinodermata; class Holothuroidea; order Aspidochirotida; family Holothuriidae; genus Holothuria; species Holothuria leucospilota. Next base: position 25,489,852 of record CM055972.1, on the reverse strand, counting down.
AATGACCTTTGACCTCCACCAAAAACAGCCGACTGCAGTGGCCAAGAGGTTTAGAGCATCCAGCTTGCAGCTGGAAGGTCTAGGGTTCAAATCCTGGCCGGGTCATATCAAAGACTTTAAAAAAAAATGGAACCTACTGCCTATGTGCTTGGTGCTCAGCATAAGCAATGGAGTAGGGCAACAAGCCAGTGAGCCACAACTGAAAAAACGCTGTGGTCGTCTCGACTTGAGCCAATTGGTTGGAAACTGGGATGTTAAACCTCATCTAACTCATCTAACTCCACCAAAAACAATAGGGATCATGCACTCAATAAGGGGTATCTACATGCCAAGTATGAGGTCCTTTGAGGTTATCCGTCTTGAGATAGTGTTTACAAGCAAAAGCAAAAGCGCCAGTGACTGCTGCACCTGCACCAGAAAAACAGAAAAGTGGGTGTTTGTCTGGCGCTAAAAATAGCGCCAGATGCATGAGGCAACAGAATTTATGAACTCCTGTGCCCACCCTCCCCCCACCTTCTCCACATTCAAGGTGCAATTGAGGTCAATCTAAGCTTGCCGTACAGTAGGCTACACATGCACCAAGCCCCTCCAAGTTTTTTTTCAGGGATGGAGTGACCACACCATGCTTAGTAATAGTACTGCCTGGTGTTACACCAAAAATGCTCTTTGTCTTATTTCCCGTCTCTGTTATTTTGAATTTCTTTTACTAATTGCACAAGTAACATTCGGGAGATGATCAGAGAATGTTACATGCAGGGAACAGTGGTTTCTTTGAAAAATTAACCAGAATGCCAAAATCATTGAGGTTTCGATGATATGTGTTCTAGGCTAGCCTAGGCCTATTCCACATAATATCATGACGTCCCACAGTTAGTTACTGGTCAAATGCTGTCTGAATGTGTTGGAAAAATATAGTAGGCCTAACTTTTGTGTTCCTATTTAATCTTGGGAATTCTTGGGAAAATTTTTGTTTTGACCTCTGGTAACCCCAGATGAAGAATTTTGTAAATTGGAATATATTTGGACTACATCAGACTAGCAGAGCTGCCAAGCTCTAAACTGACATTTCCTTTCAAAATTTGCAGTCAACTTTCTATCAAAAATCCATAGGCCTAAGTAGGCCTAGGCTAGGCTAACACAAAATACTGGGCTAGGCTTGACACAGAAGTTTGTTAGCCTACATAAGGCAGGGTTACAGCCCACGAGACCGAAGGTTCACGAGACCGAAGGTCCGCGAGACCGAAAATGAAACAGGGTCCACGAGACCGAAGGTCCGCGAGACCGAAAATGAAACAGGGTCCACGAGACCGAAGGTCCGCGAGACCGAAAATGTAATAGGGTTCACGAGACCGAAGGTCCGCGAGACCGAAAATGAAATAAGGTTCACGAGACCGAAGGTCCGCCAGACCGAAAATAAAATACGGTCCGCGAGACCGAAAATAAAATAGGGTCCGCGAGACCGAAAATGAAATAGGGTCCGCGAGACCGAAAATGAAATAGGGTCCGCGAGACCGAAAATGAAATAGGGTTCTCGAGACCGAAATTAAAAATCCGCTCGCGAGACCGGAACGTTCATGCCAGAAGGGTGGTGTTGCAAGGGCAACGCTTTAGTTTGCAAAATGTAAATACTACAGGGTGCCAGCATTAACTTAAAGCGGAGCGGAGCAGTACGGCGGACTGACACTTCTGTCGGTCTCGCGGACCCTTTCTCATTTTCGGTCTCGCGGACCTTTTCTTATTTTCGGTCTCGCGGACCTTTTCTGGTTTTCGGTCTCGCGAACCTTTTCTCACTTTCGGTCTCGCGGACCCTTTCTCATTTTCGGTCTCGCGGACCTTTTCTCATTTTCGGTCTCGCGGACCTTTTCTTACTTTCGGTCTCGCGAACCTTTTCTCATTTTCGGTCTCGCGGACCCTTTCTCATTTTCGGTCTCGCGGACCCTTTCTCATTTTCGGTCTCGCGAACCTTTTTCCATTTTCGGTCTCGTGGACCCTTTTTGTTTTTGATCTTCGGTCTCGCGGACCTTCGGTCTCGCGGACCTTCGGTCTCGTGGGATGACCCCATAAGGCAGCCATGCAACTTTTCCACCCAATGATCATCTTAGTATAACATAAAGAGCTTCCTACATGCTCCCACATAAAGGTTTTAATGAACGTTGTGGCTATTTGCCCGACAGTCGGGCAAATTGGAAGTTTAGTTTTCTTATTTTCCCGACAGCAATCGACCAATCATATCACCTCAACGAGCTTGTGATGTAAGAAATGTTAGTTGGCGCATGGCGGTGTGCGTGTGTAGGCCTACCACAGAACAATATATAATTATGTGGTGTGTACGTACGTACAGTATGTGTGGTTACTACTGACAGATCAGCACACTCAGTGGACTTCCATAGCTTCGATGACTTATCAGAGTACAGTACTCAGGAGAAAATTCCAGAAGACAATTCCAATTGAGTCCCATCGGATTATTTTAAAAACTATCAGAAGAAACGTTTTCTGTGTTTTAGCATAGTTGTTTGTAGAACAGTAGAAACAGCAAACAAAGGCATAAGCGTGCGTACGAGGTGGGGGGGGGCAGGGAAGGCCGGCATATGCCCTCCCAATTCGGGCAAAAATAGTGGATCCATTCGGGCAAATGAGACAACCGAGAAAAACAATTATGCCTTTTTGGAACCGACACAACGGTATCAAAATTCGGGCAACTTGGTCCAAAATTTTAAATTCGGGCAAAAATTTCCCTGACCCCCCAGAAATATTGACCCCCCGTACGCCTATGAACAAAGGCAAATACTGAAAGGGAGGAAACAAAAAATGCAATCTGAAGGAGTTTTGCGCTCAATAGTTGTCTGCATGTTGCAAATTTAACAAAATGCTAAAATCGACTCGGAATAGGCTTCAAACTGTTATTTGGTGGCGCCATTTTTCTTCTGGCAACCTTCTCATTTTCAAAAAAAAAAAAAAAAACTTGCGCACGCCACTGCTACCTAGGCTCGCCGGTAGGACAAATAAGGACCATTAGTTTCCCAACATACAGTTCAAATATTTTCTGAGGCTACAGACCTAGAATAGCCCCGTCACTTTCGTCCACAGTCGGGAAAATAAGGATGTCCAATAATTTTCCCGACTGTCGGGAAAATAAAGTTAACCTTATTTTCCCGACATACTATTCAAGTATTTTTAGAGGCTACAAATTTAGGATAGCGCCATCATTTTGGCCAATCGTCGGGAAAATAAGGAAGGAAAGTCGTGTTATTTTCCCGACTGTCGGGTAAATAGCTTCCACCTTTAATGAAAGCTAGGCTTCATGGCCTAATGTTATACACAACCTATGCGACATTATGTTAGGCTGTTCATTCAATGTCACTGACAAACAATTGTTGTCAAACTTGAACTCCCTCTACCCTAAATATATTTAAGCAGAAAATATGAATGTGTGTACTGAAATCTAGCATCCTGCTAACAACTACAGTACTTATCAAGACTGCATACTCACTTATTATGATTGATCCTGGGCCCTGTGCACTTACATCTGGCTCAACTCCCAATACCGTCACTACACTCCACTTAACTGTATTCCTTACCGTACCTTTCTGTACTAGATTGCCATGCACATGATTAGGCCTAGTCAGGGTAACCCTGCCGGGGGTAACACTGCATTTGGTCCTTTCACTTACACGCCGGGGATATGTGAAAAGACCAAATTTAAACGTCCCTCGCGTCAGGGTTACCCTGACTAGCACAGGATATGAGTGTACACTTAGCTCAGACACTTGGGCATGTAATGCACAGTGACGGTATGCATGCTGAGCATTGCATGGTATGCTTATACGGCATTCCAATAGGTCGGTGAGCAATGCATTTTTTTCTGCAGAACAGATAGTGCCACATTATGTCTGCTTATCTACGCTGAATAACAAATAACGCTCGTGCACACCGTGATCACCGACCAATGGAAAGCTCTAATACAGTGCATGTACATTATGTAGCTTGCTCAAGTACCGTGCATGCAACTATGTCAGACACAGGGATTACATATTAGCTGTTTGTTGTAACCAGATAAAGATCTTGGTTTTGAGTGTTTGACCCCCAGAGACCCCAGATGATCTTTGACCCCTACCAAAAGCAAAAGGGTTCTATGTCTCACCATAACGCATCTGCATACTATGTATGAAATTTATCCAAGCTTCCCGTCTCGAGATATTCTGTTAACAAGGTTTTAAGAGTTTGACCCTGGTGACCCCAAATGACCTTTGACCTCCACCAAAAACAACAGGGTTGTTCATCACACCATAAGGCATCCACACATTAAGTATGAAATTTATTCATGCTTCCTAGCTTGAAATATCGTGCTAACAAACTTTTCAGGGTTTGAACCCCGATGACCCCAGATGACCTTTGACCTCCACCAAGAACAATAGGATTCTTTGTCTTACCATAACACATCTACATACTAAGTATGAAATTTATCTAAGCTTCCTACCTTGAGATGTCGTGTTAACAAGGTTTTCAGGGTTTGACCACTGGTAACCCCAGATGACCTTTGACCGCCACTAAAAACTATAGGGTTTTTCCTCCTACTATAAGGCATCAACAAACCAAGATTGAAATTCATCAAAGCTTCCTACCTTGAAATATTGTGTTAACAAGGTTTTCAGGGTTTGACCCCCAGTGACCCCAGATGACCTTTGACCTCCACCAAAAATGATAGGGTTCTTCTTCTTACCATAATGCATCTACATACCGAGTATGAAATTTATCCAAGCTTACTACCTTGAGATATTGTGTTAACAAGGTTTTTGGAGTATGACCTCCGGTGACCCCAGATGACCTTTGATCTCCACCAAAAACAATAGGGTTCTTCCTCTCAATATGGGGCATCTAAGTACTAAGTATGAAATTTATCCAAGCTTCCTATCTCAAGATATCGTGTTAACAAGGTTTTCAGGGTTTGACCCCCAGTGACCCCAGATGACCTTTGACCCCCACCAAAAACAATAGGGTTCTTTCTCTCAATATGGGGCATCTACATACTAAGTATGAAATTTATCCAAGCTTCCTATCTTGAGATATCGTGTTAACAAGGTTTTCAGGGTTTGACCCCCGGTGACCCCAGATGACCTTTGACCCCCACCAAAAACAATAGGGTTCTTCTTCTTACCATAACACATCTACATACTAAGTATGAAATTTATCCAAGCTTCCTACCTTGAGATATCGTGTTAACAAGGTTTTCAGGGTTTGACCCCCGGTGACCCCAGATGACCTTTGACCCCCACCAAAAACAATAGGGTTCTTCTTCTTACCATAACACATCTACATACTACGTATGAAATTTATCCAAGCTTCCTACCTTGAGATATTGTGTTAACAAGGTTTTCAGGGTTTGACCCCAGGTGACCCCAGATGACCTTTGACCTCCACCAAAAATGGTAGGGTTCTTCTTCTTACCAAAACGCATCTACATACCAAGTATGAAATTTATCCAAGCTTCCTACCTTGAGATATTGTGTTAACAAAGTTTTCAGAGTTTGACCCCCAGTGACCCCAGATGACCTTTGACCCCCACCAAAAACAATAGGGTTCTTCCTCTCAATATGGGGCATCTATGTACCAAGTTTGAGAACCGTCAGAGTTTCCCTTCTTGAGATATCGTGTTAATGAGCAAAGTGTCACAAACACACATACACACACACGCACACACACGCACACACACATACACACACACAAACATACACACATACATACACACACACGCCATCACGGATGCATTGGTTTCTCTTATCATCGAAACCAAAAACAGCTCCAGACAATGGTAAAACAGCTCCAGAGAAGCTTCAAAATGAAGGTTGTCAGAAGGTGTTTTTAGCTCCAGAGAGGAAAAGCTTATTTTCGAGCCCTGCATAGATTCCTTTGACTATGTCAAGGAATCAATAATAAATATTCTCTTTTGATTATCACCCTCAAGAACATACATATTGTAGTGCTTCATCCAGGCTGATTTTGAATTTGCTCTGTCATACTCACTCTAGGTGGTAGACATATAAAATGGTAACCTTGTAAATTTTACAAAAATAGAGCAAACTTCTATAAATTCCTAGCAAGCTGAAATAAACATAAGTTCACAAGAAAAGGTTTGGTGGTATGTAATACAATGTCTTAACCTTGCAGCTTCTCCTGTCTCAGTGTTTTCTTTCCCTTCTTTCACCCTCCCCTCAATCCACCCCTCCATCTCACCTTGGCACACTGTCTTTTAGCCACAGGAATCCACATACAACATTTAAAAAGATAAGTTTTATAAGTTCTCACCTCCGTCCCTCCAAGTAAGGTATGAAGCATAACCCATGGCAGTATATAGGGAGGCCCACATTGGTCCAAACACCCAGTTAGGTGGGGTCCACCATGGTTTTTTCAATGTTTTATACCACCCCTTGACTTCATCCTTTGTTATAAAACTTCCATACAACCCCCCAATGTGAGGCAGCAGCACAGCTCCAGCTATTTTCACATAGTCTGACATTTTTCCAAACAGAGAGGAAGTCTGAAAGAAAAAATTAAAACAGAAACAATTGAAGACAAGCCGCAACTGTAACAGTCATCCGGTCGCCTGTGATGACCAAAAATTGTGATGGACAACCAAAAACTGGTGGGTAGGTTGTCCATTGGACAACAAAAGTTCATGCATAAAGTTAACAGAGGGTTACTGCTGTGAGGGTTACTGCTAATTTTTTTGTGGACTACTAAATTTTCTTTTGGGCAACCACAAAAGGCAGACAGGTTGTCCAATGGACAACCATAAAATTTTCTTACAATCGAGGCCTGGAAGATATGCACTTTTGAATGTGCTAACTGTTCAACCTTTGGAACCAGAGGCAGTACATAATTTCAAGACCTCTTCAGCAGACACTGTTTTTTAAAAAAAAAAATTGGCTCACAGAGTTTAGCAAGGTGAGCATGTACCAAACATTTAGAGTATTAAATATTTATTTGCATGTCTGTTTCATCTGTGAATACAAAGAAGAACATTTGTATTGCAAAACAGGCGACTGTAGGCAGTCCCCAGTCTTGTCACAGCCCAACACTCAAATCACTGGCAAAACATAATTGTGAAATCTTTCCCAAAAAGGTTGGTGGAATGAGGGTTGTCCTGGACCCATCTTCCTAAAACTGGCAACCTTTGAGTTGTAAAAATGTCCCTCTACCAAATCATCATAGTTTTTAGCTTCTGTATCTACTTCATCTATACTGCATAAGATAGGCACATACTGGGTAACAAAAATGTACCTAAAGTCTAAACTTTTGAAAATATATGTAATACAAAGCTTGAAAAATGCATCCAAATGGTCCAACTCCCAGGCCATCTTCACAGGAAATTCCTGAGCAGGGATATAAAATATTGAAGTTTATTCACTCAATTTCAAATACTAGGTTGCCCAATAATTTATGATGTCATTCTTATACTACTCAAAATACCATCTTTATTTTCCTTTGTTTTTTCAATGAAAGCCACTGCACCTTGTGCCAAAATGTGATCACTGTCTCACTTATATGTTGTGTTGTGTGCAAAGTTATGGAATCTGTAATCAAGGATTGTTTGCTTAAATATCTTTTAGATAATGGGTTACTCAATCTGTCACAGCATGGTTTCTTACCTAGTAGATCTTGTGTTACTAATTTACTAAGCTTTCTTGAGGATGTTTCTTTATCTCTTGATTCAGGTCACAGTGTTGATGTCATTTACCTTGATTTTCAAAAAGCTTTTGATAAAGTTCCATTAGGTAGACTTATGGTTAAACTGCATAGGTTAAGCATCAAGGGCAGTTGTGCTGACTGGATAAATTCATGGCTCAATGGTAGATCTCAGAGAGTTGTTGTTAATGGTAATTTCTCTTCTTGGAAAGAAGTTACAAGCGGAGTTCCACGGGGTTCTGTTCTTGGCTCGCTTCTTTTCTTAATTTTCATCAATGATATTGATAGCTCTCTCACATCTAGTATTAGTAAGTTGGCTGATGATACAAAGCTCTATAGGAAGGTTAGTGATAAGGATGATGCCTCCTTACTGCAAAAAGACTTGGATAGGTTATCTTCTTGGTCTCAGACTTGGCAAATGTCTTTTAATGCAGATAAGTGCAAAGTCCTTCACTTTGGTGCTAAAAATTTCAGCTATGATTATAACATGAATGGTAGTATTCTGAGTGATGTAACTTTTGAGAAGGATCTGGGTGTAGTTATTACAGGCAATTTAAAGCCATCTAGACAGTGTGCAGCTGCTGCTGCTAGGGCTAATAGGGTGCTTGGATTGATCAAGAGGAATTTCAGTAGTTTTACAGTAGTAAAGAAATTTTACTAAATCTGTATAAGCAGTTGGTAAGAATCCCACCTCCACTATGCAGCCCAGGCTTGGAGTCCCTTCTATGAAAAGGACAAGTTTCTTTTAGAGCAGGTTCAGAGGAGAGCCACTTGCCTTATACCCGAGGTGAAACACCTACTTTATCATGTTAGACTTAAGCATCTTGGGCTTACCACCCTGGAGTTGAGAAGGATTAGGGGGGACATGCTTCAGGTGTACAAATTTCTCTCTGAAAGGAATCCTTTGTCATCTTGCAATTATTTAAAGGTTCAAAGTAATTCTCAGGTTAGAGGCCATTGTAAGAAGCTAGTTAAGTGTTTTGCAAGGCTCGACATTTGGAAGTTCAGCTTCTCTCATAGACTTGTTAACGAGTGGAATAGTCTGCCTGAGTGGGTAGTTAACTCCACATCTGTGCACTGCTTTAAGATTAACATTGACAAGTTCTTCCATAACTGTGGTCGAATCTAATTGGGCTGGGCTCCATTTGGCGTTGGTTGGTTGTTTGTTTTCAGTTAAGGTTGTATGGACTTTGGGGCATCTTATTGTGCCTTAGCCTTCCTTTGCCTTTTAACCTGTTATGTTATATAGGGTGACATGGATATAAGCCCTATCGATACAACATTCTATGCAAGAAAACAGAAGAATTTTCAAGGCCATATAAACATTTTACATGTAATTCCAAAAGAAACAAAAAGCAGGTAACGTGAGTTGCACAAAATGGACATCATAAATTATTGCAAAATTGACTATTTCAAATTAAGTGAATATCATTCAACATTTTATACTCCAGCAAGGGAGTAAGCTATGAAAATGTGACGTAATTACTGCTCTTTCTAAATGAATGTGCAGCAGTACGACTGTTGTAGGTGGGCAAGGCTTATCATTCAATAATGAGCCGGCTCCATGAAGAAAGTGTTCCTTCTTTTTGTCCATTTTTCATGAGATTAGCTTTGATCTGCTGCAAGTTATATGTGATTCATGTTTGGAAAGGGGGAAGACCACAATGGGATTACACTGATATCACTTTGTGATATTTTTTCAAATTATGCAATATTTCCTTTTAAAGGTAAAATGCAGTCACCCCAATCAGAGTGAGTATGCCCGGTCATGCTAGTTCATGATTGGCCTATTCTGATCATGTGACAATATTTCTGTTAGTGAACTGTGAAATTCAAGGCGACTTTCTCCTTGTTTTACCTATTGTTTGTAAGTATGTTCAAAATGTCTTCAGAGTTGCTTGTAATGCAATAACAGAACATTTGCAAGAGTTTGCTGATTTTTCAAAGAAAATTTTGGGGTGACTGCCTATTGCAGGCTGGGCTTGAAGTCCTAGGCACGGTTGCCATAATACTGGCATTTCAAATGCCAAAATAGGCAAATTTGGCATTTTTTTACCTTTGTTGGCCGGTAAAAATTGAAAGTGTACACCAAACAGCATTTTGGCGTTTTTTGGGGCCTAATGGAAATTAAAATAAAACACCTTCTTTTTTCACGAAATTTCAAGAAAAACCCTTCTTTTCTTCCCTGATTTTAAGTCACCCGAGTGGGACGTAACAGGTTTACAATTTACACTCCACTAGTAGCAATAATAGATTGAGTATGTAATGATGTAGCCCTATATCGTATTACTGTGTGTTGACATGACATAACCAATCACGGCTGAGACTCTATACCAGGGGTGTGCAACCTGTGGCCCACGGGCCAAATGCGGCCTGCGACTTCTTCCTGTGCGGCCCGCGAATTTTAATTTGCTTAATTTTTGGGCCCTTGTACGTCTTGTTATTTGACCAAAACTTAAACTTGACGTAAGTACAGGATATCATGAAAACAAAACCTTTGATGTAAGGTGGATACTCTTGACCATTTCATTAATTGATAAACTAAAGAATTCACTTGTAAAACGCATTCTAAATCTGAATCAACATATTTGTCGATAAAATAGAGATGCAACACACGGGACAAGTTTCACCAACAATTAGTAGGCCCGTACTACAATATTATTCGAGTGCATGTGGGTCTGCCTTGATGGGCACATTGGTCACTAACGGGGGGAGGGGTGGGGTAAGGGGTAGGGGAAGGGTGCAGGAAGGGTGGAGGAAGGGTGGGGAAGGATAGGGGAAGGGGTGAGGGTGAGACGCCACCCTCATATACACATCTCTGTTCCAGTGCGGCCCCCCGATGGTCACAGCTACATGATTTGGCCCGATGTTCGAAAAGGTTGCACACCCCTGCTTTATACTGTACATAAATACAGGGTCAGTTTTCCTCAAGTAGGGGCTTGTTCTGATTTAGCGTTTTATGTGATCTGGCCTGCAATTTGGCCAGTTTCGCCACAGAAAATCTGGCTACCCTGGTCCTAGGGAGAACTGTTACTGTCTAGGGTGAGCCCTTTAAACTCCTTAATAATTCTATTACAAACCAGTTCTCCAGAGAAAACACCATCAATGCAAATTCAGCTGTTGGAACCACTACAAGTATATGCCTAGGCTGGTTGCTATAGTCAAGTTGCCCCCTAGCAAAGTCGCCCCTCATAAAGTCGCCCCTTAACAAACTCGCCTCTTACAAACTCGCCCCCTGACAAAGTTGCCCATCGACAAAGTCGCCCCTCAGTGGTCCCGGCAAAATTTCTTAAAAACAATAATAATAGATACAAAGATACAGTAATCGTTTTTATTAGCTGGTATGAAGTGCCTACTCACTTTTGTTGCTGATTTGACGTCAGACTTTAGCCTTACGCATAGCTTACAGTATTTTTGAAACCAACTTACATCTAATTGCAACTTTTTTCCTTCTTTAAAGTTTAGAAAAATTAATCTTGTAATTTTAATTACTTAAAACAGCGCTTCTCAACCTTTTTTAACTCAAGGACCACTTTCACTCTCTGAATTTTTCTGAGGCCCACCTTACAAAAGTTTATTCTTTTTTCTTATTTTTCTATTTTTTTATGGCGGATCTCGCGGCCCACCTGTGACAGCTTCGCAACCCACCAGTGGGCCGCGGCCCACCGGTTGAGAAGTGCTGACTTAAGACATATCCAATTTTACTTAACGTTCAATTAGAGGTGTAAATTTATCAGCAGTTCTGGGAAAAGTGTACATATATCACTCGAACGCTGTCGATCAGTTTCCTACAAAATGCGGGAGTACGTAAGTACAGTAGGTATTGGAACAGTACGCAATTCTATATCCCATGTACTGTAGTATTACCGAGGCATACGTTAAGTAGGCCTACAGCACAAAAATGGTGCATGAACATAGACTGAACGATTCTCTTCTTGTTTATTATTACTTTACTTGAATCATTTTTGATGAAATTTTGCCGGTGGTGACTTAAATTGAACTGAGGGGCGAATTTGTCAGGGGGGACTTTTCTAAGGGGTGACTTTGTTGGCCAAGGGGGCGACTGTAAGGGGCGACTTTGCTAGGGTGCGACTTGACTGGCCCCCATCCAAATACAACAGCTCCCTTGCTTGGTAGACTTGAAGCAGGGAGTTGTAACGGAACTCCCTGCTTGAAGACAGAGACAAAAGGATCATTCAAAACATTAGCCATATCCTGATAGCCACTCTGCACGTACTCAGTAATGTACCCTATTGTTTTGGAGAGCCCAACACGTTAGGCCTGACAGAGTAACCATGAAAATGTTTAGGATTTTTCTTAGCCAACTTGCTTTCAAACTTAGCAAACAGCAGTGGGCAGATTTCATTCTTTCTGCCATAAAGTTTCATTCTTACTTGCCAAATCAACGTTTTGCTCTCAATTCAAGGTGATCGAGTAGTTTTCTTCTAAGCCGCCGTCCCCAGTTGCTACCAGTTATATTAATCAGTGGTTATGTAACAAAACTAACACGCACTGCTCGTAGTTGTTACTGCCATGTATGTGTTATACAATATATATATGTCTGTGAAATATCCGTGACCCTGGATATATCGACCCATTTCAAGAGTCTAGTCTCCGAGAATGAAGCAAACTGTCAGCCAGTGTCGCCATCATTACCAAGCGACATATACAGCATCTGTGCAACCCATAGAAATTAGAGCAAGGTATATAGAACGCTGATACAGTGAATCTCTTGTGTGTTCAACAGAGATAAAGCTACGAAGATAGCAGGAAGCTTCCGCTGTATGACAAAAGCTAGCTGGTTAATTGGCGTGTACGTTTAGGCATTCAACTTCAGAACTTCAGAAGTAATGTCATTTTATCCGTTTTTGGAAAGATTATGAGTAATTCTCACAACAAAGATAAGTCATGGTACCTTGTTATATCCTTCTCTATTGAAAACTTAGTTAAATTTCTCACAGGGGCGGCGATCTGTTAAAATTATTGGGGGGGGGGGGGGATACTTACTTGTGAGTGAACACTTTGCGGCTCCGGCAGGGGTACAGGTACCATCAAAGACAGACAGTGGCGCCGGCACGAGGGGCGTGGGGGGGCTGGCCCCCAATGAAATATTTTTGAAAATTTTAAAATGATCCCCAAAGGCGATTAAACTATAGATTTCTGTAGGGGGTAGGGCGAGGTGTGCTTCAACCGAGTGATAGATCTATTTAATCATTTTCTATCACAAATGTTTCTCCAACTATCAGAATTTTCGCAAGTCGTTCGCAAAGTATCAAAAATTTCCCGCGATCCGAGCTCTTCAAACCTTACCACTGTGTTCTTATTATCAATATCTTCTGATAGCAACTCCCGGAGAAGCACAACGGCAAAAGTTGAAAGCTGTTCACGAATTAACAGGTAAAAGACTGCTTTTCTGAGTGGCATGTAGATTTGTTGGGCAATTGAAAGTGTCTCGATGCAGATTCTGAATGCAGGTTTTGTCATGGAAATCTCAGTTAATGAAAAATTTCGCGCGCTTTGCGCGCATGCTTTACGGTTTGCACTCCATCTCATGACCATTATTAAGATAATAATACATGGAACTATAATCACAACATCTGTAGGGGCCTAGCATCAATAGTGCGATCTCTCAATCTAAAATGTTGTAGCATGATTTAAAAACTAAGTTGAAATTACGTGTTTGCCGTTATATTTTCCAAAAAATTTTACCGGGCGCTTTGCGCGCAGCCAATATCGGTAAAGATGGCAGACACGTAGCCAAGGGGGATGAAGAGGGCAACCGCCCCCTTGAACATATTTTTGGTATTTTTAATGGTTTTTTCTTACAATATTGCTAGTGTTTCCCCTATTTATATGCAGTAAAATAGGCTTGGGAAGTGCCATTTCTAGCGATCTGGGAGGCACTTTGGGCCAAACTTTTCTTGCGCTTTGCGCCAACCCATGGTGGCGCAAAGCGCTGAGAGTCTGTCTATGGGCTTTGCCCCCCTTGACAAGTTCCTGGCTACGCCCTTGATAGATGGTGATTTTCAATACACTTATGACAAAAAGCATTCTGAAAAACGCCTTTGTTAGTCCTTCACCCCTTTTGCTATACCTATCAGGGAGATCTAACTTCCTGCACCAATAGTCTCCCTCCCGCCCGTTCCCCATTGCTGGAAGCTGTTCATCTGGATTTTCTTTTCAAAATCAGTAAAAATACGATAGTTGTAAAGTGCTCTACTCTATATTATCATTTGGATGTCATAAGCATTATACCATTGCTCCATTTTATGTACTTTATCCAGGGCTTCCGAAAGGCTCTCCCATGTATCTGCCAGCCTTAGATGCCTTTAATAATGCACAATGAAGGGGAGGAAAAATTTCGTTATAGTCAAGCAATGTTTCTGTGGACTCCATGCAGGTATTTTTGGGTAAAAACTTTGCCAATACAAGGCGGTAAAGTAGCCAAAAGGGAGTCTTCAGGAGGTTTGTTGACAACGTATTCTTCAGTTTGACAACTTGCTCTCCTTTTTCACCTAACCAAAAATTAGAATTCACTAGACTATGGAAATTTTCCAGCTATATATGATCAGCTCCAAAAATATTCCAAAAGATAGCACCATTTTGCATTTAGGAAACCTTAAATAAGCAAAACATTTCTCAAAGGGGAGGGAACATCCCTCCCCTGTATTAAAAAACGCAAATACACATAAAAAAGGTAATATTTAAGCGTCGCCACTCAGTCGGAAAAAACATCCAGCCAGTCGGAAAAATTAGAATTCACTAAACTATGGACATTTTCCAGCCATACAAGTATGTGATCAGCTCCAAAAATATCATAAAGATAGCACCATGTTGCATCTAAGCAACTTAAGAAAAATTTCTCAAAGGGGAGGGGACCACCCCCTCCCCTTAGACCCCTCCCCCAGAACGGCACCTTAGTGCAGTGACACCTGACAAAGAAAGGATCCCTACTGTGTATACGAAAGCAGGAAGCACACGAAAAAACGCATTTTGCGCGGACTGGGGAGGTTAACTGAAGTGCCATTACGACATCATCTGTTGTGCCCTCCCCCAGTCACCAAAGCCTGGCGGCGCCACTGAAGGCAGACCTGTAGCTATGCAGGAAGTTTAATGTAGGGGGCACCGGCACCTTATAGGGGGAACCGAAGAAGATTATGTTTGTGGTTAGTAGTGACACCATGTGATAACATTTGGAGTGAACCGCAGGATATCTCAAGCCTATGACAGATAGCTTAAACTTATCTGTGGTATGTGTGCACATGCGCGTGAAGCGCGCGGAAATTTTGCTCTAGCTGGTGAAAATTTTCCCCTGCTTTTGCAATACAGAGACGTGGAAAGTCTCCAGAAGTGAACAGGTGAAGGGATCAAAGCTATGATCACGATGGTGATTCTTCAGCTTCACAAACGCAAGTGAAGAGTTAATTACTTTGTGAACGGCGAGGTGACCGGGAACTGCCATTAGGCAGGCTTCATGTGATCCAGTATGATTTCGTTAGCATCCAAAGGAAAATTTCCCGAATGTCCGAGAATTTAACGAAACGGGAACACTAGCATGGAGCTTTGAGCAGGACTATGACAGTGCGAGCACATCAAGCTCTTCACAGCTCACAATTTAGATGATAATTACAGTCTCTTTGATTGAAATCTTGCATGAAGACTGATAAAAATGTTGAATAAATTGTGATATGAGTAGTTTTAGTTTATAGACGTCACGTTAGGCATGTAACTCAAGGTATTAGGTCGGTTGCTACATGGAGACTCGATCCTTGCTGCCCGGCATATAACTTTGAGCCTTCACCTGACTTTGGCTAGAATGGTTCACTGGGATTTTTTGTGCTAATAGTGTTCATAGGTTATACAACTCGTGAGAACTGGACCGAGGAGGGCGGAAATTTTGCAGGAAAATTATTTACCATGCATGGTAAAACCTGCTGGCAGACTCAACTGGCAGTGGTGAAAGGGTATGCCCGACGTGGGGAACAAGCTATAATAAGGAGTCCAGCTACCTGCAGCCCTGCCAGAACTTGAAGCGACGGGTGCCAAAAGGAAACGCTTGGGCGCGCAAAGCGCACCGAAAGTTGGGATTCTGTTGGAGAAAAATTGTAAATATTTGGTTCTTGCTAAGAAAAATTAGAAAATTTGAGTTTTTATGAAAGAATCTGTCCCTTCTCATCCCAGAAAGCTCCAGTTCTCCTAAGTTACTCCTAGCCAATTCCAATTTGTCTTGAACTCCTCTACTCCTCTACTCGGCGTCCTTGTGCAGAAACAAACCTCTAATACATTGCCTAAGGTCATATCCTGGTGTCACGGTGCATACGAAGCCGTAATATCACATGTAATCAGAACACTCTCTGTGATACGGGCCTGATCATAAGTCCCCTGTTGGGGTCCAGGGGCTAAGACCCTGGAAGACAAGCAATTTGGTGCATTCTAGAGGACACAGATCACATATTTCTGATCAAAAGTTTTACCCAGCTGCCATTAATACTGTAGGCTAATATCGCAATTATTCATATCGAAAATGTGTGTGGCAACATTTAAGTTTTTTTCTGCATACCTCTAAATATTAGGGGGACATTTGATTTTATGTCCCCCACTAAAAATATTGGGGAGACATGCCCCCCCTTCCGCCCACCCGTGATCGCCGCCCATGGTTTCTCCGAATATAAATGAGGTAAATGCAACGCCGTACAGCCTGGTTTGTCTCTATTACACGCCCGTGCTTTCCGCTATCCTCAGAGCCAAATAAGTGGCTTCAGTTCAGATCGCCTGACGTCTGTCTCCTTTATATTAGTTTCTATGGTGCAACCAAGACAAATCAAATGGGGAAATCATAACATAAAGTATGTGAAAAACAAAAAAGTATTGACTTTGTTTAGGCAGATTTAATGAGAAGTAATAGCTGCATTCTCATTTCTTAATTAGAATTTAATGCAACGCAGATGAAGAAAAAGAGCTAATGCTATGTTTGCAATGCTTTGTGAGTTGCGGCGTTTATGTATCTTCTTTTCTGGAAACTGTGGCGTATACAGCCATTCTTTGTGTAAAAGTTCTATGGTCAAAAGAATTGCGCAATCAAGTCATCCTCATCAAAGCTTAAAGTAATTAACCCTGAAACGTTTTGTGAGCTTTCTATTTTTATTTATTGAAATGATTCTAATATCTTCAAGATAATTTTATTTTCTGAAAGGGAAGTTGAAGGTTTGTATTATAAAAAACAAACAAATTTATCCATTTTAGATTCTATTCATATCGCCCTACTTTGAACGAGTCAACTTTACATTCAAAATGGCTGCTCCCTTGTTAACTTGCGCTTAAACTGAGCCCTGAGTAATGCTGTAATTATTGGAGCGAGTTATTCAGACCCTTCTTCAAGATCGACTTGTTGTTTAACCAGCATCATTTAGAAACGATCTTATTTTTTATCTGTGTAAAGAACTGCAATGTTGTTGTGCAAATGGAGGACGCTCAATCCTCGAGTGCCCTTTTCCTTGCATATCACTTACAACGTTAGGCTTAGCCTTAACATTAACGCCGATGGTTACAAACCATACCCTTGTTGGCCCAGGTCTGCAGAAGGACAAAGACCAACGAATATAAATGAAAGCACAACCACAGGTTTGCCGATCTTAACCATGCGCAATTACACTGAAAGGCTATTTGCTCAGCCCAACCGCCGATTCTCCAGCAAAAAGTACAGCAAGACACTAAAACTACCACAGACGTCGTTTGAACTTTGGGGAGCTGGTAAAAGAGAAACAGATGTTCAAAAGGTAACATAATTTAATGCAGAATCAAATGCAAGATACTGGATGTTACACTTACCAGTCAGAATATACTTAAAGGGGAATTTTCATCATTCCAGACAGTTCCAGTTCTCCCAAGTATGCAACTTCTAGCTCCTCCCATAACTGTATGGAGCTACTCCTTGTGCAGGAGTAAAGTATAAACCTGTTTTATTGCTTAAGGCCATGTCCTGGTGAGCATACAAGGCTACAAAATGTAATAAAAGCACTCTCTCTGTCTTGTGTGGAATGTGAGCTACTGTGCATCTTTCAAATTTTCAAACTTTGATGTCAATCAAAGAGCAGTCACCAACTGAGAATTTTCATATCCCTACACTAAAAATATACTTTGGGGTGATGACTGTCTGTCTTTAACCAAAATGTCCCAGCTGATGTAGGCTAGTCAAGAACCCTGGGGTAGGCTAGAGGTCTGAGACCTCAGGTCTCAGCACAAGTGCGCCTTGTATGGTATGCACCATATTCACCTATATAAGCGATCAGAGTAATATCTGATGGCAGACGGGGACATGTAATTAACTTGATTCATTCCAAGTTCGCTCTCCTGAAGTGATGCTAGGTTGCCTACGTAATAGGCTCTATGGAATGATCCTTGTTCAGTCATATGTAGCCAAGACTTATTTCTTATGCTTCCGTGATGACAAATGGTAGGGTTGAGGTCCAGTTGCTCCTGTTGGACACTGCAAAAGTGTACAGTAGATTACCATCTTAAAGGCAGTAGGCAGTCACCCCAAACAGAGTGAGTGTATCCTGTCACTCTAGTTCATGAATGGTCTATTTTGATCATGTGACAGTATTTTTGTTAGTGAATTGTGGAATTCAAGGAGAATTTCGCCTTGCTTTACCTATTGTTTGTAATAGTTATGTTCAAAACGTCTTCAGAGGTGCTTGTAATGCAATGAGAGGAGATTTGAAAGAGTTTGCTGATTTTTCAAAGAAAATTTTGGGGCGACTGCCTATTGCCTTTAAGGAATAGCGTCCTATGAAAAATTCATGCCACTGCTTCTGTTTGCTGTAGATAAAGCTTTGAGTCCTAATAAGTATGGATTTCGCTCTTTTCAATTATTGTCCTCTCTCTCAGCCTGAGATCCTCCCCTGCATCCCTCGACCTCATCCCAGCCTCCCTATATAACACAGCCCTGTTGTTATATCTCGAGTAGGGTTGTTGCGATATGAAATTTTCGTTATCGATATCGCGAAAAATTTTCCTTCAATACCCAAACGATATTGCGATATCGCGGATCCCGTTTGTGTTTACTGAAGCACCATGTCAAAAACTGCAGTACATGGTAGTGGTCCCCATCCCCAATGCCGACGTAATTTGTGACAAAGACTGCCTTAGCAACTGGCGTAAGAATGACCCGTTGCTAGCATTATATTATTGCCCTGTTTATTCTTCCTTACAGCAGTGAGTCTGGAAATATTGAAAGGAAAAACAGCCTGCAGTAGTTTCGCAGACTAGCGCAATGCTAAATAGGTCACAGGTTTGTTTGATCAGGCGATCAGCATCAGAATCAGAAAGGAGTTGGACGGATCCAAATGTGTATGAACCACCCTCAAATTATATCGTATTAAGAGTGTACACGCAGTGTTCGAAATAACGCGTGCACACATGCACCAGTGCATTTAACTTTTTGACTGTGCATGCAACTCTCACTTATTTACCTGCACACGTGCATGTTGGTCTAATGGTACTTCAAGTTCAAGGAGAGTTGCCATAAAGTGTACAAAATGAAGTCTTTACGATTAGAAAATGCTACCCAAAAGATTCAATCAAAATCTCAAAAACTTGATGTACATATCCCTGAGCACTTCGCGGGCTACACATTGGCAGATTTGCGATCTCTTAATGTTAGTTAGGCTGTCACACTGAAAGTCTGCACATGTAATGATACAGTAGGCTATATGTGAACTGTTTGCACCTGGTATATTCAGTAACGAACATTGCGAAGCTGTATATGGTGCTCATACTGTACATTTATTATAATGTGAGATCTCAGGTATTTTGGTTTTTGTTTTTGGTATTTGGTGCATGTAAGAATTTATTTGTGCAGGTAAAATTTTGCAGTTGCATGCACAGGTGCAGGTAACTTTTTTTTTCTAATTCGAACACTGTGTACACGGTAGCAAACAGTAGGCCTAGCAAACAGAATTTGATTCCTTGCGACGAAGTTCAAAGTTTATAACAAAAAAATCTTTTTACCCAAGTGTGAGCGCACAGAAAAAAGCCGACGCATTTGTATATTCCCCATTGTTTACTGCGTACTTCACCATCAGGTGATTTTTAACGTGTGAAAATTCCGATGAAGACAAGTGCATTAAATTGCAAACAGTTTAAAACCCGCCGTAAAAAATCGGGCGAGACACAAGTCTGTTCGTTTCTACGGTTAATTTCTCCCAGTTTGAAATTTAAACTTTAATTGCGATGGTATGATTCAGAGCCATTCAGAACTGCAAACTGAAGCAACAGTGCTCACAGCCCATCGCAATGGCTTCCTTTCCGTACAAAACGGCACAAGGTAAGCCTTGCCCACTTCATTGAGTTAACGGTACACAAAAGGTACGTCTGAGCTCCAAAGCTATCGTCGACAAAATTATGGCTACAAAAATATGCAACTTGCAAATTCGGACGTGAAAGAGAATACCCTCACTCTCATTGGTTAATTGAAGGTATCTACGATGTAAAGTACATGTTGACTGTGGAGTGGACAAAGTTTTGTATTTATTTCATTGCCTTAAACGCTAAAGCCTGCAGCTGTAGCCGCTGTACGGCCTGCCGCACAGGCTGCTAATTTGTACTTCATAAAAAGTTTTCAACATTGTTGGAAAGAATTGCTAATAATGTAGCCTACTGTACAGCTGTTCCCAGGGCCTTTCTTTTAAAAGGTACATGATGCACAGTTTCCAATGTAGGTTAGTTGACATTTTACTACATGCAATGCAGCGAATGTGCATATATTACGAACACTTTTACGTGTTTTTCCGTGGGTCAGCCAATTTGCAGGGCGATCTTGCAGGTTTATCAACTAGTACAGTAAATCTTCTTTGCTATTTTCACTCAGTTTTTTGTGAGTAGTAAAGTAAATGAACTACGCACCAAACATTCTCAGGCCGCTCATCAAGTTTGTTAGGATGTGTTGCATTCATGGATTTTCACGATATCGTTCGTGCATTTTCATAAACGATATCGGGAGCAAAATCTTATATCGATATTTTTGGCCGATATCGTCATATCGTAACAACCCTAATCTCGAGCTAAGAAGCTAGGTTTGCAATGCATTATTAAAGATACTTTAAGTTCTTTAATTACTATTCTATTTATATTGGTTCTGTAAGTATGCTTGCATTATGTTCGATCATTGTAGTGTTTGAGTTGATTGAGTCATGGTTTGAAACGATGTCATAGTTAACATAACATAATATGTTAAAGGGCGAAGGAGGTCAAAAGCCCCATAAGATGCAGGGCTCGACAAATCCCCCGCCTGACAGTCCGGGGCAAGAACAAAATCACTTGGGCAAGTGCACTGTTCAATATCATAGTCCTCTGGGTAAGTACAGTACCCCAGCAAAGTCTTCTCCACAGTGGCAATTGGGCAAACTCAAACTGCACAAGTAAATATTCATGTGGGCAAGTAGATTTAGTAAACAGCTAGCCTGATGAACAAGGAATGAAAAATGAATTTGTCAAAGCCTGTAAGATGCCCCATAATCCAGACCCAGAACAAAACCAAAACCAAATTCCAAATATCAAACAAAGCGCAGCACAATCACATTCTGCCACAGTCACAATGAAACTTGTCAATGTCCATCCTGAAACAATTGACCGAAGTGGAATTAACAACCCACTCAGGCAGGCAGGCTGTTCCATTCATTGACAACTCTATGAGAGAAGATGAACTTTCTAATATCCAGTCTAGAGGAACACTTGACCAGCTTCTTATTATGGCTTGGAACACAGGAGTAAGGACAAACCTCTAAGTAATAACAATTAGACAGAGAATTGCTACCTGAAAGAAATTTGAAAACCTGCAGCCTGTCTCCCCTAATCCTTCTTAACTCAAGGCTAGTAAGTCTCTCCGTCCTCATTGTTTCTCATTCATTATGTAATTCGTGTTCCTTTGCCATACCCAACTTGACTTCCTACATTACAACACCTGTTCAAGGGCTAAGTTGTGATTAGTGACATTAGTCCCTTACTGGAAACTTCATATCCTATGCCACAGAATTATGCCATTTTTGTCAATCACTATGCCATACTGTACCAAATTTTCACATGCCAGTCTCAGAAGAAGGCCTGGCTACTGTAGGCCTAATTATGTAACTGTTTGCTAATGTGTATTTAGGCCTAAGGTATAGGCTAGTGTCATGCAACAGTGACATGGTCATTTTGGTTCATCCCAATATGGTGATGTCCACTGGATTTAGTGATTATGCCATATGCCAAAACTGTGGCACACATTTTTATATGCCACAGATCTGTGTGAAAACTTTTGAGCTTTCCAGTATGGGATTAGTGAGCAGTCTGCTCACCTAGTATTTGGGTCACTTTAGTTTGGTGCTTCCATTACTACAGTAGGTCAGCAATATATGCCATTGCAAAAATGGCTACCTTATCTTCAAAAAGTTTGACTGCTTTGATTCACATGTACTCCTTCATCACTGATTTTCAGGTGCAGATCCTTACTAAGTACAGATCCTTTGTATGTTAAAGATGTCTTCATTCTAGAATGCATGCATGTAGTGTCCTTAACATGTCTAAAAATATAATTTCTTCAAGCCATCCTGCTTTGTTTTGTCAACATTCTACCAAGCTGCTACTGTATATATTGTTGCTAGGATGTTAACACCAATACACCATGGCATTCTTATTAGAGTACAGTTTTGTTCAGTTGTTTCATAGTGAAATGGTTTGAATAGGTCCATACTGTACAGTATGTATGTGTACACAGGTTACACCAATCACTGCAGGAAGCATGCTGACATGTGGTTGCTTTCACAGTAATGTGGGGTCAAAAATAAATGTAAAACAAAGTGTACGTGACAGCTAGATCTGTAAGGTAGATACCCAAGGCTAAGTTGTGATGTACCTTGAAGGCATCAGTACATACATTAGGATTGAGGAGTCCTGTGTCTTCTGTGCAGTATTAAAGCATGTAATAATTTGTGCATGAGTGCACATAAACCTTTGCTATAACAAACAGGAAATATGCGAGTTACCCAACTCTACTTCAGAGTTGCAACTCTTCGGAGAGAGTCGCGTATCAACTCCACTTTCCTTGGAATTGCAACTCCTGGGTAAAAATTCATGGTACACTGTAGATCTCAGAGAGTTGCTGTTAATGGTAATTTCCCGTCTTGGAAAGAAGTCACAAGTGGAGTACAGCACATGTTCTTGGTCCAATTTTTCTTTATTTTCATCAGTTATATTGATAGCTCTCTCACATCTAGTATAAGTAAGTTTGCTGTTGATGATAATAATAATAATAACAACAACAACAACATCAACAATAAAAATAGTAATACACAGTTTTTGTAAAGCACAAAACACACTTCAGTCCGTTTGCACTAAGAAAAAGAATCCAGATGATGAAAATTAAAGGTTGGAGAAGAGATAGGTCTTGAGTAATGTCTTGAAATTTGAGACTGTTTTAGCTTCTTTGACTTTAACTGGGAGGTTGTTCTAAAGACAAGCAGCTGAGTGCTGGAAAGAACGATGACCTTAATACTTTGTAGAGACAGGAGCAGGCTTCGACAAATTCTTTTTTCATTACTTGTCCATCGGGCAAGCTGTTCTCTTAGTCTACTTGTCCGTGTGAATATCTACTTGTTCACTCTTAATATGCTTTTAAACTCCTTTGGGGAGACTTCACAAGGGTACTTGCCTGGCGGGCTATGATATTTAACAATGTACTTGCCCGAGTAACTTTTTACTTGTCCCAGACTGTCGGGCGGGGGATTTGTCGAAGCCTGACAGGAGGAGAAGACAGTACTACTGTACCAGTTTTGAACTGGAGTGTACTCTTGAACGAGATCTTGCAGATAGGCAGGAGCAGAGCTGTGCAGACATTTAAATGTTAGCAAAAGAACTTTGAATTTTATTCGATCGACAACAGGAAGCCAGTGAAGGCTATGAAGGACAGGAGTTATATGATCGCTGGATTTTTGAGTGTTACTAATCTTGCAGCCGACTTGTGTATGTGTTGCAATCTCTTGAGTCGAGAGTCTGAAAGCCCATAGAGTAGGCTGAAGCACAAGAGATGCTGATCAACAAACATTTTTGACATGTAGATCCATTGTAAGCTGTCAGTCAGAAATTAGCCCCAAGTTTCTGGCACTTTGGATGGGTTCAATTTGAGCACTGGCCAATGTGGAATGATTGAATGGGGGATAGACATTTTAAGCACTGTAAGAAGGTAAATGGAAGATGCTTCATTGCTGCAAAAGGGCTTGAATAGTTTACTGTATTTTCATGGTCAGATTCAGCAAATGTCTTTCAATGTGGATATGTGTAAAGTCCTTTATTTTGGTCCAAATATTACAGGTATGATACAGTAGCTACATATGATCATAACATGAATGGGAGTATTTTGAGTACTGTGACTTTGGAGAAATATCTGGGTGAACATCATCATTACAGGTCATGTGAAATTTCAGTGCAACCACTGAGAAACTTCCAGTGACAAGTTTGGATGTAACAATAAGACAGGAAGTTGATTACTAAGCAGAGAGGGTGGAGGAGGGGGGAGAAGGTCATTGATTGAGCAAGCTGCATTAAAGGTCTATTGACATGAAAAATGCATAGTCTGATGTAAAAAGCATTAAAACAGAAAAATTTCATAATTTCATAAAAATGCATCAAATATTTCCATTTTACACCCATGTCATAAATAAATATGAGCTAAATATGCAAATTTGTGTTGAAAGAGGGACTAATCAAATAGGCCTATGGATTATTTCATCTTTGTAGTTTCAAACCTTTATTTGAAGGACACTTTTAGCTTGGTATGCCCTAAGGGATTTATTTTGAAAGTTAAACTTGTCTTCTTGAAAAATATCAATATCACTCACCAAACTATAAACTACTGTATCTGATGAATAATTAAAGATAATTTATATAAGGTTAGCAAAAGAAATGCTACCACTCTGTAACACTCCACATCATTATTTTTTCATGAGCAATGAATTACTTCAGAAAATATCAAATTTTGAAGGGGTACAGCACAGTGTATCTGTATCTGTATCTGTATCTGATACTTACTGTACCTGGTGCAGGAGTATCCGTCATCACGACGGCAGAGCTTCCAGGGTGGGACCTGTTCTGTTCAGCCAGTCTAGAACGGGACCACTGTCGAGTGGGTCAGTTCATTCAAAAGTTTGTCCCTTGGGAGCAGAACTCCTTCGGGAGTATTGTTTAGTTTTCACCCCTGGCTCTTCGCCAGAGAGTCAGGGGACTTTTCAAAAAAGGCGGTACAGTGTATCTTGTGTAACTCCTCAGGTATTTTGTTCTTAAACTGCCTAATCCAATCAGGTCTTTGTGGTGGCATGTCACCATAACTTTTACCAAGAAATTTGTGAGCACAATGTATAAGATTTTGTTTTTTGACATGTTCCAAAGGTTTTACACAAATCAGTAAAAATGTAAAAATGTTCTTATACCCTACAAGTCATTTCTGTTAAATAACTGTGCCTTTCTTCATGTTATTACTCAAAGCCACAGCTTCGATTGTAGGGATTGCTCTACTTTGATCTGTCCAAGTTGTTGTCCTCTGTTGCCGAGACAGTAAATGGCTGCAATAGGTGCGCCAGCGTATTAAAGATTATCATTGCAATTCTTGCAGTATGAATAGTACTGTACTGTTGGTGCAACGAACAAGATGCTTCCACTTATGTGGGATATGTTTAAAATTTGAGAAATTTCTTTTGTTTTTTCCAACAGATTATTATAATTTGGAGGAATTTTTGTTTCATTTCCATACAGTTTGCTGAAATTTTCTTTTCTTTTTTTATGAACAGGTTATTGTAATTTGGAGGAATTTTTGTTTCATTTCCATACAGTTTGCTCGTAAGAATACAACTAGGGGCATTGCTAGTAAAGAACTATTATTGCAGAAAATTGTGACTATTTCATCAAGTCAAGATGTTCAAAGTGTGGAATCATTGTGCAAAGCATTCTGCGGGAAGGGACGATACATGCATGTACGTGAACAGGCTTTGGAATGACTGGAGCAGGAGCGACGTAGCTAATTTTCAGCTTCAGATTACTTCTATTTGAGAAAGTTTGCTAGGGTAACAGTATTATGTGCGTGTGAAATGTGTGAAAGATAGTTGATGGATGAAGTTTGGTGCAAAAATATTGCTTGAGAGTGTGAGAGTTCGTGGGACATTATGGACATTGCAGTGCAATGGAATCTCATAGCACTGTTCAAGGGCTTGTCTCAGTTGAGCGCTACATAGTTACAGGTGCTCGGTACTAGTAACATTTGTATCCAACCATCAACCATCATGTAGTGATATCCTTACATGTCTAAGCTGTGTTATCTTCAAAAGGCTTTGATATAGGTACTTGCCTGCAAGTACGGGAATGTCTAGTTAAACACATTATTTTGCTTTACTAGTAAAAATAGTGGGGTTCACAGCATTGAAAAAGTTTTAATCAAAAATATAAAAAGTTTATGTCTCCCACATGAAATCTCTAAAAATACGAGGTGTTCTTAAAGGGAAACAATTGTACAGCTTTCTAAGCAAGTACAACATTTAGAACACATTTTTCCAAGCATTGTGATACCATTAACAACTAATATAACTCAATATCTTATTTAACACGAATTTTTCAAAAAAATTTTGAAACTCACTAAATGCCACTGCGTAGGCAGTCATGATATTGTGATATTACCCACAATGGAACGGAACTGTGATGTCACACCTGCACCTCGCCACGGGTTTTACAACAACTGCTTGTGTAGTTTGTAAGCACACACCTACAGTATTCACGGTAACGTCAAAACTATCTTTAATTTTCAAAAAATGCAGCGGTTAAATTTGCCATTAAAATCCAGAAATCTGTACATTACTATCTAATATCATCATACAGCCTTCTTCTAACTTGATACATACGATTTTTAAGCAGTTAAAAAGTTCGAGAAAATCCTTCACCCTACACTTATAAGTGCAGCTCGAAATCCATATTGACTCTATATGGCATATCACACACATGCATGGTACTGACCACTGCACTGCATCGCCGTAGTCCGAGGGGATTCGATCATATTTGTCAAAATGTTTTAGATTTTTCTAAACTCTCAACAGCCAATCTGCCAATAAAAGTTGTAAAATTCAAAGTAAAATATTCAAACAATACACAGAAGTCTCTTACCAGACCAAATGCGTCTGATTGAAGCTTACTCAACCAAAAAGAAATTCTGTGCCTGTTACCGAAAGCTCGAGGCAGCCATGATGGGAACACATCGCGGAGAATGGTTACGCTTGCTTCCGGTAGACTCAAATAAAACTCTCGACTGACATTTCAAGGTGTTGCTGAAAGAATGCGGCCAGTACTCCACCAAATTTGCAATAATCGATATCATACTTCACAGTGTCTAAGCAAAATCCTCATTATATGCACTAAATCAGAAAATATCACAAGACTTTCGTCTCGAACGAAAGCCAGGCCCTAGCGAACACTTATAGGTGTTTTTAGGAGAAAAGTGTTTCCATAAGTTAGACAAAAAATTCCCTCAGTGGATCAGAGTTTCCTTAAGTTTTCATGACTACTACCGAAGAGTTGAATCTCTTAATGTTCTTATGGTAACATAAGATTAAAAACAGATAATCATCATTTACGTATAGAAATCTTTATGAAGAACTATCCAAACACTGCATGAACACAGCCCTTCAGCGTGATACCATGGGCTCGGAAAATGGAACCACTGAAAGAGAGTAATTCTTGATAGCATCCTCTTGCAATACTACGAAAAATAAATGGGCAAGAACTATTTAGTATTTTTAGCTGTGGGGCATAAAAAATCCCATTGAAGTTTTTGTTATACTTTCTATATTTTTTATGATTTAAAATACATAATTTTGAAATTTTGAAACACCACTCACAAAAATTAAGAAGGCCTATTTAAATTTATTTGAGCTGGCAACATTTTGCTTTGGAAATCGTGAGGTGCATGTTGTACGTCAGCAATCAGCTGATATCTAGTCGTCTTCTTTCCAATATGTCTGCGCACATGCCAGCAAGCGAGGGCAATTTGAAATATATTATTCTTAATAAAGGTTTCATGTAAGGTCCACCAGGTAAAGATTGTCTGTAGTATTTATATGTATACTACACATGTATGTCAAGGGTCAAATGGCCACTATTGTTCCACTTTAAAATAAAGTTTCATTGCATGGTGTGTGCCATTTCTGGCTATCTGAGGAGTATTTGGTGGAAAAGAAATTTCACCCTGCAGAAGCCAAGTCACAGTGGGGCCATGCTTACATTAATGTAACAGAAATTTATTAGCTTGAAGTAACCCCTATAGCCTCTAAAGGACAAGTTGGTAAGGCAAGATGAAAAGAAGTTTCTTGGGTATTTTCCATACCCTGTAGCCTCTTCAAAACATGTGCCAATGGGGGAACTGATTTTTGTCTGCAAAACCTTGAAGCCTCTTGCAAAAACAGTTCAACTATTGACTGCATCTTTGAGCTTCTTGGAAAATAAATTACGAAGATGCCTGTCCTGGTCAAAGAGTAGTTATGCAAGATGTACTGATGATTATTTCTCAAATTATGTGTTTGTCTAGACATGTTGCCTTTTCCAAAACAGCACCTACAGTACTGTGTTGTGCTATTCTGCTGTAACTCCACCACAATAGATGAAACATTATCTCAAAAACAAAACCCCAAAAATGAATAGACTGTTTTAGGACAATTTTGAACACTCAATAAATTACCAATGCCAATAACTTGTTGAAAATGACCTTTCTGTTACAACAAAAGCTATAAAACAATTATCCAGCAATAACATTGGAATTGGGTAACCTAGTAGATGGAAACAGCCAGGATGTGGGACAAGATCCATATTTGTTACTTTCAAGTAAGTTGTGAAATGAAACTTTGTACACTGTAGCAGGGCTGAAATTTAGCCCTCGTCAGATCGTCCGTGACGGGTAAAACTTGCATCGGACAACCACTTTCTCTCTTTGAACTTGTCCGATGGACGAGTAGATTTTATTTGTAACTGAATAGTTCCCTACATTAGCAGGAAAGTAGTCATAAAAATCTCCTTCAGAAGTGGCATTGAGACAATAGTATTGACTACCATTTATCATTGTATCATGCTAATAAATATGGAAAATTGCAGAATTTAAAGTAAATGTTTGTTTTCTATGGCAGAGACAGGAAATAGAATTGTTCATCTCTTGTTCGTCACTTTCATTCGCACAACCAAAAACTATTTCGGACAACCTAAATTTAGCTTCAGGTTGTCCGATGGACAACCTGAAAATTTCCTTAAAAATCAGGCCTGCTGTAGGGTACCTTAAGCATGGTATTAATGACACAGTAACATATATACAGTATTATAAATATATACCTGTAACACAGGCCTGTTCCGGGTATTTGATGCATGAAAGTGGAGTGGCTAAAATGACCTCATGGTGTAGAAGAACTGTGCAACTGCAGCACAAAGCGATCCCACAAAGGGATAGGATCTGGGGCCAGTGCATGGGTATTTTGCAAACGGGAAACAGTGGGGCAAAGTTTCAAAAGCTCTGGGGTCATTGCAAAGATTTCTGCATCAGAGTGAGGCATTTTACCTATGATCAAATTGCATTGGATGTGACCAAAACAAAACATTTTAACCATTTTTGGTTTCGATGATAAGAGAAACCTATGCAGTCATGATGGCGTATGTGTGTGTATGTGCGTGTGTGTGTGTATGCGTGAACTTGTTTTCCTATCAGACTGAGGACCTGAACAAAGGATTTGAGGTCCTCTGAAGGAAATTCAATAGATTTGTCAAGTCCTCGAAAGCTTGAACAATAGAGAGTCTATTGTCAAGGTTAGGGTTAAGGAAGTAAACACAAAGGAAATAACAATGAGGTCCTCGGATTCTATGTAAAATCGACTTGTGTGTATGCGTGTGTATGTGTGTGTGTTTGTGACACTTCTTGTTTACACGATATCTCAAGAAGAGAAACTCTGACAGTTCTCAAAGTTGGTAGGTAGATGCCCCATATTGAGAGGAAGAACCCTAATGTTTTTGGTGGAGTTCAAAGGTCATTTGGGGTCACCAGGGGTCAAACCCTGAAAACCTTGTTTACGCGATATCTCAAGTTAGGAAGCTTGGGTAGATTTCACATTTGGTGTGTGGATGCGTTATGGTAAGAGGAAGAACCCTATTGTTTTTGGTGGAGGTCAAAGGTCATTTGGGGTCACCAGGGGTCAAACCCTGAAAACCTTGTTTACACGATATCTCAAGGTAGGTAGCTTGGATAGATTTCATACTTAATATGTGGATGCATTATGGTGAGAGGAAGAACCTTATTGTTTTTGGTGGAGGTCAAAGGTCATTTGGGGTCACCAGGGGTCAAACACTGAAAACCTTGTTTACACAATATCTCAATGTAGGAAGCTTGGATAGATTTCATACTTGGTGTGTGGATGCATTATGGTAAGAGAAAGAACCCTATCATTTTTGGTGGAGGTCAAAGGTCATTTGGGGTCACCAGGGGTTAAACACTGAAAACCTTGTTTACACAATATCTCAAGGTAGGAAGCTTGGATAGATTTCATACTTGGTGTGCGGATGCATTATGGTGAGAGAAAGAACCCAATTGTTTTTGGTGGAGGTCAAACGTCATTTAGGGTCACCAGTGGCCAAACTCTGAAAACTTTATTTAAATGATATCTCAAGTTAGGAAGCTTGGATAGATTTCATGTTTGGTGTGTATATGCATTATGGTAAGAGGAAGAATGCTATCATTTTTGGTGGAGGTCAAAGGTCATCTGGGGTCACCAGGGGTCATAGTCTGACAACCTCGTTAAACACGACATCTTGAGGTAGGAAGTTTGGATAGATTTCATACGTAGAATGTGGATGACTTATGGTGAGAGGAAGTACCCTATTATTTATGGTGGAGGTCAAAGGTCATCTGGGGTTAAACTCTGAAATCCTTGTTTACAAGATAGCTCAAGTTAGGAAGGTTGGATACTTCACATGGTGTTGCATTTAATCCATCAGAAAACCCCTACAAGTTTTGTCAGAAATCAGAGACCAGCTGAAATCACCAGAGGCAAAAAAGCAAAAAATTCCCAAGAATTCCCAAGGTCAAATATGAACATGAAACTAATTTTCCAGCACTTGAACATCACATTGAACCAATGACTGACTGAAACAGGACATCTTGCCATTATTTGGAATACACGTTAAGTGCTAGATTCATTGAAACCACAATGCATTTTTGCATTCTGGTTCTAATTAGCATGGCTCTGATTAATGGCCATTGGATTCAAAGATGCAGGTAGCTTGTAAGCAGGTAGTATGGATGATGTAAGTGTTTGCATGTGGTTTTGAGACAAAGCCTCACAAAAGAGTTTATACAGGAAATAATCATGTAGCAACCAGTAATGATGGATGCATGTAAATTGAGCTGAAAATGACATTTGATTTTTTTACATTCTACTACATTTTACATTGCAAACATTACCCTTCTTGTCAAAATTACAGTACCTTTTTATTTTATGATTTCCTGTCAGTTTTTGATTCCTTGCCGAAGGCAGGCAAGGAATCTATGCGATGGTGATGTCGTGTGTGTGTGTGTGTATGTATGTATGTGTGTGTGTGTGTGTGTGTATGTGACGCCTAGCTTGTAAACACGATATCTCGAGATAGCAATGGCCGACACTTTTCATATTTGGTATATAGATTTGTCATGTTGAGAGGAAGAACCCTATTGTTTTTGGTGGAGGTCAAAGGTCATTTGAGGTCACCAGAGGTCAAAAACCGAAAACTTTGTAAACACGATATCTCAAGTTAGCAATGACCGACACTTTTCATATGTGGTATACAGATTTGTCATGTCAAGAGGAAGAACACTATCGTTTTTGGTAGAGGTCAAAGGTCATCCGGGGTCACTGGAGGTTAATCTGCGAAAACCTCGTAAACGGCTTGTAAACACGATATCTCGAGATAGCAATGACCGACACTTTTCATATTTGGTATATAGATTTGTCATGTTGAGAGGAAGAACCCTATTGTTTTTGGTAGAGGTCAAAGGTCATCTGAGGTCGCCAGAGGTTAAACAGCGAAAAACCTCGTAAACACGATATCTCAAGATAGCAAAGGCCGACACTTTTCATATTTAGTATACAGATTTGTCAGGTCAAGAGGAAGAAGCCTATTGTTTTTGGTAGAGGTCAAAGGTCATCTGAAGTCACCAGAGGTTAATCTGCGAAAACCTTGTAAACGGCTTGTAAACACGATATCTCAAGATAGCAATGACCGACACTTTTCATATTTGGTATATAGATTTGTCATGTTGAGAGGAAGAACCCTATTGTTTTTGGTAGAGGTCAAAGGTCATCTTAGGTCACCAGAGGTTAAACGGCGAAAACTTTGTAAACGGCTTGTAAACACGATATCTCAAGGTAGCAAAGGCCGACACTTTTCATATTTGGTATACAGATTTTACATGTCAAGAGGAAGAACCCTATTTTTTTTGGTGGAGGTTAAAGGTCATTTGAGGCCACCGCAGGTTAAAAGCCGAAAAGGCTCGTAATCAAGCTATCTCAAGATAGGAATGATGGACACTTTTCATATTTGGTATATAGATTCATCATGTTGAGAGGAAGAACCCTAAAATTTTTGGTGAGGGTCAGAGGTCATTTGAGGTCACCTTAGGTAAAAGGCCAAAAAGCTCGTAATCACTGTATCTCAAGATAGGGTGACCAACACTTTTCATATTTGGTATATAGATATGTCATATTGAGAGAAAGAACCCTATTGTTTTTGGTGGAGGTCAAAGGTCATTTGAGGTCACCAGAGGTGAAAGACCAAAAACCTTGAAATTGGGATATGTCAAGATAGGAATGGTGGATATAGATTTGTCATGTTGAGAGGAAGAACGCTATTGCTTTTGGTAGAGGTCAAAGGTCATCTGAGGTCACCAGAGGTTGAACTACAGAAACCTTGTAAATGGCTTGTAATCACGATATCTCAAGATAGCAGTGACAGCCACTTTTCATATTTGGTATATAAATTTGCCATGTTGAGAGGAAAAACCCTATCAATTTTGGTGGAGGTCAAGGTCATCTGGGGTTACCAGAGGTCAAAAAACAAGATTCCCCAAGAATTCCCAAGATTGTCATCTGGGGTCACTGGGATCAAAAGCAACATTTCCCAAGAATTCTCAAGATTGTCATGCAGGGTCACTATAGGTTAAAAAGCAAAGTTTCCCAAGAATTCCCAAGATCATCATATGGGGTCATCAGAGGTCAAAAAGCAAAATGTCGTAAGTATTCCCAAGATTGTCCTCTGGTTTCACCAGAGGTCAGAAAGCAAAATTTCCCAAGAATTCCCAAGATCGTAATCTGAGGTCACCAAGGGTAAAAAGCAAAATTTCCCAAGAATTTCCAAGATTGTTATATGGGGTCACCAGAGGTCAAAAAGCAAAATTTCCCAAGAATTCCCAAGATAGTCATCAGGGGTCACCAGAGGACAAAAAACAAAATTTCTCAAGAATTTTCAAGATCCAAGATCCATTGGAGTTGAATTCCTTTCAAGACACTTTCGTTTTTCTTTTTTGTTATATTTGGTGGGGTTCAAAGTTCATGTGAGGTCAGCAGAGGTGAAATTGTTAAAATATCGTAAAATGATATAGTCAAGGTAGATAAATTTGAGGGATAAACCTCAGTACAACAAAGCATCCCCATTCGGCAAGGAATCACTAAGCCCTTAGGCTTTCTGGTTTACCATTTGAATTTGTTTGAAGATCTGACAAAATTTGGGGTAGCAAAGTGTCAAGACCCCCTAAACCCCACCTCGTTCTCATAGTGTTACAGCTTCTTTGCTAGTATGGCTGCAACTTCAGGTCAGAATTATGCTGGTCTGTCTACAATTCTGACAGTCTCATCAAGGGAGAGATGAGTATCTTCTTTCACAGAAGTCAAAGGCCCTTGCCAAAAATATAAAGGCCATGGCCTACATTGCCTTTGTTTATTTCCAGTCAGTGAACATGACTGAGTTTCTTGAGGCTTAAATTACTATTATTATTATTATTGTTGTTGTTGTTGTTGTTGTTGTTGTTGTTGTTGTTATACAGTGCCTTTAGTAAAACAATTATTCAAAAGCACTTTACAATACTTTGGTACCCCATAGGGTACATCCCTTAGAGTAGAAACATTTCTAGAGTCAATGCAAACAGCCATGATGCAGGCATGACATGTAAGACACAAACCAATCATAAACCACCCCACTCAAGCCAAACCAATCCTTAAGTTGACCGAGTAATACCTTATGATCAACTATGTCAAACACCTGGCTTTAATAAGTCGATAACAACAAATAAGGTTAATTCCTGCTTGTCGATATTCATCAGGCAGTCAGATGTAAGTTTAACCAGTGCAGTTCCAGTTGAGTGGAGTGGTCTATAAGGGGATTGCATGACTGGCAGTAATGAATGTTGCTGGAATGCTCATCCATCAGAGTATTATTAACTGCTCACATAATTTGGGTATGTGCACTGTAGGGTAGATTACTGACAGGTCTGTGAAGCTTCTGTAGACCAGCATTCTGTATCAGTGGAATAAGATGAGCAGTTTTCCTGTCGTCTCGGAAAAACCTCAGATGATAGCGATAGATTTATGATTGTAGTCAAAACAGGAGTAAATATGTCAACCTTTTTTCTTATGAAGCCATGTAGGTATAGGATCAAAGTTGCAGGTAACAGATTACATTTGGTTATTAGTTTTTTAGAACATCTTCAGATAAGGAGTGGAATATACACCAGTCAGTTACCATCCTTATCTTGCAAAAGCAAACAGAAATGTCACAATTAATAGAGAACAAAAGACAACACACTCTTCATGAATATTCAGATTTTCAAGTTGCAGTCTGTGAACTTCCATTGGGCTGCTAAAAGGAAGGCTATGATTGCATAGAATTGACCAAACAGTCTGTGTGGTAGTGTGTCATGGCTGCAATACACTCAGGGGTGTAGGCCTACTGTACCTTTTCCAACAGAATGATGCATATTCAGCAATAATGTTCATAGACCCCCTGAGAAGATCCTGCATACCCCTGGGGGATATGCATTACCCACATTGGCAACCCTGATCTCTACTATGGTTTAGTTATGAGCTACTTGCCATTAATAGCAATACTTATTTCTTCCTTTCTTTCATCTGTCTCATCATTTGTGAATTCTCTCATTATTTGTCCAACTTACCTTCTCCCAATTTTGTTTTTTTGTTTTTGTGTATGTGTGTGTTCATTCTCACGATTTATGAATCTCCATGTTTTTGTGTCAGTCTTTCCCCACACACAATAAGGCCCACAAGTCCATGAAATGTAATAAGGTAGGCCCAAAAATATTGACCCTGAGCTTCTGCACATTGCCTAGGTGATAATCATGACTAATTGCTAATTGATCAAAAAATTTTGCATTTACGCATTTAATAGTTTTGCTACTTGTTCACAGTCCCATACTAGGAAGGTGACAGGTGCCCTTATACTTTGGCCTAGATACATGATGCATACAGTAACATATGTCATAGCAAGGGGGAGTCTTTGGGATATTGTTTAGTGTACTTTGATAGTTGACCTTTATGTAGCCATAGTTATAAATGTAGTAACATTAAATCAATGTTTACCTGTCACATCCTACACAAATGTTTTGTACTAAAGCTAACCTACAGCAGGGTCCATGCTCTCATGTTTGGACATTGCAGATAGTATCAACAAGGTAAAGCCTCTAGGTAGGCATGGTGTGCATTGCCAGTTTTTGTATTTCATAATTGATTACAGTTCTTATTAGAATGTAACATATTTTCAAACCTTCTTATAGTAAATCATTTTAGTGAGTTTCTTTATGTAATTTACCCAAATTCCAATCCCCCCAAAAATGTGTGCCTAGAAATAAGAATTTCTGTACTAACATTGTACACTTTAGTTTCCCAATTTGGGAGCATGCATGTGCAATATATATGTTGTAGGTTTCTGTAATGTCCAAAGTACCCAACAACTCTGCTACCATCTTTTCTTGATGATATTGCATAACAGGACAGTGTACATTTCTGCTTCATTCACTGTTGTTTATAGGTTGCTATATTAACTTTCTGCCACTATTTTTATTCTTTATTCACTAGGTTTGTAGATTTGATGATCTTTACACCTGGCAGAGTAAGGAGAAGAGAAGTAAGGAATTTTGCCTTCATGATGGACCACCATATGCAAATGGAGATCCCCATTTGGGTCATGCAGTAAACAAGGTACTGTACACTGACCAGGTGAAGCTAGGGAAGTTATTGTCTGGCAGGGACGGCAATTTGTTCCCAATATTAGGGTGGGGGGGGGGATGACCCCAATTTCAAATAATTTGCTGTGTGAAAAATCAAAGTCAATGGGTGATTTCTCCAATATTGGTGGGGACATGTCCCCCTGTGCACCCCGAATCATTGCCCATGTTGTCAGGAATGTACCCAAGATTTTCTGAGTGCTATACATATTGATTGCCATCTTAGGGGAGGTATGTAAGGGGAGGAGATGTGTTTGGGGTTTGCTTATATGGAAGTGTTTCATTTGGCAGGATTCATGATCTTTTATTAGTGCCAGGTCAAATTTTTAGTGAAAAGCAGGGCATTCCTATGCTGCCAAGCATGAGCATATCAGTGCAATATACTATATTGCTGATAGTTTTCGTTAAAGTATTCTTTTAGGTTTTAGAGTAATTATACAAAGCAACAAGCTTTTTCTTTGGCATGTTGTCTGTTAAAACAGTAAACACATATGGTTCATGTTTGTAACAAATTTTGAAGTCTCAAATAGGTTTCAAAGGTTTATCATTCAACTTTGAGTTA
This sequence comes from Holothuria leucospilota, assembly GCA_029531755.1. Classification (NCBI taxonomy): domain Eukaryota; kingdom Metazoa; phylum Echinodermata; class Holothuroidea; order Aspidochirotida; family Holothuriidae; genus Holothuria; species Holothuria leucospilota. The sequence continues at coordinate 25,453,298 of CM055972.1, read as the reverse complement.
ATAAGAATATTGAGGACTCACATTTATTTTTGTATGTAATAGTAAAGTTCACAATTAATCTAAACATTTTGTTGAAAGTGATTTCTCACAACATGTAATTTGATTCTAAGTTCTATTATAACATACATGGTTACATACTTGCATTCATAACCGTTGTACATGAACATTTATTCTATATTGTTAAAGATCCTAAAAGACATCATCAACAGATACAAACTTCTTTGTGGCTACAAGATTCATTATGTGCCTGGATGGGACTGTCATGGACTACCAATTGAACTCAAAGCTATTTCAGAAAAGCCAGAAGATTTTCAGTCTATGAAACCTCAAGAAATAAGAGAGAAAGGTCAGTTGTGCTGTTTATTTTAATTTTTTCTACTCTACAGTAGTAGAATAGATTTGATACAGTAAAGTATTTTCATCATTACTTTGGATCCTTTTTCAGCCAAAAAATTTGCAAAAGGAGCTATTAAGAAACAGATGTCAGCTTTCAAGAGATGGGGTGTTATGGCTGACTGGTAAGTGTCATATATTCACAATATTAATAAAGACTTAATAAGTTATAGCTGGTTAAAGCATTCAAAATTTAGGTCTGGAAGATGTAATGTACATATAAGGGTGCTCTGAATGTGATCCTTCAGTTGCATGTTGGAGCACTTCCCATTCAAATGCACCTCAGTAAATGTATTTACTTGTAGTGCCAGTAGACTTTGGGTAAAAACAGGAGTTTACTGTCTTGGGGGAAAAAGGACAAAATGCATTGAAATTGGAGTACAACACAGAAATAAGAAAAATTGGGAAGACCAAAAAATGTGAAAAAATTGAAAATAAAGAAATTTGAATAATTTCTCATCATGTTCAAACTAATATCATGTCATTTATGTCAACACAATTGTGATGCAAGTCTCCATATCTCCATAAACCTACAAAAATGTGAACAGTAGACCTTATGCGTATGATGTCACAAAGCAGAAAGTGCTCCCTCATTTGGAGGAAAAGCGCATATCATTGCAGGTTACACCAACAAATGCAGACCGCTGATTTGTCAACCAATCGTATATGCACGTAAATCTACTTCACGCTCGTGCGGACTCTACGCTGTTCCTGTACGTGTTCTTTATTGTTTCGCTCCAAAATGACGTCACACTAGGCATAAGGTCTGTTGATGTGATCTTCAAGTTTTGTTGTAAATTATAGCATCGCTGTTAATATTGCAGTACTACTTCACAAATGGAAATCAACTTTGACAGATGGAAGTCTATGCAAATTTAGTAAACAAATTTTAAAATGGAATTTGGCATTTACAAAATGATAAAAACCTGTTTTTAACCTTGGGTATCATTTTGTATGTACTGTATACTGAATGTTAAAAGTTACTGTGGGACACGTAAATTCATAGATTAATCTTTGATTGCTTGCCAATGTTCCATCTTTGTGTCATGTTGAAGGGAAAGAAGAGGCAAAAGCAGAATGGAAGAGGGTGGGGAAAAAATATAGTAGATGAAATCTCTGTAGTACTTATCAAAAAGGTGAATGACTAGTCATTGGTTTGGGTAATTTTATCTCTTAGATATTTAAATTTGGTAAATTAATAAGGAAATGTTTGATACAGCTTTGTATGGTAAATTAACATAACTGCATTGAATTTTTAATAATTTACCAGATAAACTTCCTCCTTTTTGATTCCTTGCCAAAGGCAGGCAAGGAATCTATGCGATGGTGATGTCGTGTGTGCGTATGTGTGTATGTGCGTGTGTGTGTGTGTATGTATGTGACGCCTAGCTTGTAAACACGATATCTCAAGATAGCAATGACCGACACTTTTCATATGTGGTATATAGATTCGTCATGTTGAGAGGAAGAACCCTATTGCTTTTGGTGAAGGTCAAAGGTCATTTGAGGTCACTGGAGGTAAAAAGCTGAAAAGCTCATAAACACGATATCTCAAGATAGGAATGACCGACACTTTTCATATTTGGTATATAAATTTGTCATGTTGCGAGAAAGTACCCTGTTGTTTTTGGTGAAGGTCAAAGGTCATTTGAGGTCACTGGAGGTCAAAGACCGAAAACCTTGAAATCGCGATATGTCAAGGTAGGAATGGCTGATATGGATTTGTCATGTTGAGAGGAAGAATGCTATTGTTTTTGGTAGAGGTCAAAGGTCATCTGAGGTCACCAGAGGTTAAACTGCAAAAATAATGTAAATGGCTTGTAATCACTGTATCTCAAGATAGCAATGACAGACTTTTCATATTTGGTATATAGATTTGCCATGTTGAGAGAAAGAACCCTATCGTTGTTGGTGAAGGTTGAAGGTCATTTAGGGTCACAGGAGCTAAAAAACTGAAAAGCATGTAATAACAATATCTAAAGGTAGGAATGAAGGACACTTTTAATATTTAGTGTGTAGATTTTTCATGATGTAAGGAAGAACCCTATTGTTTTTGGTGGAGGTCAAAGGTAATCTGGGGTTACCAGAGGTCAAAAAGCAAAATTTCAACAATTCCCAAGATTGTTATATGAGGTCACCAGAGGTCAGAGAGCAAAATTTCCAAAGAATTCTCAAGATCAACATCTGGGGTTACCAGAGGTCAAAAAAAAGTGAAATTTCCCAAGTATTCCCAAGATCGTCATCTGGGGTAACCAGAGGTCAAAAAGCAAAATTTGTCAAGAATTTACAAGATCCAAGATCTATTGGAGTTGAATCCCTTTCAAGACACTTCCTTCCTTTTTCCTTTTTTGTTATATTTGGTGGTGTTCAGAGGTCTTGTTAGGTCAGCAGAGGTCAAATTGTTAAAACATCATAAAATGATGTAGTCAAGAAAGATAAATTTGAGGGATAAGGCTCAGTGCAACAAATCATCCCCATTCGGCAAGGAATCACTAAGCCTTTTGGCTTTCTGGTTGTGAAATTGAGGACTGACAATTGCTGACGTTGTTACATACTTACACATATGTGATGTTTTATCTTGTTGTGATGATTGCCGCATCGTCATTTTACATGAAATTGTAATGTCAGAAAATATTGAAAATTCAAGTTAAGTAATGAATTACTTCACTAAAGCTTATCTTTTACTGTTTGTAGGAAAAATTGCTACTATACATTTGACAAAGAGTTTGAAGCTTCCCAACTTGAACTCTTTTACAAGATGTACAGTAAGGTAAGTGTATTTATCAGTTGGTTGTATATTTTGGGGGGTTGGGTGGGGTAGGGTATACGAAAGGGTGAAGTCCCTTTTGTGATATGAGGGGAAGATGTTCAAACAGTTCAATTTTCTGCAAGGGTAATCTGTGTAGACAGATACCAATGACCTTTGAGTGACATGGATAGAATTGTAGCTCAAAGTATTGCATTTTTGTGAGTATGTGTTTTCTGGAGGCCTGGGTGGGAGGGGGAGGTAGACCACCATGGAGGTGGGTTGTGGGGAAGGGGATTCAATAAGTTTTGTTCATGTTAGGTGGCTTTCATACAAAATGAAGCCACTTTGGCAAAGCTACAGCAAGCTTTGATCTCTTCAAAATATTCAAATTTGTCTATCCAAAATTCATAGGGAAGGGGTAGAAACCCATGGGGGGTGGGTATCTACCCTGAGAAGGATCAAGAACTGTAGGAAGGCCAAAAATAACATGGAGATGGGTGGTAGAGAAAGAGAACAGGGTGGAGGAGTTAGAATGAAGCAAAGGTAGCCACAAATGACCGGGCAAACTGGAGAGATGATGCCGCAGCCTTGTGTGCCTTCTGGCACAGAGAGTGTTAATGTTAAGGTAAGGTAAAAACTACCCTGGCTGGCATACAGGCATGGAAGAATCTTTGACCCTTTTTCATATAGGGTTACAATTGATCTTAATTTAATCTTTTGTGCAATAGTCTAATCGAAATCAAATCTGAGACAGAGCATAACTAATATGAAACCAGGCGCAGCTGTTTACGTGTACCATTACGATCAAACTCATAAATGTGTAAGAACATCACCACTGTGTACATGGAGTCTATTTCAAAACATTTTACCATCTTTAGAGTTTTAAGTCTGTGGCTCAGTATTTTGTGACGTTTAGCCAGTCTCTGTGATCCATGCACATACAGTATCACTGAAGGCTTCTCATAGGAAATGCAGTGGTTATGTTCTAAACACAAGGTTGCTATCTGTCTGGAAACATATATACTGCAGCTTTGATTTTAATTATTGTTTAAGGAAAATATTTGCAACACAAAAGCATTTACAGTAAGTTTAATGGAATGGTGGTTTTAGTTAGAGTTTGATTCAGTTTATATTGTAATGTCATGTGTATTGTGTTGTATAATAGTTACATGTAGTTAATTCTGACATATTACTTGATGGCTCTGTGTTTCTGCCACAGCCTTAAAATGGCTTTGATTATTTTTCAGGGTGTTATTTTCAGGGATTGGAAACCAGTAAATTGGTCTCCTTCTTCAAGGTGAGACATTAACATGACTTTATTATGTTATATTTATTTCATCTATATTTTTATTCAGTTTTTTATTCCTTGCTGAAGGCAAAAGGGATCTATACAAATGAACCGCATACTTGGTCTGATAGCGCTCCACAGTAAGGTGAAGAAGCCTATTGATTTTGGAGGAAGTTAATGGTAATTTGGAGCTACCCTAGTGTCAAATGTAATGTAACTTGAAAATTGTGTGTAACCATGATATCTCAAGATGAGTAATAGTGAGGGATCTCATATTTGGTGAAAACCTCCTAAAGATGACTTGTCAAGATGCTTGGATCTTATATCTGGCAAGTAATGCCAAAACTTTAAATCAAGAAATTGATGTATGGCCATCTTTACATGAATCAATCTGTCTGATCTTTCCTGGACTGGAATTATATCTTAAGCACAGTACATTCAAAATGAAACTGTGTCACCTTCAAACCACAGTACTAAAATTATATCCATATGGAATCACTAAGCCTTCAGGTTCTGGTTCTGGAGTGCCACAGTGAGTGCCAGGATTGTGTTATAACTGAGGGCTTGAGAATGTTTAGGAGCAAAATTACTTTGAGACCTGTCACAGGTTTGAAGTGCAAAGATCCATAAAGGAGCGTTTTTTCTAGTGTTAATATATAATACAGCAATTTGTTAGTTTTAATACCCGTCAACTTCTTAACTGTTTAAGTGCTTACTGTGCAGTGTATCTGCATAAAACTATCTTTTCCATTAATTTTCCTGTAGAACTGCCCTTGCAGAGGCTGAGCTAGAATACAATTTACAGCATGTGTCGCCCTCTATTTATGTCAAGTTTCCTCTTCAAAAGGTTCCATCACCTCTAACATTATGTTTTGGTAAGAAGCTATAGATCTGCTATTCTGTGACTAACATTGAGTAAACTACTACAGCAACACAGATAGATGTAGTGTGTACTATATGACACCAGAATGCTTCAAACTCAGTTACACATTGGTAATTTTGTAAATAATTAGAAACTAGTTAGTTCAAAAGATTTTGAACAACTGCAATGAGTTACTATTTTATTTCACCCATTTTTCTGTCTGTCCATCCATTCAGCCATTCAGCAAATTCTGTTTTGTTTTCTTTTTTTCACTTGAGATTCTGCTTTTAGTCCATTTATAATCCTTTTTTAGTTTGCCAAGATCAGCAGCTCTGTACATGGCATTCATTCATACTTGGAAATCTTCATCCATGCTCAAACTAATGATAGCATATTAAATTTGACACATCTTGGAGGTACTGCACTGTGGGTGCTTGGTTTCTGTTGCCATTGTCTCATTATCATTAATAACTTTTAGTGTCTGTGGTGAAGCCAATGCATCACTAGCCTGTAGCTATGAATATTCAAATTCTTTTGTTTATAATGACCATTTATGTCCCAGTGAAAACTTATTCTAACAAGAAAGATCTCAGATTCTCACATCATGCACCATTCCAAACTGGCTGATCAGAGTTATGCAATTACTATCTGATAAATTCAACTTGGGATTCAGAACTTATATTTTTCGTTGATTTGAATTTTCACTGAAATCATGTAAGTTATGTAGTGCAGTGTACTTAGCAATATAGTTCACGATAAAAATGACATCATATTATTTCTTCAAAGAAAATAAAAAAGGAGTTTCATGCCTTATATGGACAACTACGCCATGGACCATTCCAGCCAATCAGGCCATTTGTTACATGCCAAGCAAAAAGTATGCCTTAGTGAGATGTCAGGAGACTGATGATTGGATGATTGTTGCTGCAGAAAGATTAGAGGAAACAGCTAAGATATTAGAAATGGAATTACAGGTGGAATCTACTTTTGATGGTAAGTAGCTTTAAACTTATGCCACACCCTTCATGTCAGTTTGTAAGTATAAAATGGAAGGATTTAAATGGTCGTATTAATACTTTGCAGTAACTATATAAAAGTCTATCATGTGAGCAAGTTGTTTCAAAGGATTTAGGATTAATATGTCAATCATTTATTAAGTTTGTGACATTCAGGTAAGATATGAATAAGGTACTTTATTCCTATGCTCTAACAATGTGTTTAAATGTGGATCTGTAATATGAATTCAGGGCACCTGTCTTAGACTGGGGTATAAAATTATGAAATATACTGTTACAAAGTGATAAAATTAGGGTTGATTTCATCAACAGAAAGTTGCCAAAAACTGTTACATAGCTCCCATTGTGATATGTAATCACAAAATTCATATCCAATCATTAAAATGGACAAAGCATAAATGTCATCGAAAAGGTAATACTAAAGTGGTGGAAAATCATGAAATTTGGTGTGAAATTGACATTGTTATTCGAAAGAAGACAAATCCCTATCCAAAAAAAAGGTTCATGCCTTTGCAGAATTGGCACCTTTACAGAATTGGCACCTTTACAGAATTGGCACCTTTACATATTCATAAAGGTGATAAATTTATAAAAGATGACAGATAGAATGCATGAAATGGCAGTTTTTGCACCAGATACCATATCATAGAAATCAGACAAGTGACATAAAAGCATTGATAAAATTTCTCAAAAGTGGGCAGATGTGTGACATGTTGATGGTGCGCATCTGCTGTCTAAGACCTAGAGTTTCTCCCTCTAGGTTTGTTAGGTTGTAATTGACACTAATGAGGAAGGCAAGCCATGGGGTATGATGTGATTCTATAATTGTGCTATGTAACTCTTATTTTTAGGCATGAGCATGTAATTCATTGCAGACCTTAGATTTCATGATCTCAAAGTGAAGATATGTTGTCCCATGGCAGTTAAATGTTTACCCTTGGGTGTTATAAATGTATGCAGGTCAAGGTAATTTCTTCTTCAGTAGCAGCATAACTTTGTTGAGATATTGTTATTATCAACAGCTGTACAACAGTTTTTCTTTACACTCACGTGGCAATTTTTTTTTCTTTTTGCTATCTACAGGAAGTGATTTAGAGGGTTGTTACTGCAATCATCCAACTATTAAGGACAGAGTTATCCCGCTACTTCCAGCTTATCATGTAAAGATGAGCCTAGGGACAGGTTTGGTTCATACTGCTCCTGCTCATGGTACAGAGGACTTTAATGTTGGTTTGCAATATAAACTTCCTATGGTAAGTGTATCTTACATCTTGCTACATCTTCTCATTACAATACTCAGTATGGATGAACAGTTCATTGGAATACTTGGTGTTGAAAGAATAACTCATTAGAATACTTAGTATCAGAAGAATTACTCAAAAGAATAGTTGCTGTAACAAGAATTACTCAGTGGAATACTTTTTGTTGCAAGAATTCTTCATTAGAATACTTGATATTAAAAGCATTACTCATTAGAATACTCAGTATTGTAAGAATATGGATTAGAATACTTGGTATTGAAAGAATTACTCATTTGAATACTTGGTATTGAAGAATTTTTTATCACATTACTTGGTATTGCAAGACTTGGTCAGACTGTGCATCAAGACAAGTATGATGTGACAGTGAAAGTGTATCAAATTCTATGATTTCCTTGGCAGTGCAATACTTAAAATCTTTCCTTTTGTTTTGTTTGTTTCGCTTTGTGATGTATAGGTTTTTTAAATATTTTGGTAGCACAGTGTAATTCCATACCAGGATATTGCCACAATGTTTAGTTTGTGGTTGTGTCTGTACGTCAAGTATTCATGAATAAGGTGTAAAATATTATGCAACCTGTGGTGGTCTATAGACCACAAAGTGGTCTACTCAGAAGTACTGGTTATGAGCCAAGTGCTGTGGATCCTGTGAAAGCTTACGTGGGCTGGCCCACAAAATGTTTCATATTGTAGATAGTATTAATCTCTTGGGCTGAAAAAGGAAAATAACATTGCTGAAGAATGACGCAGTACAGTGTTAATACAATTTTATATTTAGGTTTAATCTGCTTGTTCTTGTAACTTGTTTTTTTGAGCTGTCTTTATTTTTGCTTTAAGCCATGTTTAGTGGATGGACAGGGTATCTATACAACAGAGGCTGGTCCTGATCTATGTGGAAAAAATGTCCTAAAAGATGGAAATGAGATAGGTAAAAAAAAATAACTTTTAATTTTTTACAGCACATTTCATTTTTTTTTAATTGAATATTAAAGGCACTTTATAAGTTCTGACTTTGATCAGCATTGTCGTGGTCATTGCCATTTTCATCATCATTATAATAATTAGTTAGAAACCTTTTGGACCAAGATTTATGGATGCAAAGATTTTAGAACATATAGGAAAATGAAGTTATGAGGAAGACTGCACTGTAGATGGTAAATTTGTGAAACTGTCAAGTTCATCTGCTTTGGTTTGTTTCTTTTTTCAGTTATTGAGCAACTTAGATCTCACAATGCCTTACTTCACCTGACCAGCTATGAGCACAGCTATCCATATGACTGGAGAACAAAACAGCCAATCATTATACGTGCCAGTCGACAATGGTTTGTGGATACATCAGCCATTAAAGAACATGCTGAGGTGGGTTGTCAGTTTATCGTTTGATATCTTCATGACAGGTTTCTCATTATCTGTAATGAGCAGTACTTGTCTTGGTTATTATAAGCAATAAATGTGTCATTGAATGCTATTGCAGTTTAAACAAAGTACTGCAATAAATGTGCAGCTTGACAGATAATTTTGTAAAAAAAAAAAAAAAAAAAAAAAACCAGTAGTGCCTTCATGGCATGGTAGACAGATTCCATTAATGGTCCGTTTAAACCGTGTCTAAGTATTTACGACTCATATATTTTTTGTGATCCAAGTTATGTTCTTCTTTGTTCTTCAGAAATGTTTAGAGGAAGTCAGCACAATACCGGGGAATGCAATAACAAACATGAAAAATAGCCTTAGCAACAGGAGCTTCTGGTGTATATCTAGGCAAAGGGTGTGGGGAGTACCAATACCAGTGTTCTACCACAAGACTACAGGGGAACCACTTGTTACAAGGTGGGGATAATATCCTGTTAGTATTTCATTTTCTTGGATCATCTTTGTAAACTTTTCTTGTTTGAATGTGTTCAAATAAAACCAAAGTTGATGTTTTCCTCTGTTAATGAAGGTTTAAAATAGGGCTGTGACCGTTTAGACATTTATTACACATTCGATCGGTTAGCGATTAATAGCTAAACGATCGCATGTGTAATAAACATCTAGTACAAAGCTACCAGCGATTAATCGCAAAACCCGTTTTTCCGTACGAAATAAAAAACAATCTGCAGTCCTTACAGAAAATTAGATGTTCCCTTTAGCTCTTTTTGAAAAAGTGAAATAGGGGGCTTACATAATTATACAATTAGCACACATGTAAACATACGACATCAAACTTGAGCTTCTATGAGGATCAGTGTTTGAGGTTCATGGAAACTGTGTCCCCCGGATGTCACTAACGCATTTTACGTTTTCATCATGTTCAAGAGCATGTTTAAAGTCTCTATGTTGATCATAGGTACTGTACTTGCAATTAATTGCTAAATGATCGCAAAATTTTGCAATTAAACGTATAGTAATTTTGCTAAACGTTCACAGTCCTAGTTTAAAAGATATTCATGTGTAAAGACAACCTTTTGAAGACTTGAAACAAGTCTATCATTTTGAAAAAAACCACAAAGGACAAAGTTACAATGCATTTTGTTATTTTCTGAACCAAGTGCCCTTCGTGAGAAATCAAATTTTGGACTGGTATCATGATTTTGAGAAGTTACATTGGTGATTTTATGAGAGCAATCAATAAAAAGAGCTGTAAAAATTACATATTAAAATATTGTCCAGATTGTGGTAGGTCTATGACATTGTTACACACTATGAGTTATTTTTATCACAGAAAGCAATGTTGTGTTTTAAAAAGACAATTAGTTTGAGAATGCTGCAAGAAAGTATAGTGGTACTGTTTGTTTTTGATCTATTTGATAACTGTTGTATCACATCAGAAACTAAAAGTTTCTGTTTGTTTCTTTACTATTAAGTGGGAACTAGTTATATATTTGGTATTGGTATGCAATGGTTTGGGTAATTTGTGTTTAGATGATGTGCTTTTTGATTCCTTGCCGAAGGCAGGCAAGGAATCTATGCGATGGTGATGTCGTGTGTGTGTGTATGTGTGTGTGTATGTGATGCCTAGCATGTAAACACGATATCTCAAGATAGCAATGACCGACACTTTTCATATTTGGTATATAGATTTATCATGTTGAGAGCAAGAACCGTATTGTTTTTGGTGGCGGTCAAAGGTCATTTGAGGTCACCAGAGGTCAAATACCGAAAACTTTGTAAACACGATATCTCAAGTTAGCAATGACTGACACTTTTCATATTTGGTATACAGATTTGTCATGTCAAGAAAAAGAAGCCTATTGTTTTTGGTAGAGGTCAAAGGTCATCTGAGGTCACCGGAGGTTAATCTGCGAAAACCTTGTAAACGGCTTGTAAACACGATATCTCAAGATAGCAATGACCGACACTTTTTATATTTGGTATATAGATTTGTCATGTTGAGAGGAAGAACCCTATTGTTTTTGGTAGAGGTCAAAGGTCATCTGAGGTCATCAGAGGTTAAACTGCGAAAAACCTCGTAAACACAATATCTCAAGATAGCAAAGGCCGACACTTTTCATATTTGGTATACAAATTTGTCATGTCAAGAGGAAGAAGCTTATTGTTTTTGGTAGAGGTCAAAGGTCATCTGAGGTCACCAGGGGTTAATCTGCGAAAACCTTGAAATTGGGATATGTCAAGATAGCAATGGCGGATATAGATTTGTCATGTTGAGAGGAAGAATGCTATTGTTTTTGGTAGAGGTCAAAGGTCATCTGAGGTCACCAGAGGTTGAACTACAGAAACCTTGTAAATGGCTTGTAATCACAATATCTCACGATAGCAGTGACAGCCACTTTTTCATATTTGGTATATAAATTTGCCATGTTGAGGGGGAAACCCTATCAATTTTGGTGGAGGTCAAGGTCATCTGGGGTTACCAGAGGTCAAAAAACAAAATTTCCCAAGAATTCCCAAGATTGTCATCTTGGGTCACTGGGATCAAAAGCAACATTTCCCAAGAATTCTCAAGATTGTCATCCGGGTTCACTATAGGTTAAAAAGCAGTTTCCCAAGAATTTCCAAGATCATCATATGGGGTCATCAGAGGTCAAAAAGCAAAATTTCCCAAGAATTCCCAAGATCGTAATCTGAGGTCATCAAGGGTCAAAAAGCAAAATTTTCCAAGAATTTCCAAGATTGTTATATGGGGTCACCAGAGGTGAAAAAGCAAAATTTCCCAAGAATTCCCAAGATAGTCATCAGGGGTCACCAGAGGTCAAAAAACAAAATTTCCCAAGAATTTTCAAGATCCAAGATCCATAGGAGTTGAATTTCTTTCAAGACACTTTCGTTTTTCTTTTTTGTTATATTTGGTGGGGTTTAAAGTTCATGTGAGGTCAGCAGAGGTGAAATTGTTAAAATATCGTAAAATGATGTAGTCAAGGAAGATATCTGAGGGTTGAACCTCAGTACAACAAAGCATTTCCATTTGGCAAGGAATCACTAAGCCCTTAGGCTTTCTGGTTATTATAACCCTTCAAAAACAGTGTCTGTTTTACTTTGTTTTTCAGACACACCATTGAACATATCATCAGTTTGGTTCAGAAACATGGTACAGATTGCTGGTGGTCCTTAAGTATGGATGAATTGCTTCCAGAGATTGTTTTACAGAAAGTAAGTTGAAATGTCACTTGTGTGGGCAAATTGTTTTGAAGAAAGCCGAAATTTGCAAAGTAATGAGATTATGTATATTTGGAAGAGGTTAATTTAGTGACATTTGACTCAAAATATTTGAAGTTGCTTTGCTTTATTTTGCTTTTAGTTTTTCATTTGCTTCTTTTTTTTTCAGTTATGTTTTGTAAGGGGGGAGGGGTGGGAGTGGGGGAGGGACTTTTTCATAGCAGATAGAATTGGAATTTTAATTTAATTTCCTCTTTAAATCTCCTATTCAGAGCAATGTTTATGGTCATCCATCAGATTATGAACGTGGAAAGGATATATTGGATATTTGGTTCGATAGTGGATCTACCTGGTTTCATGTTCTGAAAGGTTAGTTGTACCGTAAATGTTTTTGGTGTAGCACTATTGAAACCAGTAGAGTGAAGCATGGGCATTTTTTCAATTAGGCAGGTGCAGCAGAAAGAATTTTAACACAAGTGAGCCATAGGAGTATAACCTGTGCTTTATAGGAGTGGACTTGGTCAATAAGCTCTTGGACACCTGTTTTCAAACTTAATGGCCCTTTCTGTTTACCCCCCAGCAAAAAAAAACATTAGAATCCAGTAAAGATTGGGTTTGAAATCCATGAAGTTAGGTAGCCTTACAACTAGTTTCCAAAAAGTGGGTTATTAGTTCAACCCACAAAGTGTGGGTAGAGCTTATGTTATACTGTAGGGAGAGAAAATGTCTGTCTCACTTTTCAAAAGGCTTCTACTCCCACATGCTTTCATGGATTTGCTTGAAACTTGAACACAGTGTTCCTTGGGTGGTGGGCAATTTGAGGTGTGCAGGAATTTTTGGTCCAAGGTCCCGTGTGGGCCCTTTGGCCCATTTTATGAAATTCTTCAAAATGTTTCTTCTCCTACAGATTCTCTTGTACAGTGATGATGGTTTGTCATAATGATACTCTGTTAGTGGTGCCTTCAGGGTATTCAGGAATTTTGGGTCCTTGACCCAAGATGGGCTGTAGGGTCCATTTTGTGAAATTTGCAAAATGTTTAACCCCTCCTCCAGTTAATGTCACACAGAGTTGACAGCCTGTCTTAGTGATGCTTGGTTAGTGATCTGTGCATGGTTTTCTGAAAGTTTTGATCCAAGGTCCCATGTGGGTCCTTTGTCACATTCTTATGAAATTTTTCAAATTGTATACTCCTACTGCTTCTCTTGAACAATTTTAATGGTTTGTCATAATGATACTTGGTTAGTGGTACCTTCAGGGGTTCAGGAATCTTGGGTCCAAGGCCCAAGAGGGTCCATTTTGTGAAATATTGCAAAGCGATTAACTTTTCCTCCAGTTAATGTTAAACAGAGTTGACGGCCTGTTATAATGATGCTTGGTTAGTGATCTGTTTATGGTATTCTGGAAGTTTTCGTCCAAGGTTCCATGTGGGCCCTACTCCGTTAGTGGTACCTTCAGGGTCTTCATAAATTTTGGGTCCATGACCAAATATGAACCCAAGGGTCCAACTCATGAAATATGGCAAAATGCTTAGCTCTTTATTCCCATTAATGTAAAACAAAGTTGACAGCCTGTCATGGTGATGAGGGAATGAATGTTAGAATTTGGAATTATTTCAGTTTTTAAAGTACGGTACACAAATCACCACTACTAAGTAACATTTAAACTTCAAATGGATGGTGTAATTTTTATCCAATACTTCGTTTTTTGCTTACCAATTTTCATAGGGGAGGGGAGAGAGGGGAAGGGGAGGGGAGAGAGGGGAAGGGGAGGGGAGGGAGGGGAGGGAAGACTTTTGATAGCTTCCTCTCCACTGGTTATGCAACTGCCCTACACAAACTGGTTCCATTTATGCATTATGGCTTTCTAGTTTCTGATCCCTGCCCTTACATATTGGGGATGGATTACATGAAGCTATAAAGACTTATCCCTGACATGGTTAAGGTGTTAGGTGAACAGTGTATACCATGGTAGTTGATACCGAAGATGGAAAATTGATCACATTTTTGAAGGAGAGATGTTTGTGTGAAATATATTAATCGTAACAGTGCCACATATCGTGATTTAAAAGTTACAGTTACAGTTACAGTTACAGTTATTTTCGTGTGGAACAAAAGAAAAGAAAAGTACTGGTAGTTTTATCAGGAATCAGTAATAATACCCACACAAAATCTCTTCGGTACTTTCATGTGAAAACCGGTATACTCCCTAACCCTAGGGTTGAGCAACTGCAGCATTGCTGCTCTAGTGTTGGAAACTTTCAAATCCACTTTAATAAAAATAAATGCAAGAGATGAGTTTTCAGGAGACAAATCAAAGTTACACAAAATGCAATTAAATAAAAGATCAATGATATTTATCTTTATTATTGGGCAAAGCTGAAAAGACAAGTGCAGAATTCTCTTGGAGGTTTAAGGAGTATGTGCTGCCAGAATTCCTTAATCATGTGGAAAACCTTCATTCCAGATTTAACCATCAGGCTACTTACTTCATCCTCCATTTTCCCCAACATTGTAGTAACGTATCTACTACTACTGACATGTGTAGGTATCTATTAGAGCTGCCATATTGAATAGCAGATGCAGTAAAGAATGCTTCCCTTGTAGTGAGAATTTCAAACTATACAGATAAGTTTTGGAAAACCTTGCCCTCAGTTTTGAATTGCTTAAAACGAGTGCCACATGTGTTGTTTGGTACTTGGACAAAGCTTACATTTAGATAAGAATGGATGACGGTTACTGAAATCCCATTTCATACAAGACACAATGTCCTGCTTCAATGGGTAAGATACGATTGGAAAAGAAACGGTCTTTTTCAATAGAGATCAGACAGTTGTAATGCTGCCCTCTAATCCTTTGCTTCAGGACAAGCAGATGTTTATTTGGAAGGAGAGGATCAGTATGGGGCATGGTTTCAAACCAGTCTCTTGACAAGTGTGGCTTTGCAGAACACTGCCCCCTACAGGTGAGTTGTTGTCAATTGCAATATGTATATCACCCATTTGTTTGTATGCTTGCAAGGTAAAGTTATCAGTTCTTACATTATCTGTGCTTATATAATATAGGGTTGGTAAGAATTAATTGTTGCTTGCATCGTTTAAGTGTTCTTTGGACATTGCTAGGTAAAATAGCATTCAAGAACGTAACAAGCTATGCACAGTCATTGACTTATTTAATGATCACCTGCCAGACACAGCTCAGATTACAAAGACAAGTGAATATGACTTTCGTGTAAGTGTTCTTTTTACAGATCCTTACTGGTGCATGGGTTTACACTGGATGGTCAAGGACGAAAGATGTCAAAATCTCTTGGAAATGTTGTGGATCCTGACTTAATCATCAATGGTGGCAAGGTAACCAAAATCAGAAGCAAATACAAACATTGATGGTATAGGTGTGAAGGCACTGTTAATTAAACATAAAAACAAAAGAACATCTGGATATCTTGACTTTATGACTGTTGTCCATTTGTATGTTGCCGGTAGGACCTGCAATTTGCAAATTGCTCACTTGCAGTCAACCTTTATCATCATAACAACGAAGACGAAGACAGGCATTGTATTAAAAGGTCAATTTTCTTCATTCAGTTTAGCATGAAGTTGCTCTACAGCATTCTATCGTAAGAATCAAAGTTTTGAACAAGGATATGAAAGTCAGTGAATTTTTGATTCCTTGCCGAAGGCAGGCAAGGAATCTATGCGATGGTGATGTCGTGTGTGTGTGTGTGTGTATGTGTGTGTGTATGTATGTGTGTGTGTGTATGTGACACTTTTGCTTGTAAACACGATATCTCAAGAAGGGTTACTGTGACTGAGCTCATACTTAGTGTGTGGGTTGGTCATATTGAGTAGATGATCCCTATTGTTTTTGGTGGAGGTCAAAGGTCATTTGGGGTCAGGAGAGGTCAAAACGTCAAAACCTTGTAAACACGATATCTCAAGAAGGGTAACTGTGACTGACCTCATACTTGGCATGTAGATTGCCCATATTGAGTAGATGATACCTATCGTTTTTGGTGGAGGTCAAAGGTCATTTGGGGTCACCAGAGGTGAAATGGTAAAAACCTTGGGAATTATTTGTAATTGTTTGTAAACACGATATCTCCAGACAGATAAATGTGAGGGATCTCATACTTACCATGTAGATAGCCCATATTGAGTAGATGATCCCTATTGTTTTTGGTAGAGGTCAAAGGTCATTTGGGGTCAGCAGAGGTCAAATGGTAAAATCTTGGGAATTAATTATAAACACGATATCTCAAGAATGATAAATGTGAGGGATCTCATACTTACCATGTGGATTACCCACATTAAGTAAATGAAGCCTGTCATTTTTGGTGGAGGTCAAAGGTCATTTGCGGTCACCAGAGGTCAAATGGTAAAACCTTGGGAATTAGTTGTAAACACGTTATCTCCAGACAGATAAATGTGAGGGATCTCATACTTACCATGTGGATAGCCTATATTAAGTAGATGATCCCTATTGTTTTTGGTAGAGGTCAAAGGTCATTCGGGGTCAGCTGAGGTCAAATGGTAAAATCTTGGGAATTAATTGTAAACACGATATCTCAAGGATGATGAATGTGAGGGATCTCATACTTACCATGTGGATTACCCACATTGAGTAAATGAAGACTGTCTTTGTTGGTGGAGGTCAAAGGTCATTTGAGGTCACCAGACGTCAAATGGTAAAACCTTGGGAATTAGTTGTAAACACGATATCTCCAGACAGATAAATGTGAGGGATCTCATACTTACCATGTGGATAGCCCATATTGAGTAGATGATACCTATTGTTTTTGGTAGAGGTCAAAGGTCATTCGGGGTCAGCAGAGGTCAAATGGTAAAATCTTGGGAATTAATTGTAAACACGATATCTCAATGATGATAAATGTGAGGGATCTCATACTTACCATGTGGATTACCCACATTAAGTAAATGAAGCCTGTCATTTTTGGTGGAGGTCAAAGGTCATTTGAGGTCACCAGAGGTCAAATGGTAAAACCTTGGGAATTAGTTGTAAACACGATATCTCCAGACAGATAATTATGAGGGATCTCATACTTACCATGTGGATACCCCATATTGAGTAGATGATCCCTATTGTCTTTGGTAGAGGTCAAAGGTCATTTGGGGTCACCAGAGGTCAAATGGTAAAATCTTGGGAATTAATTGTGAACATGATATAAATGTGAGGGATCTCATACTTACCATGTGGATTACCCACATTGAGTAGATGAAGACTGTCTTTGTTGGTGGAGGTCAAAGGTCATTTGAGGTCACCAGACGTCAAATGGTAAAACCTTGGGAATTAGTTGTAAACACGATATCTCCAGACAGATAATTATGAGGGATCTCATACTTACCATGTGGATAGCCCATATTGAGTAGATGATCCCTATTGTTTTTGGTAGAGGTCAAAGGTCATTCGGGGTCAGCAGAGGTCAAATGGTAAAATCTTGGGAATTAATTGTAAACACGATATCTCAAGGATGATAAATGTGAGGGATCTCATACTTACAATGTGGATTACCCACATTGATTAAATGGAGCCTGTGTTTCTTGGTGGAGGTCAAAGGTCATTTGAGGTCACCAGAGGTCAAATGGTAAAACCTTGGGAATTAGTTGTAAACACGATATCTCCAGACAGATAAATGTGAGGGATCTCATACTTACCATGTGGATAGCCCATATTGAGTAGATGATCCCTATTGTTTTGGTAGAGGTCAAAGGTCATTCGGGGTCAGCAGAGGTCAAATGGTAAAATCTTGGGAATTAATTGTAAACACGATATCTCAAGGATGATGAATGTGAGGGATCTCATACTTACCATGTGGATTACCCACATTGAGTAAATGAAGACTGTCTTTTTTGGTGGAGGTCAAAGGTCATTTGAGGTCACCAGAGGTAAAATGGTAAAACCTTGGGAATTAGTTGTAAACACGATATCTCCAGACAGATAAATGTGAGGGATCTCATACTTACCATGTGGATAGCCCATATTAATTAGATGGTCCCTATTGTTTATGGTAGAGGTCAAAGGTCATTCGGGGTCACCAGAGGTCAAATGGTAAAATCTTGGGAATTAATTGTAAACACAATATCTCTAAACAGATAAATGTGAGGGATCTCATACGTACCATGTGAATTGCCCATATTGAGTAGATGATCCCTATTGTTTTTAGTGGAGGTCAAAGGTTATTTCGGGTCAACAGAGGTCAAAAGGTCAAATCCTTGTAAATATGATATCTCAAGAAGGGTAACTGTGAGGGATTTCATACTTGGGTTGTGTATTGCCCATATTGAGTAGATGATCCGTATTGGTTTTGGTGGAGGTTAAAGGTCATTTGGGGTCACCAGAGGACAAAAGGTCAAAACATTGAAAACATGATATCTCAAGAAGGATACCTGAGGGATCTCACACTTGACATGTGGATTGTTCGTATTGTGTAGATGTTCCTATAATTTTTCTGTTTCGTGCAAGTCAAAGATCATTTGAGGTCAAAAAAGGTCAAAATCTACTGAACATGATATTTCAAGGAGGGTAACTATGAGGGATCTCATACTTGGCCTGTGGATTGTTCATATTTAGCATGTAGGTCATTTTGGGTCACAAGATTTCAAAATGTTTTTACTGTATAACATGATATCTCAAGTGGGAGTAACTGTGAGGTATCTCATGCTTGTCATGTGCGTGATTCATGTTTGTTACAATATATCCATATGGCAAGGAATCACTAAGCCTTTTGGCTTTCTGGTCTTGTTATTTCTATCAGTGGAAATGTTTTTAAAGCAGTGAAAAATGCTGCAATTTCACCTCATTTTGGCCCTGTATGCAGCACCTTAACCTCAGTGTGGCTCTATTTAGACAGATTTGTTCCAAGTCCTTGAAACTTTATCTCATAATATGAAATCTCAAAACCAAACTACAAATGTGATTGCCATTTGTGAATTCTTGCTTAGTGTTATTGAGGTCATCATGTAAAAGGGGTCGGCCACACGTTCTTCAAATCGGGCAACTTGTTTCTCCTGGAGCGATATGAAGATCTATCTCCAGGATTGAATTCTAGGTCGTGTGGCTGAGAGACTCGATGAAAGAGACAAAAAAATAATCCAAGTGATATAATGTTTAAATTGTGCTTTAATTAAATCTTATTTTTTTTACTACTACCTAATCTGGCCAGTTAATTATAACATAACACTTACTTTCTGCAGTTGCAACCGCACCAACCCTCGCTAAACCTTCCACCCGCTCTCGATCTCCCTCAATTAATCAATGAATCTTACTTTGAAAATAATAGCTTTAGCCTGCACCGCGCAGAAAACAATGTAATTCCACGCGCTCCTTGTTTGAACTAAACATAAGAGGATTCCCGGAACGATTGTGACGTCAATGACGTAGACAGCACTAGCTAGCGTAGGAACTAAACTAGGAGCATCTCGGCTAGGCGCGCATGCACCGTACATACAACAGTACAGCGGCCGTCTGGACGCGCAGCACACCATAATACATCGTTTCGTTAGGAACTGTAAATTTACTAGAGTACTGTGCTCTCATAATCATACCTATCTGTCTGCGTCATAATAATACATGTTAACGTTATTGCATCGTTAAAGAAATAACGGTACGAATTACTAGTTAGTAAGTACGTACAACTGAACAATAAAGTTTAGTATTCCATCTTCCAACTGCATCACACTGCAAGTACCAATGTTACTTACATTAGGTTAGCCTAGGCCTACGTGATTTGCTGCACGAGTATACACACAAGTCCAACGTTAGGCGTAGTAACACATTGTCACCCTAGGCTAAGCCAATGCTACAAAACTTAAATTAACAGTGTCTGACTGGACGCTAATGTATAAACAGTCCTGCCCTGTTACAATCATTTTGAGTGGTATTTTTGCAGGGTTCATATACTTCCTTTAAAGATGTTACACAAGAGAAACACCTTTTCTCCATGTTTGTTCTGAATTATTTGTTTGACCTTTGTGGGTCTTCATTGAAAAATTCTGCCCACTATGGGGTCAGTCGGTCATCTGGGTCTTTCCCCGTTACCCTGTCGACTTTGAAGTGAAAACAACAACTGACTACATTATGACCGTATGGGAACACTTTACACGCAATAAATTGTTTTCACTTTAACACATTGTTGTCCTGTGGAAGTGACGTGTCACCGACCGACCCCATATCTAACTGTAGACAACATTCTGAAATTGCTCCAAGGAACTACGACCCAGAAGAGACACATAACTTCATGGGAGGGCATAAGGCAAAATTTAGATTTGAAATGCAACAGAGGAACTAGATCTAAGTATTCCTGTGGAATTTTCACTCAGTTCCTGTGTGTTAATATGAGCAGATGTAATTTCTGCATTTTTAACCTGAAATGAACTTGAAGCAAGCAGGAGTGATGTCGTTTCCTCACAATTATGAGCTCTGCTTGGTTTCCTTGTCTTTCAGAATACTGATTTGACCTATGTGATATGCTAAGTTTGTAAAATTCCCATGCTCCTAAAGTGTTCACATTTTGAAAACATGAGATTGTGAAGAAGAAAATTGGTTGTAAAGTACAAAGCAGATCTAGAGTAAAGCAGAGCTGATTAATGTATGTTTGCAATGTCATGTGTGCTTGCTTGGAGTTCACTTGTGGTTGAGAGTGTGATACAAACTTTATACCATTCCAGACAGGCACTGGATAAATAAGATGTGGGACTATGACAGATTTAAAAGCACTTTCCTTAGCCCCCTAAATTCAAATTCAGCCAGTTTTTTTCTTTGGATTCATGTCTTACGTAATAATTTTGACCACCTGTATGATGTCAACTTTAGTTATAACTTTCCCCAGCCTGTGTTGACTGTCTCTTTATCATTTCAGGATAAGAAGACGGATCCTGTCTATGGTGCCGATGTCCTACGGTGGAAAGTGGCTGATTCCGATTGGACAAACAGGGTCTTGATAACGCCAGATTTCTTTGCAGCAGCTAATCAGAACATTCTGAAGATAAGAAACACATTGAGATACTTCTTAGGAAATTTACATGACTTTCAAGTAGAAAGTGACTGTTTACCATTGGATGAACTTACATTATTTGACCAATATATGCTCCACCTACTTCATGAATATGCAAATGAAGTAACAGAAGCATATGAGCGTTATGATTTCTCAGATGTAACCAGAAATGCAATAGACTTCATTCACAACAAAGTATCAGCTCTGTACTTGGATACAGTAAAAGATAGGTGAGTAATAAATTAGTCACCATGTTTGTGAGGCAAGATGTATAGTTTTATAACAAAAGATGGGGTTTTCTGTGGTTTTACCATTTCTGTGTAACCTTCAGATCACATGTGGTGATTCTTTGTTCTAAGACATTTAGGGGAATAATATAGCAGTTACACCAGCATTCAAAAAATGCAGGGTTGGAGTGCAAATTGCCCTGGTAACCACAAGAAAATCTTCCAAAATAAAATCTGTTGTTGGGGGTGAAAAAATATTGAAAAAATTCAGAAAAATGGGAGGCA
Source organism: Holothuria leucospilota (assembly GCA_029531755.1). NCBI lineage: Eukaryota > Metazoa > Echinodermata > Holothuroidea > Aspidochirotida > Holothuriidae > Holothuria > Holothuria leucospilota. The sequence goes on along the minus strand of CM055972.1, from coordinate 25,431,616 downwards.
TGCCTTCCTGTCAATGACACACCATACAAGAATCACTAGCACATAAAATTCAAAAAGTACACTGAAAGTGAGGTTTAATAAAAGGGATGAGTTTTCTATTTTAGTACCTGAAAAATTAAAGATTATTTTGGATACTGCAGTACACGGAGGCTTGTGTGCTTGCACTAGTGGTCTTGAGGTGAAAGCACTACATTGACTCCACACAGAATTGCTAGGTGACCAAAAGGTTTGTGTTGTGGTGTGTTGTTTTCTGAGAGATACTTTTGTATTTAAAGAAGGGTCTAAGCTGAAATCAAGTACTGATATGTTAGAGGGGTATTTATTCTAAGCATTCTGGTGAAATTTGCATTGAAATCACATGTGTGGTTCTCAAGATATTAGCAGTTGTCACATTTTCAAAACAAAGTGAATTTGAAGCAAGCACATATGATGTCATAGCCTCACATTAATAAGCAGTATTTTGATTTTCTTTATTTCACCTCCACAATCACATGTCATTGGAATGTGATTGCATGAGGGCCAAAAGAATTTTACAAACTTCACATTTCACATGGGGAAGTACCTATCCCTCTTAACTTCAAGTCAGCACAATAGACTGAAAAGGCAAAGAAAACAAAGCATTTCTCATCAATGTGAGGAAGTGATATAACCCCTGCTTGCTTCAAGCACACTTTGCTTCACGAATGTAGTAACTTTCTTTGCTGATATCTCGAGTAGTGTATTTCCGATTTGAATGGAAGTTACACCAAATTGTCTAGAATTAGTTCCTCTTTCACATATGAAAATTAAGTTTTTGCTTAAACCCTTCCTTTAAAGGTAGCTTGGTGTTTTTTGAGAGTCAGAGATATCAAACACACCCAGTGGTGACTGGTTGTTAGAGAAACATTTGTTAGATTATTCATACAGAAAGAAAAGTTACCTTGCAGTCAGGGCTGGTCATGAGAATTTTTCAGGAGGACAAGCAACTGCCTGCCTTGCTTTAGCTGTTACACTTCAAGGCGGGCAATTAGTTGCCCACCCAAGATTTTAGGAGGGCAGTTGTGTAAATATAAAATTTACATTTAAATTTATCTTAGCTAAGAGCATAACAGTATTGTACAAACTGAACTGCAAAGAAACCTTGTTGCATAATAAAAACAAGAATGAGGATGAACACTTTCATGGTTAACTGCAATAACTGCGCAAAACTCAGGCTTGGCTCAACCATTCCATGTCACCAATGGGGAGGTTTTGACATGAGCAATGGGCAAGTACATACCACAAATCACCTGAAGCACATATCATGGGGGTCATTGGGCAATAACCCTCTATCTCAACTTGCCACAAATACCCCTATTAGCAACATCATGGCATCCTTCAGGGTAGAGTTGGTGCTCTATTCCCTTCTACCATATGCACCACTGTGGACACTGGACGGAGCAAGTCCGGGGTAACATATGGCGGAGCCACTCCATGAATGATGCTAGTAAAGGTCCAAGGATTAACTGATATCCATACAGTAGGGCCTATACCAATATTCCTTCTTTGATGGTACATACTGTAGTCCAGGCGCGGATCCAGAAATTTCGAAAAGGGGGGGGGGGGGTAAAAGCCCCCTTCAGTATTCTCCTAGATTAACATTATGCTAATTTTTGCGTATAAATTTGTTATTGTTGATGTGGCGAAAAAGGGGGCTGAGGCCGGGAAAGCCCCCCCCCCTCCCCTTGGATCCGCACCTGCTGTAGTCGAGCCCATGCCTACAGTCCAGAAAATGGCAGTGACAAGTTAGATCTGCTTTGTGTCCTTCTTGTGAGTAATTAAGTGAAGTATGCACAAAAATCATACTTATTCCCCTGTAATATGATGGGTATACTTTGATCATTATCTTCCGACAGGAGTGGGGGAGCTAGGTTGGGGCCCATGGGCCACAATGTTTTCGTCTGGTGGTAACTGATGAATCCTCCACCCCCACATAGCAACAGAATGAGGATTTAGAGTGGTGTCATGTTCATGACACTTTAAGGACTTCAAGAGACCAACAACTATTTGCTTCTCGTAACAGTAATATGTATGGCAAAAGGCTTAGAAAATATTCAAGTTGGTTTGACAAGCAAAGACCAGTTCTGGCCATAAATAAGTCTGAACTCTCATACCAACATCTCAGACAACATTTGATAACACTTTCAAACAAAAATGATTGGTATATTTGGACCCTGTAGCTCTACGAGTAAGCAGACAACTTCTGCATATTGCAGCATCTTAGTGTAGGCCTATCCATGTATTTTACACGTTAGGCAACGGCAAAATTGCAAAGCCCCTCTAGAGAAATGTGCCTCGTGGTCAAAAACCTTCCAATCAAAAATTGTCAGTATTATGTAGATACTTGTTTGAGAGTCTTTTGAACATGTCAGGACAATGGTTTTGTCATTTTTGACAAATTTGGTAATGTTTGACAGTGAATTGACACTCAAAAACGATGTATTTTGAAATAGTACTCTCTGCAGTACAAGATGCATGCAGCAAGCTGTACGTAGCTTACTTGTGCAATCGAACTATGTAAAATCAAGCTGTGTGGCATTGTCAGATTATATGGCTGGTTGTTTTCGCTACGGAAGTTGCGGAATATTTTGGCGTGGAAAGTCTTTTTTGAGTCTTTTAAATGTACTAATCTGCATGTATTCTGATGGTTTTAGCATTGTATTTTCACACGGGTGCTCACATTTTCTCAGGGTGGGCTGTTTGTTGCCCAGCACACAATTTAAGGAGGGCATTTTGTTGCACACCTTGGCAAGTGTTTTTGCTTCCGATGCGGGCGTTTAGGCGGGCATGCACGGGCGATCGCCCGGGTCATATGACCAGCCCTGCTTGCAGTCTGTATTAATATGTATTATGTAAGTGAAGTGTAATGAACCAGTTTGTTGCCGCAGATTTTGGTGAATATTCTGAGTGCTAGTCAGTGATGAAGCCTTGGTTTTGGTGTTAGGTTGGCCTCATTCAAAGTAAATATGGTACTTGGTGTAAGTTACATACAGTACTTATCAATAACATAAATGTTTCCTTGACAGGTTATACTGTGAAGCATCACATTCTAGATTACGTAAATCTTGCCAGACCGTCCTTTTTCATATGTTAGAGGTCACTGTGAGGTCATTGGCTCCCATTCTTCCACATCTGGCAGAAGAAGTATATTTACACTATGCACACTCACAGGAAGGTAAAAAACATTAATTTGTGTCATAATGATGTAGTAATTTTGCACTAATTGCATGATAATTATATGTTGACTGTGTATTAGTCCTGTGCTACAAAGATTGTTAAGTTGTTTTGTTTGACCCCAGATGAATTGCTATTTTTACAAGTGGCTCTTCGGCAAATAAAAGGAGAACAAAGCTTCATCAAGCAACCATTTTCTGCAATTCAATTGCAACTGAGGAAATATTATATTCTCCTTTTAAAGACTGTCATGTGTTTATTTTTAGAGGGACAGGGAAACTTCCTACAGTCTCACAGGAGGTACCCTAGGTGATATGCCCCAGATTAGATGTAAAATTTCCTAGTAAAAGTACTTGTTCTCTTGTGATTCGTAAAAAGTTTCTTTCAAAACGTTTGAAAGGATATGTGTTGCCTAACAGTGAAATAATTATGTCTGTTAAATAATTTATGTCTGTTAATTCCCAAAAGTACTTTTGATGGAGTTGCCATGTTTGAAAGTAAAATCAGATCTGCAGCATCACTTGAGGTTAGAGGTAGAGGGAGGGGAATGTGAGGTATCCTCTCCCAGGAGCATAGTATGTTCAACAGTTATTGTAGTTTAGAGTGCTTCATCCCCATATCAATGTTTGATATGGCCTCTACCCCCTCCCCTCACCCCTCTCTATGGATTCCCTGTTCTAAGCTCCATGGAATGTTTCGTAAATATCATCATGTTTGGAAACTCAGTATGTAATGTTTTGATAATGCTGTTTCCTGTGTTTTGCATGTGAGAGGCTCATCTTATACTTCCATTGTTCCATTGTTTATTCATAAAGTTCCAAAAAGGGCTTTCATCATAAATATCAGCTTTTGCAAAGTTTAAATTTAATGTTACATTTATGAATTTATTTTTTTCATCAACAGATGCCATGAGTGTTTTCAAGACTGGCTGGTTCACTTGTGACCCCTTGTGGCATCAGTCTGACCTATCTATGAGGTGGGAGGTCTTGCTTATGATACGCAAGGTATTTCATGATGCTATCAAGAAATCATCAAGTAGCAGAGATCATGATGTTATTATTCAAACAGATAATGAGGAGTTGTTTTCATTGCTTCAGGTAAGAACTGTTTGTTAAACTCATATCAATAATGTTTGTGGAAATTTTCCAAGAGAGTTGGAATAGAACATAAGTTCTTAATTAAGAATTTTCAACTCCCATTTGGGATGGATAGTTGTTAAAATTGCAAGATATTTTGAAACCTTTTTGACTTTCCCTACCATGAGTTTGCAACTTTTTATTCTTCACTGGTCAAGTTTTTGTGTTAAACCTTGATTTAGGGTTGGTTTTAAAAAAGTGGGTCATATTTTGAAAGAAAAATTGAAATTTACTGAAGTGTCCAGCTGCAAGCTGCTTGTTCTGCATACAACTTTACATAAAGTATTCCCTTCAAAACATTGTACATCTCTGTCCTTTGTCTTTACTTTCATCTGGTCTCATTCTTCTGTCTGCTGAATTGAAATGCTTTTAAAAAAGTGCTGATTTTTATACAAACAAGTTTTCAATTGTTTTTTCTCAGAAATGATTTTTTTCTAATAATTTGCTCATGTATGGGTTTTCTCTAATGGTGAAGTTGTTTCCATATTTTTATAAGAATGGCAATGCTGCATTTTCTACTAGCTTGAGTTGTCATTTGATTGATTATCAACCTGGAACTTAGCATGCACATTCATTTTTGTTGAACTTTCGATCTTCTCCCAGGAAACTCAGCCAGAAATGAATTCATGCACATCAGAGCTGACAGAGTTACTGATGGCTTCCTTTGTATCTCTTGTGGATAAAAACATCAATGTTGGAAATGAGGGCAGTATACAAGTGGAACAGAAAGTACTTGTCAACACTCAAGGTAGGTAGGGAAGCTGGTGGGGATCCAGGAAGTATGTTGGGAGATGGGGTAGGGGCAGGGTTGTGAGGAATGCTGCTAAAAAAGGCTTGTTTGAGTGTGTGACACTTGTTAAATAATAAAATTTTTCTGATGTTGGAAAGTGTTGGTTACTGAGAGCAGGTGGACCAAAAATAATTTTGGGGTAGGTGGCTAGAAAGGGTGGTCGATGGGGGCTAGTAGTGAGCTACAAATGTGACCATCGGGTATTAGATAAAGCTTTACAGTTGAATAGTGTAAGAGTGGGGTAATGTTACACCTGACTGAGTGTTGAATTATGTTCGTGCTTTTAGACATGGTTATTGCCATGGCTGAATAGATGTCTTAAGGGATTGAAAGCTAGAAAAGTGCAATATACAAGACACCAGGGTAGGAATTAACATTTGTCTTACGATGGCTCTTTTGGGGCTAGTTGACTGAAATATGCAGTTAAAACGGTCTTCCCTACACAAACTATATGGCCAAATTCGCCCTCGAAACCCCAGTTTTGGGGGCTATATTGCAAGTTACTGGGGCTAATCGCCCTGAGCCCTCACTTAATTCCTGCCCTGCAAGACACTCTTCATAGAGCGGGTCTGGGCATAAGATCAGGTGAACATGCAGTATTCTATGGAGCGCCAACAACAAAGATGGATACATATTTTTATTTGAGGCAACCTTTTATATCTTAGAAGATAAAATATAACATGGTTATTTACTCTGTAAAAATAATTTGTGAACATACTATATGGTTCCATGACTACCTGTGAGTGAAATGTTAATATACATAGCAAATCAGGATAAGAAAACATGAGCTACAGCAGAAGTTGGACAAACCTTTTCGGCAGAAACAGTTTTTTGGTAACTTGTTATTTAAACCTAGCCAGGTAATCTCTGTGTGGCAGGGTCCACAAAGGACTACAAGATTGTAGTTGACAGGTACTAGGTTAGCAATACCCAGCAGTGTGCTCTTTGAGTGCACCAAGAAGAAGAGAAAATGTTCTCTTTACTAATCATTCATTTTGGAGCCTTTTCTTCTTTCAGAAAACAAGGCTGTTGCTTGCCCCTACACCTTAGTGATTCAGCAAGCATCCCACAACAGATGTGAAAGATGTAGGAAGTATACTGCCCCCATTCCAGGCCAGCCGTGTAATCGCTGCATTAAGGTTCTAGCTGATGGTTGGGAATGATCCATACTTCAGAGTGCTGTGATGATAGTTGATTGGTCACTTCAAGAAAGGTTTTATGAATTGAAACTATGCAACATAAAGCCATGTCAGACAGAAGGGATTTTTAGCAGACTAAAAATGCAGTTACTAATTATCAATGTAGTAGGACCTTTCAGCATGTGGGAGGTATTGAATGCATTGTGTGACAGTGTTTTGAAAGTTTAAATAAGGAAGGCCATTCATGTTTATGTGCAAGTGAACTATCAGGTTGTTGGCAGTTGTTCACTCAGCTATAATCTGATTAGGTAAACACTCTTTAAGTGTTACAACCTTGTAACAGTAGAAATTCATTTCACTACTTCCTATGAATGTTAGAGTGAGCATTTAGCCGAAGTATCTGTTGGATACTTTGCAAATGGAATCTCAGGGGACATGGGTCTGACATAGACACTGACCATAAACCAATGTCAGTCTGAAAGAAAAATGTTCACATTATACGTGTTCCTGTATAGAGTGAGCATTTAGCCGAAGTATCTGTTGGATACTTTGCAAATGGAATCTCAGGGGACATGGGTCTGACATAGACACTGACCATAAACCAATGTCAGTCTGAAAGAAAAATGTTCACATTATACAGGAACACGCTAAAGGTAAACTATGGTTGCACTTAATAATTCCGTAATGAAAATACTGTGACATGATTAAAAGGAACCATTCATGAATGAGGAAGCTGGCTTATACTTAATTTAACAGACTGTATTTACCTTTAACAGCATTGGTTGGTAAGGAAAGTTGAAGTCCTTAAACCATTTATGGCAACAATAGTGTGTATGTGTAGTTCCATTATGGCTCTCCCCAATCCTAGGTAGTGGTACTGTTTCAACTCCCCACATCAGGAACTCCTCTGCTTAAAATTCAGACAGTTTGTTTGGAAATTTAAACTGTGCATCTGTAACCTAATCCAATTAAACTTGGGTCTCTGTGTACAGGGTTGATTGACTCCTAGAGACATCTTAACCCTTCTGAAAGTAAATAAAGACTTCCTGTCCATACCCTACACAAAAGATTTAACTGTGCAATGAATGGACATCTCAACAGCTTATCTGTTGCACTAATTCAAGTGTTCAAAGTTGCTTACAGGCCAGGGATTAAGTGTTATTCTAGAAGTGATAGTTGTTTCTTACAACAAAGAAATAGCCAGATGAAGAGGATTTTATTACACCTGACCTCCCCCTTTGTGAGGTCTGGTCAGAGAGTTCTGTTTTTAAGCAGGCTTGTTCCTAATGCCAACTTGTTGTCCAGTGATAGGCTCATGAAAATAATAGAATTGTGCCTTCAATTTAAAAACCGTTTTTAAGATTGTATCATTGTCTCTCCAAGGCTTTTACCTAGAATGTCTTGTGTAACATCTGGTACATGTTCAGTATAATGCTATTAACCCAATTTAAACAATTTTCAAGTCCTTTCCTTTTGTTAGAAAGTAATACATATTCTTATTGAAACATTTGAATCATATTCACTGAAAAATATGTAGCTCTTAAAAGATCAAATTGAATTTTAGTCAAAGTCACTGTAATAGAACCTTTTCCATACAGAAATTACAAGGATTATGGGACAGTTTTGATGAGCCTCGTTTTTGTCTGTGGTGTTTCTACTGTGGCGAAGAACGATGCACACTTAGGTTCAATACCACAATCCTTTGTAATTGCTATTTGGAAAAGGGTGTATGACATACGATATTTACAAGTCTATATTACTTGTTGTTAGAGGGGTATAGTTTTTACACTTGAATGTAGGAGAAGAATAAATGTGTATTTTCTGTATAAATGAAAGAGAGGGAGGGGTATTGATATATGCAGTCATATCTATGCCACTATGTCCAACAGTTGCTAGTGGTCTAATGTAATGCAAGAGAGTCCCATTGCAGTGCATATTAGCTAACTGATGTCACCACCTAGCATGTGAGCTGTGTGGGTTTTGTAGGTCACAGTGTGACTGCATGCTGCCATAATCAGAATTATGTATGATGATACTGTGTAGGAGAACAACCCTTTATAAACATGTTGGAATAAGCAGTGTATGTTCCAAATTTCAAATTTTATACATTATTTTTACAAGTTTCTCAGATACATACCAGAAGCCTATTTGTACATTTCTGGATTACTTCTCATGTTAAAAACATGTGCATTCTCAAAACAGTACTCAGTGACATATCTTCACATTCTCTTCAAAATGAAATCAGCTATCTTAAAATTCTGTCTGTAATCAAATAATATTTATGTGTCTATCTTTACTCCAGGTAATGCAGACTACTAACCAATGAATGGTCTCATCATAAACTTACATTCAAATGATTTATTCAGGATAGTTTTAAGCCATTCATAAATGATTTCATGGGAGTGGTCTCATTAATTCATGTTGCATCAACTGCAGTTGTTCAAGTTAATACCAGGTTAATTTTAAAATAAAGGAAAGTAAAATGCATTGATTTGAGTTTAACAATCATCAGTTATGGTTGTGGGGATGTTTCACAGTATTGTTTGGATTATAAGTCTGTTTTACTTATAATTTTAAAATAAGGCCACAGACACAAAGATTTGTATTTTTTCTTCTTTTTTTTTACATTAAATTCCTCTGCTTGCCCTCCTGTTTTTTACTTTCACTGATCAAGTTTATCAGACAAAACAAATCCCAAGTTCCCCTGATCTCACACCTCTTTTTCCTTCCCCTACTCGTGTCAGAACTGTATTTCCTGGCATTGTTTAAAGTTGTTATTCCTTGCATTTATGGCCGAAGAAAATTCCATAAATTTTACTGTCCCAGTTTTTGTTGCAAAGGCTGTCATGGCCTGATAAATCACGTACACTGTGATGGCCTCTTTCCCAGTATGTTCTCAGTGGAGGCCCTTGGCTCTCTCTGCCATGATTCATACCCCCCCTTCTCAAAACCTTTTCCCCAATACTGGAACTGCCCCTTCCACATCAATATACTCACAGTAGGACTGCTTTAAGGGGTTCAGATTCCTTACAAGTGTTGGCATAAGTTGCAGTTTAGTGATATACATGGTTGATGTTAGTCAACTGCATTGTTCAGATGTCTTTCTCTTAATTTAACTCTTGAAGTGACATGGTCAATCTACATCATAGAGATCAAGGTAGCAGTTGTGTCTTGTTAGCCATTAACAATGAAGCATTGTCTGATTAACAACTTGTTCTGTAATGTCTTTTTTTTTTTTGAATGTTTAACATCAGTGATGTTTCTTTCCAGAGTTCAAGAGCTGTGACAAGCCAAGTCCCCAGAAGCAACATTTTAAGAGCAGTGTGTCTAGTAGAGTGATAAGAGCTTGGCCAAATTGAAACAGCTAACATGATAAATTGAAGTTAAATGAATGTGTACATTCATGAATTAAGTAGATGGATACTTTCCCAATTGTGGTAGCATTTTTACTGAGGTTCCTTTGTGTTAGGGACACCTTTAAGGACCTACCTCTTGTGACATATTGCTGAAATATGTAAGAAATTCCTCCAAGGTTTAAAATGCATACAAATTGGTCTTTCACATTCTCTAGATTCCCCCAACACCCACCCATTCCTCTTGCAAGTTGGTTAGCTACTAAATTATCAGCTCCACAAAAAGACTGGCTAAAAATTAACTTTCACATGCTTAGGATGATGCTTGCATGTGTGGGATTTTTCTCTGACTGCAGACCGAGTCCCTACTGTAAAACTTGACAATCAATCCAAGTATTGAAGTATGCCCCCAGCTGTGAATCAAATACAGCAACAATCATTGCTTAAATGTATAGGAGCCATACATGGCATGGACCTTCTTATATTGGTTTGAATTTAAAAAACAGCAATATTTATTGACAATGAAATGACCTAAAGGTATGGTTCATCCCAGGGCAGCTCAATCTTACAGTACTGTCGAAGTATCAGCAACCACAATATATTGCTACATTTGTACAAAGTGTACAATTGGATAGATGTTTAATGAGTGAAAACCAAACATACCAAAGTTATGTAGTATTATGTTACCCAATACACATAGCATGTCCAGTTTAAACTGATCTGTGTCACAGAAACTGTAACACAATACGAGAACTGTTAATGGTACGATACGGTTGAGTGATTTACAGGTAAGTAGTTAATTTAGGAGAACGGCTGTTGAGTTCTCTGCATGGTACAGTGGTCAAGAAGGAAGACATGATACCATGATTTTTGGGGTTCTGGGTTCGATTCCTCTTATAAAGTTAACAGAATTTACTCTTTTTTTTTTGAGGGTTAGGGTTATTCTTAGTGTTAGGGTTAGGGGAAGATTGGTGATATTTAAATGTTCCTCGTGTTACAAAATTATAACATGGCACAGTTTAAAACTGGAAACGGTTTTCCACCATGTACAGTATTTACTGTACATGCTATGAAAATTGGCTGCACTGGTGTAAGTTGGGACCACTGGCTGAGATAATTGTTAAGTATGTGTCGTGGGGTTTGGTAAGCACAGTGGGTAACATGAAGGTGTTGAAAAGGGGAGTCAAAGGTGATGTGAGGGGTAACAACTGAAACAGGTGATGTTTGAAACAGATGGCAAGAGACACTGAGCTATTCATTCCATACTACACCTGTATTATCCACTGTTAAGAGTTATAAAGAAAAATGAACTGTGACATGCAGTTTCCAGAGTTACATGAGAAATGATTGGTATAAATGAAAAAAAAAAACATGAAACAAGACCAACAGATGGTGACCATTCAAGTATAATATTCCCTGCATACCAAAAAGATTTATCCTAGATCATAGTACCCACCCGTTCTGAAATCTGGGTCTACATGTACAGTTTGCCAAGCTCTAACAATTCAAGCAAGGAGGTGTATCACTGATAAACCTAATACATATTTAATATGCTCACAACATACTAAAGAACAGCTTGATTGGCTAGGAACTGGACTAGGTTCTATCAATGAATCCTTATCTTCTGATTAGGAACTCCTACCCTAAATCTTGATCAGACATGATGCATCTTTGTCCTCTCATTTTAATACAAGGTGATCTTTGTGTCTCTACACAGCACAGACTTTGATACTTTTATCAACAGTCCTCTAAGACTGTTTCTACCTGGCTGAATCCTGACACTGATCTAAAGAAGTACCACCCTGATAGGACTTACCTGGCAGCACAGTGACTTCATCAAAGGGTGTACAGAAAACCTGTTCTACACTTTCACTGGCACTAAATGGCAGTTCAATAATTTGCATGGCAATTCATATTTCACTTTCAAAAAAACTTAAAATATTGGTTGAAAGCAGAGCCAGTATATAACTTGTATCTGTCCCACTGTGGTTCTTATGACAATTAAATTTGTATGAAAATAAAATTCTACTAAATACTACACTCCATCACACTGATTACAAATATATAAAGTGAACCAACACACTCATGGCTTTAAGCATATCAAAGATTCATAGCAAACTGAAACCAAACCAATATACCTAATGATGGAAGTGAAATTTTTAAAGGCAACATTTTAACTCACCATTACCAATGGTAATAATTAGTCAAGTTGCAACCCAATTAATATCAAGACAGACATAACAAATAACATCATTGACTTTGCATTCACCAACTTTCAAATGGGCAAAAACTTCACAACAAAATGTATATACTTTTGAAAATGTGACTTTTCTAACACATTTTTGGCATGAATACAGTAAATATTACAAAACTGCAAAATAAGATAAGAAGCAAGCAAACCTTACAATTCCTACATGAATAGGCAAATTATCAACCAACGGTGTTTGTGGGTTGTGAGTAATCTAGCATTAACGTATCAACAGTATTGTGACAACGTGAAAGATGTTTTAATACACATTCATTCACTTTTAACAATGGCTACAAAATTATCAAAAATTGAAGTATTCATTCTTTCCCCATACAGAAAAAACTAAAATAAAAGCTATGTGATGTCTTCTGGAAAGACAATATAATGTAACACAGAAGGCCAGCTTAACATAAATCCATGAGCTGGTGGGGACACAGTTACAAACAAACTGTTATCATTGCCAACATATTTTGCTTGATGCATCAATATGTTACAGAGGTATAGTTGTATTAGGATACAAAACTCTATAAAGAATAATTACATACAGGTATGATTAAAGGGATAATTTCTATTTAAACTACTTTGTGCATGCAAAAAACAAAGAAAGTATTTCACCAACATACATCGGGTATAATAAGATATCATTCACTGTTTTGTATTTCACTTGAATGGATGAACCTTGTGCAGGAAACTTTCAGTTAAGCTCACTACTGTATAAATTTGTTGCATGCAAGAAGGATATATAAATATATACATACTCATAATGGTTCATAAAACCAGATGCAAAAATTTCTTTGTTCAGACAAAAGATTTTAACAAAAACATTTCATTTGATTTTTTGAAGTAAAACTAACTGATGACAAACTGTGCTCCTGATTCAATTTTCTACATTGCTATTAATGGCAGTGCTTGGGGTTATGGGAGTTTTTTGATCATATGGATGAAAGGAAATCACAAAAGATTCTTGAAGGAACCAAGGATCATCCAGAAAATTTGTGACATTTTAAGCCAATTATACAGATTGAATAGCAGGTAATGAATATGATTGGGTTAATATTTATGTTAAAACCATGTTATGTACTTTAAATAGGCACTTGTTAGAGGTGAAAGAGATCTAGTAGTCTTTTTATTCCCTATTTAGTCCACTGCAAATGGCACATCAAAACTAACGAAGTTACCATACAAAATGTGTACAACACTGGAAGTTTTAAGAAGGCTTGGACTATCTTTTGTCCCTCAAGGGTGATTCAGATATTGAGAATATATCATGGATATTGTGAGAAAGCTCTAGAAATAAACATGTCATGATGAATGAAATACGATCTGTACTTTATGACGATACAAATGCTTGGCTCTTAATATATCGGAGATAGGTTAAAGAGACAGTCTGCATACACATTAACATTGCAACAATGCATTTATCAGAATCATGAATATTGATACTAATTACACAACACAACTAAGTCTATGACATCCTGTTAAACTTTTGAGGGATTCAGATTTTTAGGAGGTGAAATATGTCTCATATTAGTCAAATGACTCCTCACTAACATGTGGCAGACTGCTTCTCAGAGGGTAACTATAGGACACACAGACTTTGAGCCCATGTATCAATGGTTAATCGCAACTTACTAATCTAACTCGTAAAATGGAAAAAAGTGACTTTATGAGAGCTGTTACGTAAAGATGTGGAGAGATGTATATTAAATTATTCATCACATGCCTAATTTGCATAACAAATACTTCCAAAATAAGTCACTGTCCCTCCCCATCCCTTACCTTAGTAGCAAATGTAGGATAACTAAAGATGAGATTACATTACACATTTTCTGGGCCGCCTCTGGCAGCAAAGCTCCCAACTCTGTGATGAATATTGGATAACTCAAGATGACCTTATATTAGACAGTCTCGTAGCCACCTGTGGCAGCATCATCTTTTTTAGATTTTGAAAGAGCTGCCTCATGGAGAGCTTGCTGGGCTAAGTAGTTCTCCCTTCTGATTTGGTCCCTTACAAAATCTGGTACATCTGGAACCATGTAGGCAATGGCCATTTTTATGACAAAGATGACGTGCTGTATGACAAGAACAAATCAAAACATATCAATGAATTTACTCTATTTAACATGTGATAAGGATGAAAACAAAAATATAATGTAATTGGAAATTTATTCAGGATGTATTCATCCAGAAATGCATTTTTGACACATGATGGTTTAATATCAGAGGGGCGAGTAGAGGAGATGGGGGCCAGTGGGTGGGATAATGTTAGTATGAGTGGAAAAGACTGGACATCTGGAAAGCTCTCTGTGAGGAAAGTTGTTACTTGGAGGAAAATTTTGGCAATTAAAGGGAAACTTGGCTCTGATGCATGAAAACATGAAACATGGGAAATCTGACTTGCTTCGCAGGAAATAAAACTTCAGTTATGAATCATTCATAAGATTTGATCAACTGTTGACTAATTTTCCTGACATTCATGAGAACAGAAGAGTTTGGCACAACTTGATGATCAAAGAGGCTTGTTGTGTTCACACTTTACCTTTCACCAAATGCACATATACATGTACATGTCTGTACACACAGACATGTAGGTACATATAATATCATTATAAATGGTACTGCCTGCTCTATGCCTAATGCAAATCACTATCCATGTTTGGGAATGTGTATTTAAAAATAAAGTCATTCCCAAAAGAAGTAGTGTACCCTCATACTAATTCATGAATGGCTCTTGTTTATCACATGACAGTATTTTTGTTACTGTTTTGTTAAGTTCATGGTAAACAACTCCTTGGTTTACCTGTCATATCCAATATTTATGTTTGGAAACATAACAAAAGACAATTGGTGGATATTTTGATGATTTTTCACAACAAATCTGGGGCGACTGCTTTTCCTCTTAATAATCCAGATAAATATATTTATATAGTTTTGTTGGCATTTGATACCTAAAAACTGATGAAATCTATCTTAATGATGTTTCATTAAATGTTGATGTTGATGATGTTGATGTTTTATGTGATTTTGATGATAATGATGAACCATGTTGGTATTATTATGTTTGTCTGCAATAACATATAGGGTGATTGAAATGTAACTTTTGCAAATGAAATAAAAAATCATAAAGCTTGCAGACAATGGGAAATGATACAATGAAAATATCAATTCCATGTTTAAACATATGCATCACACGATCTTCAACTATCTACATCACAGCAGGGCTGCCAAATGAAATTCACCCTTCACAGCCAAACTCTCCTCCCAAATTCGACCAAACTCAAGACCTGCTATCATTACAGGGAAGAATTTTTCTCATGACAGCCTTGCATCACAGCTGAACCTTACTGCTTTTGGTAATGGTGTGATTTAAACCTTCTTAGGAATACAACCTAAAATTCACTTTTCCTTGAGTCTTTTCCTGAATACTACACAGATGTGTACTAGACTTGAAGGACTAAATAATCACACACACTCGAACATGGTTGCACAAAATGATGGGCCATAGCTGTTGGGGGGGGGGGGGACAGCAATTCCATGCACCTTCAATATCACAAAACCTTTGCAGAGTACCCCACCCCCTCTCTCCAAATGGACAAATTTTTCCCCTCCAAATGAACACTAAGCCTTCCCAAAACTAACAAGCTGGATACATCTAGCATATAAACCCACACAAACACAAGGAATTAGGTACATAGGGTTCCTGCACTTTCTCGGGAATCAATTTTCATGACTTTTCCAGGACCAAATAAAGAATTTCCATGACCTTTTTTGGTAATTTTCTGCAAGCAGGCAGTATTAAATTTGAGGTGAAGAGAATAAATTTTGATATTACGAGTGAGAAAACATTTCCAAATAATGAGTAAGAATGGAACTACGTCATTTTGTGAAAATTTCCATGACTTTTCCAGGACTTCAAATGATTTCCCTGAATTTCAAAACTTTTCAAGGCCTTGAAATGATTTCCCAAATTTTCATGACTTTTCCAGGTTTTCCATGACCATAGCCTAGGCAAAATCCCTAGGGGGAAAGTGCATGACATGGTGTGGTGGTGTACCTAGGATAGTTGTCACCCAGACAGATACTTTTTTGTCACCCAGTGAGGGGTTTAATGGGAGAATATGACACTTACGTAAGGTTGCTTGCGGTGCAAACAACTGGTGCTGTTGTTCACAAGGTTTTAATTATATCTTTAGGAATACTCATTACATATAGGGTCTTTTTCTACTTTTTTTTGTTTGCCGGCGGGGGGGGGGTTGTCTAAGGGTCAGCCAAGGTGACACACCTCTTTGAGAAGTGTTTGTGTATGTTAGATAGCTAAGGTGCAAAATGGTGCTATCTTTGGGAAGCTTTGTACTGGTTATAATGGGTGTAAGGGAGTGGGTGCTAAAGCTTCCTTTCCTTTGAAACTTTTTGCCTGGATGGAAAATGGTGCTATCTTTAACAAAGCTTTGGCTTGATTGTATGTAATAGAAATTATCACTTAGTGTTTTGTTAATGTGCAGTGCCATGCCACAGCCGAAGACTGATAACTGGTGCTGACCTTCCCCCTCTCAGTGAGCCACTTGGAGGGCCACCACAGGTTGGTGCATACTGCAGGTCTACATATTGGTGAAAATAGCACTTTCTAGACTTCCAAATTTTCATCCAAACAATTTTGAAATTTCACGCTTTAGAAAATAATGAAAATGAAACTTCCAAGAAGAAAAGCTAAATTTGAAAACCTTAATCAGCAAAATCACTCTGTAGGAGAAAACAGTACAAAAGGTGCTTCACAAGCTTGTTGATTACAAGTAATCATACATTATATCAGCATGCAGTGACTGAGTGAAAAACACTACTAATGATCTATAACTTACAACCGTCACCTGTGTTGTGTGAATCATGCATAAGGAGGTTCATCCGTCAGTTTGAGTTACTGGCATAATAGCCTGTCAGCAGCAGGGTCCAGAATATTTAGTGAAATAGGGACACTTGTGATTTCCTAGGTTTTGAGGGCAATCAAAACATAACCATGGCAATGGATTTTTTGTGGATTTTTTTTTATAGCATTTTCAGTATGTTTTTCAAGCAGGCCATTTTTCGATCAGGTTTGGAATCCAGAGGTAACTATCCCCCTTACCTCCTGCCTGCAGGCTATGACCCTGAACTAGATATGACAGAGGCTCTCATTTGTCCTACAAGCTTGCTGAAAATATACACAAGTGTTCCCTAGGGTAAGGAGGGCATAATGGGTTGTCTAACTCCTGATGAAAAATGTATGTATCAAACTGGTTACAAAATAGCACAAGTTTGCTTACTTCATACAAGAGAACAAAGACCAGCTTAAATGCAAGAATAATCCAGTTTTCCTTGGTGTATTCGTAGGGTGGATTAGGTCCAGTGTAGTAACCTCGGTATCTAAAAACATAAAAATAATGTGAAATTGCATTAAACCTTCTACATTTATAGTAAACAGTTCAACACAACTGCTGTCACAAACCTGAATGAACTTTCCCCAATCCTCTGAAGATCTGAGAGAACAATGTTCCTGCTAATGTAACAATTCGGTACAATTTATCATTGATACCGAGCCATGATTTAGCCAGGCCTGTTATACAGATGAAATCACATTCTATAGCTAGGATAAGGACTTTAAAAACAGAAAAACAAAAGGCTTACTGATTCCTTGCCAACAGAAAATAAAGTCTATGCTTGTAGTCAACACAGATTCATTGTGAAGTTACTGTACTTACATTTAGGAAGAGCATGTAACAGATAATTGAACATTCATCATGCAATGCCAATGTCACGTTGCAACCTGTGCTGTAACCATGCATGATCACAAATGAAAAACAAAAGAAATCATGCGTGTTCCTAGGTGGCAAACCTGTATCTTTGGAACCCTCTGGACGCAGGTTTGAGGCAGGTTGACACACCTTTCCTGCCGTTAATTTCAAGCCACAGGTTTTGTCTTAGAACTCTTTGTTAACACTGGTTTTAACTGCCACACTTTTTGCATGTAAAACCTGTGATAACCTGTGGCAAAGTGCGGCATCTGGCCAACCTGTGTCAATGTCAAGGGAAAACATGGGTTTTCATGCAAAATACCCATGACTACCCATGGCAGACATGTGAAAACCTGAGAATTTGGAACTAATTGCCACATTTTTTTGTAAGGGAGTTGCCAACCTCTTGCATTTAATTTTCAGCACTACATGCCAGATACAAACTCCATCATTTACTCTCAAGATGTCTTCACACAATTGCGTATGTTGACCTGAGGGATCTATCACTGTTTTCCTTCCAGAGATATATTTTCAAGGTTTTCTGCTGAACCTCTCTGAGCCCAAATGAACTTTTGACCTCCTTTAAAAACTTCTTTTTGTAGAACATGTACATGTCATGTTAAAGATTAATGGAAGATTACTCTTTCACAACATGGTCTTTTTAACGTTTCATAATTAGACCTCTAGTGACCTCAAGTTCTGTTTGATCTCTACTGAAGCAATGTTCTTCCACTCAACACTGGGAACCCACTGACCAAGCAGGAGATTCAGTGAAGTTTCTCCACCTCAGATAGTATGTTTACTTTACAGTTTGACCCCTTGCAACCTCACATGACCTTTGACCAACCTAAAAAAAGCACTAAGAACCCATTTACTCAACAAGGAGCACTAAGATGCGAAGCATGACACCCCCTATGTCAATCTCCCTCAGATACCATGTTATCAAGCAATTTCAAGGATTTCATTTTTTTGATCTCAGGTGACCCCCAAATACTTTGGACACCCACCAAGAACAACAGGATCCTTCAACTCAATATGGGTCATCAGCAAGCCATTTATGAGATCACAAAGTTAACCTCCTTGAGATATCAGGTTTATGGGCAAGTGTCACACATACAGACATGCACACACAAACACACACACACATCACAAAACATCACCATCTCAATGATTCTTTTTTCCACCAAGATGTCAGATCACATTACCTGAATTCAGGAGAAAAGTTGCTTAATGGCCAACTCTTGCCTTCAAATACATTGCTTAAGCAAAAGTCACTATAAAATATCTTGAATAATCAGAAACTGTTCAATGTTGTACATTGCATAACTAGAGCACCAAGAAGTGCAGAAGCTCATACCAGATAAGAGGAGAACTCTTGTCTCCACAGTCTATCCACAAATGAACATGATGATCCTAGCAGTGCAACCCTTCATCCCACTATATTCATCAAAACTTTAAATGGAACACCACCCTGTTCTGTAGCTACACCAACTCAGTTGGCATAGAATGCACAAATGCTGCATGTACAACCTACTGGAGTTATCAACTTAACAATTAACAATTAACAGTTCATGCTCTCAAACAGACAGCGTTGCTCTACAGGCAGGTACAGGCAGCACTTAAATACCAATTAAAGACTATCACCTTAACTTTATCTTAACAAACTCACACTGTGACTTAGCCTTCTTTCATAGGGCATGTTAAAGGGATAAAGAAGATTTTGTGAATTGGAAAAATTGGTGAACTGGAACAAAGCCAGTGCAAAAGGTCCCAAGGTAATCTTTGATCTAAATGTGGTGATACAATGTCTAATACTGACATGCCAATCATACTTCTGAGCAACTTTGATGATATTTCTTTAAAGCACCTAGAAGAGAACATTTGTAGTAAAATTTACTAGGGCATACAATGACCCTCAGAAGACCATTGACCTAAGTTTGTTTCCACTCCTCTCAAGGCCCCTCACTCCAAGATAAATGTGACCAACTTTCAGATAAATTCATCCAATACTGCCCAAGATATTTACCTTTTATGCCATTTTATGCAAATGGGAACACAAGGACAGACAGACAGACTGAGATGTCCAAAAATGATATAAGCTCACGCCCGCTTCGCCAGTGTCAAAAAACAAATGCCATTACCAAATGGTTGCCTACATATCATTGAATTCTTACCTGCACTCTGTGACCTCTGGAAAGTCCGTTTTGTTTGGAGCTGATTTTTCCTCAAAGTGGGAAACATTGAATATGGAGAGAGAATACTCCATATAGCCTGACAACTCTCCATTGCCATAGCGACCCTTGTAAACAGCTTGTGGAATGAACTCAGAGGTGAAAGCCAAGACCAGAGCCTGAAATGAAATGGGTCTGGACAGTCCAGTGATCAACGCAAGTAACTGGGTCAGAACAACAATGGATTTCATTTGACTTTAAATCAGACAGCCCAAAGGCTTAGTGATTCCTTGCTGGAAGGAAATAAAAGGTATCAATCTTTGCATTTTGAGCTACTGCATTTACTAGCAATTTCCAAGGTTTTTGCTTTATCACCTAGAGACCTCTTGTAACCTTTGAGAGGAAGCCCACAAGGTCAAACCTTCACTTGTGAATTGTGAGAAAACCTAAGGATTAAGGTAGACATCAAATTTGCATTAATATGCCACTTCCTTCAAATCTCTCTGATTTCTCTAAACTTCTACAGCTTTTTCCATAACTTTTTTTTCATTACTGGAAAATGGTATGACATATTTATACCTTACTTTAACCTGACAACCTGAGGTGTTCCCTCACAAACTATACAGTGACTTACATTGGTTAAAACTGACAGATTACCAACAGCCAGCAGGATTGCATACCAGGCACCTGTAAGAGGCCAGAAATAAACCTTTATATACCATGAATCCATTAGCAGTTACAATTATGAAGTACCTATCACGAATTCACTTCCCCAATGATATTACAATGTAAATGCATCAATATCAATAATAACTACTTAAAGTTATGGTGACAAGCAATCAAAAACACCAAGTTTTCTTGGTAGTTAAAGAGCTGAATCCCCAAAGGAAAGATCTCTTTGAATTATTTCCAATATCTTTTACTGTTCTTAAGATAACTCTTTCGAAGTTTGACTTTCTGAAGTAATCCATTGTGTATGCCAAAATACTGATATGCAGTGTTGCATGGCGCTAGTATTTAACTGGTTACCCTTTACCAATTATCTCTTAATAATGCATGTCGCAGCTTACAATTTGGTACGATTTTAAGTTCTAAACAACTTAAGCTTCGAACATAATTCCCTCAGAAAATACTAATGTTACAAATGTCCTTGAAATGAGGGTTGAAAAAACAAAGGCTTACTTAAGACATATTTTATGCATCCATCTAGGGACCACAAAAATTTGCAAATATAGCTCATATTTAATCATGACAGAAGTGTAAAACAGGAATAACCCTGCACAATGGTCAATGTTTGATGGTTTCAGATAAGAACTGTGGCTATTTTGTACCCTTTTAATGCTTTAGACATCAAATATATAACTATGTCATTTTCATGCCACCAGATCACATGAAACATATTACCATACACATGCCTCATACTGCCAAACAGGTCACCAGTAACCTTGACCTGAGAAAGTTCAAGCAGTCATATGTGCTAATGTAGTCTGTGACATCTGCTGCATAATTTACAGATATCAACTAAACACTACATCTATTCACTTGATCTCTCAGTTGTGTGTTGTCCTAACCTGTCTCTTTGCAAGTATCCCCATCTAATATGTTATTTCAAACATGTCAGAAACACATATGAAAGGAAATATAACCAGCCCTACACATATACAAATGTTCACACAATACTTCTTGACAAATCCATCATTAAATAAAATGCAGAGGAACCACAAATAACTAAGGAATATTTTGGAATAAACATTCCAGGCTTAAACTTGAGGAAAAAGTTTTGCCTTTAATATACAAACCCAATGGTGGATCCATGCATATACCTCCTCCCAATCAAGAACCACACAAAAAAGAAATATATCTTCCCTAAAACAATACATTTTGCCATTCCAAACTTGACATCCCAGCAGGCAGCTCAGTTTAGAACTTAAAAAGTATGACCAGTTGAAGGTTATGTTAAAGTAAAGGGGGCATGAGAGTTATATCTCACCAATGTCTTGAGACCTGGCAGCGTATGGTCTTCGGAGCTGAGAGATAAACTTGAATGCATCAAGTCTGATCTCAATCAGATTGTTAAGGAGAGCAAAGAATGGAGCCAAGGGAAATGCAGCCACAAAGATGGTAGTAAAACCAAACTGGACAACTTTGGGGAGAACAAAAAACATGAATTGTGTAATACGATCCAATGAATCCAATGTCTGTCAACATACTTGCAATATGTAGAGTGGCATGGCGCCCTCATTACTGTGTTGACACTCCTACATAAAACCTTTCTCCATCATGAAACTCCTTGGGCAGATTCATGTACCACAAGAGATAACCATACTTCAACTTTTGCAAACTGAGAGGACAGCAACATGTCATCATCATGGTTGTAAAATTTCAGCAACTTCAACCATCTGCCAATTGAGGCAAAAGGGTTTCAAAAGTGGTGGGTGGGGCAATGGGGTAGGGGGACGAGGAAATCACTAGTGGGCCAACAGCATGAGGGAGGTCATCCTTCTCTCCCTACCCTTCTCTCCCACCCCAAAAACAATGGGAATGCTGCTATTACTGACAAACGACAAGACAAATACCTAAAAACACTTCTAATCTCCACTTCTTCAAAATTTGGACAATATAATAACAGAAAACAAGTTACTGTTCACTGAGGTGATCAAAAGCACTTGTGGGCATAACTCCTAAAACCCATAGCAGACAATGTTTTCCTTTACTATAAAGAAAACAGTAAACAAGAATATTTCTGTGCATCATGCCAGAGACAAAGTAAGGACCCTCCATGATTACATGATTACACTGCTACATCGTGGGATATGAAGTTATTTTCAGTCATATTTTTTAGGGGGAGGGGCAATTTTGGGGGGACAAGAAGGGACAAAATTTAGAGAAGTAAATCTGGTTTCAACTTTTCATACTGAAAGTTTGCATTTTAGCAGATGTATGCTCAAAACATGACCCTCACCCATCTCCAGGTATTCCTTGAAAAGTCCTCTTGGACCAAGGTCTGCCAAGTCCAAATCCTTCTCCCACTGATCATAGCGACCATCACCTTTCTTAGCTTCCTGGCGACCTCTATACTGACGGATACAGTTCAATATAACCCTAGTAGAGGGAAACAAGATATGGGAAATTGTCATGTTAACATCTGACATACTGCCCTCTATCATCACTTGAACCACAGCCAAAATTTGTTAAAGAAGTACTAAAACCAGAGAATATCTCAGTTTATAGAAAGCCCCATTCACCAGGATTATTTTCAAAGACAACCATCTTACTTAGGCTAAGACATGATCCAGCACAGAACCACTGCACATGACTCAGCCACTAATTCATTATAGCAAAATCTGTTAATCCATCAAAATGACTGCTTAAGTATCTGCCCTTCATATAACTTGCTCACTTTAAAACTAATAAGCCATGCTCCAGCATAGAAAACGTTCTTCTGGCACCCTCCAAAAACTGCATGCCTCCAATCTCTCCCTCCCCCCTCCCCCCCCCCCCAACCCACAAGGAAATCTTACAATTCAGCATTTCAAACTTATAATAGCATAACTTACGGTGTCCCCAACTCCATGAAATTGTTGAAAAATTGTTTTCCACACATGGTGATGGCAATGTTGATAAACAACTCCTGCATGCACCCAGAGGCATCACACTAAGGGGAAAAATAAAAAAAAGACACAGTTGAAACTTGAAAGACAAAAAATAGCAAACCTGCCACTGAAATTTACTTGAAATTGCAAAAGTAGTAAGATGAAATAATTCTTTACCTCTTCCTGACGAAGGCCAAAGATCTTTCCATAATCACTAGGGTTGCCTGGAATTCTGCAAAATAAATTCCAAGAAATTATTTCAAAATTACTATTAATATATTGTTTAAACTCAGAATAAATCAAGCAAATAAAATGCATTGTAACAGATCCTCTAAACTATACATAACAGAACCATGTAATTTAATTATTCTACGTTGTTCTCGTTTTCCTCCAGCATACCTGGAATTCCCTACAAGCTTCACAAACCATCTCAACAACCAAACACTTCACATCAAACCAATACATGCTGACTCTAAAACTTCAAACAGATTCAACATATCTCTACCGACAGTTTCCTTCCCCAGAGGTATGATCACGTCACAACTCAAGGACTTTCCAACTACCTGACCTGACCGACAAACTGTAGAGAATTTTCCCCTCATATACCATAGTGACTGAAACCTACGACTTGACTTGAATCACTAAAACACCTGAAGCTGCCACTAAAAGAATGACTTATTTACGACCCTGTCCTATCCTTCCCGAAAGGAAATCACACATTTTCATGAAAAACCACAAATATATTGCAATATTGGACTTACTTTCCCTTCAAGAATGCAATGTAGAAACTAGTTGAGTAGTAGTTCACAAATGCAAACAGATACATCTTAAAGGTAAAACTGTCCTCGTATTCTGTCTCTGTACGGTGCAACTCTGAAAAACAATATCAAATTTCATTTTGAAATCACTATTGAGCAAAGCCTCATATCATAACAAAGACATTCCCATCAGTAGCCAGAAAGAGGTCAAGACCGGTCTATGTGGAGAGAATGGTAGCCTATTGGTTAAGGTGTTGGACTTGTGATCCAAGGACTGCTGGTTCACCTCCCACCTGGGTCATCACCTTTTGTCCTTAGACTTTATCTGATTTGTCTCTCTGTTAAATGTGTACCTGTGAGGTAAATTGTCATCTGGGACACCTTGAAGAGCTGCTACCGCACTGGAGGGATCGCCCCTGGACCAATTTATCATTGAGCAGGGGTAATATTGTGCTGCGCCTTTTATAAGCATTGCCTAGAAATTGGCGTATTAAAAATGCAAATATTATTATGACCAGAAGCCAGCCTTAAATTGTTGAAAATACAACATACACATAACATTTGGCATGATGACAATTCAATGGCAAGACTGTGGTAGTACCCTGGTATTAAAAGTTTCAACATGTACATACCAACATGTGAAAAGAGCTCAAGAATATGACCATGTTCTGTGCACCAATCAAGGAAAATGTTTACTAATTATTAGAACACTACCTTCAGTTTTGGATTTAATAAGTCGAGGGATATGATCAGGTACTTTGTACTTTTGAAGCAAAACCAGGTGCTACATCTTGGAGACCATGGGGTAAAAATTGCCTGGCAACCACTTAAAGTAAGGTTTATCCAGATGTTAGCAGAAGTTTCATGATATGCAAAGTTCTCTTCAAGCTCTATAAGTGCTTTTCATATTCCATTGGTAAAACGTACGTACACCCCACTACAAACCAGATGAGTATGGTTAATGAAAGTGTACTAACATGTAACCAAGCTCCTAAACTAAAGATGAACAACCCCTTATGGGTAAAGTATCATCCGCTTCATTCCATGCAGTAATGTTCCTCCACAATGGAAACAATCAGAGTCCTTATAAACAACACTTTTAACTTACAATGCTACCTATATTTGACCTTTCTGTCACATTTGGCATGCCTATACAATCTACATACTTTTGCTAATATAAAATACTTTCCAATAAAATAATGCCCTCAATACAACATATTATGATGCCAACTACAGGTTTCCAGGTTAGGTTTTTGAAAGAAACCAGAAAATTTAATCCCATTTTTTTAAGTGCGTTCTTTTAACAATTTGTGTGAATTGTGTCCAAAGAAATCAGTCACCAAATGGATACATAGTTTGTATAAGAGAACTATCAATGATGTAAATGTGAATTGTAAAACTCACCGAGATCTGTTAGCCAGACTGCAATCCTCTCATAGATCTATACCAAAGAAATCAAATGAACAAGATATATAATGTGTAGATCAATGACTAAATATCTCCTAACATATGCCATAGTTAAACCTATACAATATTCAAAACAGTTATAAATGAGCAAATATCAAACACGTTCATCCTCTGCGATATTCATCTAAACAATTATCTGTACATTTTCTATACAACTGTCTATCTCCTACGACTACCCAACACAACAATAAATACATCTACGGTAGTTATTTAAAACTGTATCAGCCACATGCGTGGAAAAATACAGTAAGCTGGGCAGGCGCCTTCCTGGGAAATTTGGGAATTTGCAGGGAAATTATAACAAATCGAGGGAAATGTTAACCTTTTTGTACATACACACATGGAATCAATTCTGGAAAATTCAACTCCCATCTGCCCTTCCAGGGAAACAAACATTTTCCCCAACCCTGATAATCACAGCAATAAGATATTTATCTTTTGCAACATCAAATACAGTTACCTTTAATATATGACATTTACCACTGTCATATATCTTCTACAAATATCAATTTTTTGGTCTAGTACAACATGTAACACATTATCCACCTAATGTTTTCTCCATTTCTGATGTCTGTAACAGTAGTGCCTATCTTCTTCCCTTCTCCTACATCATAAGTTCATAGTGGATATTTAACCATCTCCCTCAGCTGATTTCAACTATTTCCATCTATTACAAACTAACCATGGTTCTGCAGGCATTGACATAAGCCTTAAAAAGGGGCATAGCAAAAATGAGTCATCTGAGGGAAGGACACTGACAGCTACTAAAACCTGGATGTCCTTTTTAAGGGGTACCACTTCAAACATCAAGGGCACAACAGCATTTCTCCACTGGTGCCACAGGTTATGTCAAGCCCTGGTTCTACAAAAAGATACCACTGTTCCTCTTTCATCATGATGTTCTATGTGATTATCTGAAATCGTACCATACAGTTACTCCTAAAAGTCACCAATACACACCCTATCCAGCACATAGTCATAGCTGTAACAGCTTATGACAGAAACAAAACAATTTCATTTTTACTTACATTTTGTAGAATCATGATGATGATGACAGAGATTGCTGAAGCAGTACACGATGTCACAATGGAGGACATTGAGCTGACAAATTCACTACCAGTTCTAGCGAGGGCGACCTTCACAGCGATACGGTAAATGATTACCGCAACTACTGCAGCCACCACAAGTAAGATCTGGCCAAAATAAAGACTTCCAGTTAAAGTCATGTCATTAGGTATATAGTCTAACAATAGTGCAAGTATATACTGCCTGGTACATTTGCTTTTGCTTTAGCAGTGTACAACTAGGTGTTCCTAACAACTTTCCTTTGACCTACAGATATTTTCACGTGTTTCACACTACAAGAGAGAGATGACTTAATTTTGTGAGATAAATTCACATAATGTCTTCTGTGTGTACGTTTGACCTCACACAATATAACTTTTCAATCCACTGGCATGTTTTTGATAGATTTTGCAGAGGTTTTAAGATCTCTTTAAAGCAATTAGGCTGACCATGATTTCCAAAGCATTCTGGCAGGTTTTCATACACATCTTTATATTTCATTTGTTATGCAATCCAGCACTGTCAGTATAACTGGTGGACATGATGTGTCCAACTATATGTACAGTATTTCTGTATCTTTCAGTTTTTACAAACTTTTGACCCATGGCAATTGAGGCTAAATGAACCATTTTGTTTCAAGACATTAAACTGTCATAAAATTTGGCAGAAAACTGTAGCTCTTACTCCTAAAATCTGATGACAACTTTATCTTCACTGGTTTCAAGCAATCCCTCTCTTGCAGCATAAAATCCTTTGTAAGAGCACAATACTTTCTGCTGTACTATGATCACAGATTAGCATACCCTACAACCCAATAGTTTAGTAGCCCACACTTCATCTTCAACTATCTCTACACAGTGGTACCGAAAGCATCCTGCCAACTCTCCAAGTTTTGACTAACTCCTTAAGAATCCTTCGTCCATGCCCATTCCATCCCTTTAACTCTAAACCTTTTCAAGCTCCCATTATTACTTTACACCATCCCACACCTAACTACTACTTGTTGAAAAATTATTACTACTGGAAATTATCAAGTTCCTAGGTTGTACAACCCATTCCACTAGATCATAACTCAGTTTTCTACAATTTGAAAGCAAACTTTTGAACCAAAAACTGGTTGCATGCCATATAAAGAACATTCTAAGTTTTAGCATTTTGAAATTGCAGGTTTCTGTCTACATGCATGCAATAGTAAACTTAAAGTGAGACAACTTTGCAGAACATTCTCTGGCTTCCAAAACATTTTTGTCATTTGGTATAATCTTTTGCAAAGCTAGAATCCTATTTCAAAAGTCTTGTCTCATCATTGCAGTTATTAAATGACTTCAACAACTTCTGATATAAACTCATCAAAAACATATGCATCAAACCAGAAACAAAACGATAGAATCATTTGTTCATATCAAGCACGATTTTGAACTTACCAGACAAAATCAAAATGCTTTCGGGTGAATTTTTCGTGCAGAACTCAATGGGGGGAAAAATGGCAAGAGCCAGGATTGTTTGTTGGTTTTTCTTTCTTTAGTCAAAGTTTGCCTCCAATCATGTCACTGGGGATTAGGCTATTGTATAATTATCTAACACTGCAGTCAGCATACTTGGCAAATACTCTCAAAGAGAAAGGCTGCCTATTATGAAAGCCAATTTTTGTCATTTTTATATGTGAAAGAGCTATGCAAGTGCTATTCTTCTATGGTAGCCATGATGCAAATATGTGGACTGTGAGCCAATTTTCCTTTTAAAGGCTACACAGCACAAAAATAGTGTACATTATGAGAACCTTAAAGGAGAGACAAACCCAACTCTCAATAAAGATAAGTGACTGATTGTTTTTGTTTGTGTCTTGTAAGGGAATTTCATATCTGAAAAATTAGAGAATGTCATGAAGTGACAGATTGCAAGAAAATTCATTCTGTTCACTCACAAATCATCTCAAGTAGTTTGACAGACATAAATGAAGAGACAGGCTGCCAACCTCCTCCACTCCTGGCAAATGATGCCTTTTTCCATTAACACAACACAAAGGTAATTAAATGATTGCTTGACCTCTGAAGAGGACTCTCCCCACCCACACCTCCCCCCAAATGCTTCTGCCTCAATAATGCCCAGATGCATAAAAAGCAATCCTACCCAGGTGTGCATAGATTATTGATGAACTGTGAGTTCTAATGAGCCACTGAGATTGTTGAGTCATGTCTCCTTTAAGGTAAAAGTGAAAAATAAGGGAACTATCTTTGGAGATAATTATAAACTAAGAAAATTTCCTGGCAGAATGAATAAATTGCTCAAAAAGTAAAAAAAGGTATATTCATTCTATCAATTCCATGCTCACAGAAACAAATATAATGACCAAACAAAGGTATGGTGACATGCTAATAAAAAAGGCTCTAACTGCTCAAAACACTCAGGTCATAATTTCCTGATAAAATTTCCCTTACAATTATTGCAATAACCTATGCCATTTCCAAGCTTTCCCTCTTCCATGACTGACCACTTCTGAGATTCCTTTTAAGTAGAATAAATGATGGGGAATGTTCCACTTATTGTTTTTTGAAACCCTAAACTAATTGTCATTTAGTTCCTAACAAGAAGGATTTGCAATACTGATATTTTTCAGCAGAAGTGTTTAATACTTCAAATCCAAACCCCTCAGGGTAGAAAGACTGTCCAGTTATGCAACTTCACAGAAATAGCAGAAGAAATATCTTATGGTATCTTGTTCACTCTAAATTTTTAGCTCATGTTTCTTTATACTTTAAGAGTAAAATAGAACCAACAATTTTCAATAAATTTTGATGTAAATTGTGGTTTTTTCCCAAATTTCAAAATGTTGCACAGCAAAAATGCATGCATGCATGCAATATTCATGTCACCAGACCTTTACACTAGAATAAAGCTTTAGTACCAAAACACAATGCATTCTTACCATGAAAGTAATTGTTACAAATGTTGCAACAAGGTTAGGAAATCGTTGTCTGAAAGAAACATGCGGTTCTGGTTCCTAGATTTAGTAGAGGGCAGTGCACATGCAGGATAGGCAGGCAGAAAGGATAACGTTCAGGATAAAAGTAAAGATTATACAAAAGAACATAAAGTGGTTAGTACAATATCATCCACCTCCAGAAGAAGGAAAAATACACGAGATTGCGAGTCATTCCTACAGAAGTAAAAGGTTATATTAGAAAAAGAAAAAAAGAATGCTCTACAACCAAAAAGTACTTTCAACTCTGCCAGGGTATGTCTCCAAAATTTGAAGAAAAAACAATTTGAAGATTTCAAGACCCTCAGCCATATCTTTTAATGACCAGTCAGAAGTTCCTTTAAAAAATTGGCCATTTTTCCCTAGGAAGTTTTTCTTTTTATGATAGCAACAGTTCCCTGTCCCAAATTTAACTGCCATGCAAACAGGTTTTAGTACTAGGTACATCATGTTTTATGTAACAAATAGAGAAAACTTGAATTCCTTTTTACATGCAACTCTGCAATGTGAATGATTGCATGTAACTTGTCTTCGATTCTGTGCAGTAAACATACTCTTCCCACCCAAAATAAAGGCAGACTATGAAAGTAAGGGACCAAGCAGAGTTTTAAAAACAAATACAGTTATGGAGACCTGAAGAAAGAAAGGCACAGGTTAGTAGCACTTCTGCAAAAAAGGCCAAAGAGAAAGTAAAGTTCTGAATTACAAAGAGGATGGATATAAATGGATTTAAACAACCGATGATGAAATCCCAGATTAAATGTTTGTCTCTCATTTTCGTCATCATTCACAACCTTACCATAAACATGATTGAGACAATTGAGGCTGCAATCCGTGGGAATTTATTCCTCAGCGCCATGTATGGCTCAGTCAACTAATGTTGTTTGGATATAAGAAGGATGAACATTTAAAATATGACAATATCAATATTCAATGGGTCATGAGGATGACCATGACACTGCATGCAAAAGGAGCTTTAAAGCGAAACTGAAATATAATTAATGGGCATCAACAAATCAATCCTAAGTGTTAATAAACTGGTGACAGGGGAGGAATGGATAATGGGGTGGGGGTGGGTGGGGGTGGGGGAAGAGTAGCAAATAGGGATAGGAGATATTTCATATGTTCATAACTTAGTTCATACTGGGGTAAAAATATTTAGATTTTACCAACCAATCAATCATGCAGTAAGCCCCCATTCTCCCAGCAACTTTCACTGCAGTTTATAAACACTTGAGACTGATTCATTAGAAGCAAATTAAGCAGGCAATAGGAAACCAAAGAAATTAATAACTTGATGTGAAGGGTGAAGGTCTATGAATATTAGTGATATGAAGATTTTGAGTACACAGCAACACACAAACCCTGGAGTGATTTGACAAATAACAATACCATTGTACCTCTAATCTCTTACCATAAACAATATTGTTACCACGGCCATAACTAACCGAGGAAATCGTGTGTATAAACTAATGTAGGGTTCCCAGAGCTGTACAGGAGGTGAGTGAAGAAACATTCAAATGAACACAAAATAAAGCAGACATGATTTAAATTATGACACATTAATATCAAATGTGCTGATGCAGTTTGGGTATGGGGGCAAGGTAAATTATAGTTCATATTCACACATGAAATTCTCCCAGGCCTGAAGGCTCCAAATATATCATTTACATTGTGCTTCTGAACCCAAGGTTTCTTCTTCTGTAATGAATGTTCATACTGTCAGCACATTTTGGAAGAAATTTATGTGAATGGTGACCACCCTTGAAGAACTGAGAGGTCGACCACAACCTGAACATTTCATCAGACTGTCTTTGTGCTGCAATCATTTAAATTTAAACATTTTTTCTCAATTACTTTTATAGAGTTGTTCAATGACACATACTGAACACTGAGGTTTTTAATAGCCAGAAAACCACCTAGTCATCATCTGAATGGCCTGTCATTCCCCAACCCTTCCACAGCCCATTCATTCCTAAGGAAACTTTTACAAGTCAGAAAGACAGCATACCCAGTACAACAACCACTATTTTAGGATCACCGAAGAAGTCAAATTTGATACTGTTTATACATCTAAGGTTTGAAATTGAAAATTGTGAACTCTCTAATTTTGCAAGATGTGATGGATTCCCTGGTCTGAATTCCTGGCCATAACCCTCCTGAATAGTAATAAAAAATTTTCAGTTTCCAATATACCTTGGAAGTAAAGTTAATTAAAAATTAAATTCAAGCCAATCAAACAAAAGCGGAATGCTTTAATGCACACTCATGCCCCATGATGCATCTGTGTTTTACCATAAAGACCAGGGTCATGACAGAAGCCATGAGGCGAGGAAATTTTTTTACAACCCTCATGTAAGGTTCTTGCAACTTGTAGAAAAAGAATCATTTAAATTATATAGTGATAAGTTTGAAACAAGTCATCCCACCCACAAAGTTTGTCATGTGACAGCCTTTATCTGATTGTCATACTGCCACAACAGCTCATCAGAGGCATGTTACTATATATGTGCACACAAGGACAAATGGTACAATTGAGATACCTTGATTCAAATGACCTGCAAACTGGAAAATGCACGAAATAATGATATCAGCAAAATCCTTGATACTGAGAAGCCAACACAGCACACAATCATATTTTAATCTTTCCCCACATTACTTCACACAACACCTTTTACTTCACACAATATTTGAAGGAGATCCCATAACCTGTCCAATCACAGGTAAAAGATGAAAATTTATATTTAAATTTTTTCTATACATATTAAGATATATTCTCAACCTTTTGACTTTCAGAAATTTGGATTGATGAAACTGATGATCACAGTTTCTCAAACTTGCAATTACCTTCACACTACAATGAACCTGGTTTTCCTATACCCAAAATAATATCTAATAACATGACAGTCCCCAAATGTTGTCAAGTGAGTTTAATGACACAGGACTGTCATGAAATACATTTTCACCTTCTTTTATAGAGAGTATTGCACTGAACATTCATCAACATTTTTCCCTAGATCAGCACTTTTAATTCGCTCTCTACCTCATATGTACTCTGACAAAACAACAGAAGAAGCAATATTGGGACAATGGTTTATGATCCTGCTCATACCAAATTCAAGATAAAGTAGTCCAATAATGTTGCACTTATCTATGATCATGTGACGATTATATAGTAACACTGAACCATATCTGAGTGAGTGTCTTTTCAGTTTTTACATCATCCCTCTGCCTATTCCTTTGTACATGGCATACCAAAATTGAGACTATTTTAAATTTCACTAATGGAAATTATGTACCAAGCTACTGACACACTGATCATTTTGCTCTTGAGGTATCATAGCCAAGCAAGCAAAAGGTCACACACATTCCACAAACACCAACCAAATACGACTACACAGCTTTTCCCTTGTCATCTTATTTTTTATTAATCTTACTCTTGTCCATATTTGATAAATCTTTTCATCAAATTTCAAACTAATCCTCCTCATTTAATGTCTCCAAAAAATGACAATCCATGCATAGCATATAATGTAACAAACCTATACAGCACAGTCTGAGTATATGTTTGGTGCAAGCAGGGGAAAAAAGGTGAAAATCTTCACATCTCAACAACTGCTATCAGCTCAATAATACTAATTCTGTAAACCCTAGATTCTCCTGTGGTGTCATTTGGGCTCGCAAAGTGCACATAAATGGCCCAGGCAATGTTCCAAAATTTGTAATATGAATTCAATCTATTTACTTGAGATCTGGCTTCAACAATTATTGTTAAGTGCAAACTAAAGAAAAAGTGGCCCATTGTGCAAAACACTTGAAAAGCCCTACTGTGTAGACTATGCTGATTTCAAATTTCTCCAGTTATAATACCCAGTACATTTGGAGACAAACATTCATATCAAAACAACTTGAGACATTTTAACATGGCACTACTAAATTCAAAATCATTCCCCTTGAGATTCAGAAATGAATAAGATAAAATTATAAAGCCCATCACACACCAAACCACTTAACACATTTCAACTCAATTCAACCCTCGCAATTGGTAAAAGTCATAAAGAGTGCATAGATCAACAACTTAGAGCAACCATTTTTAGGCCAGTTTTAAGTCACGTCGCCCAGAGCCAGGAAAACTGAACGTGTTCAGTTTCTCGACTTAAAGTTGTGCAACCTCTTCATGGGGCTAATCAAGGCTACTTAGTGTTATAGTGTGCAGCAGTCTGTCATACAACTTGAAATGTGATGATGATTCATGACAGTCTAGATAAGTTGCAACGTGCAACGTCGTACAGAGTATGGCACACTTAACATTTTGCTCATGAGCTAATGCTTTAAAACTACAGACTTATGTTGACATGAATATTGTCTCCAAATGTATTTCTGAAGCCATGAAATGATAGGGAAGGGAATTTTAACAGTATTTTGAACACAACACCTGAAATGTATGATAGTTATACTGCAAATAAACCAACAAAACAATGATAACAAACCATAAACTGCAAAACGACTGACAAACAAAGCAAGACATACACCAAAAGCAGATAACGTCCACTACTCATAGTACCTGACAGAAAACCCTGCAAGCAGTTTGACTTGAAAGTCTTACCTGACCTGACTAAAGCTGACATCACAAAACTGAACAAAGCAATGATTGCTATGCCCATTTCACAATCTCCACTTCTTATATATAATCGCCCCACCCTTTTGAGGTAAAGAAAGTCCATTAATGGCATGGCCCCTATCATTTCAAAATAAGAAAGGCTAGGGGAGAAACTACCAAAGAGGGTATGATGAACAGCCAGTTACTGAATTTTTGGATAGCACCTCACTGTTAGAAAACTGTATGTAACCCCCTTTTTTGGGGGGGGGGCAGGGGTGGTGATATCTATTTGGAGGGCAATCCGAAACCTACACCAGTGTTTCCTGACAAGTAGAAAGAGCAGTGGACACAACATGCAAATAAAATGCATTTAGAAATATGAGATCCAACCTTTTATTCATTAAACAAACAAACAAACAAAAAAAAAGAAAAAAAATCAACACCACAAGTTTTTTGAAAACATTTTAAATATACATCATTTCTACTATATTTCACCATGTTTCTTTCACAATTCACAACAAGATGATGAAAGAATGAACTTGAGATAAGGGAAGGTGCCAAACTTCCCAAGTTTTCAAAGTAACAGGTTTTGGCTATACTTTTTGATGCTACTGATTTCTAATATATTCAGAATTTATAAATGTGAGTGGTTGCTGCATTGCATACCTAACCATCTCACTTATTTATTCTTTAAATGTCTACTTGGCTTTTGGACATGATGAGAACTATTGGAATAAAAGGGCACAATCTGCAGGCTATGAAAAAGCATTCACAATTTTATTACTGATCTGTATCCCTTCTACTCTGATATTAAGATATCACAACAGCTTTGTCTAGTTGTGTATATCTATCTAGACTGTTGTACATCTATCTAAAGCTCTGAACATCCATTTACCTTTGTTTATATCTAAAATGCAGATATACATGTACAGATGTACATATCTATGCACAACTACATGTATGTACAACTTATATATCTATGCATAGCTTTGTATATCTATGCATAGCTTTGTATATCTATGCATAGCTTTGTATATCTATGCATAGCTTTGTATATCTATGCATAGCTTTGTGTATCTATGTATATATCTATGTTCAGATGTGTATATCTATTTTCACAATCAAATGTCATGCTTTGAGTACAGAGAAAGAAACAAGGTGAAAATAGTCTAACTGTACTCTTGTAGCTGCTACAATGTGATCAGATGTGAGACACTGAATTGTACAGATCACCCACTAATTCAGTTTAATTCATCAATATTTTTCTTTAAATTTAGGAATATTTAATACGACTTGGTGTTAGTGGGAGCTACACAATTTCTGAGAGTCCCTAATTTCTTCACAAGTTAACAAAGATCCATAATGTCTGAGCAACAAAATGAATTTATTAAATTATAGTTTATGTGTAACTGACCGCAGCATGGCAGCCACAATGTATATCATTA
Organism: Holothuria leucospilota; assembly: GCA_029531755.1. Taxonomy (NCBI): domain Eukaryota; kingdom Metazoa; phylum Echinodermata; class Holothuroidea; order Aspidochirotida; family Holothuriidae; genus Holothuria; species Holothuria leucospilota. The sequence continues at coordinate 25,395,914 of CM055972.1, read as the reverse complement.
CTGTCTTAAATGCATTGTTACAAAAAACACTCGGAATAAAACCATTCTTCATAAATGATATTCATCAATTTTATGGTTTCACATAAAAATACCTGCTGATATCACTTACACAATCTGCTCACACTGTAAATTCATCTATACAGTTAACACCACCACACTCATTTCATGTCTCCTAATGACACTCACACTCTCTTCAAAATATTTACTTTTGAAAGGTCACAGACTTTTAAATATTTGCTCAAACACTAAATTATGACTGTACATCTGCTAATACAACCAACTGAAACTGCCACAATTCCATTTTACAGTTTCAGCTGACACAACTACCTTCACTAAAGATGCTTCCTCAAAACTACCTACCAGCAAATATGTCTGCCCACCCACCACAGCAGGTATAGTTTGTTTTGTCAAAAAACTCTAACACCCTACAGGATGCAAACAATACTTAATCTGTTGTCTTTATGTCTTCTCATTTTATAAATGTTTGTATATCTGTCTGTGTTCAATGAAGTATTCCTGTCCTTTTAGTACCTATACAAAGGGATCAATTAACCCTTTCACAGCCACCTACACAATATAACTTATCAGGTTAACGTATTGTTCACAGCCACTTATGTCCCAAACATACTGTGCTTAAAACGACCAAGCTAGCTATGAACATACCCTCAGGAATTAGTGTAGCCTTCTGTCTAGCTTCTTTGTGTAATTTGTATGGTCTGTGCTATGAAAAACTTTTTTGTGCTTTGAACTGGTGGTAATTTACATAGCAACAAAATGGCAGTGTCCTGGAGAAAGCCAGGCTTGGATACAAATTTGCAAATCAGCAGACAAAGCTCTAAGTGGTGGCTTGGAAGAAAACAACACGGAATTGATACAGATATGTGCCCAAACATGTTGGAAGGTTATTAGGGCTCACTAAATAGCTAAGATGATTTTTTGAGGCAAAATGTGCAACCTCAAGCTTAATCAAGATCTTGCATTAGTTCAGGGAGTGGTTCCTCAAATCAAAACAATCGACTGACATTTTTAGTTTATTTGTTAAGAATTGAGTTTAAGCAGTCCATACTAATACAGACATGTATTTTCTACATTTTTCATGTTTGTTTCAATCTCAAATTCTTGTCAGGTAACAATCTTAAATTTCAAATAGGTTGCCAATAGTTTCAAGAACTGTGTAAACCTAGCTGGCTGTACAGTAAGATGGCTGTGAAAGGGTTCAATTCTGACACCAAATTTTTTCTCCCTGTTCTTTTTGTTTTTTCCTGTATCGCTATTCTGTTGCCCAGACACTAAGTTATCCCCCTTAATTTCAAGTCCTACCATCATTAAAATTAATCCAAGTCACTCTTTTTTCATCAGTAATTATTCCTTCCATCACAGCAATATTATCGTCCTTTACGTGAGCAACCTAACAATCGAAGTCCATTGTTTAACACCTCTACACATCTCCACTAACCTCTCTCCCTGCAGAGCAACATCAAACATGTTCACACACACACAAACACACACACCAACTGGATAATGAGGAACATACCTTGGTAATAGGACTGATTCTCTTGTCAGGGGCCTTTGCCTCAAACTCTGGACGAATGTTCTCCTGTAGGAAGAAGGCAGATGAGACATGTGAAACAGTCCAAACCAGCAGATACCTTCAATACTCATACAGGTCTGGCCTCTGAACCACTTCCCCCCCCCCCCTTCCCAACTTTTTGTTATCAAATCACTGACAACCAGAATGCAAAAATGCATTGTGGTTTTGATGATACATGTTTCACTCCAAATAATGCCATGATGTCCCATTTCTTTCAGTCACTGGTCAAATGCTCTCTTGAAAAGTGGGAAAAATACAGCTTTGTGTTCATATTTGATCTTGGGAATTCTTGGGAAATTTTGCTTCTTAACCTCTGGTGATTCCAGATGACCTCTGAACTCCAACACAATCAATAGCCTAGGGTTCTTCCAGTCACCATACATCATCCACATACCAAGAATGAAATCTATCCAAGCTTCCTACCTTGAGATATAATGTTAACAAATTTTTCAGTTTGACCCCAGTGACCCCAAATGACCTTTGACCTCCACCAAAAAAAAATAGGATTCTTTCCACCACCATAAGGCATCCACATACTAAGCATGAACTCTATCCAAGCTTCCTACCTCGAGATGTCATGTTAACAAAGTTTTCCTAACTTGCCCCGGGTGACCCCAGATGACCTTTAACCTCCACCACAAACTATACGATTCTACCTCTGACCATAACATATCCACATACTATGTATGAAATCTATCCAAGCTTCCTACCTTGAGATATCATGTTAACAAGGTTTTCAGAGTTTGACCCCTGTGACCCCAGATGACCTTTGACCTCCACCAAAAACAACCGGGTTCTGCTTCTCCCCATAACGCATCCACATACTATGTATGAAATCTATCCAAGCTTCCTACCTTGAGATAGTGTTAACAAGGTTTTGAGAGTTCGACAACCGGTAACCCCAGATGACCTTTGACCTCCACCATAAACATAGTGTTCTTCCTCTTAATATGGGGCATCTATGCACCAAGTTGAGAACTGTCAGTTTCCCTTCTTGAGACATCGTGTTAAAGAGCTAAGTGTCACAAACACACGCACATACACATGCCATCCCGACTGCATAGGTTTCTCTTTCATTGAAACCAAAATCACAATGAAGTATCTTCTCATACTGTGAATGTCAACCATTATTTTCCATCCATTCTTAATGAACTAATAACTCTCTACCCTGATCGACCCACTTTTTACTCTGACTACTCAGCTCACCACCATGGCCTGCACCACTTTCCACCCTGACCTGTTCCCTTCTCTACTTTAACTTCTCTTCCCCTCCCCCCACCCTGAGCTGCCCATCTACCTTAGCAATAAAATATCACTCTCATCCTCTCCTATCTACATGATGCATAACTTGCCTCATTCTCTTCAAATCCAAAAAGGTCCCAATCATATGCAAGGCTGTTTTCACGCCTCTTCCAGAACTCACAGAACATGGTAGCTGAACAGAAAAAAAAATCCAGTCATAGAAATTTAGAACATAGTCCTGGCAGATATTTTGACATAACACTTGACAGATACTTAAAAAAGTTTACTGAAACATTTAATAAAACCTCTTAAACAAACATTACACTGGCTACATTCTGACCATTATCTATGTCAAAATGAAGTGATAATATTCATGAATAACTTTTGAGATAGAAAAACCAGAATGCAAAAATGCATTTAACGTTTCGATGATACATGTTCTATTCCAAATAATGCCATAATGTCCCATATCTTTCAGTCACTGATCAAATGCTGTGTTAACTTTTGTGTTCCTATTTAATCTTGGCAATTCTTGGGAAATTTTGCATTTTGACCTATGGTGACCCCAGATGACCTTTGACCTCCACCAAAAACAATAGGGTCCATCTTCTCACCACAATGCATCCACATACAAAGTATGAAATCTATCCAAGCTTTCTACCTTGAAATATCATGTTAACAAGGTTTTCAGTGTTTGACCCCGGTGACCCCAGATGACCTTTGACCTCCACCAAAAACAATACGGTTCATCTTCTCACTATAATGCATCAACATTCCAAGTATGAAATCTATCCATGCTGCTTAACTTGGAAATATCGTGTTAACAAGGTTTCAGTGTTTCCTCCCGGTGACCCCAGATGACCTTTGACCCCCACAAAAACAATAGGCTTCATCTTCTTACCATTACCATAATCCATCCACATACTACGTATGAAATACGTCCAAGCTTCCTAACTGGAGATATCGTGTTAACAAGGTTTTCACTGTTTGACCCCCAGTGACCCCAGATGACCTTTGACCTCCACCAAAAACACTAGGGTTCTTCCTCTGAACATGGGGCATCTATGTACCAAGTTTGAGAATTGTCAGAGTTTCCTTTCTAGAGATATTGTGTTAACCAGCAAAGTGTCACAAACATATACACACACATACATACATACATACACACGCCATCATGAATGCATAGGGTTTCTCTTATCATCGAAACCAAAAATAGAAGACTGCTCGAGTTTGTAAAACGAACCAAAAATGACTATAATCAGCAGAATAAAACACAACTCACCCCACAAGGACATAAAACAGGCGAAGAACACCGTAGCACCATTATCGAACAGGTATGTCAGCTAAAAACATAAACATGCATAAAATGTCAGAAACTGTCATATGTATATTCTTCGTAGTTTTGCCAGTGACACCTATGCTCCCCACCAGAATGAAACATACATGCTCTTAGGGAGTGAATGCAAAAGCCCAAGTTGATCATCTACCACATTTCATATTCACACAGAAACTTCAAAACAACCACAATTGAGCATCCCCCCCCCCCCTCATAACAAGCCCCTCCTCTTCATAACAAGCACCCTTTCTTTACGTCTAATATTTCAGAGAAGCAAAAGAAAGGGGAAGATTATCATCTGCTTTGGGAACCCCAGCACAAAATGATACCTTAAGTAACAGATGCTATCTTACCTTGGAGTAGAAACAACTTGACCATAAATGCCAGTAGTCACACCGTTCATTACAAAGGGGACACATGATTATACTGCCAACACCTTCCTCGTCACAAATCTCAGCCCTGTAGTGAGAAGGAAAACAAATAAAAACATGTCCAGCTGGAAGTAACGTATGTTTCCTCATAGTACAGGCATGTAAAACCATAGGCATAGGAGGATGTTCAAGACTGGGGGGGGGGGACTGATCGTTGTTTCGGATCGCCATCCTGGGGAGGGGTCTTATATGCAATTATTTGGCGCAATATTTACGGACAAATTTTAGGTGCATTACTGCAAATTTTTAACATTTCTTACAGGGGAAACAAATAAGGAGTTTTCATCCTTGGCTTGAAGGGGGAGGCATAATTCCACCCCACCACATTTTTGACTCAGCCCCCCAGTTCCTATGCCTATGAGTAAAACACTGACAAATGATGGCACAGACCTTTCTACAGAGATTCCAATATATATACATGTATGTTTTTTTTTGTTTTTTTTTTTTATTTTATCATTGCAAGCAGTACTGAGGCAGTGCTGATGCAATCCTTATGCCAGACTTTCTATCTTTGTAAACCTCCCCCTTCCACTCATCAAATTCTCCATGGGACTTGCTCACACACACACAACAGACACAATGAGCATTATTTGAAAATAGTACTTGATTCTTCAACACAACTTAAATACACACAACTTACACTTTGATGTTAGATCCAAGAGTGATGCATCCCCACAGGAAGGCAGCCACACCAAAAATGGCTGCATACGTCAACATAACTGTGTAGTAGCCAAGCCATGAAAAGTAGATACCAATCTTTTCACCAAAGTAACTCCTGTAAAAATGGAAGATCAAATGCAAAGGGAAAAATTAAAGACATGAATTTGAAATCCAGTCTCGTACTATGATGTTACTCTTATGATGACTGCTAATATTCCGAAAGTTTTACCTATGATGAAGCTTAACCATGACGACCTTTGCAGGATATGTAGCACCATATATTACTGTGTCAGTAAGGACATCAGCAACTCTGTTATATTATCATGCAAAAGTATGAACTGTACACAGGACACTTCTGAAGCCAAAGCTACATGTGAACTAAAGTTAAGGATGAGCATCATACACCAGATGTAATTCTTGACAGCCAGTGAGTGGTTAAGAAAGAAATGTTCCCCCATAACATTTTAGGTCCTAAACAGATCTTCTACAATATAAGATTTTAAATTAAGTTCCCTGCTACCTCTTACTGCTATCAATATATTCATCAATATGGCAAAAACATCACTGGCAATCAATGTCTATCTTCCATGCATGTATTTTTTAGCCAGAAGTGCAAAATACCTGCTAAGGGCTTCATGTATGGTTTTTAAACCTAACAATGAAGATTTGATCAAACTACACATGTACCTGATCAGATCCAAAGGTTGCTGCTTGTAAAACTTCTTTGGGCTGGCCCATTCTTCATACAGGAGCTGTAATTACACACAAATAACTTTATTTCCAAGAACAATACTCTAAAACATCCAGACTGTCCCTAAACATCTACTGCACATCACCAATACGACTACATAGCTATGGCCTGAAAGAAACACTAATGAGACACACATTTTAAAAAGCCTCTTTTTACTGGTCTTCAATTTTCCCTAACAAAACAAAGTCTTCTGAACCCCAAACTAGCAGCCCCCCCCCCCCATACACACATGCATGTGCCTACCACTAATTTCCAAACACTATTTAAGGTGACACTTAATAAGGCTTTTTTGAGGATATACTGATATGAATGTTGCTTTCTGCTGCTCCTTCCTTGTTTCTCATTATGGTCATTTATTAACTTACATGGCGGTCATTGAGTGGTCCATGGGTGAGAAGTGAGTGCTCACTCTTCCAGTCTCCGTCATGAAGGGGATACGCTGCTATAAAGCTACCATTGGCAATCATGTGAGGGTAGCCTTAACAAAGCAATGAAAAGAAGTGATAAAGTTATACCATCTATTTTACCAATACCATCTTCACTTCTTGTCTTTTTAAGGAGATATCATAACAATGCAAATGTGCCAACATAGGCCTTCAATGAATTAAGGAACAGTAATTGGCTTAAGGTTGCACAAAACGTCCAGACAGTACTTCAAGGATTATACACATTATCAAATAATCACTACATTTTGTACAATTTTAGTAGTCTGAAACAAAACAGACTGTCAAACACTATGTCTGTAGTAGCCGTAACACTACTAGGCTACTAGCAGTTCAAACCCTTCCAAAAAAAAACTTCCAAGTCCTTCCCTAAATCTAACAAATTATGCCTGGGTCTATTTTCCTGCATGGTGTGAACTTGTGTAAGACCAAACATTATCACCAAATCTTCCCCAATTTTGTCCTGTATCTTTATCCATAAAATTTCCCTTTAAAGAGGGATTTGCATCACCCCAAGTACGACTTTTACTTGGTGGTAAGCCCCGCCCATACTTGTCTTTACTACTCCTCCTTGTGCAGACACAAACAGTTCACTGCTCAAGGCCACAAATCCTGGTGAGTATAAAAGACCCCATGTGTAATCAAAACATTCTCTGTGCATGCTGTGTAATATGAGCTGTTCTGCATCTTTTGAATTTTGTAACTCTGGTGTCAATCAAAGAGTAGTCACCAAATGAGACTTTTGCTTACCCCAACTAAAAGTCATACTTGAGAATTAAAATATTGGTATTGGCAATACTACTTGTATACAGGTGCAACACTAGAGCGCAACTCTTTAGGACACTGAAACTGAATTAACCTGCCAGCTTGCTTATCCATTCATTTACAAAAGAAATATTAAATAATAAGTGACACCTTTTCTGTGTTTATTAATATTACCTATGCTCATGATAATGAAAACAATGGACACCTCTTACCAAATTTGGTCTTGTCATCTGGATCATAGCGACACTTCTCCAAAATTTCATGAACCTTTGGACGAAAGAATTTATCTGTTATGACCATTCAGAATACAATGCTCTGTACAGCATGCTATGGCAAAGTTGACTGCACTAAGTATTTTTTCTTTTATTGCTATAAGGGATAATCAGTCACCCCAATATACTTTAAACTCCATACAGAGCAATCATTTTGCTTTCTCTACAAAAATTCTCTGACTACTAAATTTAACAAAATTTCAATATTAAATCTTCATCTGACTGGACCTAGAGCACTGTAGAATTTGGCCAGCAGCAGACAAACACGAGGAGGGAATCAGAGCACAGTAAAACTGAAACTTTAAGAAAAGCAAGGTAAAGCACACAAACAATATCCATATTAGCATAAAGCTGGGACAGAGGTGAGAAAAGACACTGCACACATTAAATACAAGCTGTAACTGTATAATTTTGACAGGTTGCATACATCATTTCAGAACATGAAAATCAACCACTTGCCAAGGACCAATAACAGTTTCTAGTAGGGGTTTTGGACGATTTCTTGTGGGAGGGGGGGGGCAGTATTTTGAAACATTTCATTAAATTTTACATGATAAAAAGTTGGTATAAAAACATTACAATGTTCCTAGTTTAATGCTCCTTACATAAAAGTGAGGGACTTTTTAATGATCAGCAAGTAAAAAAAGCAAATTAAGCACTTCCAGGGGTTTAAGAAGGATCTATACAAATTGAGGCCCCTTCAAGATTTTCAAGGCTATGTACAATCCCTGAATGGAAACCAGTCATCTGTAGTTCAAAGTACACTTACAATCCTTCCACGAGTGGCAGTGGAAAAGAATGTGTCCCTGCTCTCCATAATGAACCTGGAATGAAATATAAATAAGGTGGCACTGAACTCAAAGACTCAACTAGGAGGAAATCAGATAGCAGACAACTGTGAATGCCATAAGTGCAAAACACAAAATATATACCACGGGAACGATTCCTCTCACAAGACTCAACTTTTCTCAACAACAATTCCCAACAACAACCAAGTATTGGGAAGGATAAATCCAAAGATGAACGAAAGATACTAAGCTGCTTGTGTTTGCCACAGAATGATTCTAGCAGTTCATAAACAGAAGCAAAAATGCATTTGAGAGAAAAATTTGTTGTTAACAGATTTCTAAATGACCCAAATTAATATCATTAAGGATAATAGCTTGGACTTCAGGACTAATAAATTAACACAGAAGAGATCTCATATATAAATGAACATAGGAGAGATGTCCATTTCCAAACACTAATGACACCTCACAGAATACTGTGTACAAACACCTTTTTTCATTTTACAGTATCAAATTCCTCACAAAGAAATCCATCCCCTTTGCTTCCACTCTATTGTGATGTAAACTTAACCTTCCATTCGTGACTAAATTTTCATTGTTTTCGATGGCACTGTAATACTGAAGTCAAAATTATATAAACACTCCTGATGACATTATTTATCAATGGACAAACCTATCAACTATTTACTATATTGTTTAAGCAAGAAGCTTTTCTCTTTCTTCTTCTGTTTTCCATCTTTTTTTTTTTTTATTTGTAATGTTAGCTGAATATCAGTTATTTTCCTTCTTGGATAGTGACCAACTAGAAAAGCGAAAACTTCCTGCTGGGTTTCTCTTTCCTTTGCATAACATCTAACTGTAAGTTGGATTACTTGGAAATCGAATGGCTAACTTTGTGAATACTGTTTTCTACAATCTGGAATTTTTGTTTTTTAAAAGAGAAAAAATATACTCAAATGAAAACATTCATTATGGTAACTGCAGAAAGTCTCTGCAAGAAATGCTTCCCTCAGGCAGTTTTCTTACTTCTGGAAATGGTCCTGGGACAAGCAGACAGAGAGAATGCACTTCCCCACCCATTTATTTTTACCCCAGATGTCTCAAAAATACCAGGAAGAAAACAAACAGATATCATCAAGGACTCCTTGCAGTGGCCAGTCACAGTTGGCAGGGCAGGGTTAACCAGATGAAGAGCTGTTTCTTCAATGGTCCTGGGAGATCTAAAGATTTATCCCCAGGTGGTGCTTGAGGTTAACCCTCACAGAAAGCTGCATCATAACAGACCTTTCCACGACAACTCATGTAGCGCATTTAGATTCAACATATTCCAGCTGAAAAACTATTTTTGAGCAGGAGAAATAATCCTTGGACCCTCACCCAGATCTTGCCCATGAGCTAGTTCACTTTAACTAAGGGATGGTTCATTTTTGAGCTTTCTGTTGTGACTGATGGAGTGTGTTGTTCTCAATGTCATAGGTTGTGAAAATTTGACAAGATGGTCCAAAACAAGATGCACTTCATGAACCATGAAATAAACTTGCACACTTTAATTTGGCCAAAATTTTTCCACACCAGCAGGAAATGGGCCTGCTGCTGTACCCTGGGTGAGGTCATGATTAGTATCAGATGGCAAAAGAAAAGGAAAAAAAAATAATCTTGCTGTACTTACTCTGCCTCTCTGTCTCGAACAAATGCCAGAGTAAAGTAATTGGGTTCTGGCTTGATGAAATCTTCACTGAGAGCAAAAGGGTTTGGGAGTTTCCGCAAACATGACCAAATACTAGCTGGTTCCTCAATGTCATTCTCCTGTAAGGAATAATATTTTAAATCCATGTTTATGAAAAGCATGCATCTTTCGGGGAGTTTCCCTAACAAGTTTCCATCACCACATCTGATGTACAAAATGTGAGATATGAAAGTGAGTCCTTCCTGGTCATGTATTTTGAAAAAAGGCACACTTTCTATAGCCACATAATAATGCACAGCATAATGGGTATTAAAGTGTTTTTGCTTTTGGTGTGAACTGAAGCCTTTCAATTTGCTCTGTTAACCAAATCATGCATATAGAGAGGTACTTTTGATGTCAAATATATGAACACTTGAAGGCTACAGTCCTCTGCCCATAAGGGTGCCATGTCCTGTTATCCTACTGGGTTGTAGTAGTATGTTCTACACTTCTCTTTGTATGAATACCCAATGTAACCATTTCAGCCAAATAGAACAACCCAAGACCCCAAAATTGACCCACGATGACCTTTTGTGCATTTTTACTTCATATAACACAAAGGGAACCAAGCATACAATCTTGGTTAATGTACTTGAGATACACAACACCTCTACAGCTTTTACAACAGGAGATCACAGATATGCACTAAACTCACATAAAACTAACTGCCATGTAGACCTGGCATTACATTATATAGTAATGTACTTAAACAAGTTTAACCTTCAACTCTTGCAAGCTAAGACACTCAATCATCCAAACCTTGACCACTTGAAAGTGACATCACATTTGGCAGACTATTATTGGTGAATAAACCTTTGAGACTCCAAACTGGCAAAATAACGGACGAGGCGAAGCCAAGTCCATTATTTTGCCAAATATGGAGTCAAGAAGGTTTATGAGACTAAAATAGTCCAACAAACGTGGTATTTTCCTATTCTACCATGAAAATGTGTGAAACAATTCATTTTTATCAGTTTTTACGTTTACAGACCGTGTGTTGTGGAATAACATGTCAGTGTTTAACCAATCGGAATGCAGGATTCTCAATAATGGATTGCTACAGGTGGGAGGATACATTTTAACATGCCCAATAAACTCAGTTCACCCTCTGTGTATTGTGAACTTAGAGTCAATTCTACATGATTACAAACTTTCAAAGACAGTCTTTGGTTTTTTCCATCCTGAGGTTCTTTTTGGACCTTTGATATGAAAAAGTGAATTCCCACTGCATGTTTGTGCAATAATGTGAATTGAATCATAATACAAAGTCGCTTTTTCCCAAAGGATATAACAGAAATGCTGGTGAAAATAGCCTCATTAGATTATTTCTTGTTCTTATTTCTTGTAACTCATCAAATATGCAGTTAAGAATCTCTAAAAGCAACACATGTTGTACTGCTTTCCCTAATGTGTGGTACAAAAAGTACTGAGAGACATATAAAAGGAATCGGCTAATGGGTAAAACTTAAAAGTTGCCATGGCAATGTTAAAGGAGCAAGCACATACCTTTGTTGGCATTTTAATCTTCATCTCCTCAGCATAACGAGCAAGGACGTCCCATGGGGCATGGAGTTTGACGAATATGACTTTATCTTCTTCCTGTGAGCAAAAAACCACATGAAAGTTTCAGTCAGCTAAGCAAATATGAAGTTGGGAACAAATTACTTCAGCAGGCAAAAGCCTTTCTAAATCTTTTTGGGAGACTTATTTTTAGATAATGCAACTAGTGGATATTTACCATAAGTTCACTTCCAGCACTGGTGTAAACTGAAAACCCTCATTCCCCCACAACTTTGGAAAATGTCATTCACACATCTTTTCAACTATAAAGGCATCTAACAGGATAAAATTCTAGGTTAAATTGCCACCTTTGGTTAGAAATTAAAAGCATAGCATCTCTTCCTTACAAAGCAACTATTAACAGCACAGAACATAATCTTCACTTCTTCTCAGTTTTCACTTGAATTTAAGTGATCCTTGTCATTATTCACTTATATTTATGTATGCCCTGTACAAAAGTATGCCTCTCTCAGGTACACATCAGTCCCATATGACAGACCATACAAAAATTTTGAAATCAGATTGCCTAAAATATGAAGAATTATCCATAAAAAGCAAACAATTTTCTATGAAAATTTAGTACTAAATCAGACCACCTGTAATATCATTCATCGAATCCACACTGTCATTACATGACTGGTTCCTTTCTTTCAAAAATACAAATACCAAATTTATGCAGTCTTATCCCCTTCAAAATTAATGTCTGAAAAGACCAATAATTTGGAAAGTAGTTCATAATTAAAACAAGTGTACATATAGGTCCTTCCGGCCTACGGTCATGCTGAAAGACTTTGTCACAAGTCCATTTTTGACAAGGAGCAACCCTCTCTCTTAAAATACAGATGGGTGGCATATGTTTCAATAATGAAAGGTGTGATAATCTTGTATATGTCAAAAACATATTTTGTTTTCTCCTTCAAAAGAGAATAATTAGAGCCAGTAACAAACCAATCACTACAATTCTGCTGCATGGGATTCTGGGATATTACACAACATGGCCGTGATGAATGGTTATGAACAGAGAACACAACCTTCCTAATATTTACCATACTTGACATTAAGCATGAGAGCTGTATGAATGGAATGAATATGATACAGTACAATTCTGAATATCTTATTTCGGACAGGGTTGTATTTCAAAACACCTTTTGGCACTGATAGAAATACTTTCACTTGCATTTTGAAGTATTTGCTGGGAACTGTAATCTCAAATGATAAATTGAAGACACCCTATAGCTCGTATCTTCACTGCAAATCTTTCAAATCATGTAAATCTATTCAAATATCACACATAACTTGCTTGATAATTTTACCAAAACATGTAGGTCATCTAGCATGGGTTAGAGGAGAGTGGTTTATACAAGAATTGCTCTGATGACAAGTACTTATTTGGGACTATAGGGTTTACCTGAAAATTATAAGGGGTATGCCTACTATCCATTATCCTCTTCCCCAGTGTGGAAAGTTCTAAATATATCAATACTATTGCAAATTTCAGTAAGACACCTGTTGTCTATAACAAAGGGCTGGTCACCTCTACAGTCAAGAAGACTGCCTGTTGAAAAGATATATCATCTGTATTGTTCTAAATAGTCAAAACAACATTTGGTATACTTGCCTACACTGTACGAAATGCTCATTAAATTAAGTTTGACTTTGGCTAAATATCAACTGGGCTCTTCTCAGACCTCAAATGGGTAGAAAATGTATAAAATTTTACACTTCTTTGGAATGAAAAGCCTCTTTCATTATTACCCGTTTAATAATACAAATATTGTCAGACGATTAAAACTACCATACATAAATTAGTATGAGGGTTATGTACATCACATCTGATTCATATCTGGGTGACACTCAAACTGTCCACAATACTTTCATTTTCTTTGTAACTAAGAAGTAATCTTCCATTAATTAACAATTCAGTTATAAAAATATTGTCACATTCTACAAAACAACCATACATAAAATTAGTGCAAGGAGTTATGGTACGTTAAGTTGGAGCAGCTTCAAATGTTTCTATTTCCTTTAGTAACATGAAGGTATTTTTCATTGTTTTAACAATTCAGAGCACAAAATATTGTTACATGATTAAAAACCAACCAACCAGCTAATAAGTACATCGATTATGGTTATTGAAACTACGTAACTTTTAATTTTTTTTGTATCTTTAATACCAGCAAGTTATCATAGGTGCAGGGAGCTGTTCCAGACTGGGGGGATGACCGTTGTTTTGGATCGCCGTCCTGGGCAAGGGGTGTAGAAAGAGTGGGTGCCCTCTCCCCTTTGGAAAATTTTTGAATATTCGAGGTTCCTTAGGTGCAATTTGGTGTAAAAATTTTGGTCAAGTTTTAAGGTATATTACTGCAAATTTCTGACATTTCATACTGAGGAAACAACAAAGGGGTTTTCGTCTTTAGGTTGAGGGGAGGGCGGAAGCATAGTTCTGCCCCATCACATTTTTGACTGGGGGGCAGCCCCCCTGCTTCCTACACCTATGCAAGTTTTCCTTCTTTATCACTTAAGTGAAAAAAAATTCTCCAAGATTAAGAACAGCGATACAAAAACATGTTAATGAGGAGGGTGGTATGTTAATTCAAACCTGAGGTACCTACATCTGCCCTTCCGTCTAAAATGTTTTCATTTCCTTTGAAAAGAATTATATTTCACTTATTAACCACTCACCAACGAAAATGTTTTCACATATTTAGAACCAACCATACTGTACATGTACCTAATACAAGCGGTTGTACTACTTCAAATTTGGGGTCAATAAATTTGTTATTTAACTGTGTACACTGTTTTCATTTCCTTTGGAAACAGATTCTGAAATTTGATCGCAAAAGATGGACATGTTGACCAATTAATGAAATGAAGCTTCCTGCTTAAATTTTTATTGCAGGAAGCAGTTCACATAATATCACCTGCTACTTTCATTTTTGAAGTTAATAATTAGATTTTTTTTCTAGAATTTAGATATTTCCTAAACGTCTAAAGCTATTTATTGATATACCTCCACCACTATATAAAGATAACTGAAACTGAACCTGATTCTTTCTTTCTGAGCGTAACAAAACAGTTCATATTACATAAATATTCATAAAACAGGTTAAAGTACCCTTACTTCATTAACAGCAGAAAATTTGCTATATATAGGCATAGTATATACTCCTTTTGAGGTAAACATATCAAAATTTCAGGCTAGATCAGCCCCTCAACTGACTCATAGCCCCAGATGCGCATGGTTATCAAGATTGAAGAATTCACCCAACTTGGTCAAGAGTCAGCAGGTAAATGAACTTGTCTCCTTCCTTTCTAACTACTACATATACGCACAACATCTACTCTATTTCAGCCCATTTTGGTCTTGTTTAGAACAGTAAACTCTCTGTTCCCTGCATTCCTATGAAACCTAACAGCTGCTTAGTCTTAATATGTCTCCAACACAATGGCTCTCTTAGAGATGACACTTACAACAATACTTTTAATTATCAGGTTAACAGGTTTAAGTTTGTCTATAATTCCATGGAAGAATTTCCCTTGAAGCCTTACACAAGCCATTACTAAAAGGTTAAAACATCTTGCAAGGTCAATAATAATGCATCACAAATCATCACATAAAATATCAGGACCATGAATAACATCCAAGCCAATTTTTCGAGTTGAACACCATACAGCCGATAACTGCACACTGCATGGTGACAGCTCAACAGCTAGTAAAGGGATTCATGAATATCTTGCAAGCTACTGTAAAAATAACACTGTTAATTTTACTAATACACCTGTAGAAAACAGCTTAGTACACCAAAGCTTCCGGTTCTTATTCTGTTACTTGCATTTTGGGGTATATTGCTTGCCAGGGCTCGAAATAAGCTTGAAAAAGGGCACTGTCAAAATGAGCAAATTGGCTGTCAGTCTATGTTATTTCATAGGACATTGACTAAGGGGCACCACGGCCATCAGTAAGGGCCTGACAGCCATGGCTGCCGGTTATTTTGAGCCCTGGCTTGCATCTTAGGATACAATTTAAGGTAAAGCAATATATATTGTACATTTTAAAACCATAATCCCAGGTTTTGAACCATACCATGACAATCCCAGCTTGATGGGGCTTCTTCTCAGAATTACTATTTGTCCTTGCCAAAAGCACTAAGTTTCAACCTTATGAAGTTTAAAAGTCTCTTCAAAGAAGAAGGCTGGTTTCAGAATAAGAAAGCAGTTTTACCAAGCGGGGAAGCAAGTATGTTGGCAGTACTAGGGGCAGTTGTATGTTGGCTGTGCTGCAGGCAGTTGTGTGCATCTAAGCTTTCACTCTATTCCCTACTACTCCCTGCTACAGGCCACAAATTTGGCAAGTAGTTCCAACCAAAACCATGGTGGACTCAATTGTTATGGCCTAAGCATCTAAACAGCATAAAATACCCATTAATGCTAAAGTTCTATAAACAGCCAACTGATCAGCTGGTCCCATATCCAATGTTTTGCAGTTTTTGAAACTTACATTCCAATGTTATTTTTTGCCAACCTACATTCCAATGGCAATTTTTTTTTTGTTTCTTTTTGTTTTTTCTTGTCAAATTAGGGAGACATAAGTTTACCACAAATTGACAACTTACTGAACTGGTGACCAGTCTGATAACATTTGATACAATTTGCTAACAATACCTTTTTGTTATGACTGTGATGTACAATTGTGTTCATACAGAGACTTAAACCAGAAAATGTATGAAACTATTCTTTTAAACATCTGTACTAGCTGAATCAATGAAACTGTTCTCCCCACTGCAGATGTACTATTAACTGATCATGATGTCCAATGTTCACTTGAACCTAAATCAATGCATTCTATGAATTCAGAGGAGTGTCAAAAAATAATTCAGTGGACTCCTTGAATCTATCAGAATATTGAACCCTTTGCTACTGAAAGCTTGCCAGGGACTTACTGCGGGTAAGTGGGGATTACAAATGTAAATAGGAGGTAATGAGATGCGAAGTAGATTCACAGGATTCCTGACATTATGTAACTATTAAAGCTGTTTTACCATCATCATTTTAGACCAAAATCAAACCATTTACATCTTAAATGAAATTTGAACACTTCTGAAGCACTTTCTACTCTAGTTTTTCCTTTTTTTCACTATGTGGAACTAAGCTTTTTTTTATGCTACATGCCTGGCAGACCACTTCTTACACTTACTTGAAAACATGAGGCAAGAACCATACCGACTCCTCAGGTTTGAAAAAGCATTAATTTGGGGGAAAATTGTAAGCATGAGTGGGCAACAAGTGCTTGAAATGTGCAAAAGTAGTATGAACTGTTTTGTGCAACAAACACTTTAAAGAATGCTCATTAATGTTTCAATGACCAGCGGCTATTAGGAATGGCAATAGAAGCATCTAGAACCTTGACTTACTTCCATACGTCTGTATGTGGAAGACTCCTGCTGTACATACACAAAACAAACACTTAACAATTGAAATATTTGAGTGATTTTAGCAAAATTCAAATCGTCACTTTTTAGACACAGGCTTATAAACTTGGATGATTTTTAGCTGTTGCACATCTTTTAAAAAAACATGTGGCATTTACCACTGAAGCAAAAGTCTCTTTGAACTTGCAATACATAGAAAGCAAACTTACACAAACCTAATGAAAATATAATATTAGTGACTAATGACATACACTTAGCAGTTGTCATGGTAACATTAAAGACAATGGTGATGGAATATGAAAGCTTCCGTTCTTAACCTTCTGTCTGATACATCAATTTTTCTAAAATATATTCCGACTATATCCTCACCACAGTTAATATCCAAGAAATTCCAGTCAAATGTTAAAGTGGGATACGTACCCAAAAGTAACGTCCAATATGTGTCATAGTTCAAATAACAAAGAAAGGCATGATGGGTCTTCTTCAACAGCTCAATATTTTTTCTAGAAAACTCTTAGAAGGTTCAAGTAATTCTTAACTGTACAAACCTTAGTTAAAAGCAACAAAAGCTGGCTCTTAACACTTCACATAAATGAAAACTAAAACATTTTTTTTTCTTCAGAGTGCCTTATAAGCAAGTATCAAGCCTCAGAACTTTACCCCTATCAGCTTGAGACATACAGCCTTGATGGAGGATTACCAAGTACCAACACCTGACATTAAGGTTACAAGAAACAAGCATGCACCTAAAACTTCAGTTTTTGCCCAAAAGTATTTTGGGGGTTAGTTAAATTTCAAGAGAAATACCACAATGCCAGGAGTTCTATGTCATGCTGTTATTATTTCAACATCTCAGTATGCCATGCTGTAAACAACTTTGAGCTGTCTGCACCTTACTCTGTAGTGTGCTGACTCCTTGGCAAAAGAAAGCCTGTCCGTAGTCTACTAATATAACTTCCCTTCCTTGTGCCTATAATGCACTTACCACAGCAAACAAGTCCATTATTCATTTAATCTATTCTTCAGACATTTTCACTAACACAACAGAGTGTGCTTGTCTAAATATACTTTCTCGTTTTGCACCCTTTACTGTAAACATGCACTTGTTATAAGGGGTGGGGTTACTGTCATCATTATATTCTTACTAAATGATTAGAGGGTGGGGATTAAACCATGCATTCATCTCATCTATCCATCATGTTAAAGGATGTTAAAAGCAGTTACTCCATACCTTATTGTAATACATTCTTTTCTGACACTTTTTTAAGAAACTTATCATAACACTTTTATGATTCTGTCTTTTTAAAAAGTCCAGAATGATATATGACTCTTACATATCTGTCATACATTTAAGAAACATTTCTAAAGACATACACTACTAGCAAGGATATAATTCAAAGAACACTGAGACCATAAACACACTGCAACCCAAGACATCCCTTGTCACATGAAAGATAGAAAATAACAGAATTAAATAAACACTGACTTTAAAGAACACAGCAAAGAATAAACATTTCATCAGATTACAAGATGTGCTCGATACAAAAAACTTGAATCAAATACTTTATTACAAGAAAATCTTACTCTCAGTTAGATACATTTCTATTACTCAGGTGCCACTGTCATTTCAAACTGCCCTCTTTCATATCTAGGGAGAGTATTCCCTTACCAAGGTTGGAAATTGCTCTTGACAGTGTTTGTGGTAGACTCCCCTAACATGACCAGAGTCATTTACAGTCTATTTCCAAATTGCAAGGTGTCAAAATGAACCAAAGAAATGCTGATAATTTTCACAGCTTTTGCTCAATTTATAGCATGTTTTAGGGAGGAGTCTATAATGTTATAAAAAATATAACACAACTGCAATGATGAAGAAATCCAAGTTGCCTTGCTTCTTAGATACTATCAGTAATACTTCTATTTATATATTCCTTCAGTTGGTTAAATTCTTCTTTGCACAGAAAAAAGGGTAAAGCTGTGTTCTATGCACAGACAGTTGGAAAGGCCTTTGAAAATTGATGCAGGAGAATGGCCTGTTGTAAAATACATTCCTCTTGTAATCTGATGAATTAAGACACCTCCTTAAGACAAAGAATTCATTCTTCCATTAATTCCACTCAATCTACATCTACTACTTAGCACTGACAGAGAATATGTTAGCCAGCAGAAGAGGAAAAAGAAACTCTAGAAATCTTGTTTTTATTTGTTTTCAAACTTTTTAACTGATCAGTGATTTCAAAATACAATCTCATTTCATCTCTGGCACATCATCCCCTTAGATTTGACTTTGGAGGTGACTGGATCACTCCCTAATGCAGTCAGTCACAGTCTCTGTAGGTCATTCAACAATAACAGAATATCTGATTTTTCGGCTTCTTACACTCAAATTTTTTTACACCTCTGGGATACTGGCTTGTAAAATTTGCACATCTTTTGTAAAGATGATCCACCATTTCTTTCATTTTAAATCACCACGACATTGAAATTTTCATCTGTTTTAGCAACCTCTTCTTTCAATTGAGGTGGAGTTTGTTGCTATGAGATGTATGGCACCTTTTTGTATTGGAACATTCCTGTACAGCACTAAGATGTAGGCCAATTTGGTATGAAGCCTTTACAGTTCACAAGTATTCTGTATTACCAAATGGTATGCTATAAGCAGTAACTTGTACAACCAAAAATATCTGATAATTCTCGTTGACACAAGAAATCATTGTTAGTCTCGATGGAATGGATATTGCTTATGGGATGGTCTCATGTTTATGAGACAGAATGAGTCAGAAACATGTGCAATGAATTTCTGGGAGGGAAATGTTATTAAAAGGAATGAAAAATGACAGAAGAAATAACAACATGGCACAAACAATGATGGTCATCTAAGGACACCTTACCTCTTCCTCACCTTCCAGGGCTGGAGTCTAATTATGGAGATGTCAAAATAGAATCACTCTCAGCATCACAATGCTTTTACAGATTAAAACATTGACCTGCTTCCTTCATCCATTTTAAAATCAAGGACTGTCCTATGTGTCTTTTAACATGTGTGGTATATGCAGCATTCACCTTTACATTAGATTACGTCACTAGAGAGGATGCAATTCTAGCTATTTATACACTTTTTTCCAATTTAAGGATGACAGTTCTAGTTTTTCATTTTTCTTCCAGAAGTGGTAAATCTAGGCTACAGCTTAAAAGGAGTGTGAAAATTCCTCTTGAGTGGCAGAAATTTCTACAATGGAATCTTTTTCTTGTTATAACATTGGAAATTGCTGCAAAATCCCCCTGTTCTTGCTATGCAGACCACAGACTTGTACAGTTTCCTTTAAGTATCTTGTATTTACTTTGGTTCAATACCAAGACACCTCACTACATATCTTTGATGTTTGCTCACAGAAAAGGATGTATCACAGATGCCTTCTAAAATTATCTTTCAAAATCTCCAAACAAATCAAGAATGACCCAAGAGACGGTGCACAACTGAAATGGGTTTTTTTGTTCTCTTTTGTTTTGAATTTTTTTTTTTTTTTTTTGGTGGTGTGTTGGTGGTGTTTCCAATTTGATTCCAAACTTATATTTCACAATTTATTGCAGTTTGGTTTATCTTTTATTTGCTTCTTCAGAAATTTTGAGGGAATTCTTTCTTAGTTACCATCAGGGCAACAGAAAATGAAAGGGAATAATCCCGAGCATTGTGATGTGACAGTGAACTAAATGTTTATCAGTTCATGCCAGTTTATGTACTTGGTATGCAATGAAAATCTAATTGCCATCTACCTTCATGCAGGGTCCTACAGTATCATTGTGCAAAAATAAATTTTGAAGACAATTTTAATGGAATTTTCTTGATGCTACAAAAGCAAAAGATGCGACATATGCATGAATGTTGTAGAATTCTTTTAAAGACCATTGCTTTTACATGGTTTATATTTGATCATTCTCTCCTTTGGTACTACTTGATACTACTTTTTGCTATGAACCTGTTGTTACACTAATGAAGCTACACTGAGAATATGGAGTTTTGATCTATATTATGTGTGTTAATCTATATCATGTTTGTAACATAGGAATGCTATACTTTGAGCCACTTACATGGACTTTCTTATGGCAAAATGAAATTACTTTATAGCTAAGCATTAATTCTACATTGTAGAGCAAGTCTGGACTGTGTCACTCTATTTATCACATTCAATGATGAATGCTGAGGAGAAAATTTTTCACCACTACATTAGCATTTTGTTATCAATTCCACAAAATAAACATCTCAAGAAGTAAGTCAAAAGCTGGGTCATAACAAAATGACGATGAGACCTGGTACACTTGCTTCCTACAACTAGAACTTTCAAAAAAAAAAAATGTTTACATCTTTGATAAAAAAAAATAAATACCTCAAATGCAAGGTATCCAATTTGTGATTGTAAGGTATCATTAATCTAATAAGCTATGCAATCAACCTTATAACAAAGTTAACTTATTCCTACAGCAGTCAACGCAGCACAAAACGACAATTAAGCCTCCTGATGAGAATACCCTTATACACTATTGTCTTCCCCTTTCAATTACCTTCTGTAAAGATTAATGTTTTTTTACTTAATAAAATGACCTTCAGGACATGTCCTCATAGGTAAGATGACAAAGAGGAAGTTGCGAATCAAAATTGACATTAAGTAGCTCTTTGGTTGATATCTCTTTGGTTGATATCACAATAGAGAAATGATCAAAGAAATGGCCTTTAGAATTACTTGCTCATCCTTTTGCTAACCTCTACTGTCGTTCTGCATCAACAATGAGCATCACCGAGCTACTCGGATGGAACTTCTTCCCTTACCTGCCAACTGTCTTGAAAATTTAGGCAGAGCAATAACATCAAAGTCTAACAGACCTTCTAGCATATAAGCACTCAATCCTTGCAATATCTTCCAATTACAAGTCAGGGCACTCAAGTCATTGTTTCATTTAAAAGGATGATGTAAGCAGAAATTGACTAATACACTACAAGTTATGCTTCATAGATCAACCATATGATTACAGTGCCTTTGGAACACCACTAACTTATAACAGAATATTCATCACTGTCAGAATTGTGAAAAACATGACTAAAAGATCCCCATCACAGACGAGCCATTCAGATGTGGTATGATCAATTCTATATACCTGATATTAGTACAAATGAGTGCAAGTTACATGAATATGTACTCCCTAACATCCATACTTACAGAATTTGGAGCAGCCTACAGTCACAAATTAAAGTCACGGTATGAAAGGTTGTTTGATATCATCATGGTAAGAGCATCATGGAAAAGGAAGGAAAGAAAGAGAAAGACACTTGTTATTCTCAAATTCTATTATAAGTTCAGAGAAGAAGTATGTATTTTAACATTGCCACTGTATGCACAATAAAGTAATTAACGCACAATTAGGTAATTAAGAATCAATCTTGTAGTATGCTTTTAGTAGCTGTTGTACTTTTAAGTTAATGTCATGGGGAACCCATACTTTTCAGTCCTTTTAATAACACTCAAAATGTACTGCCTAAGAGCATCATGGAGAAGGAGAGAAGGGGAAAAAAAAAGACACTAGCTATTCTCACATTCTATTATAAATTCACAAAAGAAGTATATTTTAACATTACCACTAACACGTCACTTTGCAATTCACTTCAAAACTCTGAGTACTTGATCAGTAGAAAGACTTCACAGTGCTACTATACAAATGAATAAATCATTCAAAAGAATTTAGTCTATAGCAACTAAGAGAGGGGCGATGGAGATTATAACAACTACATCTTATCACTTAGAAAGTTTTTGTCTGTCACAACACTACCATAGTACCCAGCTTAAGAAAGATTCCCTCTAGTGTATATTTTTTGGAGTCATGTTCACCAAAGCAAGGCCTACACCATGGACTGCAGCTATACAAGCTACATCTGGACTGAAAACTTCCACAGAGATTGCACAAACTCTCCTACTACAGAGGCTTTTATGTTTTTTTTCTTTTTAAAAAAAATCACCAAAAAGGACTGGATGCACAACTAAGTAATTAAGAATCAATTTTGCCATATGCTTTTAGCAGCTGTTGTACTTTTAGGTTAATGTCAGGGGAACCCATACTTTTTCAGTCCCTTTAAGAACACTCAAAATCTATTGCCATATATTTCAGTTGCCTCGAGAGTAATCATTCAATAAAGCAAGGGGAGGCCCACTTCCTTCTTCTAAGGGTAAAGAAAGGAAACCCTAGTTTGAGGCATTTCCTTGACAAAATTCAATAAAGAAAACTAAGCAGTTGGCCAACTAACTGACTCACAGTAACAACCTTTTGAAGGATTCAAAATAAGGTTACCACTTAGCATGCACCGGTCATAGTTCAACATTACCTTTGAAGATACAGTTCTTTAAGTCAATCATTAATTACTTGTTATCAATTAATCTAGAAAACCAAACAAAGTCAGATGTGACAAACAATGCAGAAGAAGATGACAGCATTAAAGTGAAATTTAAGTTATGTTTGTGTGTTAATATATATGCTCTCACAACCCACCATTTTAAAATCATCAGTTGGGCAATAATGCACATATTGACCAACCTAATGTACTGGTCTCCTTCCAGACAGCTGATCATGTGAGAACAGGGTTTGACATACTATATATGCAGTAGGTGTGCTAAGGGGATATCCTCCATGCCAAGACCTTTTTCCATGTAAAATCAGAAATCTTTCTGCAGCTAGAATCAGCTGACCAGCTGGGCCCTTGCCGTGAACCCAAGTTTCCTCATCTCTAAACTACTCTCTCAGGGCTTGAAGTAAGAAAAGGTAGAAAGGGCAAGGGCAAACAGCCTTCTTTTGGCAGAAATTTGTCAGGGCACCTAGGCCAAGCAGGAAGGAAGTCAAGGCCAAAACTTGTAAACTAAACAACACCATACAGAAATTAAACAGGTCATTATGGCCTTTTGATATTGGTAATTTTGGAGGGGCATAAAGGCAAAGTTGGTGGGGCCAGAATGTCATGGCCTCCTGAGACTCCAGTTATTTTATATCCTGTACACTTTTTCAGTGGCTAAGTACACAACAACTTATTTTCTTTTCCAACCTCTTCCATCTCCAGTCCTTCTTCCTTGAGGTTGTTGAAATATTCCCTCCGCCTCCTCTCCCTCTTCTGTTCATCTTCTCCTTCCTTCGTCTCCCTCTTGTAAGCTATGATGTAGTCAATCTTACGGACCCCATCAGTGAAGTACTGGTCAACAGTAGCATCGCTATTTTCAGGCTTCTTTGCTGGAGACTAAACGGACCAAAAACACAGCATTCAGAAATAACATCGAACTGGTCAACAGCCGACAAAAGAAGATTTACTCTAACAATCTCAAACTACAGTCAGTACTTCACTCACATTTCACATAATGTAACATGCATGGTTCCATCTTGTGTAACACGATCAGTTTTACCACTTCCTTTACACTCCACAAAAATATTACATAATATTACATGCACGTAACTCTCCAGTTTATAATACCATTTCTCAACTTCTACCTTTACATGCATAATGTGACCACATAATTGTAGTATGTATTATGTGTTTAACTATCATGTACTGTTCTTTGTGTTAATACTAAGAGTTGCAAATCACTGCACTATGTGGTCAAGTCAGTTAACAGCTGGTTTGGTATTTTTTTTTTTTTTTTTTTGGCTTTTTTTCCAGTCTCTGCATGTCTTACACTGCATCACCAAAAACTTCTCTATGACTTCTCTCAAATGATTAAATCTTTTTGTCCCAAATTCTGGGCAGGGTGCACTACAGGAGACTGTACAGTCATATTTTCTGGGGAAATGCTCATGCCCTAATAGCTTTTCACTTGGAACTGTTACCTTCCCTCTGATCTGTTTATTATTTTAAAATGATCTGAGAACTTTTCTTCTCTTTAGCCTTAGAAAAGTGTCTTAAACTCATCTTTTCCTAAATTCTTCATTTTCTTTGTACTGTCATGTCTATTGTTTGTTTTGTATTTTCCACCATTTCTCAGCCTTTTTTTTACTAGTTTTTTACTTTCTGTTGGTGTGACTTCACATACTTTTGAAGTAACTTTTAAGTTATCCCTCACTTTTCATTATGACATACTTCAATATGAGTAAGAGAGGCAATTTCAGCAAATAAAGATAGTTCAATTATTATGGAAGGTACTAGCTCACACTGAAGCAACACTAGCATTGTTGCACTATATAGTATAGTAAATGAGTTGGTACCAGTCAACGCAATGAGACCCTACATTTAATACACATTGAAAAAGTATATTTAAATCCTGTAAAATTGGGCTTCAGAATTTTTTTGGAAAATGCACATAGCAGGAAAGGAAAACTGTTTGTCATAAATGTTACAGACAATGGCTTCAATGAAAAACACTTCATATGACATTTTACCAACTCTTCTTAATCCACACCTGCAATCACTTACAGCAAATTTACAACTGCTTAAAACTACCCATCACTACATTCACACTCACCCCAGAATGCAGAGGTTGCTTCTCATTGTTGTGACTTGGTGTGTCATTCAACTCTATTTCACTGGGGGCCACAGGTTTTTCTTGACCTGTTTGGAGAAATGGAAAATGTACCATGTATCATGTTAACATTCACTAGGCAAAACAACATTTTTACACTTCAAGCTTCATATGAACACAATACATTCCCATTAAGTTGAATTAAGTCAACTGATTAATACAAGTTTCAAGCAGTATTCCCAAAAGTAATCATCCTGAAGACAA
The DNA here is from genome assembly GCA_029531755.1 of Holothuria leucospilota. Classification (NCBI taxonomy): domain Eukaryota; kingdom Metazoa; phylum Echinodermata; class Holothuroidea; order Aspidochirotida; family Holothuriidae; genus Holothuria; species Holothuria leucospilota. The sequence goes on along the minus strand of CM055972.1, from coordinate 25,370,173 downwards.
CATGCCATAGTTGCAGTTACTAAACTAAAAGGTTTGAGTCACTTTTTGGTTAGTTACAGTATAAGTCAGTTGCAAGTACTTATCAGGGTAAAATTGAATTGAAGATTACGTTGAACAATCTTACTCATTTTAAGTACACCAAACATCTTTGCCTGCGGCCTCAAATTTTTATGCACTTGCATTTTGTGCAAGTGGATTTACTTAAGAAAATCACACTAGAAATAAAACACAAAACATCCACAAAGTTTTGTTTTCTTTTACAAAATTACACAAATAATGGGTGGAAAAGACAGTGATGTCTTTAACCAGAAATTCATAGACAATTCACTCATTAAAATAATGAAAAAATCCTGTATGCATCATAAATGATTGTGAGAAGTGTTATTACAACATTAGTAGATGAGTTCATAAATGTACATGAAAACACCACAAAAATAAATAGTAGTTGTAAATGTTATCAACTCGGGAGAGAACACAAATGTTTCAATAAAAATAAGTTTAAGACAACAAAACATGTCTATAACCAACAAACAATAGACCTTATGCATATGATGTCAAAAAGGAGAAAGTGTTCCCTTGTTTGGAGGAAAATGGAGGAAAAGCGCATTAGGGTTTTGACCGTTTAGCGATTAATCGCTAAACAATCGCATGTGTAATAAACGTTTAGTACAAAGCTACCTGCGATTAATCGTAAAACCCGTTTTTCCGTACAAAATAAAAAACAATCTGCAATTATTACAGAAAATTAGATGTTCACTTAAACTCTTTTTGAAAAAGTGAAATACATAATTATACAAATGGCACACACGTAACCGTACCATCAAAGTTGCGCTTCTATGAGGATCCGTGTTTGAGGTTCATGGACGTCACGGACGACACGGACGTCACTAACGCATTTTACATATTGCTCATGTTCAAGAGTATGTTTAAAGTCTCTATGTTGATCATACGTACTTGCGATTAATCGCTAAACGATCGCAAAATTTTGCGATTAAACGTTAGTAATTTTGCTAAACGTTCACAGCCCTAAAGCGCATATCATTGCAAGTTACACCAATAAATGCAGACAGCTGATTTGTCAACCAATTGTACAAGCACGTAAATCTACTACATGTGCCGCGAAATCTACGCTGTGAGCGCACATGTACTTCGTTGTTTTCACCCAAAATGACGTTAGTGTGATGTCAATGCATAAGGTCTATATGAACAGGTTTGAACAAACTACAATGAGCAATAACTTCTACTATATCTAACAACTGCAGACACCATTGATGACTGATGTCAAATTAAGAGTACACTGAATAGCAATTAGATATACACAGCTATTGTAATGAAACACACAACATGAATACATGTGGACATCATGGAAATTATATCAAGAAAGGTTTCATCATAATAAGCATTACATGCCCTTATGTATACTGCAAACAGTGACTGCCCACTGCCAAGACACTTCTTAGCAGATGGATCTGGGGTGCAAGTCATTATAAGTAATGACTGCCCTTGGATTGGAAGTTTTCTAGGTGAAAGGTTATTCACCTACAGTCTACAGAGCTACAGAAATGCTGGTACAAGGCAACAATGTCCAGTTGGTTGGTACAATACTTTATATGGTGAAATAAACTAGTTCTTGAAGTACTGCATTCAGTAAATACTGCATTCTTGAAGGGTGCATGGCATTGACAGGGAATTCTACACAGGTCAAAGGAAAAGTCCTACAATGATTTAAAATTTATTTTTGAGTTGCTCCCTAGATCAAGGAGATTTAAGTGCTGTGAACGAGCTGTTTTCTCCCAACTTCAAGCAAGGGTTCCCCCACCTCACCAATATCTACCATTACAGAGCACAAGAAACAAATTCTAACAGTGCATATGTTACTGTAATCTTTCTAGTCAGGAAACTGAGGGAGAGATGCCAGTCTCACAGCATACATAATTCTACCAATGACCATATGCTCCATTAGAATTAACCAAATACATCACTTCAAGAAGTATGTACCTAAAAGAGAGTTGAGCAGCCAATGTACACAGAACACTAAATGTTGTATGTGACATATTTGTATACACCACATATGCACAAACTGGGTGTGTTAAGAACAGGAAACCTCAAGTCTATCTCAAAGTCTACAACACTATCACAACTTATTTGCACCTCAAAGGCAGACTAGTGGAATTGAGTGATGTATCCATTTAATACTAAATTCACACTGTTTCAAAATACTGTGTGAAAGGTCGTTCACCTTTGTGACATCACCACAAGGTACCTCAGAGACACATGGATATGGACAACATTAATGCACATGTAATGAGGAGCAGTTTAGCAAATGGAAGGGTGCGAAGGGTATAAGACAGGTGTAATATTAGTGTGAGGTGTAATGTTTGCTGTAAATCAAGCGTGGCTACAGTGTACAGCTCAACACTGTATCATGTAGGATACTAAATAAAAGGATCAGCATCATGAATAGGGCAGAACTGGGGGATGCAGCCCCCTAAATGTCTCCTACCTTCAAGGAAGACTGGGGCTGGTGTAGTTTCCTCTGAGCCTGGTGGGGCTGAGGACTGCCCAGTATAAGGATGCACCATTATAAGCTTTTCACATGCTACAGTTAATGCACAATGTAAACAAATCACATGAGATCCAGCCAGAAATATTTAAAGTTTATAAAAATCTAGAAGTTACTGACTTGTTTACTAATGTGTTAAATAATGTATTAAGATACTGATTTATTAATTTTTGAATAGAACAGCAGGGTAGGAATAGCGCCACCAGCACGAGATCCAAAACATTGCCCGAGACTAATTCCAGAGTAAATGGGATTGCTCACAGGTGTAATAGATGAAGTTAAGTAGCAATGAAAAACATATGAGGAACTGAAATAAATTTCATCTGTTTACTTATTCGTATACCGCGGCCAAAAAACTGCAAGGTTCTGCTTTATTGTGCATGTCTGCATGGCAGGTGGGATAATTGTATTACTGTTGTATAACTGTTAGTTACTCTTGTATGAGCTCTGTAACTACTTTTACAGTGCTCATTAATAATATCATTGACATTGAGATGCAGAGACAAAGAGGGTTAGCTTAACATGATTTCTATTAATGCAACTAAAAGGTTGACCAGTGGAAGGATCCAGTATTAGTTAGACCACGGAAAGGAAAAAGAAAACAAAAGAAATCAGAATATGTTGAGGTACTCTGTACAGATGGCCTGAAAAATATCACACTGAAGGTTTCCTGGGAGGTGATTTCAAGTATTTTAAGGAAAAAAGTGCCTTCTTAAAAAAAAAAGTGTACTAGGGCTATATTGGGGTCTAAAGGGGCTATTTTTGTTTTAATTGAGAACAATACAGCAAGGGGAGGGGCATTTTCATTTGGCATTAAGCATTCCTTATTGCCCAATACAACATCTTTTTGAAGGGAATTTTTTACTCCTACAAGAGCAAGTCTCTCAGAATTTGCATTAGGCAGCGGATTGTATGCTTTCTGCACATTACTGAACAATCCCTTAAGTTTTTAAATCGGGTGCCAGAAATTTCTGCACCTGTTGGGGAAAACCTGCATTACGTGAACAACCCCGTTAACTTTGTTGATAATCATCCCCGAATGAAACAGCTTTACTCGGGTGTCACATGACCAGACTGTACGTCTGCATGCATTGTCTGTGTACAATGAGCATATAACGGGAATGCACACGTAATGGGTCGGAAAAAAGTTGACTTTTTATGTTGCAACTTACTCAGATTCCCCTTTGAACAAAAATATCCCTCTGAATATTCAGAGGGGGGAATCCTCCTCCCCCCCCCTCACACACACACAAACACCCACATGCACCTGCATTTTGGATTTTGAACAAAGAATCACACATACTTTACAGGAGCATATATGTTACATTCAATACCACTAAAGCTGGCCACATGTATGCAAGCCTAAAAACATAACAAATTCCCCATTTCAGTTGCCCTCCCCATATTCATCCTACAGTATATTGGCAATGTAAATTGAATTCAAATGGCGATATTACCACACCATATTATTTGGCCTATACTTCAAGAAATGGATATGTCATATTTTCTAATGTATGATTATATTTGCCAGACATGTAAATGAAATTAGTCCATGTAGTTTTGTGTACATGGTGTACTGTGTATTCCTGCTATAATATCAGCATTGAGTCGGTACTCAACGATAGTACCGTAATTAAGAATTGAAATATTGGACACTGATAATACCAACTATAAGTGATATCCGTACAATCCTCCCAAGAAGTCATAGAGCATTATATACTCTTGATATGTTGGAATCAATGCTAGCTTTCTTCATATTAAAGCCCCAGTGTGCATGTTTTTCACTGCATTCACTCCTAGGTGAAGGTATCACATGTAACACCACATTCATGACCTAATACAAATATACTGGCTCACGTGGCAGAGGTATTCACTCAAGTGGGTACATCAAGTATATATAAAGGGATCTTGAAATGCCAATTTATAGATACACTTCAGTATTTGATTTGAACTAGATGTTCAAAGTTCTGCTGAGGTAGGGAACTGACAATAATAGGAAAGAAACACAGAGATCATAAGATGATATCATATGTTGACACAAGATCTAGCACATTTATAGCTTTTCTAGTTTCACACACTTAAAGTGACCAAATACAACAGATATTCAGTGCCTAACCTTTCACACAATACTCAAGGAAAATATTAACTCATACTACAATCACATACCATACACTGTGTCAGGGCTCTACTTTAACAAATGTACGGTCCCCCATGACGGCCAAAATTTGTGATGGACAACCAAAAAATGGTGGGTTGGTTGTCCATAGGACAACCAAAGTTCATGCAAAAAGTTAATAGGCTGCTTCTAGGGTTACTGCAAATTTCTTTGTGGACTGCTAAATTTTCTTTTGACAACCAAAAAGGTATATAGACAGGTTGTCCAATGGACGACCATAACATTTCCTTAAAATTGAGGGCTGCTGTGTATACACACCCAGTTCTATAATTTATGTAAAATGCACTCAACCGGAACAATTCCAAGGAGTGTTTAATTTAGAGACCTCACCATGCACACCGTGCTTTCATGCTGCAAACTTACACACATACATTGCTATGCAGAATACACAGTAAACATACTGTATATGAACACATCCAACAGCTTCATAGTACTGTATTTATAACCTGTTCTGACAGCTACAGTATTTCTACTGTACTGATCACTGATCAATTACACATTACCCCAATATCTCAGTAACAGTGCTACACCTGTATTTGATCAAAACCAACCGTGTATAATTTGCCATAGTGTGTACATTTAGTACTGAATGTCATTTTCATCAGTTTAACACAATGTCAAGGACAGTCATTCCTATATACAAGTGATAAACCCTGCTCTAGTTGATCATTTATTCCTTTGCAAACACTACAGCATGCACCACTAATGCATATAATAGGAGATACTATATGCATAGATGCTCAATGAGACTGGGGAGGAGGGGAAAGCAGGAAGCACTGTGCCCCCCCCCCCCCGACATTTGGATAACCCAAAAAATTCAGGAATCTGTACGAATATTCTGGCAAATTTCTTCTAACAAGGCTTATAGATTTGGGTAAAAGAATTGCTCCCCCTTCCACCCCCTCTCCCAAATTGTTATGGTCCCATACCCTTCTGCATATGCTTGAAAATACTATGCTGAATTCCAAAGATAAGAACTACAACATACTGTAAACATACATGTAGAGGGTGCTCTTACACAAATGCTACACCAATGTACCAAACTGCCATTGTAGCTAAGCATTTATAAAGCCTGGTTTTGTTCAATCAAATCATATGTTATCACTGCATGTAGAGAAAACAAAGTATCCAATAAACTCAACACCAATGTTTTTTTTTATTTTTTTAAATGTTTCTATAGACACTAACCATCTAACACTGTAATCTATCTCAATAGGAAAACACACAACTCCTCATCCCACAAATCTGTTTCCTGATAAATGTAATGTGAGAGGAAAAAACCTGGCCATTAACTGTACAGTTTATATACTATTTAACTTTCATTATACCCTAACACAAGCTCACATCATGTTTAGTCTTGGGCAGCAAGTAGAATCAGTATTTTCTATAACTCCAGACCTGCCAACATTTGAAAACTGGAAATAGGAACACAGCGGCGTAATTTTTTGGGAATCTGCAGGCCTGGGGGTGGGGGAGGGGTGTCCCCCTCCCCTTTGGAAATTTTTTGAAGTTTAAATACTCTTAGATTCAAAATGGTGGCATATTTAAGGAATATGAATCAAATTTTTAAACAGGCAAAATTACAAATTTTTTGGCTGTATTTTAAAAATTTGGATGATTGTTAGGCCTAGGCTATGTGTGCTGGAATTGTAGCCTAAACAAAAATGCAAAAATCAACACACCCCATCCCAGTGATAAGTCTAAGGGGTTTTTTTAGTCTATAATGCAAGCAAACTGAACTTTGAACTAATTCCCAGCAGTGCTGATTACATCCCTTTTATGCATTATGAGTGCACAAAATAAAACTTTCAGATCATGTTACTTGTTACTTTTTGGCTGGGCAGGCTAGGCTGCATGGTAATGTTAGTCATGTTACACACTTAGTGTTCGACCGATCATCTGTTAGTTAATCGGCATTGGGCCGATTATCGCACAATCGGTAAATAATCGGCATCAGTAAAATTTTGTCATTCAACCGATTACCATCACCGATTATTTGAAAACTGGAAACAGGGCTAAAATACACTTCAAAGTTTCTGCAGAAATCTTTATAATTCACCAAAACACGCTTTTCTTTAAGTTCCCGCCCAAAATATCAGCTCTGATACTCACAAAACTTGCAACATTTTAAGCTCTCCAAATGATAGCGATCGATCATCGTAATTGTTGCCGTAACTCTAGTGCAGCACAGTTCAGGTGCGTGAAAGGGCACACGGTATTACCTATAAGGTGTGTATGCCACGGAACATGCCACAATCTGCATACAAATTGTACTACAGGAAGAAATGACTTCGCGCTACGTTTTTTTTCAAGTTTCAGTGCTAACCACATCATCGATACACATTTGGTGCACATACGTACTGTAGCAACTTTGGAAACTCGAGGCTCATTATCCTGCATAAATTATGCCACTTCCCACATTCCTTTCGTTAAGTTTTTAATTACCTATGACCTGCACATGCGCACACGTAATTGCCATACAGTTCTTGCGAAGTTGAAGTTCACCTACGAAGCACACCAGTACAGTGTGTAATACATAATGCCAGCTAAGTGCATTGCCCGCCCTTTTTATGTAGCACGTTGGTCATGAACTACTCCGTGCTCCTAACTGATGAACGAAGGGAAACAGGCCCGTGTTAAATTCACGCTGGAATGGCAACAGTTTTTCGATTACGGAAATTTATCGGGAATTAGTTTTACATTTTATTTGGAGAATCTTTTACGTAAGACGTAAGTGTTGGGCAACACGCTTTAAAAAGGGTTTAAAAAATATATATCCATATCGTTAAGGAACCATGAGATGAGTAAATCAAGTAAATTGAGTGGAGTGTCTAGTGGCCCTTAAGGCCAGTTTTGCTTAAAACTGGGGTGGATAGGCTACTATATAGCACTACTACAGTCCAGTACAGACCTTTACACGGAATCTTTCGACATGATCGTTGTATAGAACTACTGTAGGCAGAGCCGTATGTAAGCCGACATACTTTGGTTAACTTTAAGCCTGTGACATCGTACGAAAGCATGTATTTATGGTTGATTTTTATCCCAGTATTTCGAGAGGAAATCCTTCAAAAAACAATATTCCATTCGTGGAACGTGGGGTACTGTTATTAATCGTTCATCTCTAGTGTGAAGGTTATGTTATGGTGTGTGAACAAAGTTTGAAATATGCGAATGACGGCGAGAAAACATGACCTTCCTATACATGTAAATAATCGGTGATCGGTAATCGGCATCGGCCCGATTGTGTAATTGAATAATCGGTAATCGGTGATTACCGATTATGGCATAATCGGTCGAACACTATACACACTTAGGCTAGCCTAACACAAACTTCGTTTAGGCCTTGGCTTATGTGAACGATTCTTGGCGGGGTTTATGCCATGTATTCAGAAAAAAAATCATATAAAAAATTCCCACCTATTTCATAATCTCCGCGACTTTCGTAGTTCAAAAGTTCGACCTCAACATAACCGTTAAGTTCAGGCCTAGCCTAGGCCTAGGCTAGACTGCACACATGTGCTATTTGGCTATGCCGCACTTTCGCTACGTTACCGTTAGTATGATACGGCGAAACTACGGTAGCGAAAAACGCCTGCAGGCTCGCAGCTTACTGTCCAAAGTTTAATACTCAAAAACTTTGTTGCTGGTCTTCCGTTCAAAATTGAACACTGTCATAAGTACTTTGTTCAATCTTCAAATATTCTTTTTCGTCCTTCTTAATCTCAAACAACAAACAGCATTGCGATTAGTCCCACTGGTTATCAAACAAACATGCACTAGTGCGTATATACCGTATACGTGCGTACCACCGCAGGTGCCACACGGACTTCGCGGTCGGTCCGTAGGCGCAGCTGTGGTGCTTTGTAAAGCATTAACTACAACGATCGTAACGGATATGTACTGTCAGTGTGCATTTTAGTGCGCACGCCGGATGTCGCATACATAATGCTGAAGTCTTGGTCATAGTGTTTACATATATGTACACGTAAAGCCCATACAAGTTCGATCCACGAATCATTACTGAGGTGTGTGACATGCGTTTTAAATAATTATGTTGCAAGGATATTTCTTGTACTATTTTGGGGTGGGTGCTAGAAATTGGAACGATCCGATTTTTTGCTATGTGCTGACTCAAAAATCGGAACGGTTCCGATTAAATCGGAACGGTTCCGATTAAATCGGAACAGTTGGCAGGTCTGTAACTCAGGGAGATGCTTTGGTACTTTGGAAGGGATTGTTGTAGAGAGGAAAATGATCAAAACTACACAATGATTATGAGTGTGTTCCCACTTGAGTACGAGCAGGGGATCAATTTGCAAATGATCTCGAGAGCTTGATCGCCTCTTCAGGGAGGATCAGACTGTGTGCAAGCGATCAAAAAAACATGTGCAAACACAACGGGGGATCAAGTTGACTTGAGATCAAAGCAAACAAATGACCTACTTCCGCAGACTGCCTTATTGTAGCACAGCTGGCCTGTAGTCTCATATTCCAGGCCCCACAAACTTGTGTACACAAACTTGACCTGCAGACAATGTCTGAACGATGCAACTTCCTGTCGCTTGAATGGGAGGCGACGATCAGATTTCGTGCAGGGGATCAAATGGGAACACTCTTGTGGTTAGCCACAAGACTTTACAGTTGGCTGAGCTTGGGGGGGGGGATCAGCATCAGGGGATCAGCATCAGGGGATCAAGTGGGAACACGGCCTATACTGCCCAATTGTTATCAAATGTGATCACCTTTGTGTGTTGTGCAGTCACATCGCTTCTGAAAACGTTGACAAAGACCTGACACACTCATCACACCAAGGAAGAAAGTCCAGGAGGAGGGCCATTTTTCCTTTTTCATACTGGGAAATGCCATTTTAAAGTAAAGTTCATATATACTGATGAATTACCTATTAATCCTGCCTTTTATTTTACACACAGCATGGTTGTTAAACATTTTTTTTGAGGGGTGTGTATACGTGTACTTTAAAATGCTACCAGCAACACTGCATGAACTGCAAGTCACAAAACTGCAGTACACCTCGTCACTTAATACTGTCAGTTGTAGAGTTTTAATACTTGATGCCCAAATAAGAAACAAATGAAACCAACAAAAGGCTGTAACTGGTGCAAATCCCAACAAAATGTGGTATTAGTCTGGTTTATTTTGTTTTTAGTTTGACAAACAAACAAGAAAACTAGGTGTTAAGAGCAATGTTAAGTCATTAATTGGTGTAAAGGTGCATGCAACCACTGAACAGGGACAAGAATATTACCGTTTAACTCTGTATCTTCATCATAGGGACCTGCAAATGGAAAGCTCAGAAAATAAGTACAGGGGACAAGGTGAACTTTTTCCTAAATAATCATCCAAGGTGAATTAAAAACTTACCGAAGAAGTTATAAAGCATTAAAATGGTAAATACTGTGACATCAGCCTTCAGTGCTACGCTGAAGGTGACTAATTTCCTTCCACAGATGTCCCTATGTGCATTTGAATATAAAAACATTTGCTTGGATACTATTGTACAACAGAAATTTTGGATGGGCCATACCAAACCCTCATTTTTTTTTGGAAAATGAGAAGACCAATGACCAATTCTAACATTATTTTAAAATGCACCACTGCCTACCTAACACCTGGCACTTGTTGAAACGTTGCTGAAAGAAGTCGGTAAATAAAAACCGAGGGATTTAATTTTACCAATCCATGAAACAAAAGTACAATTTATCATAAACTACAGAGGACTTTGCCCCACAATACACAGTAACAATAGCATACATCATATGTAAGACTAGGATATCCCATCATAAGAGAACATCACAGGTCACAAAAGGTAAAAAGAATTACAAGGTCTTGACATACTGTAATAGTGACTGAAGATGCATATTATACTACTGTGGCAAACCTTTGATAAGACCACAGTGAGTTTACATTTCATTCATGTGTAGTGTTTTTGAGGATTAGCAGAAATGAGGGATTTCAATTAAAAGGGTATCCAAATAATCTGGTATACCAATACAACTGAAGTCACCTATGCAGGCAGGGCTGTAACATCCTAATCTGGACTCAAGACTCAATTCCTGACTCGAGTCCGTTTGTCGTGGGATTTGGAACTGGCCCGGAATGGAATCCCCCCCCCGAATCGTAATTGTCCCAGAATGGGCTGCAGCTCGACTCAAGACTCAAAGGCAATTCCAACAGAACTCCCAAAAATGAATTCTTACACAGTCAACTAAATTACAGGGTGAGTTAGGGTATGAAGGTGGACTCCTCCAAATGCCCATTTTAATTGAGTGTCATTGCAAAATAGTACAAAAAGTATGTACGACATGCTAAATTATCAAATGGCTGGACTCAGAACTGGGGGGCATGGAATCTGCACTGGCTCCAAATCGGAGGGTAATGCTTCAGAATTGGCCTGGAATGGTGGCAACTGGAATCGGAATTGGCCTGGAATCACGTTAAGAGGACTCGGATACAGTCCTGTTTGCAGGTCCTATCACCAAGGTTTGGTGACAATAGCACAACACTTGACTGACCATTTCCAACTATTGGGTACGCCACTTTTATAGGCAAATGTTCTACTGTTACAAAAGCTCACAAATAAAAACCACATTCTTGTGGCACACATCCAAAGAACAAATAATGTCACTTACCCAGTTTTTTAAAGGTGGAAACTATCCTAACAGTCAGTGGAAGTTACATCAACACATCCTACATGTATGTAGATTTTGCCATGCCCCAAATGAATCATACTGGTGGGTTCAGATTACCCCAGGTACCTATAAAACTGTGCTACTTAAAATAAAACTATCAACAACAAAGTTTTTTTGGAAGAGTTTTGTTAGATATTCTGTTGAGAAACAAAGCCAAATAGTCCCTATCCGCTTAATAACAGAGAAAACATGGAGTAAATGATCTCTTGGTTTAAGACACTCATTTAAGATGATCACAACTCTCAGGTTTAATTAGAGTGGTCTTTCTTCCTCTTAAAAGCTATCATACAGAATCATATGTAAACAGTACTAATCAAACCATGACTAAGTTGGCTCATGAAACTGACATTGCCAGCTTGGCGTAATACTATGCGATTGGAGGGCTGTCGAATTCTTGCAAGGGAGGATCAGTAAAACAAACAAACAAACATTAGAAAAGTTGATTACTTAAAAATCACACTAGCTGTGAATATTCAAATCAAATGCTATGGTCAATTTACACAAACTGTATAGATTGGTAACACGAAACTTTTCATCTTACTCAATGTGCTCCTTACTGTAGGTCTCACAGCCCTGTGTTAGCACTGTACAAAGGTCTCACCATGCAAGACAGATGGCTGAGGAGGACTGAATTAGGATGACCATTTCCAAATTCCTAAAGAGCAGGACATAACTGTCACTAATTAGCCATGTCTGATCACTGCTACATACACACAGTCAGCGTTGTGTACAGAGATATTTGTGATGTACTGTATACCCTGGGGTTATGCCTCGTGTGCTTTAGCTAATCAAACTGACTGTTTGTGTGGGATTGTAATATGGCCATTTGCAAATGTAACTGATGAGCACTGCACAAGTCTGTGATACTGTACACCCCAAATTTTTTCCACATTGTAATATTGTATATGTACATATAAAAATGGAATCAATTCCTGATAATTTTTTTTATTTCATAACTTGTGAGATATTTCATAGTGATCTTCCACAATGTCAAAAATGAGGTCTAATCAATGTTTGGTGTCAAGTAACCCCGGAGAGAGGTCAAGCTGCCCAAAAGCCTGACGATCTATTAAAAAGCTGGATATATGGCCACCTTAGTTTGGAGTCACAAGAATTTACCTTCACTACATGCTGTTACATGAGATACATACTTTAAGCTGGCATGAATACAGAATTCATCCAACAGTCTTGGTACAAGTTCCTTAAATTTCCAAGTCAATGCATGCCACCACTTAGTGGAATAGCCCAAGCTTCTGAACGTGCAACCTACTTGCTTCAAAAGAGATCTGTAATACAAGGTCTACATACTAACACAATTTCATGGCAGTCTAACAGTCTTGAATATCTTTGGCAATCCAGGTACCATTTTAACTTGCTATCTCAAGCTGTCAGTTCCTACAACTAGTCCTTCACTATTACAATTATACTGATTTCTTTTCCACTATGGAGGGAGGGGAGAGGGGGGAAGTGCTGAAACATTCTGGGATGGCCATGCTTTGGTCAGGAAATCATGCATAACCGATGTCAGAGGGAATATGTTTGTAGAGTGATTTAATTTCTTTACAATAAAATTAAAAAATAATTACATAAAAAATAAAATAGTTTTAAACTGTTTTCCCATATCCCCTGCAATTCTTGCAAAACAACCAACCACAGTAGGATTTATACTAACACAGATTAAGTAAAAATACTTAAAGTAACTGTACTCACTGTATTTGGTCAGGACAACTTTGTCTTCATCATCCATAGCTCCATAATTAGAGCTGCTCGCACCTAGATTCATCGTGGTACTCCAAACTATTTCAGTAAGACTTCAGATTCATTGCATATCATACAACAAGCACACAGAAGCTGTCAAAGCAGTATGAAACCACTTGAACTTGTTAAATGACATTACAGTACTAGTATAATGCAACAGCTAGGGACGTTTAACAAAACAACAAGGCAATCCCTCTGGAAAAACAGTACTTTGAAAGCTTGGGTTTTCTACTGTACAGAAACAGGCAAAATTCTCAAAAAATTTCCTAATTCAGCAATTTACCTACCAGCTGTATTCACTACAGAACACTACACATGTAGGCTACTCCTTGAGGACAAATTACCATTGACAACTACTAAGTAACCAGCCCTTCAACAGTTAACCTCGTCCTTATAAATTCAATGATTTCCATGGGGAAATGACCAAGTTGATTATTCACAATCAAACATGTTTCTTACCAAACAACCCAAACAATGAAGGACAAGGGTTCATCTCTCCTTAAAACTTTTGTTTGATACATTCTCACAAAATGCACTCCTTACCACTATAAATACTGACTTTTCACATTTTAAACAAGAACTGACCAGAAGTCTCAGAATATGAACAGTTGCATCCTTCAATACAAGATGGCTACCAACAATGATCTTCAATGTGTAATGAAGTTAATCACCACTTCTAATTTCAAACAAACATTGATCTTAAACAAACCAATACAGTGACTGCCAAAGAGACACACATACCTAAAGGTGATGCACAAGAAAATTTTGTTGTTCCCTACAGTACATGAGCACAAAAGAATACAAATAAGACCTGCAAGACTCAACACCTTTCCCAAAATCCTGGTTCCTTCCAAGACATTTCTAGACCCTAAACGACTAGGAAGCAGGACAAGACTAGTTCTTTTAATAAACATACTTACTGTAATGCCTGAACAGTGAATCACAGTATTACACAGTACTAGCCTAACAATGATCATTATTTGCCTTTCCAAAGTACTAAACCATGTACAGCCATCATAATCACTGAACCATCAGCAACAAAAATAGAAGGAAACAAGACTGTTGAAAGCCTGTTTGTCCCTCAAAATATGCCGCAGATAAATGTGTATGTCTTGATCTAATTGTCACCACAAAGAATTGCAGAGGCACGCAAAAACTGCAGAATGTGCAAAGTCGACCTGAATTCAACTTAGGGTAATATTAAGCAAACCTGATTCATGTAAGTCTTTGAAAACTGTGCTAATAATTGACAACAACCTGTAACATTTATTTGATGAATCGTTAATGTATCTTTCATTTATACCGTATAGCCTACTGTTCAACATCTAAGATGGAGCCATATTGCCATATGGTTAAACCATGAAGTATTAAAATGTAAACCTAAAAAAGAGGTCCACTTATTTAGACCCTTTAATACATTTCCATGTTCCACAACTTAAGTACCGTACCTCGTCACACCTGAAAATAAATATTACAAGTATAAAGCACATTAGTATGAAATCAGGGAGATGATCTCTCAATCAAAATCTATACACATGACCTTCCAGAGTGAACAACTGATTTATTGTACAGACTAAAAGAGCAATGTAATGTAATGACACTTTTCAATGGTATGAAGACTTCCGGTGACAAGAACTGCTTGTTTGAAGGCAAGACTGATGCCAACAAATAATCCATAACCTGCTTCCATGACCTACAAATGCACAACAATCCCAGAAGCTGGTAAAAACTCCTCCATCCTAACTTTAGACAGAAAGAAAGGTCCACTTTACAAACCTGTAGACACATATATCTGTCAACGTAAGTACACTACAATACAAATGTCTCCACAATCCAATGTCTCCACAATACATGAACAACACCTACTAAAACTGCCACACCTTCAAGAACATACTGCTCAAACCATACAAAAAAAGCCGACTTACGTATTGATTTAATAGTAACTTCAACACTGAATAGTCACCAGCAGATTTCTAACATTCAACTTCTATCATAAACAATCTGCTGTTCACGATATTTTGTAGAGCGCAAGTATACAAGTAAAAATCACAGCAGACAGACAATCAGATAATCATCCAATGAAATAGACAAACTTATCCATAAAAGTATGTAGCATTAATTCAGGGCACAGGCAGCTGGCCTACAAAGTCAGTATTGAGTGAAACCAAACTCCAAAATCCATAAAGTCTGTCAAAATGAAAGGCACAAATCAAGGAATCTAACATGAATAAATGCTTCCGGAAAGTGTGTGAACAAGTCTTGCCCTGCCCCCCCCCCCCAGCCCCCATCCACCATAAAGGAAAATGTGATAACATTACCACACCCTACAATACTTGAAAAATAATGACAGAACATACTGCACAAGCACTGCGTCCCTCGTCAAACAAATCAGTTCCTACTATACTCGTTATCTCCATATAAATGGAAAGATTCTCATATTATATTCATATTTTTCCAACCAGCAATACTAAACAGACAGTCTCAATTTCAGGCTCAAGAAAAAGTGTTTATCTATACTGGTATCTATACAGTACTTGACTCTCAGCACATGTCCTAACAAGTGTCAGTACTGACTACCATGCCATGATGATAGGGTTTCTTCAAGTGCTAAGAAACACCCTTTACCTGTAAATTTTCACAATATGATGCTTGTTTCAAAGGCAATAGGCAGTCACCCAAAATTTGCTTTGAAAAATCAGCAAACTCTTAAAAATCTCCTCTTATTGCATTTCGAGCACCTCTGAAGACGTTTTGAACATAACTATTATGAACAACAGGCAAAATGAGGAATTCTCTTTGAATTTCAAAATTCACTAACAAAAACAATGTCACATGATCAACACAGGCCATTCATGAATTAGAGCGACAGGGCATACTAACTCTGATTGTGGGTGATTACATTTTCCCTTTTAATAACCAATACATATAGGTTGTGGCACACTGTATCACACTACAGTACCCGACTTACACAGAACATACCAAAGTCAATGATTACATTTTTTTGGCCAACTTCATGTCCCTACAGATGGGTGCCCAACACTGCCATTAAAGCTAAATGGAACGACATGTGTACTATTAAAAAGAATCCCTTCTAAATGTGCAAAGTGTTAAACAAGCTCTTCAAAACAGAAGTGAAAGAATATAATGTACACAGGAGATGATTTGATTTAAATGTTAAATCAAATGCAGTGGTTTATAAAGCTGTAACAAAAACACAGAAAAAGAGCACAGGTAAACCACTTCAACTGTTCGGTTAAAAGTCTGTCAAGATATTTCCATTCAAATTTGCCATAGTTAAGTATGTATGCAGAAAAATTTCTAATGCGCAAACAAAAGCACTAGCATTACAACACTGGTTTAAATAGACTTCAAAAATTCCATCCACCTCTAGTGACAAACTTCCACTACACTCTGTATCACAAATAAATATGTCTTCAAAGTAAGATGTGGAAAAGGTACTTAAAAATGAAACAGATTTCCACAATCTGAAACCAGAATATTTGTAGAGCTCATTCAATATTTAACACCAAAACAAACAAAAACTATGCAACCAAGGACAAACTGACTGGACATCGTCCAAGCACCAGACAACTGCAAGAATGGCTTCCAAAAGAGGTAAGCCTAAAAAATGTAAAATCCCTTCCTAGTGTATAAATGAATTTCTTACAATCTTCCATTTAAAACCTAAGGCACTTCTAGTGGTATAAGGTAAACACAGTATCTATCCACAATGTGTCACTACCTTAGCTACAGTAGCACTGCCTATCCATCAAAGCTTGTACAGCTGACAGATCCTATCCAAGTCAAAAACAACTTAACTGCGTACACTACAATCCTAATTTGTACTCCCTGTACTATGTAGTTAGGATGAGTCCTTCAGTTCACAGTACTGTCCATTAAACCAAATATATTTGAACTAAGGCAGTTCTACATAGGTGAGCCAAACTGCCAGCACTCACACCCAAAGGTATAAAGTTCACTTATGGTGGGTTGATGAGATTTGATCATCAAATTCCAAACTTGTTGACATTAAATTATTTCTTTAGTTGATAAGTAATAAAAGAAGTTAAAGGGACACAGGAGAAGAAGAAAGCAATTTATACTGAATGTACTAATTTGTCCAATCTTTTCCCATGAAGTATAGACATCTCTTATTCTTGAATTTCAGTTGGAAGCTTTGAAACTTATTGGGTACAGCACAACTGACAACACTGACACTAGTATGTGACACAGAAACTTTTAAGGACTTTATGGTTTGTGACCAACTTCCCTACATACAATATAGTTTAAGACCAACTTCCCTACAATATGGTTTCTGACCAACTTTCCTACAATATGGTTTGTGACCAACTTTCCTACAATATGGTTTCTGACCAACTTCCCTATAATACGGTTTGTGACCAACTTCCCTACAATATGGTTTGTGACCAACTTCCCTACAAGGGTGCACCAAGAGCAAGGACCGCTATAGTCAAAGAAATCCTTATGCAAACTGCTTTTCTGTAGTAATCAAATTCCAGCAGTAATTCTACTCCACCAAGACAAAACCCAAGTTCAATACATTTCATTGGATAGTCATAGTATACACAGAACTTAAAGCTGAGGGCAGCCTTCTAGTTTAATACGTAATGAGTGAATATAATGGAGAGCAAGGTCTAAAAGTTAAATTCCTTTTTCAATGTTTGTTAATTATCCATTACATGCAGCAGAAATGAACTTCAGCCTAAGGTCAGGTAGATAAAGTGTTGGACCAATTATCGGTATATTCAACATTGGTATCGGCAGATGTTCCCCATTTCATCTGGATCCCAGCCCCTCCTGGGATGGAACTGAGAGCAAATTGCACAGTAGGCACCTTTCCTGAACAAGGAAGGCTTCTAGGCCAGAAAAAAAGAACAAAATATGATTCCAGAATAGTAAATACAATTAAACTATAATTCCTATTATAGTTAATGCAAATTAGAGGTAGCAAGAGGCAAGTACAGTATAAGTCTGCCAAGTGAATTGCCCAACATTGTCCTGTAAAGGTAAAATTGACCTCAAATGAGGATTTTACCTGACTGATATTTATCATCGTATATGTCATAAAAATTTTACATTATGTGAGTAATTTTAAATGTATTAGTTCCAATGCTTTTAGCTCATCAATATAAAATGACACTTGTGGTGGTGCCCAGAAGCCTATTGTTACGTACAGAAAATGCTTATTGCCCATATATCAGTATTCCAGCGATATCTGCCTATGGTGGCAATCGAAATCTCAGTACTGACAATATCTGCTTCTTGCAATATGAGTACAACACTAAAATTAAATGCAGTGTTGGCCAAGGCCAACAGCTAATAAGAAGAAAGAGCATCCTTGCACATAGTGTGTATAGTGTGATTCTGTGTGATTGTTAAAAAACCAAAGCTACAATTTTGATTGTTGACATGCAAATCCTGCCACAGTCTGGATGCCTTTAGAACTTATAGAACATTGTGTACTGAGGACTCGCTAAATACTGTACCACTGTATCGAAATCATGGGCTACCAGGGTCCACAATAGCCGTATCGCATCGCAGTTCTGCAATGCAAATGAGCACAGTAATGATACAAAAATTGAAAAAATAACCGTTAATTGCTATACAACATAAAAAATGCATAGCAGTTTTGCAATGCAAAACAAAATCCTTAATGCAGACCTTGCTGGGCACCCTTTCATTCTGTGATCATCATTGCCAGGTTCTAAATGTGGGTACAGTTAATTGATGGCAACAAGATTTAGAAAACAGCAGCTACAGTTAAGGTGGAAAAATATAGCTTCAACTTACGATGAACAAAACTACATTTGTCAACTAACATTCGGGATAATGCAGTTTCATATTCATGGGTGCTACAACTGTAATATTCATTTGGCCAACAGGTTGGAACCCTCTCCACTGAACATCCACTGGCCCAGACTAATTTCCAGAATCATACAGGCGTAGGGCTGTTTACTACATAGTACAAGAATAGTGACATATTCCCCACTTTAAAAGACTATTTGTCTTTCAGCTTTTATTATCTTACTTCCATCTCCTGAGTCAGGTAACCAGTCCAGTCTACATACTGTACTGTAGGTTGTTTGCCAACCTAACAGCACAATCATCACAGTTTATGTAAGCTATCAGAAAGTTTTATCTTCAAACAAACCAAAAGCATGGAACAGAAGGTAGTGTGTTCTAGTACTGTACGCCTACAATCCATTTGTCAGCATCACGTAGTATTAAAGCAGGAACAGCCTTTTGTTGCATGATACAGTAATAGGTGACAGATAAACTTTCAACAAGGTCCAACAACTTTATAATAAAAGCTACAGAATGAAGTGTTTTCCAAAAGGGTGTACTGTTCAAAACTTGTCAGAAATTTGGTATCATTAATTAACAAAAACTAAACAATATACAGCTGCCATGTTGCTCTTTTGACAATTTTGAATCTTGTCTGTGGCCTACATGTTGCAGCATACGGTGTACAAGTTAAGTAGGCCATAGGTGGTAAGGATTTAAGGGGTATAAAGTGTCGCTCCCTCCATTTTCTCCACAAAAGTACTGTTACAAGTTTTCTATGGAGCCAACCTTTTTACCTGTGACAATTCTTCATGAAATTAATCCAAGAAGTTCTCCTTCAAGCTATTCTGTTCGGTATTTGACAAAGACACTTGACACAGAAGCATGATTCACTTGACAAAGTATTTGTTAGCACTAAAAAGCAGTGCACACTCAATAATATTATGTAACAACTGCCTGCAGACATGAAATCGAAGCAGTCTGTGAGCAACCAGCTAAAAACTGATACTACCATCACCTTCGACTTTCAGCATGTCTACCATTTTACACTCGACGAATAAAACCACACAGTAACTGCCTGTAAAAATGCTGATGCAGTTGGTAGTCATTTCCAACTTTGCAGGTTTTACAGCATTCGAAAGCCCTGTAATATAACATCAGAATTTGCCTGCTTGGCGGATGTGTATCACTCTGCACTTACACTGGCCCCACTTAAGTGTTGGGTGATATTGACTTTTTTACCATCACGATAACAAAACAAAATTTATCATGATAATTCAATATACACAATAATTTTCACAAAGACAATTCCCCTTGAAGTTGCTGCTAATGCATGTTAGAATATTCAAGGTCAAGTTTAATAACAAGTCATTTCCCCGTCTTGCCATTCTGCAAACCCTGTGTGGGTTCTAACTTCAGGATAAAAAATAAGATGGGTAAAATGCTGCTGCCGCACCCAACCCTATTTTATTTCTTCTCAGTTTAAACTGTAAATCATAACTTAAGTCTCTCACAGAGTTGAATTACATAACAGAAATACTTCGAAGTCCGTAGTTTTTCTAGGCATCTACTTGGCTATTTCACACAATCCTATCGTTTATAACCTACACATTAACACAGAGTGTAGGCTCACATGTGTTTGTCTTTCAGTGTTATAGTACAGTATCTTACAGCAGTAAGTAATGCATGCATGCACTATATATCTCTACGTAAATATCTCTTCGATAATGGGCCCAAATCAATGGAGCTAATATTTTACATTTCCTGAAATCAAGTGTGTCGAACTTTTGTGCACAGCTTAGAGGGGCCACTTTTCAGTCACCATCATCGCTTAAATCATGAATAAAAGTAGTACATTTTCAAACCATACAAATTTACATACATGCTCTACTTAAAAAGCTCCCTCCATTACTACTGCAAACTATGAGGTAACAATCAGAAATTATGCTGCACAAGTAGTGATGGAAAAAAGACTGAACTCCCCTTTAATACCATGTAGCGTGTTCTTACAATGTACAGAACAGGCCAGGCGTGTAGCCTAATACAGTATATGGATGTTTGCATACATGATACAGTATATGGATGTTTGCATCCATGTACAATAAGGGACCTGTAGACACAGGAAACAATGTGTGGAGCAGTGTTGACTACTCATCAGTACTGACAGTAGTTACGAACATTGTGATCTGTGTGGTACAGTAGTCATTTCCAAAACTGCAATTAACAGTCCCCCTCAAGTTTTTGCAAGATCTGCAAGGGCGGCTCCTAAGTTTTCCTTTTCGGGGAACCCAAAAAAAATGGGGGAGAGGGGGTTTAGGCTTAATTTGAGTTTTCAAGTATTAGAGGAGTATTTATTCTTAGAAATCTGGTGAAATTTTCATTGAAACTGGATGTGTGGTTCTAAAGATATCAGCACATGAAGAAAGTGAACTTGAGGCAAGCACATGTGACATCATGGCCCCACTAATAAACTCTTGTTTTTCTTTAAATTTTACAACCTAGATCCATGTCACAAATTTGCATACTTGAGGTAATGTTTATTCAGTAAAATGCTCAATAATTGGTGAATTTTGATGGAAATTACAGAATTTTTCTAAATTTTTAATGCTTTTTACATCAAACATCCAACTATATACTTTGCATACCACCATACCTTTCAGCCGACCCAGCCTTATGGGTTACCCGCCACTAGGGATATTCCTATCTACATAGCTGTGGTATTTTCATATGTGCTTAGGGCCAACAGGCTATTATTATTGATCAGTTTTATGTACCAGCATTCACACAAATAAAAAAAACATTTTACCTTTCTTAAAATCAATGCTAAATGTTTGATCATGGTCTGTTTGAATGTTCAAAAACTGCAAAATATGATGCATGCATTTCCTTGTGATTTTTTTTTTTTTTTTTTTTTTTTTGCAAATGCTAGTATCATTAGTCTTCATCTACAACAATTGCAAATAGGCAACACTTTAATCAGGAATCAGTTTTTTTTTTCTTTTTCTTTTACAAAACACTATGCTAAGTGCTTAGTATATATTGAATCCCCCAAACCTTGTTAGAATTTTCATCACTCGCTAAATACTTCATAACTTCTGAGAGGTTGGTGACTTTTTTTATACTCTCACACAATTAAAGTCAAAGTTCAAAGTGGTCTAGGTTTATTATACAACACCACAATTCAAAGTCAGGCATTACAATGGCAACCAAGAAAAGCAATTATTAGAATAGAGTGTGCTGACTCCTTTATAGAACTTATCTTAATAACTGAACGACTCAACGCCCATAAACAGTAGGGAACCATCGATTTTGTTAAGTTCCCTTCATGCAATTTTGTTCCTGCCTAGCAGACCCTGACTACTTGATTTTATCTCCTCTTACACTTGAACAACTGCACTGAGAAAAGTGCCCACCCACATGTATACAGAAATATATACACAAGCCACTGTGCCCAGGATACCACATCAGCACAATATATGCTGAAGTAGATGTGTGTGTGTGTGTGCGTGCAATAACGTTTGTAACGACAGCACAGTATGGTGACGACGTGCACTGCAATTCTGTGTTGAAGCACCAGTAAATGTATGACCTTCTCCTATTCAAATGTACTTCAGCCTTTACTTTTTACTAGTGGATAACAAAGTATAGCTGTGGTATTTCAGACTTGCCAGAGTCTTTACCTCCCATACTGTATGTTGACATTTCTGTTGTTTTATCAAATTCTTTACTCCCCATAATGTTTAAAGTGAATATTCCATTCAACTTAAAGGGGAATTTTCATGATCCCAGACAGTTTCAATTCTCCCAACTATGCATCTTCTAGCTCCTCCCATAACTGTATGAGGCTCTTCCTTGTGCAAGAATAAACCTTTTTTATTGCTTAAGGCCATGTCCTGGTAAGCATACAAGGCTATAAAATGTAATAAAAGTACTCTCTCTGCCTTGTGTGGAATGTGAGCTACTCTGCATCTTGCAAATTTTCAAACTTTGATGTCAATCAAAGAGCAGTCACCAACTGAGAATTTTGATATACATACACTAAAAATATACTTTGGGGTGATGACTGTCTATCTTTAAATGTCAAATTATGGGATTTTTGACAATTTGAAGAACAAAATTTGTGTAATTACTTGCGCCTAAGTCACTATCCCATGTTTAACTGCCAGTTGCCATTTTAAAAAAGATTACTGTTCCAAGCACATTCCTCCCTTTCCCCCTAAAACGTAATATTTGGATGAAGAACTGAGCAATGATCTGGAATAACTAGTTCCAAAGGATCTAGTACAAACATGAAGACTGTTAAAATGGAATGATATCAATCACAGAAACAGGATATTCTCAGGAGAATTACGTAGGAAACTAAATTGGTCTATTTGCATGCGATGTATCCCAACAGCACTTGCATATGGGCAATTACGCAGTAAACCAACACGGTAGCATCACATAAGGGTTAATTTCCATTCTATGTTAGTTTCATATGTTTTATTATGTTCAGGGCTAATCCTAAGATGTACAGAGATAGCATAAAAATTTTCATCTTGCCACCTCAATTTTGAAAAAAAATATTTCTATGTAGGTCCTATGGAAAATATAACGGGCGAACATTGACTTCATAACGGGCGAACACAATTTCATAACGGGTGTAACATTGACATACATTTACAATTTATGGTCTCCTGGGCTTAATATTGATCAAAAAGTGCCTCCAATAGGTTAGTTATTAAGTATTGCTACATATCATCCTCAGAAAATGGCAAAAAGTATGTACATCATAAACTTTCTGAAAAATAGCCATTTCTATTTTGTATGTCAATGTGTTACACCTGTTATGTATGTCAATGTTTGCCCATTATATTTTCCATAGGACCTACATAGAAATATTTTTTCAAAATTGAGGTAGCAAGATGAAAATTTTTATGCTATCTCTGTACATCTAAGGATTAGCCCCGTACATAAAACAAATGAAACTAATTAACAAAACAAAATATGCATATGTAATAATTCTGTGTTGGTTTACTGTGTAATTGCCCATATGCAACATAGAAGAGCTCACACGGTGCTACAACGAACAGCATTTTACCTACAAATGGTCACTGTGATGTTACCACATAGAGCAGGTTCTTGTATCCTGTTGTGGGTGCATACACCAGCCATGTAATATCATATGGTTAAATATAAGCCAGCATTCTGTGTTCTTTATCATAGTATGGTACAGCCCTGCTTTTTCATTAAAATTTGGTCTAACCAACCCATCAGCTACACGCCTCAAGGCTTCCATAACATTTATGACTTGTCTCAGGGTTACCATCCTTCCTGGTTTAATGTGATTGTCCCATTTTTAGAGCAATAAATAGTTGTCCTGTTCACAAGACAATTTGTCCAGTTTCTGTAAAACTGAACAGTAGTATTTTTGTATTTTTTGTCATGAATGTGATACACTTTAGTTAGCCTGCATTTCATCACAAAGATAGATAAACTGTTGAAATCAGTGGTACTGTATGTATTGCAACATAATAGGCTGCTACTCAAAACCCAAATTTTTGGGCAAGTAAGGGGACCCATTTCCTAACCCCTCTCTGGCCCTAGCTATCATGCAGAGTGTCCCACTTAAATCTTTGATAAAAGTGGTAACCCTTCTTTGTGTACTGTGCATTCATCACAGATACAAAGCATCCAAAATGAACCTTCCTAATGCAATTTTCTTCTAAGACTTATTCAGTCAAAACACAATTCAAATTGCCTGCACATGACCAGAACAGTATGCTACAAAAAGAAGATTGCAGATCTAAAAAGGGGTCACCTATCATCTTATCATTTTCACAAGGTTACACAGCATACTTCTTCAGACACCATACCACCCTCCCCCTTTCCCCAGCCCCCCAAGATAAAACTAAAAAATTTTTTGCAATAAGTGTTGTCATCATTTATCACTACTTTAAAAGTGTACATATATGGAGTTTTGATTCCCTGACCCTCTCCCCCTCCCCCACCCCATCCTCCCTATGCCTCCTGACCAACATACAGTTTATATAATTGTAAAGCTCCTTCATTCAAATCAAAAGAATGCTTGCCATAATTAAACCATGTCTAGTAGAACCTTGATCTTACAAACCAGAATCTACATGTTCTATAAATATTGCAAGTCCGAAATCCATCTAAGTGTCTAACCTATTAACCTCCTACTAGCCTATAAAACACATGATTCTCTATTATTGGCAGGGCATGTTCTCTACTCTTATTTTCAAGTCAACTCCTAACTTTAATGATGACCAAGTTATAATACTGATTCTTTACTCTGTGAAAGACTGGCCACTTTGATATTTGATCTATACAAAGTACACTTGACCTGGTCAATATATCATCCACAGACTGGGCTACTACTTCTACTGACTGATTATTAACTGTAATAGCATGGAAGTAATACTTCCATGGTTATAGAGAGAGAAGTTATGGCTGCAGTAACTAGTGTGCTGTGACAGTAGTGTGCCATAACACAATTTCATAGTACAGCAGGCAGTCTGTAAAGTACAACCAGGGAGTTGCTAGTCAAATAGCAACTCCCTAGTACAACAGCATAATTGTACACTAGGCTCATCAGTTTCCAATTTTTGTGCCACACTAATTTAGATACTGAAGCAAAACTTGCAACCTGTTTGTAGTCAACCAACTGGCAGTACTGTAAACCCCTCCCAAATACAATGAATGGATTGTCACAATGACTGTGCATATACAAAGAATTCAAAGAATGCTCAACAGGACAGCTTTGGTGGTTCAAATCCCAGAATGCTTGTGAAGCAAAATACAAGTTGAGTATTCAAGCAAGCACCTGACAATGAACACTATCTGAAGTAATAGGCTTACAAGTTATGTTTAACTAAAATGAACACAAAAGGACATTAGATGATTACATAAGATAACTGCTCATGGCCCTTCATAGAATTTAAAAGACTTAATTCTGACAAGATTCTTTTTTGCCAATAAAAGAGTACCACCTCTTCATTTACAGTACTGTACAACCCTGTTTATCCGAACACATCGGGATTGAAGGTAGTTCGAATAATGAAAAAATTTGGATAAACGGGACTCCACGTTTCTGCCTCATGTACGGTACACTGGGTCCCATAAGATAGTGTGTCAACATATTTCCAAAATAATTCCGAAAAGGCTAAAAATTGCAGACAAAAAATCCCCCAGAATATTTCGTTACTATAGTTTGTGACCGATGATATGAGTAATAAATTTTAAAACTTCTACTAAAACAGAGAGATTTTATTCCTAAAATTCAAGCCTTTGCTCTTCTGAATGACCAATGCTTTCTGCACAAGTGAGTGTGTGGTTTGAAGAAAAGCTGTAACTATCTGGAGAGGTATCTAGAGTAAAAATTCTGCATAAATTTCCAAAAATGTTATAGACACATATGTAGGAGACTCTCAAACAGCAACTTGCAATGTTTTTGTAAGGTCTACTTTTGTTATTTTTAGGTATGAAGCTCACTACAATACTAACTTTTCAGATTAAGTGAAACTAGGACTTACGCTAGCCTAACGCATTTTTGTATCTAGGAGGATATTGTGCCTATACCGACTAATGGCTCCTAACAAGAATTTCAAAGCAACTACGTATGATATTTCTTCCAAATTTGACAAAGACATAACATATTGTTTTCTGTGTCCACATATTGGCTGTTTTAGCCATCGTGACATCTTACCATGACTTTTAAAGTCCCGAGAAAAATTAATGCATTTCTGCAAAAATTTATGTTGCATTTTGCCTTGTAAAGTACTGAAAACTTGGTGGATACTCCAGTACTTGTATTGAATATTATTGTTGTTTAATCTGATGGCTAGTTCGAATAAATGGGGTTTCAGATAAACATGGTTTTACTGTACTATGACACATGATTGTGAAAATGATCATGATCAGACTGCTATCTGATATCACAGTATCAATCATGGGACAATATGGCTTCCATTCCAAACATACAGTCCAAATGTATTTCACACTGATTCATCCATGACCTAAGTATACACTCATACACTCACACACTTAAGAACATTTGCATACATGTATACATACTGATCTGTAGAGCTGATCTGTACTCAAATTTATTAATTGACACAAAGCATGTGCACATGCTCTAGCACTGATCTGTACTCAAAACTTGTCTATTGACACAAATAACGATTTGTTAGTAACTACTGGTGCTCACAAAATTTTTCAAATTTTAAAGCGTTAATGATCAAGTTTGTACCCATGGCCAAAGGCTTGTATTGTAACCAGAAAGCCAAAAGGCTTAGTGATTCCTTGCCATGTGGATATATTGTAACAAACATGAATCACCCACATGACAAGCATGAGATACCTCACAGTTACTCCCACTTGAGATATCATGTTATACAGTAAAAACATTTTGAAATCTTGTGACCCAAAATGACCTACATACTAAATATGAACAATCCACAGGCCAAGTATGAGATCCCTCATAGTTACCCTCCTTGAAATATCATGTTCAGTAGGTTTTGACCTTTTTTGACCTCAAATGATCTTTGACTTGCACGAAAAAGAAAAATTATAGGAACATCTACACAATACGAACAACCCACATGTCAAGTGTGAGATCCCTCAGGTATCCTTCTTGAGATATCATGTTTTCAATGTTTTGACCTTTTGTCCTCTGGTGACCCCAAATGACCTTTAACCTCCACCAAAACCAATACAGATCATCTACTCAATATGGGCAATATACAACCCAAGTATGAAATCCCTCACAGTTACCCTTCTTGAGATATCATATTTACAAGGATTTGACCTTTTGACCTCTGGTGACCCGAAATAACCTTTGACCTCCACTAAAAACAATAGGGATCATCTACTCAATATGGGCAATCCCCATGCTACATATGAGATCCTTCAAAGTTACCCATCTTGAGATATGGGGGTCATTCTCTGCCAACTCAACAAATAGGTCGGTCGGGCACCGACTCAGATTTTGCTGAAACTTTTATGAAGCATAGTTCCACTTATGGAAAGAACACACCGAAAATTGCAGGTCAAAATTCCAAACCGTTTGGGAGTTATGGCTAATTGAAAAATGGCCCGGACCCCATCTTTTCATGCCCAATTTGTGCGCATGCCATTTCGATCATTTTTGAGGGCCTATAACTTCCCAGAGAATAAAGATACAAAGCTATAAGTACCTACCTGGGGTATTTTCTGCCCAAATTTTCAGAATCTGTCATCAAAAACACTGTATCTGGCTTAATTATGAAGATAGATTCTGAAAATTTTGTTTTTTTGGCTCTGGGACCATGTTTGACCCCCCACCATTTTGTTATGGAAGTTATTTCAGGTCCTTAACTTTGTGAGAGCAAAGTGCACCCACCAGACATTATGTATATGAAAAATGGTACTTATCTGATAGAAGTTGATTGAACCACAGGGGTCCAAATATCATAAATCACATTGACGCCTAAAATGAAATGCAATGTTTAGAGCTCTTTATCTTCATAATTAAGCCAGATACAGTGTTTTTGATGACAGATTCTGAAAATTTGGGCAGAAATTATCCCAGGTAGGTGTTTTCAGCATTGTATCTTTATTCTCTGTATAGATATATGCCCTCAAAAATGACTGAGATGTGGACCATGCAATTCAGGCATGCAAAGAAGGGGGTTTGGGCCACTTTTCAATGGGCCGTAACTCCCAAACGGCTAGGAATTTTGACCTGAAATTTTTGGTGTGTTCTATCTACTACTTGAACTACACTAAGGAATTTTTTCAGCAAAATCTGGGTCGGTGCCCGACCATAATTTTCTGAAAATTTGTTGAGTTGGCATGGTGTTTACAAGGTTTACAATGTTTTGAACTTTTGACCACTGGTGAAACCAAATGACCTTTGACCTCCACCAAAAATGATAGAGATCATCTACTCAATATGGGCGATTCACATGGTACGTATGAGATCCCTCACATTTATCTGTTTAGAGATATTGTGTTTACAATTAATTCCCAAGATTTTACCATTTGACCTCTGCTGACCCTAAATGACCTTTGACCTCTACCAAAAACAATAGGGACCATCTACTTAATATGGGCTATCTACATGGTAAGTATCAGATCCCTCACATTTATCTGTCTGGAGATATCGTGTTTACAACTAATTCCCAAGGTTTTACCATTTGACCTCTGGTGACCTCAAATGACCTTTGACCTCCACCAAGAAACACAGGCTCCATTTAATCAATGTGGGTAATCCACATTGTAAGTATGAGATCCCTCACATTTATCATCCTTGAGATATCCTGTTTACAAAAAATTCCCAAGATTTTACCATTTGACCTCTGCTGACCCCAAATGACCTTTGACCTCTACCAAAAACAATAGGGATCATCTACTCAATATGGGGTATCCACATGGTAAGTATGAGATCCCTCATAAATATCTGTCTGGAGATATCGTGTTTACAACTAATTCCCAAGGTTTTACCATTTGACCTCTGGTGACTTCAAATGAACTTTGACCCCCACCAAAAATGACAGGCTTCATTTACTTAATGTGGGTAATCCACATGGTAAGTATGAGATCCCTCACATTCATCATCCTTGAGATATCGTGTTTACAATTAATTCCCAAGATTTTACCATTTGACCTCTGGTGACCTTATATGACCTTTGACCTCCACCAAAAACAATATGGATCATCTACTCAATATGGGCTATCCACATGGTAAGTATGAGATCCCTCACATTTATCTGTCTGGAGATATCGTGTTTACAACCAATTCCCAAGGTTTTACCATTTGACCTCTGGTGACCTTATATGACCTTTGACCTCCACCAAAAAAGACAGTCTTCATCTACTCAATGTGGGTAATCCACATGGTAAGTATGAGATCCCTCACATTCATCATCCTTGAGATATCGTGTTTACAATTAATTCCCAAGATTTTACCATTTGACCTCTGCTGACCCCGAATGACCTTTGACCTCTACCAAAAACAATAGGGATCATCTACTTAATATAGGCTATCCACATGGTAAGTATGAGATCCCTCACATTTATCTGTCTGGAGATAACGTGTTTACAACTAATTCCCAAGGTTTTACCATTTGACCTCTGGTGACCGCAAATGACCTTTGACCTCCACCAAAAATGACAGGCTTCATTTACTTAATGTGGGTAATCCACAAGGTAAGTATGAGATCCCTCACATTTATCATCCTTGAGATATCGTGTTTATAATTAATTCCCAAGATTTTACCATTTGACCTCTGCTGACCCCAAATGACCTTTGACCTCTATCAAAAACAATAGGGATCATCTACTCAATATGGGCTATCTACATGGTAAGTATCAGATCCCTCACATTTATCTGTCTGGAGATATCGTGTTTACAAACAATTACAAATAATTCCCAAGGTTTTTACCATTTCACCTCTGGTGACCCCAAATGACCTTTGACCTCCACCAAAAACGATAGGTATCATCTACTCAATATGGGCAATCTACATGCTAAGTATGACGTCAGTCACAGTTACCCTTCTTGAGATATCGTGTTTACAAGGTTTTGACGTTTTGACCTCTCCTGACCCCAAATGACCTTTGACCTCCACCAAAAACAATAGGGATCATCTACTCAATATGACCAATCCACACACCAAGTATGAGCTCAGTCACAGTAACCCTTCTTGAGATATCGTGTTTACAAGCAAAAGCGTCACATACACACACACACACACACATACACACACACATACACACACACACACACACACGACATCACCATCGCATAGATTCCTTGCCTGCCTTCGGCAAGGAATCAAAAATGATCCTGCACACTACAAATCTGACATGATCCATAGTTTTTTTCACAACCATCAAAACATATAGACACAGGATGATCAATATTTGTAATGGGTGAGGCTAAAGTAGGGCTGTAATGTGGAGTAGATTCAATAATAACTATGTAAGTGCTACTTACTGTAGAGCAAGCATTCATATAAACAGATAAGATGCCATTTTATAGCTTCTACGTATACTGCAGCACTGCCAGTGGTTGTTTCACCATCTTCATTTAAAGGTCAAAAGCAGTCGCCCCAAACTTATTTTGAAACAATAGCTAAATGTCACAAATTTCTTATTTCTCTTCCAAGTATCTTTCATAATATTTTTAGGACATAAACATTGCATATTCAAGGTAAACCAAGCAGCTGCTCCTTGAAAATTTTATAATTGAGTGAGAAAAATACTGTCACATGATTCTCAAGATCCATTCAGGAAATAGGATAGTCTACTATAAAATTCTTTATTGGGGTGACTGCATTCTCCCTTTAAAGACTCTTGAAAACCAGAGAAAACCTTTCACTTAGCTTTACCAATCAATTCATTTGTGCATTCTTTTTCCTTTCTTTTATTTCTTTACAACTGCATGGTCAAGTGGTTAGAGCATCTGACTTGCAGCCACGTCTGGGGTTCAACTCTTGGCCGGGTCATACCAAAGACATGTTAAAAATGGAATCTACTGCCATTGTGCTTGGTGCTCAGCATTAGCAATGGAGTAGGGAAAACAAGCCAGTGAGCCACAACTGGAAAAAAGAGCCTTGCCCCAGCCGGCCCGACTCAAACCAATTGGTTAGAAACTGAGCCGTAAAACCTCATTTAAACTTTACTCTTTTATTTCTTCCCCTCTCCAGCTCCTTAAGCACCCTTCTGGGTGGGTACGTACAAGAAATCTCTGTTATTATTACTACATGGGGACTGTAATATTAGTAACAGGTGAGGTAAATAGGTGCAATTTTAATATTTCATGAACAGACTGCATGCATGAATAAATACATGCACATACAAACTGAATATATTACTGCATAAACTGGTTCTCATCACACCCAAATTGTAAACAAACTGTAAGTAAAGACTTGAGCTCATATTCCCTTGTCATTCTCTTTTTATAAATGTAATAAAGATCACTAAATGAACACTACATGGGTAACTAGAGCACCAATGGTGCAGTAGCTCAAACCTAGGCAAACTTTGGGGTCGGCTCTTCTCCACCCCCTCCCCCTCCTACAAAACCCTGTGTACATCACTGCATGGTATGATTGCTGGAAACCATAAAACAAATACATGTCTTTCCCAACATAAGTAAAATGCAAATAATCAAGACCTTACCCCCCCCAGCCCCATTCTCAAAAGCAAGGTAAGGAAATTCCCCCTTTTTTATAAATGTAATAAAGATCACTAAATGAACACTACATGGTTAATAACAGGCCCTAGGAATTAAATAAGGGGCATACCTTGGCCAAGCTAGGTGACATTGATATCCCTCTATCTCCCACTCTGACCACTGACTTTCTCAGTGACATTATGGGTGCATTTACACTAGATCCGGATCTGATCGCCTGCGCGGGGTCAGATCCCCTGCTCAAGGTCAAATTTGTAGTGTAAACGCAGATCAGATCCGGATCTGATCGCCCTATTTTGATCCTGGTAAGAGGGGAGGATCAGACCCCGTGCAGGCGATCAAAACTTGTAGTGTAAATGCTCCTCGGATCAACGGTGACCCGAGATCAACGGTAATTCAACGTAAATTATTTGGAGGTCACTTCTGCAAAAACACTCATTATGCAGGGAGGTGGATCAGAGTACGAGACAAGTGTAAATGCACCAGGATCAAGCCATACACGTAATTCGATATGCTGATAACATAGGGCGATCAGATCCGGATCAAGTGTAAATGCACCCTAAACTGATTTTTCTATTCCAAAGGATTGACTGTCCAGCTTGGTCTGTTTACATCCATTGTGTGGAATCAATGGAGCATACATAATTTGTAAACTTGAGCCACTAACTGTTATGCATTGAAACACTGGCAGTAATAAACATGCTACAGTAGAGTTACAGTATCTCAGACCATTCAAAATGTGTGAAATCTCAAAGATAAAGGGTGGACCAAGTTACCTAGGCCTGGCAGGGTAGAAAATTGTTTACAATATGTATCAAATATCTTGGAACCCGACCACTTAGGCATATATTATAGGCATAGGAGGCTTTTCTCAGCAAGGGATCGGGGGGGTGAACGTTGCTTCAGATCCCTTTCCTGCAGAAGAGTCTTTAGATGCGATGTGGTACAACAGACTGGTCAAATTTTTAAGGAAAAGTACTGCAAATGTTTCAGTTTTTGCAATGGGCACAAATAGAGGATCCTCATCCTTGAATTGAGGGGGGAAGGGGTTGGAAGCATACTTTTGCTCACCACATTTTGCCTGGAGGGCTGCATGCCCCTGTACCCCCGGGGGTTCCTAGGCCTATGACATGTATGGTCCGGTTGAACAAATGCCCCACTATCCTAGGGAAGAATTACAAACGTTTGTTGTACACAAATCCTTACTTTCATGTATTGCAGACAGTAAGACCTGCACCACCCAACTAACATCATGTGATGTACTGCATGCAATCAGCTTTTATGTAAAACAGGATATTAACAGCATCCAAGTGATGGCCTCCCTACCTTGTTATAAACTATGAGAAGTACAAGTGAGCCAACTGGATCCTGAGTCACTTCCTGCACACTTTGCAACACTATACTGAAGATTGGTGTGAATTTCTTTACGCATTACCTATTATTATGTTTATTATGACATGACATAGATTCAATATTGTTGTTACCAATAAACGCACACCCACACATACAAACAAATACAACGTCAATAGCACTGCTTTATTTAAATTTACAGTTATACAGCACTTGCACAGGACCATGAATTCAATTTCCTTTGGAAAACAGATGGCAATGCACATACTCTTAGTACACAGACATCACAACATGTTTGAGAGCTTACAGTCTTCTACACTTTTTACAAGCAAATAGCAAAGTATAGCTGTCGTATTTCAGAACTGCCAGTCTTTACCTCTCATATGTTCACACTTTTATGTTTCCATATGCTATACTTCTTATGAAATACCCAACGATGTTTAAATTGAATATTCCATACAAGTTGAATGTCAAATTACAGGATTTGTGACAATTTGAAGAGCACCACTTGCATTAGTTGCACCAAAGCCTCTATCCTAAGTGTAACTGACAGTGTCTAAAGGCCTTTAATATCGTTTTGAAAAAAGACTGCTGTTCCAAGCACATTACTCCCTTTTCCCTATACATAACATTCAGATAAAGGAATGAACGAATTCGCAATGATCTTGAATAGCTAGATTCACCAGTGTGAATGTTTCACACTCTGGTTACTCAAGTTGACACTAGTCTTTGTACTGTACATACCATGATCAGATCCAATATAACAAAGCAAACAGCAGTACAATATTTCT
The DNA here is from genome assembly GCA_029531755.1 of Holothuria leucospilota. NCBI lineage: Eukaryota > Metazoa > Echinodermata > Holothuroidea > Aspidochirotida > Holothuriidae > Holothuria > Holothuria leucospilota. The sequence goes on along the minus strand of CM055972.1, from coordinate 25,335,837 downwards.
ACTGTGTAGACAAAAGTACTGTATTGTACACACTACTCAAATTGTTTTCAAAAATAAATTTAACAGAGATCAACCCTAGGACAGTATTAAATCAATCATTACAATAATTATGTACATCTTAATACTCTGAACAATGATTGTATAATATCATACATATCCAAATGTTACTGACACAGCTGTATTTAAAAAGGGAATGAAACGGGGTTGTCAGTTCAAATACTTTTTAAAATTGCAAAATGAAAAAAAAAAGTCATTTTTTTCAGTTTTAGATGCTTTTTGTAACATGGTATCATCAAACCATGTGGTACGGACACCACCCAGGTGTTTTACTTTGTGAATGAACAAACTGAATATAATAAAACATGCTTACTTCATATAAACATTGCCAAGATTATTTATGAACAATTGTTGCCTGTTTCAAACATCTATATACATGAAAGCTCAATTATTCAGCATTTTTACCTTATGTCGCTACCAATTTAATGGAAATTTTCACAGAAATGGGCAACCCTGGATGTACAGTATATCATGCTATCATGAAGCAACATACAAGATAGCACTCTGCACTCTATCAAGCTAAGAAACCATTAAGTTCATTAACCATACAACATAGTTGCATAGCATGTACACAACAAAAAACAGCAAAATTCTGCATCATGCAAGAACAGAAAGCAAAGGCAAACAGGACACTAAGAGGAAGAGATCTGCATAGACAACAACAGTTTGCAAACAGCCATCATGAAAATGCGTCTTGCACTCATCACTTGAATGACACATCCCACTACCCCCTGCATGGTCAGTCAAATGTGGATCATTACAGGGGTCGAAATTCCCGCTGTTCCGCTGTTCCGAGAACAGTGCTTTTAGTGCCGGAACAGCAACTTTCCAAAAGCAACTGTTCCGTGGAATAGTATTTTTCCAGAAGAAACACATTGCAACTATACGCATGTATCCTTATCTCTGATGAAGTAATCATGCTGTGAATATCAAAAACCCCTATATATTTTCACATCTAGCGATCATTCACCAACATCATTTTCGATTCATTCAAATCTAACAATGAACGAGACCAAGTATCAAATTCACAGACATTAATTGCACGTATGATATGGGGCGAAATATACGCAAACAACGGTACTATAGGCCATGTCTGTGTTCTGTACAGAAGTTCAAGTGAAACGCACAATGAAAGCATACAGTAGGTCAGAGTATGTGTAAAGGTTTGTATTGCCAGTAGACCTACTGTAAGGTTAATACGCACCCGCTTTGTACAGAAGTTGACGTACGTCGCAAGAACATTGGGCTTGGTATGGAAAATTACATTTTTCGAAATTTGTTTTTACTGCTAAATCACCAGTTGTTACATCGTAGTTTGTAGTAATTTTCAGCAGGTGCTTTTATGTAAAGCATTCATGTTAATTTGTGTGTAATTAAAGTGTGCCTTGCATTTAATGATTTATGAAATAACGATGCCTGAAACATAACAAAAGTTTGACAAAAAAATTCGATTGCCTTGTATGTACACTCATACTAGCTCACTTGATTTGCGTCTAGCGGATGCATTCGGAACAAATATTTACGTATGGATATATGTAGTTCGTGCATTCATTACGTACTGCTATATGAAATACAGTACTCAAAAGAAACACGTGCAAGCCTGCACACTCCATTTACGTATAGGTAAAGCACGGTAGGATGTGTGGAATGTCCAAGTACATTGAATATATTGGCGGACGTCTAAGTATTTCTGTTTTAACGTTCGTTCTGTGAGCGCCTTAGACTACGATCACGGTATAAACTGTGAATTCGTTAAGCCGTATGGTGAACTAACAATCGGATTTGAGCTTCTGCTGCAAACGGGATAAAGGCACTTTGAGTAGTTGGAAATCATGGGATTACATTGCTATGAATGAAAAGTCACTGACCGTTTATTTCTAAAGCATTAATTTGGTCATTGAATTTGCAAATAAACAATGTTTCTAAATGACAGATATCAAAGCAAAACATGGGGAGAACTTAAAGTGCTAACCTTTCTTTCTTTTAAAGAAATCCGTTTAAACACTTGGTTAAATTTAGCAGCGGTTAAACGGCCAACCGGTCATTTAACCGTTTAAATGTTAAAACGTGACAGCTACTAGTAATTAGGTACTGAAACTTGTACAAGGACTGAAAGCAAGTTGATCTGACTGCTGACATCTCGTGTCCAAAGAAAATGGGCCTTAATGTGTGTTTTTTTCTTCCTTAAAATATGAGATCGTCCCTTTGACTCACTGTGTGAAATGATGTTGAATCAACCACGCTGTGAAGGACAAGAGTAGAATTACGATTTCACTTAAATTTGCGGCCCAGAAATGCCCAGTACGTGCGCTCATATGAAGGAGAACCAACTCATTGCATACAAGAACCTGCTCTTTTCCAGTATACGAAAACTTGGAACAGTAAAATCTGATCCGGAACAGCAGTTTGGGAAAAGGTACTGTTCCGTGGAACAGTGGAGAAAAAATTAAATTTCGACCCCTGCATTAACCAATGACAGTGTGATGCACATGTTGGTCATTGAGCCAATACTGTCAGTCACAGAATGACTGAGAAGTGAACCATATTCACCCAATAAAAACTTACCTGTTTTGTGAATCTATGAGTCCTACTTACCTCACCTATTACTACTAATCAACAGTCCATCTACCACAGAATTTAATTGGCAATGAATTTCCCCAACTAGATGGTGCTATACTTGTCCCCGAGGACAAAACCAAGTGAAAAAACACGATAAACGAGCTAAATAAAGCACAAAGGTAACCATTCTGCTGGCAATGAAACAAGGGCTAGTTAAGGTAGTCAGCTCAAGGATATAGTATAGCACCATCTAGTTGGGGAAATTCATTGCCAGTGATCATTCCGTGGTAGATGACTGTTCAATAGTAGTAATAGGGGAGGTAAGAAGGAGCGAATAGATTTACCATACTTCAATTGTCAGTCAGAGTAGTGACTAAGGGGTGGATCATTGTGGGTCAACTGCTACACTTTGTACAGTGATCCCATATCTGCATCACCTAAATAGGAGGTAAGTGAAGGGGCTTGTAGATTCCTAAACCAGGGAGTTTTGTGGATCGTCATGTCCTTATTTTATCAGTCAATTTGGTGACCCACACGTTTGTCAAAATTGCACATTATTTACATCAATTTTGTGACTGATGGGTGTGTCATTTTTCATTAAGTTACCACCTCTCAGTCATTCTGGGATTGACAAGATTGGCTTGATGAGTGACATGTGCATCACACTGTCACTGGTCAATGACCCACATTTGACTGACCATAACCAGGGGTAGTGGTGTGGGTCATTCCACTGACAAGTGCATTAATGCTGGTGCAATTCTAGCACCATCACAAAAAGAAAAGCTAGAGTGGAGGGACAATGCCAATTAGCTGGCATGGACAACCTGCATTACCACAGAAAAGTACAATCACCTAACCAAAGATGTGGTTTACGTGTGATATTACTTGTTAAAACAAATCATTAAATGCCAATTCTTTTGAAATAAAAAACCACCCTTTCCTTCAACACTCCTACACTCACAAAATAATTTTCATAAGGTATCCTTGCATTCCACAATAAATCTACCAGTACCTAAATACCTTACTATCAGTTTCATTTTCACTTTTGTCACTGATTACAAACAAAACAGTATTCAAGTGAAAAATGTAAAATATGAAACAGGTGCAATATCAGGAATCCACTTTTTAAATAGGAAAAAGGAAAGCATATACATATACAAGGAAAACATCATGAAAAACCATCCCAGAACACGGGACACAGAGTTATATTAAGAGAACATGCAAACATAACTTAGGAGGGAGAAAACAAGCAAAACTAGCAAAAACACAAGGAGGGAGATGTGAAGCCCAAACCCCAGATCAACAAAACACTAGGGTAGATAACAATAACGGTAGGCTATAATTGTGGAACTGGTACCAGCACTAACGGTATAGGCTAGAAAAACGGACTAATGAGATGAGAACCCTAACTCTAAGACCTAAAAATAGTCCCAAAGGGAAAAGGATACCCATCGTGGCCACTGGACAAACGAAGAAGAACACTCTTGAAAACGGATGATGAAAGATGGAGTTGATAGTAGCGGATATAACGCTTCCTGCTAAAACTAGGAAAACCAGGAACAAAACTGCGTCACGTCACTTGGGCAGGCAAGCAGGAAGAGGACCAGGGCGCCCTCTCTCGGGAGGTCGCCCAGAACCACTGTGCCATTAAAAGCTTGCCAGGGATTTACTGCGGGTAAGTGGGGATTACAAGTGTAATAGGAGGTAATGAGGGGCGAAGCAGATTCAGGAATCCACTTTTTAAATGTTTTTGGAGGGTAAATTTGGAAAGGGATGCGGTTGGATTTGTTTTGTAATTCAATTACTTTAAACACAATACAGTACTGCACTACTTACAGTAGCATAAAAATAAATGTAAATCAAATATTCCTACAAAGATACTAAGATAGTCTTGAATTTTAAGAGCAACACGATACTTCTCACCCAGCTGTCTTCCTGTTTGATAAGTAACCCTGAAAGCAGGATCAGACTGTGAAAGGTTTCAAACTCAAACCTTCCTTTCAGAATAATTACAAACACACAACACGTCGGAGACTTGAAGAGAAAAGAGTGAGGAAATTTGCACTGAAAACCCTTTGGATCCACAGTAGAACCAAAAATGATTGCGTAATTTTTTGAGTGCCATGCAAATTGATAACAATCCTGAGAGAGGAGTCTAAAGGCAGGTTTGCCCCTGATAGATGTATAATACCAAGCAGGATTCATGATTCTTAAATATGTGCCAGGTGCCCCCCCCAATGGCACATTATAAAATTAACTACTTACCTCACAAACAACATACACAAAAGTTACAATATTTATAACAGCAATACCAGATATCAAACAAAAAGGGAGGCAATTTTTAGGCATAGTTCACAACTTTCATGCAATGGGAGGAACCCAGTACCTGTACATGCAAACATTTGAGCCTTTGCAGTTAAGGCCACCTCTTATGGTCTTACCTTTCCTTTTCTCTTTACGACAGAAGGTTCACAGTTACCATTTATGTAATGTTTATTACAACAGCCGGAAAGAAATGAATGCAGAAAGTAAAAGCAAAAGAAAATACAAAACAAAACTGAAATTAAAACATACAATAACAAGTTCAATAGTGCATGTAAGTTTAAATTCCTTATTGACTGGACTATTAAACTTTATCTAATGATATCAAGGACAAGCACTACACTACACCCCAAAGATCCGGTTTTTGTCCCAATCAAGAGGAGCCATGAACAGCAAGCATGAGGCAGTGCATTGCCTTCACATATTCTCATAAATCCGGCTTTCCACCTAACTGAAAGCAATACCTCTCAAAAGATGATGAGAACCACTGAGACAAAAGTCTCACAGTTCCAGCATTACTTAACTGACACATGGTACTTCAGTCTAACAACTGCTTGATCTCACTGTACATAATCTTGTGCCATGATGATAATACCAGTAGCAATTCCAAAAGGAAGGGGGGGGGGAGCACTTTTCTATGTCCTTCTCCCATCCCCCCATCTCTCTCAGTTATTCCCCAAATAGAAAATTATGCCCTGACATGCAGTTTGCCTGCAATCATTTGTTCTGACCCCTCCCCTTAGCTCCCTTCTCATTTTGTACTAGTAATTAACATTCCTAACGAGTGCCGTTAGAGTCTTGCATTGAAAGACCTAAACGTTTGCCAACAGAGTACAGATCATGCTTATCTTACACAGTGCAGATTAATGAGGTACAAAAGGGCATCATTCCTAAATGAAATAGAGTAAATGTACGTACAACATAACCTTAAAAATTTAATATAGTGCTCTGTAGGAAATGTTCAGAGTACACTGTACAATGAACAATACTTCCTTTACTCTTGGAATAATATTTTAAACAGTGTAAGTGTTGATCCAATTATCGGTCGGTGTTATCAGTATCGGCTGATAATGACGTTATCCGTTGGATATCGGTATCGTCAAAATCAGCAGTTGTCGCTGATAAGGGCCACCAATATTCTAAAGTCCCCTCGCATTGTTGCCAATTTTATGAAAGTCTCAGTGTATTACATTTTAACCTGTAACAATCCATTTTTTTGGTAGTTTTCTTCAGTGAAACCCAAGGCTAGGCCTTTGCCTAAACATTAACACTGAAACGATGCCAGAGGAAAAGCCACGATCACTTTTCAAATGCCGGCATCGCATGACCTTTTGTAGGTGTAAGTTATTTGTTGAATGTGCACAGTCTACACTGTAGAGCATACCATATCTTTCCTAAGGTTTTAAATAGCCTACCATGTAATGTATAATTCCCGCCAATTTCTAACATCTCCTGCCAAAAACTTCAGTTAAAGTTTGAAAGATTCCCAATGAATTCAACATTACTTTTGCCTCAAATGACTTCCAAAATCAAACTCTTTCTATGTACATTTCTGTATAACTTTCCTGCGGTCCGCTTGGGTGTTCGGTATGTTGCTCACGTGCCTCACGCAAAATAAACAAATCAGGTATTGCACGTACCGTGTGGGCTCTTTTCTCAATACACATTCTACAGTGCAATATGTGTAAGCATCGTGGCTTCGCGAACTGCCGCACAGTGTGTGATGCTTATGGTAACTATATGCAAGAAGTTTACTGCAAAGGCATGCCCAGACTTGACCTACTGAACATACAGCATATGGTACTGTATGGTGCAGGGCCATGGTGCACATAACATACACAGCACAGGGCCAATGTCATTTTGAATGCACTGTAGCATAGGCCCTATGTTGTATTTTTACAATATGAATCACGTAGGTAAGCATATATGTCTAGATTAACCCAGTACAGTGTGATGTCGTATTTCGCACTGCCTTGGAAATTACGGAATTATACGCAATGATCAAACGGCATTTGTTTCATTTCTCAGGGATTTGTCTGTAAGTTGTACTGGTGTTTTTCTGTTTCGGCAGGATTTTAACAATGTGTTAAGCTTAGCTACAGGGAAGTTGAGGTGAAGTAGAAACTCAGCAGGTATTTGGTAGATAGAATGGCAGCTTATACTGTTATGCCTATCACTTGACATTGATTTTGAAGTGTGAGCTATCGTTTGTACATTCTGTTAGCAATGTAAGCACATGGACTCACAGGCCTACCGTAGCAAATGTAGCTTGACTTAATGTTTTACTTTGTTATCGGTATCCGTATCAGGCCGATATCAAGTTTGACTTATTGGTTATCGGCAAGTTCCGATATCACTGATATTGGCTCAACACTGAACAGTATGCTTCCAGCTGTATGTCTAGTGTGCTCACATGGCACTGCAAGTAAGAACAAAATTTCTTAGGTCTTTACAGTATGTTCAAAGAAGAATTAACTCACACTGATCCATACAGTGGATGAAAGAGCAAAAAATATACAGTACATTACATGTTAGGCTGTACCATGGGCCCAACATGAGAATGCACATGACCTGTAGAAGACTGTGGAACCATTTGAGAAGTATTTTTTTAAATGTTTTAAGAAGAACATAAATATTGCATACTGTTATGTAAAAAGCACAGCTCGAAACCAGTAATACTGTACCTTAGCCATTCCACTGGCAATGAAGCATGGAATACTTTATAACAGAGCAAGAAAGCGCATATCATTATGTTAATATACCGTAGGAAGGATCCAAATACTGTCACTACTTGTTCTGCAGAACATGGGACTGTCCAATAGAGGGATTTCATGTGACGTCACGCGCAATGGATTCCCAGGCACTGAAGGGCAAAACACACATGCAGTAAGTGTATTTACAGCACACACGCACCGCATAACCTTAGACACTACTGTGAAACAATGGACGCATGCCCGTCAAAAGAAAAAAGACGCGCGATCTTGCAATTCAAAATTGCGTCTAGTTGGTTAAAGTCACGTGACTGAAATCCCTCCATAGTAGTACAGTAACAGGTTAAGAAGGAGCAATATAGATCCAAGGAGCTCCTATACTGTACATGAAATTTAACAGTTAAGTGACAAACATATCATGGGTAGAAAAAGTTGCAAAGCTAGGAGGCTCATGCCTGGTAAACTGAAGTATTTGGAGGGAGATTTACCATTTTGCCTATGAAAACACAGTAATTGTACAAAATTTGACTTCCCATGAAATGTACATTTTTCCAACCCTGCAAATATATTGTCACATGATTAAAAGGTGCCATATACAAGTAAGGATACCAGGAAGTACTACAGTAATTGTAGTGATTACATTTGCCCTAAGTTAAATTTGTAGTGCATTTACATTTGGAAAATAGACTGAATCAAACAATACTGAGCTTTCTGCACAACAAAGAGTTCAGCCATGGCCCAGGCCTCCATTTACTGTAGCCGCTCCTGATGTAAGCTTCACAGCAGGTATCAAACATGGACCTCTTGCTGTTCTGAAGTAAATATTATGACACCTTCAGTAAAAGTAAGATCTGACAGAGATCATTCAATTCCAACACACTCAAGTCATTCATGAGCTTATTTGATGCTCTTGAATGCTGATTCGTTCTGTTATGAATATTCATACTGCAAAGTAGACCTTAAACTGGAATGTTGTTCAATTAATTTTCCACTTTTACACAGTATAAAGTCAATGAGACAATGAGGGAATACACAGACTGAATCTCTACTGACAGTGCTTTAGCCAGCTGGTATTTATGGAACAAATGTCGCGCAATGCAAAGGGATATCCCACAAAAAATTCTGAAGAGCGATTTCTGCACAGGTGTTTATTTCAAAGAAACCATCTTAAGTTTTGCAAGAAGTCAGTCATTACAAACTGCACTTCTCAACTCACCTGCATGGTCATTTTGGGTCAAATATTGAACCACTGCCATATAGGTACAGCACCTTGAAAATTCAAAAATTTTCAAAACTAGAGGGGCTCCCCTAAGACCTCTCCCCAGGCTGTCAATTCAGAATATTGCATTGGAGACCTGACCTGGCTAAATCACTGCTACTGACTGGTTGTTTGAAATGCTTGTGTAAATTAGACTTGCTATAGTCCATTCTTTGTTGTGATTGCATTAACAGCAAACAATTTATACACAAACTGACAAGGAATTCTTGTAAAAGTTCACTGACTTTGGTAAATTGCAAGAGCAGCCATGGTAAGTGCAGGAGTAATATGCAGCAGCTGAGTATGCAACTTCTGATGGTGAATATGGATAAATAATAGCAATGAAAGAGGCCTCCAGTGTGCATGAGATCAATAACTTGTCTACATGTATATGAAGAAGGCGTGCTACCTATGGGTGCAGGTCAATGAGAGCGACATGAACTGCTATGTAGTAAGGCATGGAACTTACTTCATGGAAATCATTTCATGCCATATGGACTGAACTCACTGGCGTCACTTTCTACCAGTCAAAGTTGATATTAAGTTTATTAATCTAGACTATAAAACACTAAAACCTTTACAGTAGTGAGGGTGAAGGTAACCTACATACCAACAATACAGCTACTTATCATCTCTATCATTACTCTACTGTACTTGATGTAATCTTTCATCATGTTCACTTATATATAAACAACATAGTACACATATCTCTGATAGATTTGATTTGTTTACTTAAATGTTAGTTACTGTAAGTGCATATGATTACTACCAATTGTGAACATATTCTACACTATCATATAAATTACTACTTTACTTTTCTTACACTACGTATTCATGATAACAGGAGCAATGATCCTTACAATTAATAAACTGCTGAATATTTTTTGGGGGGGGGGATGGGGGTGGGGCTTCCATCTTGCTCTTGTATTTCCATAAGAGTTTGTCATAATAACAAAGACAAATCTTTTATTAGAATATGTGTCACCATCCACCCCCACCTTCTATCCTACACCACTGAAGACATTCTGTACCATGTGACAAGTCTTTAAGCTATTAAGAAAGTAAACATTGGATATACAATAGCTGTTTTGATATGCATAATGAAAGAAACCTTTAGACAAATTGCTATGTGAAAGTATAAATATTATATACATGTACATATGGTCTAAGCACAGAAACATTTACAAGTACCAATGAAGTGTTTTGTGTGTGTGTGCATGTATGTGTTTGTGTGTGTTTTAATTAATATTTTAAATGTATGTTTAGCATCATACACATCTCATGGTCTAATGTCATCAGAGTATATGGTAGAGAATACCACAGCTCATGAATGTGGCATCATTCATGAATTTTATTAATTTTCTGTAAAAGGGGCCACATTTAGGCCCCAATGTTAAGAAGGGCCACAAGCTGTTTTTGACTGACAGGTCTACTTACAGTAGTTACTCTTAAAATAGATTCATGTCTCCTCAATCAAAATATACATAATCAAAATGTAGCAACAGTCACGCTCTGTGGTTTTCCTACACTTCCTAAGTCTTTTTCATGAGTTTCATGTCCAACAAAGGTCATGGACACTTCATCACCCACAGTGACCTATAGTGCCTTTAGCACTATTCTGCACTAAATAAATGCAGTTTTCGTTGATTTCCAAAATGTGTACTTGCACATTAGCTCAACAAAGTTTACTATTTTGGGAGTAATGAGTAGTTCTTACCAGAGTAACCTTCAAATGCAGTGTATCAGGTAGCTATGTACCTACATATTCACTGAGTCATAGGATAGTGTTATACCTCTGCTATCTATATGATGACCACTTGATTTGCATCTCATTAGTTTTAGGAAGGGAAGCTACAAACTACAATGGGTTACCCACACTCCATCCATTTTGTAGAAAAACTACTGCCTACTTCATACCATGGAAGTACAACTTCTGAGGTATGAGTACTTCCATCCTACCTCATACCATGGAAGTACTATCTCTGAGGTAGTAGTTCTTCCATCCAACCTCATATCATGGAAGTACAACCTATGAGGTAGTAGTGCTTTCATCCTACCTCATACCATGTACAGTAAGTGCAACCTCTGAGGTAGTAGTACTGCCATCCTACCTCATACCATGGAAGTACTACCTCTGAGGTAGCAGTACTTCCATCCTACCTCATACCATGAAAGTAGAACCTCTGAGGTAGTAGTACTTCCATCCTACCTCATACCATGGAAGTGCTACCTCTGAGGTAGTAGTACTTCCATCCTACCTCATACCATGGAAGTGCTACCTCTGAGGTAGTAGTACTTCCATCCTACCTCATACCATGGAAGTACAACCTCTGAGCTAGTAGTACTGCCTTCCTTCCTCATACCATGGAAGTACAACCTCTGAGGTAGTAGTACTGCCATCCTACCTCATACCATGAAAGTACAACCTCTGAGGTAGTGGTACTTCCATGTTCATACCTCCACTACCCTTTATGTGCAACTTTGCATTTACTTCCCAATATATTAGTGCACACACAGCAGAAGAGCATGTGAAACCAGGGAGCTGTCAAATAGTATCTCCCTGAGTTGTCAAATAGCAACTCCCTGTGTGAAACCAGGATGAACAGCATTCTGGGTTCCTGTAAAACTATCAAAGCAATGTACATTGCAACGCCTGCTAGAGCAATACTCTACAAGGACACTGTTTGGTATTCCTGTTATTTTTTACTGGCCTGCACCCAGGTAAACTACTTTATTACTATATACTCTACTGTATAACTTTTATGTGAAGTGACCAAATGAAATGTGAATTCATGCAACAGTGTATTATGAGAGTCAATCTTCAAGTACACAGATTTAATGTAAAGTAATTCAATGTAAACTGTTACTGTATACAGTATCTGGCTGTATTTATGGGGGATACCCACTAGACCAATGGTTCACTAGATCGAAGGTTCGCTAGACAAAAGATCTGCCAGACCAAAACTCTGCTCCGGGTTAGAGGTAGGGATAGGATTCAGGTTTGACAGCTATATTTAGATTTAATACTAGAGTAAGGATTTGCCTGAGAGAGGATTAGGGTTTGGGTCAGGATTAGAGTTTATAGTTAGGATCTTCTGTCTAGCAAACCTTCAGTCTAGTGAACCTTTGATCTAGTGAACTCTACCTGTACTTAAATAATTGTAACTTGTAACTTGTAACTTGTGAAACTTTGGACTTTCTACATAGCCAAGACTTAGAACTTACCTGTTTAAGCAATACTTTGCCTAGTGTAATATAAGTTGTTCCGTAAAGTGCTTTGAACTATGCTTTCAAGCAAATGGATTTAGCGCTATACATGAACATCATTACGACGACGACTACTAGTACTACTATTATTTTTATTATTATTATTGTGGCAAGTTTAATTTCTTTTGTTCAAATAACTATTTGAATAGTTTAAAAATACATTTTGGCTTTTTTAAGTACTTGAAGTTCCCAACAGCTTATCCACCATGTACAGTTAAGTTAGTTTTTTTTATGCCAGTTAGTTATATTTTAAAGCTTCTGAGTTTTACTACTATTTAAACCTTACTATGAATGCATCCCTGAAAATGAAAGGAAGAGGAGAAAGGATAGTCTTCAGTTTAAAGTGCGGTGATGATGAAGATGATTATCCACCAGTAAGCATGTAGGAAAATCTCACCTGTAACAACATATAAATTGCCGCTGGAGACTCTCCTAAGGGCTGGATTCTCTATACCATCATCATGATCAGACCTACCACTATGTGAGCCTGCAGATACAGTATTAAAGCATAAATGCAGACTTTAGCAAAAACTACATTGTGCTGCTAAAAGAGCTATCCTTCTTACTTGTCAATCAATTTTTTCAGCATTTAATGATTCTTTCATTGCTACACATTGCTCTTTTCTATGTCTACAACTATAAATCCCCCTTTTTTTTATTGTTGTTGTTGTTTCCTTTGTGACTAACCACAAAGGCAGCATGACCAGTATAAAACTTTCAGAGTTACTGGAGTGGGTGGTCAGTAACCTTATTTAAGGCATAGTATTAAAGCAGCCTGAGTTGTTCTTCAGCTCATCATTTCTTCATATTACAACCACCACAGGTCTGAGACATTCACAAAAAGTTCCCGTGTAAATGAACTCTTAATTTACATGTAATTGAAATTCCATAAATTTTTATTTTGTGTGATTGACAGACACTTCTACCCCTTTAGTATCATTCATAATTATACAGCTCCCTAAGGCATAAATTAAAATAACAATTCATAAGGATATATCTGTAAAACAAAGTTTACGCATGTTCTCTCACCAAAATAAACTCACTCATCTCAAAATTTCATTACATATGTGGTTAAGTGCAAAATAATAGTTCTATGGTACATATGTAACATAGCAACTCTGGAAGGTGTACTTAGTCCTATCCAGGCCTAGCATCAGAGTGACAGCACAAATGTGTGAAATCCTAAACGCATATTTGTGGCCCATGGTTTCAGTCGGTATGCTTCTACAATGACACAATTTTTTTTAATATTATGGATCATAAGTAACTGATCATCAAAGTTGTTGCTATTAAACACAGAGCAAAAATGGCTTGAAGAATGTTACCTACCAATGAAACTCCTAGTCTATGAGGGGAGAGGGGTGAAATTGTCCCTCTCCCCTTTGGAAAGTTTTTGAACATTTGACTGGTACTTAAATGCAATTTGATGCAATATATTTAGCAAATTTTAAGGAAAATTTGTGCAAATTTTTGACATTTTTTCAAAGGGAACAAATAAGGGGTTTTCGTCTTTGAAGAGGGGCAGAAGCCTATTTCGGTCCCACCACATTTTTTAGTGAGGAGCTTTATGTCCCCAGCCCCCCTTCCTACAGCTATGATAAGACTACTTTCTCACCTCCAACTTGGTTACACTGTGCTTATAATCTGTACCTGTAACCATACCTAACAACAGCACATGCATTACACAAGCAACAAACAACTGCAGTAACATACTGTAGCAGGCATCCCATAGAGCTCAAAGAAGACATCATCACTCCAGTTCTAAGTCTGCATGCTTGATACATCTCCAGGCCCACCACCTAATTATTCCAGTGAACTTTGTCATGTGGTAAATATTCATATCATGGGTGGACCATTCTTCATTCTTTTCAAATTCAACAAAAAAACATTGAATAGAAACAAAGCTCAAATTTGTGGATTTCATTTTTACTTAGTTGTTTGAAGTGATTAAACATTTCACACACACATGCACACACACATATATTTACACACATATATATACAAATATATATATATACACATATCTACGATGTAATTGCATTATCAAAGTTTTGTTAAACTATACCTAGCTGCTAAAACTGTAACTACTTCTCAAAAGGTTGCTTTAACAGTAATTAGGATTTATGCTACTGTACAGCTCTGTTATTCACATCATACTTTTAAAACATAAAAACTGCCAACGGGAAGTCCATGTTGCTGCATGGATAATTTCCAGTATTTACAACCACCCAATGGAACATGCATTGTCTAGGTCTGTACTGCCACCCTGTATCCTGAACTTTAGGAGAACACACTATGAATGTGCATGATCCCCCTCCGGTTACACTGTCAAATACCTGACCACTATTTTGTCAGGCAAAATTATCTAATGGGCACAGAAATATTCTTATAGTTAGGCCTATACAGTACAATAACCAAAACAATATTGAGAAACAATGACAACCAGTGTTCAATACCAGCAACCCTGCCTTAATTAAACAGAATCAACAGTCTTCCCTACTACTGTACAGCCTCATTATTTATGAAGAGCCTAACGAGTTGACATGATCTATATCATCAGCTTACTGCAATGCATTCACAAGTAATCACTGCTACAGTATTAAGAATGTCTATTGTACACATACAAAGTATGTTTGTTAACTCCTAAAGCATACATGACTGTTTTGCAGGCTAAGGTGATATATACTGGACTGTTCCTTGATCCATCATCAATCAATACTGTATAAAGCATCACATTCCAAGACTACAATACCAATACCAGTGATAACTGTATTGCATGGTATGATTCATACTCCATTCTATTACTGTACAGTACAGCAGAATGCTAGTGAATACAAAGAACAGTACAGGAGGGGTGGTTAAGTGGACATGTGCATTGGAGCAATGAAAGCATGGCATTCTGGGTAAACTACATGTACTGTATCCACTGTCCTTAAATGCCTTATTTTTCACCACGTTTTCATTGATACTGTCTTTAAAGCATATATAGAGGATGTGTACTTTCAGAATTTTCCCTCACACAGACACATTGTAGCTGGGCTTAAGGAAGTGTTAATTATGCTCATGACAGAAGTTTTCTTGTACATGGGGCTGGCAATGCCTAGTATGCTGCCAAAGGTCCAAAGTATGCTCAATTAAAACTGGGAAAAAAATAAGCAACAATTTCCTGTATTCAAGGGATATTAATTGATATGATGTAGTTAATAAAATTGATATGATGTAGTTTTCTGTGTCAAGCTGTGGTCCACACAATATAACTGGGGTATCTGGAGGTATTTCAACACCTGATGTATCTATAAGTGGAGTATCTATCTGGAAGTGTTGCAACACCTGATAGATCAACAGGTACAGATAATGTTTTGGAAATTATCAAATTAACTAGCATGTACACACAGTTTCCCACTCTTGAAGGCCTGTCTTAGTGTCTTCATGGCTCATCTACTGTATGGGGTCTGGCATCCCAGCACAAAGTTTCCAAATTCAGCTTGGGTATCATTTTAACTGTTCTACAGGATTAAGTCATGTGGTACCCCTACTACAAATTATACAATGGCCAGGCCCACAGGCCAAATGATGTTTTCAGGACCTATTAAAAATGTATTTTATATTTTTATGGTGGATGGGTCCCAACTCTCACACTTCTGAAGTACAGAGGTCAATACAGTGACCTTATTTAAGGACCACCTTCAAACATCCCCCCCCCCCCAAAAAAAAAAGACAACTTCAAAATTTCTAAATGAACCTGTCTGATATATATAGATAATAAGCACACTGTAATAGCTCCTGTACCCTCTGTATATTGAGAAATGGGTACAGAATATGGGACTAAGAGAAGCACCATAAATCTCTTTCCTTGGGGCAACATCTTGACTACTGAAGTGCAACAAGCAAAATACCCTTCAATCATCAAAGATTATTGGATGGAGGAAAACATGACGATGGATGGCCGCAACAATGGGCTGGTATTGAATGAGTAATATTCTGAATATCAATTGAGATTTTAAATGTTTGTAAGTAAGGAACAACCTTTTTGTCACTTAACCATAAAATATTTTGGCTATAAATTAGAAAGATGACATTTAAACTCTTGCCTGACTTACGTAACACAGTTAAGCAGGTAACAATGTGATTACAACATATATGGTATGTCTACAAACTAGTCAAAAAATACAATTTTCATTTACATTGAAAACAAAGGTGTATTTTATGGGGCTCTATTGGAAGTATCCACGAAGTTGGGGTGACAGGGAACTTATGCGGTCTGTACCATGCCTACTCCACAGATGAAAAATGTTGAAAGACTGCACATACTGTATCACACACTGTAATATGTAAATGGACTTTACACAAAAAATAGTTACTGTAGCATACCGTATGAACACTGATAAACCTGTTGTTAATACTCCTACTTGTAACTGCTTTTTGAGGTACAGTAAGGTCATTATGAGAACATTAATATGCAATAATTTTAGTAGTTCAGGTCAATGGAGGTACATGGTGTGACCAGGAGGCTAAAGTCTACCATCAGAATTTGACAGAGGGTAGGCAATAAACTGAAATGAGTGTGATATGCTGGTATGCTCCTCCATTTTAGGGCTTACAGTACATACTGTATATTGCATCCAGATGGATTTTTACTGTGCCTGACCTTGAGTAATCACTAAATGTAACAGGTTGCTGTGAGAACTAAAAGCACAAGATGATTACATTGCTGTCAGTACTACAGATGCATGATGTTTAGGGGCATGTCCAATAAACCAAAGGCTTGATAATTTATAGAGTAGAAGAAAGCATGAACACACTTTTATCTGGGTACAATCAAAATTTTGTCCCCATTATTTAAAGAATTTTATGAAAGTTGGGACACACTTTTTCTTTAGATTTAGGTACCCTGTATGGATAAATAAGTGACTTTCACATGACTGCCATTTTTGTACAAATATTTATACTGCACAATCTGAACTATTCTCAGCAACACTTTTATAGAGGAGTTGAATCTACTCAGCAGAACAGAACACTATGCTTTAATTGATTCTTACATACTGGATACTGTAGCATGCACTTTCATTCAATTAAGCATCATTTCTATTTGTTCTTCACAAGATTTTGCATTTTTTACATTTCCTTCAGCCATTTACCATTATTTCTCACATGTTTCACAATATCTCCAGATAGGAACTGTTCATATCAAACAAAAAATCACAGATAAGCCTTAACACAAAGACATACTGTCAAACATGCATGCCAAAAGTTAAATTGTTCCCTCTGAACTGTATCATTCCCTCTGAACTGTTCTGCTACAAAGTGAAAAACAACAATGATAGCAATTTTGATAAAAATACATTTCTTTCGTTGAGTGTGAAACCTTAGAGATACCACTCTGTGCACTAATGTAAAGCTTTATGTACTTTGACAAAAACCTGTGTGTTATGAAGTTTCACTTCCACCTCACTTTGTCAAGGTGTACCTTGAAACACTGTGTTGAAATGAAAACAATTTTTGATGTTCAAAACAGACAATAGAATGAGGATGTCGTTTAGTAAGAAAATTTTGCTACATTGATAACTCATCCAAAAACGTTACTCTCCTTCCAAACAAACTTGATACAGGAAGTGATTAAATCACACTTGCCAACTCTCATGGTTTCACCGTGAGTCTCATGGTTTCGGGCAGTGTCTCATGGTGAAAATGCCAGATCACAGGGTGAAAATCACTCTGAGGCACTGCCAGGTAAGTTTTCTTATTTACTGTAGACAAAAATCAGTGCTTTCCATCACTGGTTAATTTATTAAATCGCAGATCTATTGTTGTCAGAAAAGTGACTAAATTTTTTCAAACAATCAACTCTGCAGATAGCATCTTAACTTTGTTAAGAGTGTGAACAAAAAAAAAAAATCTAAAATTTCGTAGTTCAGAAAACCCTTTTCATAATATCATATGAGACTTGTTTTACTGTAAACTCCAGCCTCAGGTTTGAGGTTTTCTTGCGAGAACCTCAAAATTTGCCATTTTTGAGTTTGGCAAGTCTGTTTTAAAAATACAAAATTTGGTTAAGCTGTTGATGAAAAGGAATTATAACTTACTTGGGTCAAAGCTTATCTGGGAATCAAAAATGATTTGAGGTTTTTTTTTCTTTAAGCCAGTGAGGACTTAAGGGTTCCTTAACTTCCTTCTGTCACTGTGACCTGATTCTATTATGCCTCTGCTTTGATACAACACAATCAAAGTTCCTTGTAGAACCTCCTTGGTACCAGAATTTTATATCCCAAACGTAAATCCTGATCGTTTTTCCTAAACTCTCACCTACTATTCTGTACTTAATATGGCATAATCTAGTGGGTGTTTCCAAAACATTTCATGGCAAAAAACAAACATACTAGGGTAAACTCTTATACTTCCCAGAGGCTCTACTCAAATGTTTTAATTGTAAAAAGTCACACCCTGCCTCCCCCCCCCCCCCCCCAAAAAAAAAAAAAGAAAGGAAAAATCTCAGAAATTATTATGGGTACCTCAGGGATAAGTTTACATTTTTTTGATGCAATTATGAAGGCAGGAGGAGGAATATTTTATAAAAAAAAATATATCTTTTAGCCCTCCTATATATCTTTCTGGGGGAAATTTTGCTTGCTGCAGGGGCAAAAATCACCTGTTGTCCTTGTGTAATTTATTGTACATGCTGAGACAGATCTGTACATCACAAATTTGGACCTTTCCAAAGGCTTTGCCACACCAGGTCTAGGCCAACTATTTACGTAAGTGGTCAAGTAGGCTATTTTCATATGTGCACACATTTTCATGAGTAGTTTCCACCTTTTTACCAGTTAAGCACAGGCCATATCAGCATGAGTAGGCCTAGCCTTTATAATTCACACAGGTGCAATATTCCAACTATCTTTGTGGAATATCAAGAATAACTTTTCTCCAAACAAACACACTAAGAACAACTAATCTATGAAATTGCAAAAAAACCATGCATATTTGGAACTCTTGTGGAAATTAACACGAATGAGCTACAGGGCCTAGCTTTGGTAACTTGTCCATTATGAGGCTACTGTACAATGATATATACAGTCAGATGCATACAGTAGCTGGCAGTCAAAATTGTTCATTTATTGTTTGTTAAAAAGCGAAAAAGAGATAGACTGTGAAAAAAAGCTGAGAATAAGTACAACAAATCTTTCTCATATACAGGAAGCTATCCTTTTAGTTATGACAGGCCTCTTGGTAACATCTTTTGCAGGCTATGAGGATACCCAGTCAGTGGCCACGTTGTCTTTTGGAGGCTACAGGTATCCATGTAGTCAATATACAAGTTGTCTCTAACAGGCTTCGACAAATTCTTTTTTCACTACTTGTCCATCGGGCAAGCTGTTCTCTTAGTCTACTTGTCCGCATGAATATCTACTTGTCCACTTTTAATATGTCTTTAAACTCCTTTGTGGAGTTGACTTCATACGTACTTGTCCGGCGGGCTATGAGATTGAACAATGCACCTGAGTAACTTTTTACTTGTCCCTGACTGTCGGGCGGGGGCTTTGTTGAAGCCTGGTCTCTAAGAGGCAATGGGAATACACTGACACAATCCAAGTAGCATTGTAGAAGGCAACGCAGTCAGGACTCATTGTGTTTTTACAAGACCAACAAGGATACACACTGACTGCATAGCCAATAACACGGGAAATGTCTGAGCTATCTTTGCAATTGAGCCACATCTATTCTTGTTTTTCAACCCTCTGCCTTTATACAATTCTTTATCCTTGGAACGGCATTTGAAATTTCAAAATTTATTGTAATCCTGTTCATTATCTTCTTTCTAAGCCATAAGTTTTCCAGTAACAGCCTGCAACATGCACAAAAATGACTGGAGAGGTTCAACCCACAATAAACTGCCTGGTTTGCTGATTCCTATGTTAAATTAGCCTTGTTTGAGAACAACTCAAAGTCATCACAGATGATTATGGAGCTGATGTTGAAGGTACACATCTTGCAAAAATAGAAAAAAAAGGAAAAAAGTCCAAAGCTATCTCTCCAAGTGGCTACACTGGCTACATCATGAAGAAAGCATTTTTTATGGGCCTAGGCCTAAATTTAAACAACTAATATTAAGAAATAATGGGGAAAAAAAAAAGTGAAGTTGCTGTTTCTCTTAGAGTCACTATGCAAGGTCCTCAGGCTACATCGTGAAAACATCATTCAGGCCAAGTACACACTACACATTAACAATTTTGCTAATTTAGGCTAAGATATGTTGCACAAAAATCTCAAGTCCAATGCTTTCCCCTGCAGTGGCTTCATCGTCTCCACCAGCTAGCCTACATAGTTGAGTAGCCTAGGCCTATTTGGAATGATTTGCCCTTTTCAGTTAAGTCCACTAGGGCTGTGAACGTTTAGCAAAATCACTAAACGTTTAATCGCAAAATTTTGCGATCGTTTAGCGATTAATCGCAAGTACCTATGATCAACACAGAGACTTTAAACGTGCCCTTGAACATGACGAATACGTAAAATGCATTAGTGACGTCCGGGGGACATAGTTTCCATGAACCTCAAACACGGATCCTCATATAAGCTCAACTTTGATGTCGTATGTTTGCGTGTGTGCCATTTGTATAATTATTTCACTTTTTCAAAAGGAGTGAACATCTAATTTTCTGTAATGACTGCAGATTGTTTTTTATTTCATACGGAAAAATGGGTTTTGCGATTAATTGCTGGTAGCGTTGTACTAAACGTTTATTGCACATGCGATCGTTTAGCGATTAATCGCTAAATGGTCACAGCCCTAAAGTCCACAGGCATCTCTGGAACACTTTCAGAGCTTAGGCCTACTGAAAACTTACCTCTGCTAGTTGTGCCTTCAATGGTATCTTATATCCTTTTGCTTGTGCATTTTCTCTTAAATTGCAAGGCACATAAGAATAATTATTTTAAATAATGCGCTATATAAATTTCATGGACTTGAACTTAAACTTAAGTACTGTATTTGTGGCTCTGTTATTCACCTGTTATTTACCTGTGTGCCACCTGACTAAGAAGGTGGCTGAAGGGGAAGGGAGTCAGAGACACAGGGGTTCGAGACATTACATACATATACTACATACTATAAGACAAGGTAAGCCATTTCTTCTGAGAAGAAGTAGGCCCAGTGCGTTGCACTGCAGACCAATGCTTCCACAAGTAATTTTTCCTGAAATGGAATCTAAAATGACCTGAAATCGGCTATTTCAGTTTAGAGTGTGGAAGCACTGGCTGTGCGACTTGGGCCTATTCTTTCTCAGTTTTTATTCTTATTTTTACTTTATTTTTCTCACCTTTTTTTACTGTTTAGAATTTATCTTATGCACAAAGTTGCATCCAAAGAGGTGTTGGATATTCTGCTGGAACAGATGACGTGATCGACCAAGTCTTTTTGAGGTTCACGGTAAGAGTAAGAGTGTAAAAATAGGCCAATATTCGTGCTTCGTCCTGAAAAATGTCATACCTTGTCTTATTATAGGTATGTATATAGCGTGTAGTATTGTACGTAATGTTTCGAACGCCTGTGGTCAGAGACTCATGCAATCGGAGCAACTATAGAATACCCCGCCTCAGCAGAAGGCACTTTTCCAATCCATGGATATGAATTCCCAGTGGCTCAGGATTAGCTTGAGTGCTTCAAACATAGCCTATTTCCTTTTTTCTTTTTTGAGAACGACACTCTTGTGATGATATGTTAGGTCATTCATAATGCTTCAAAAACTCAGTGGCTGCCTGTCAAGGAATCCATTTTCATCTGGATTCCTAGTCCTAGTCGAAGTGGCTGCCTGTCTAGGAATCCATTTTCATCTGGATTCCTAGTCCTAGTCGAAGTGGCAGCCTGACTCGGAATCCATTTTCAGCTGGATTCCTAGTCCTAGTCGAAGTGGCTGTCTGACTAGGAATGCATTTTCAGCTGGATTCCTAGTCCTAGTCCAAGTGGCTGCCTGTCTAGGAATCCATTTTCATCTGGATTCCTAGTCCTAGTCGAAGTGGCAGCCTGACTAGGAATCCATTTTCATCTGGATTCCTAGTCCTAGTCGAAGTGGCTGCCTGTCTAGGAATCCATTTTCATCTGGATTCCTAGTCCTAGTCGAAGTGGCAGCCTGACTAGGAATCCACTTTTAGCTGAATTCCTAGTCCTAGTCCAAGTGGCTGTCTGACTAGGAATGCATTTTCAGCTGGATTCCTAGTCCTAGTCCAAGTGGCTGCCTGTCTAGGAATCCATTTTCATCTGGATTCCTAGTCCTAGTCGAAGTGGCTGCCTATCTAGGAATCCATTTTCAGCTGGATTCCTAGTCCTAGTCGAAGTGGCAGCCTGACTAGGAATCCATTTTCATCTGGATTCCTAGTCTTAGTGGAAGTGGCTGCCTGACTAGGAATCCATTTTCAGCTGGATTCCTAGTCCTAGTCCAAGTGGGACTAGGACTAGGAATCCGGATGACCAGTAAATATCACTGAGGCGGGGTATTCTATAGTTGTACCATGTAATCCCCCATTAGTCGCCTAAAACAGTCTTTGGTGAGGAAGGACTTGAAAGTATTGATTGAATTGTAGACAACTGCTTCTGTAGCGGGTTAGGCCTATACCAAATGGACTTATTGCATGGCAGGGTCATTCCACAGAATATGGCTAAACTTGTACACCTTTGCATGGACTGCCATTACATTTGACGTTAATGTAGGCCTTTGGGCCTACATCGGCAACACAGTAATCTAAACAGTAATTCTAGCGACATAGGCCTAGGCCTTACCATAGGCCTAGCCCTAGCTTTGTACCGTTAAGTGTAGGCCTAAGCCAAATACGTCTAGGCCTGAGTTATGTAGCAACTGTAACTGACTGATGAACTGTAGGCTGAAGACTAGCTAGGCTAAATATTACTACTAAAGTAACAGTTAGGAAGCTACACCGTAAGTTCTTCAGGTATTCAAGTACTAGCACACTGAACGCATTCCCATGTGGGCGCGGCCAAAATCAAAGACTTTTTAAGTAGTTCACACATAATACTTTGAGTGAAAATTTCACCAGAAGCAAACCTTACCCTGTGGCGAAGGCGCAACGCCTTCAAATCCAATAGGATTCGACATTGTTTCTACTGTTTTCCTCGGAAAGCTTACACCAGCTTATCCGAGTACCAACATCCCAGTGCAGTATTGTCAAAGAGCAACTACTGTTATGATCTTACACGTACATACGCTAGCTATAATAATTGTGTATCCTGGATCGAGTGTAGGTACGTGCAGAGCTCATTTACAACAGTCACTCATACTAACGAGCAACCACGTATTGTTCTGTGTGTGTGTGTAACCGTCACAACAGTAGCAATATCAATCTTCACTCATCAGTGGTAGTCAATGGTCAACATTGAGTGGGTGGGCTGTGCTCCCACATTGCATATCGCTAAAGGGAAAATACAGGTCCCGAAATATGAATTAGTGTACTCCGTCATCTTTGTAATATAATCAAGGAATGGCTCCTTTTCATGAAGAAATAGGCCATGGGCCTACTTTTTCCCAGGACAAACGGGCAAGTTTTTTACCCTAACCTTTTTTAATCCTTACCTGAGCAATATTATCCATTTTCCATGATTTCAATGGAAATTTCCGAAAATCGCCCTCCATTCGTTCTGGGGAAAAAATCCGCTCATGGGTACCCCACCTGAATTCCAACAAAAAGGTTCTGAAAGCAAGGGCGTGGATCCATCTCCAAAGGTTGGAGGAACTTACTTTTCACCATTTGCGAATCGCCGTCCTGGGGGGAGAGGTCTAAGGGGAGGGGGACCCTTTGAAAAAAAAGGAAATTGGAAGGTGCCTATAAGGCAAATGGCGCCATATTTGGGCGCAATTTAGCTTTTAAAAAGTGTCAATTCGTAATCTATGTTATATTATTGAAAAAGTGGGGGGAGGGACTTTTTGGAGATGTTCCCCTTCCAAAAAAGCGAGGTGGCGCGTCCCCCGTCCCCCATGTTCCACGCCCATGTCTGAAAAATAAGTTTATAAAGTACGGTATTTGAGCAACTGAGTCAAAAGCAATTTTTCATTAATATTTTTCTCATTATTTCAATATGTCAGTGATAATTATATGGGCGGCCATTTTGCTATTTCCGCAATCTTGACTGACCTGGATCCTTCAAAAACTGTCCAGAAAATGGTTTTTGAATATTTATTTCAGACATGGATAGAGTTTGGATTTGAATGTGTTTAAAATATTTCTAAAAATTACTTTCCTTACTAGGATAAAATATTGTAATTATACCATTGGCGGCCATTCTGCTTCTTCCACCATCATGGTTGACCTGAGTTCCAAGAAATGCTATGGAAAATAAGTTTGGACTATTTGGCCAAATATACAGAGTGACGGCCACAAAAACATTCTTTGAGGATTATTATCCCTGATTCCCTTTTAGAGTATTGCAATTAATTTTAACATTGGCGGCCATTTTGCTACTTCCGCCATCTTGGTTGACCCGGGTCCTACAAAAATGTCCAGAAAAATGCGTTTTGAATATTTAAACAGAATATGGACAGAGGAGAACCTGTGTCAAAAGTATTTTTCATGAGTTTTTCTTATTATCATAATATTGACATAATTATTGCATTGACGGTCATTTTGCATTTCCGCCCTGTTAGTTGAACTGAATCCCCAGAAATATCTTGAAAAATAAGTTTGGGGTATTTATTACAATAGTCCTACGGCCATATATTAAGGGCAACTGTGCCAGTATTTTTAATTATTATTTTCTATATTATTTTTATACATTATGATCGTTATATATTGGCGGCCATTTTTATGTTTCCGCCATCTTGGTTAGTTTGGGGACCTGCGTTTAATATCAGAAATCATGCTTTGAATTTTATGGACAATCTCTTATAAAGATATTTAGGGTGTTCAATCGAAATACATTTGTAATGAATATTTTCTGTCATTTTTTGTCTTTCTTTAATTGTTTTGTTATTTTTGTGGGGAATTTTTATTGTGTTGTTTTTACTTCTTCGGTTCTTTTCTGCCATATTGGCTGGCAAGTACTCTTGTGCCAAGGATTGTAATATTCAGTTTTGACTATAAAACATTAATTTACATCAGTATGAATGGGGATTGTGAAAATTTACAGTCTTTACAAAATTTTTAAAAATATTTCATTCATTTTGGTGGCCATTTTGTTTTTTCCGCCATCTTGGTTAAGCTGAATCTCCCCAAACAGTTCCAACAATTAGCCTTTCAATTTTCGTCGTCAAATATGACCAAAGTTTTAGACTAGATGTCATCAAAAAATTTTTTAAGAATATTTCTTTATAATTATTTAATACAAAATATTCAAAAACTTTGCCCTTACTTTTTTTTATTTTGCAGCCATTTTTGAATGAGTGGAATCCAAAATATTTCGTTACCACTTGATTTCGTGTTCAAGGGACCATAACGTTTCCAAAAGATAATGGGTTGGAGAGTTTTGAGGCGGGGTGCCCGTGAATTCCCTGTGACCCATGGCCTAGAATAACTCCTAATTGGTTTATATCTTCAATACTCAATGTTTTTTATACAGAAACATCATGAAAATACTTGTTGAAGAAATTAGAGATCTGTACCATTTAGCAGATTTTTTTAACATAACCTTGGGACGACTGTTTTCTCTCTCATGATGAAAATGTAGATGGGGTCAAGGTACAGAAAGGGAAGGGTTGCTCGGACTGGCCAGGAGGGTTGCGGGATTAGTGTCACGGGAAGTTTCAGTTAGGTCAAATTGAAATTTAACTCAATTCAAATTTATTTCCTAAATGATTTCGAAAGAATACATAAACAACATGCAGTGATGTACATAAAAAAACTGGCAAGAATCATTTGAAGGGCACTAGAAAAACAGACAAGCTGTCCAAAATCGTCCAAAATTGTGTTAAATTAAAGCTATAGTTAATATAGTTAATAATGGTAAGAACAAGTTTATTTTACACATACCGATTAACAAAAAGACATTTTAAACGGGTTTACGACGAGAAAACAAGAAAACTTGGTAAAGCATAAAATAGCGTATCTGTGTGCGGGGGAGGGAGGAGGCGAGGGGGGACGTGGGCGAGGCGAGGTGTATACTTTTCGAGATGTTAGGATGTTATTTCAAGTCACACTGCATCTCTTGTAAGTCTGTATTTCAGATCTGTATTTAAGATCAGTGACAGATGTAGGGGACTGGGAGATGGTGGCTTTTCCCCATGTTCCGTGATTTGGTGTCTAAGTACTCCTTTCAGGGATGGCGATCCATGTTCAGTGTCAGGTTCAAATGACCGACGCCCCGGGGTGCGCTGAGGGAGGGTTCATTCGGACGGAAGATGTGAGTCCAGGGGTATATCTTAGTGCCTCTTTGAGGTCCCCGTGCAATACCCTGATAGAGGACGAGAGAAAAAAGCCTCTGAGGCTTTAGTGTATTTGCAAAATTGTGGGCATTAGAATATTACATGTAACTTTCTCCAAAACGACATAAGTGCACCAAAGTGAAGACAAAAATCCCAAATTGACCTATTCAGTGACTTTGGTGTTATTTAGTCCAAATCCTTAAACACAGGCGTAGGAGACGGGGGGAGGGGGGCTGCAGCCCCCCTAAAAATATTTCTGTGAAAAAATTCGGGCAGTATATAAAAAAAATCTGGAACTGGAAGAAAAAATTGCGATAATAAAGTTTTGTTAAATCAGTAATTTAAACTAACGTTCTAAGCATGCCCGACCGCCTGCCCGAAAAAAATAAAAGCAGTGGTTCCTGCCTCCCCCCCCCCCAAAAAAAAAAACAATTATATAGTAGAGATTTTACACAGGCGGTGCTCCATGCTTATCTCTCATCTGCCGTAGACGTTTTCCTGTTTCAGTGTTTTACGTTAGCACCACAGAACACCATTTTCTTGGATACTTCGCAAAGTACCAAAATTTTCGCGCGCTCCGCGCGCTTTCAGTGTCATTGATTATTTATTATCAATAGTGTCTTAAACGTATTCACACTTTTCATCGCCCACAATTAGGTTGATGGCTCGTGTGCATAGGCGGATGGGTGTGGTTATGGAGCAGCACAGCATTCAAGAATGCAAAGCAGGGGAATTCTTTTTCCCTTCCTCTTCTTTTGTCAAAGTTATGTTAATGAAATTTGAAAGCTTTATTGGATGACAAGGCATCAAGTTCACCTTGTAATTGGCAAACGCATTTTTGGGAACTGAAGATGTCTCGGTGCAGAGTCTGCAAATAAATGATTCCTAATGCAAATTTCGTGCCCTTGTCACGATTCGCACTATGTATCTTACCACAATTATATTTTAGGGACATAAAATTACACGAAAGTTTTCTGGCCAAGACACTGATCCGAAAATTAGAGGTATATCTCCATCCTCTGTCAGCAGGGGTACGGTGAGGTGTCGTTTAAAACGTATAATGGATGTATTTTGATAGTTTTTTATCAAATATCTTTCCCAAATAACCAAACTTTTCGTGCGCTTTGCGCACTTTTATCTTCAGTTCTGTTGTTATATTCTTTAACACCGTCTCAATCACATGCACATTTTTCAACGGGAATGGGTTCTAACACAGTTGTAACGCAAAATTTTGGCCAGCTTCGCTAGCAAGTGCCACGGGTTTATACTCCATGCCTCAGTGACATGGAGGAACGGAGCGCATGTCCCCCATTGAATCACCCCAAAGGCGTTTAAGCTTTATCCTTGTAGTAGTGGGGTGAGGTGTGTTTTCGACTGAATCATGTTTCTATTCATCATGTTCTATCACAAATGGTTCTCAAACTATCAGAGTTTTCTTTAGACCTAACCTCAATATTGTCCTTATTATCACTACCTTGTGATAACAACTCCCGGAGAAGCACAGCAGCAAAAGTTAAAAGCTTTGTACGAATCATCAGGTAGAAGAATCGCCTTGTGATTTGTAGATAGGTTTCTTTGAGGAATTGAAACTGTTTCGATGCAGATGCAAGTTTTGTCATAGAAATGATATCTATGTCATGCAAAAATTCAGCGCGCTTCGCGCACATGCGTCATCGTTTGCACTCCATTTCTTGACCATTATTAAAGTATAGTACAGTTCAAACGTTTTATTTTCAAGGATAGCATAAAATCCATCTAGGCCACCTAAACTTAACAAAAATGTCTCGAAGGGGAGGGGAGTTTGGGTAAACACGTTATCTGCCTCCTCACCCCCCCCCCCCCCCGCAATACAGAAAGTTGTGCTCGTGTGCAAAGAATGCGAAAAAGTTTGGTCACATTTTTCGGGCAAGTCGTTACAGTCCCCCTAAATAAAATTAGGCTCCTACGCCTGTGTCCTTAAAGGCATTTTACAGTGGTATATCCGACGGTTTTTGTGTCAAAGAGAAAAACTTCCTCCATACCCTGTGGCAAAAACCGATTTAGCTCCAGATATCTCATTTTAAAGGTTGGTTTTTTTGTCAAAAAATACCTCCATTTCTTGTCAAAGCCACAAAGTGACCACACTGCCCCTCAGATTTCTTTTGTTAGTCTTTTTAATTTAATACCGACCGTGTTTGTTCTTGAAATATGATATTATTGTGCTGTAATGTTTGAATATGCATGTATACGTTATATATATATATATATATATATATATATATATATATATATATATATATATATATATATATATATAAATATATATATATATATATATATATATATATATATATATATATATATATATATATATATATTCCATACAGCAGAGTCAACACCATAAAGAAATACAAAACTACATTTACTCAAAATGAGCAGTGATAACATCACAAATTTCCCACCATGTCCTGTATCTCTGAAAAAAATTCTTTCAAATAAATAAGTTCCATATGCTATATGTAATTATTTGGTTTTCACCTGATAAAACAGACAAATTTTCTGCATTTTTCGAAATCACTGATTAAGTCCCTAGAGAATGCTTTAAGGTAGACTAAAGTTCACTACTTTTCGTGACGCAGGTGGCTCGTGGGTGGGAAGTACATTTGAATAATGGTAAGCGCTGTAAGCGGCTTTGGAGTATGTTTACTCCTGATGTCTTTCGTGAAGTAATGATGGGACTGATTCGCCTTGTGTGATGGTTACTCGCTAAGGGCCTCAAAAAGGAAAAATAACATTTTAAAGCCATTTAAGTTATGTAGTCCAGTTTCATTTTACATCGCAAATGTTTATCCATTATACAAAGTTCTCACCGGTGGGGGCCATTATGGATCAAGTCCCTGAAACTGGCATATTTACAGACTGTTGGCATAGTAAGAATGAAACATAACATCTCCCAAAGTTGCTGACGTAACAGTTTTATCAGGAGATGCTACACTCTTACAGCGGTTTATCTTAAACCTTCATCAAGACTGTACAAACAGCTTATTGAAGTTCACGATGCAGAGGGCTTGCAGCTATCATAGTTGAGGAAGGCTTATTCGGGTTGCCCTGTATCAAGTGATAATAAGACAAATGGGCTATCTACAATGGGTGCGGGCGAAGCGTGCCGCAACTTAGCACTTTTTATAGGCCTAACATTTTAGTAACGTTTTTTATCATTTCACACTGCAAAGCTTCTCATTTTACTATTAAAATTCCTTCCTAAGTTCTCTTAGTTTATTTCCTTCATAGAAATTTAGAAATTGTCTTCGTCCAACTTTCTGGGGTATAGGTTATATGTTTTATATAGCCCACCTATCAATTTTGGTGAGGGGGATACATCTCCCTCAAGTCTCCCCTCCGGAACGCTACTCCGATTGCCGTTCCACCTACTGGCGTCCACCCATGACAGAAATACAGATGTGGTGACAAATTGTGTTTGACAGTGCAGTTTCCTGTAATACGGAGGGTTCGGGATGCCATACTTTCCCCACACAGAGCTGTAGTGACTAATTTACACGTTTCACTGCGATCAAGAGCGTTTTAGTTTCTCCCAGGCGCGTAGCCAGGAATTTGCTAAGGAGGGGGCGAAGCCTGTGGGCAAACTATCTAAGCGTAACGCCACCATAGGTTGGCGCGAATCGTAAGACAATTTTGGCCGAACATGCTGCCCAGATGGCTGGGAATGGCACTTCCCATGCCTTGTAAGTTGCATCTAAACATTTTTTATTTGAGTTACTAGCAATTTCATTAAAATTTCATTAAAAAAATACAAAAATATGCTCAAGGAGGGGGAGGCTGCCCCTTCGCCCCCTTGGCTTCGCACCTGGAACTTTCTCCCATAACTGGCCACACGGAAACGGAAGTCGCAGAATTGTATAGAAAAAGATCATATATTTATAGAATGCAATTTTATAAAAAAAATTTGGGTTTTCTATTGAGGACAATTTAAAAAAAATGGTTTTAGTGAGAAAATTGGAACATTTTGGGTTTTTATTAAAGATTCCGCCCTACTTAACGGCAAAATCAGGTAAATCGTCGGGGTGACAGGTCATGGCCCCTGTCCCCACCTGGTGACACCCCTGGTGAAAACGGCAGGTGATGAGCTTTTTCTGCCATCTTTGTACCGTTGTATAAGTATACGTGTTAAATCTTGGATACAATTTGCTCGGTTAATTGTGTGTTAGACTGCGTGCGGGTCCGTCACTGCAAAAAAGTGGATTTCTTTTAGATGGAGCTTGGCGGTGCATCCCCCGCCCCCACCCGTCCCCTGCGTTCGTTACTATAGATAGTTCGCTAGGCCTCCTAAAACTGTAGGTTGTGAATAAGGAAGCAAGAATAACATAGTATAAATTATATCGCATGCTTGAGTATGGACTTCAACACCCACTACTGAGTAACCACCAAGTTTATATGTCTCTCTGTGCCAGTGCCGATTTATTTTAGTCTCCCCTTTTAACAGGATTAAGTGGGCGTCTTTGGAAAGATTTTAACTTCAGATTAAGTAAACACAAATTACATTGTAAGTTGTTCCTTTGCCCACTCATAAAAGCTCGGTACCTGTATGATGTCTTGTACGTGCACCATGCATGGCATGCGTCATCAGCTTGTCTCGTTACGAATGTAGGTCTATTTGTGAAGCTTGAACAGGTTATTACACGAACCCGCCATTAAAGTTGGTGCTACTTAAACAAGTAATGATAGGCTGCATTTGAATTTTCTGACGAAAAGACTTTCTCTGGGGCTCCATTTACAGCCCTGACTTTCGTAAGCGCTAGTATCCTTCAACTGATTGCTTGCAAAAAGGCCATCTGCCAAAAGGTTTTGAAGCAAAGGATTTTCTCAACGGCCTTTAGTTGTGTCGATGAAAATCTGTAAGCAGAGACCTCATTTAACACCCCCCCCCCCCCCCCGCTTTCCCAAGTACGACCTTGGGCCACTTCACACAAAAGTCTGTATAGGAGAGGCACGATATCCCTATTTCACGCCACTGCCCGACAGCTGTGCTATGCAAGACTTGGGCAGTAAAGAAATTCACAAACCCTCCACTGTACGAATCACTAAACCGCACAGAGCACTGGTACAATTAGAGAGAGTTTTACAGAAGAGTTGATCACGTCATTTAGTCCGAACAGTGGTTCCCAACCTTTTCCAGTTCATCGCCCCCTTTCATCATTGGGCAAATGCCCCCTTTAATGTCCAAGACAAAATACTACTACTATAAATGAAACAGAACAAGTTTAAGTACATGTTTAAGTAAAAGGTACGCATGCAGAATTTTCAGGTGTGGACCTGACCCAGGGTAGTACAAACGGACAAAGGTGGTACGGGGCTTCCTTTTGTGATGGAAAAACTCGAGTTTAACAAAGGTGTGAAGCCTTCATTGGGGTCAAGGGGTGGAGAAACGTTTTACTAAAAGAGGGGAAAATTGGGGGATTCCACAGTGTGAAGCGTTTCCCCATGGACAGGGAGTCTAGAGGCCCTCCTTAGCTGCCCCTGGAGGGAAAATGTCCAAGTTGGGGACCAGGGGCGAAGCCCCCTGAAGTTCTGCGGTATTTACGAAATTGTAAGCATGAGAACTAATGAAGCATTTGACTGTCTTAAAATGCCTACTAAAGGGGGGATCACACCAGACGTTGAGCTGCGACGCGCTGTGCGCGACCCATGCAGCGCAGCGTCCTGTGTGTTCCCCCTCCCTTAAGGCTTTACAAAATCACCCTTTGACCATTTCTATTTGAGTAGTAACTATGGAAGGTTCTGCTGTTGGTTTGTCTTGTTGGTGGGAAGACGGATGATCGTGGCTGCATGGGGATTTGGAAGACGTATGCTACTCAACTTGTCCTACACTTGGGTGTTACTACAGACAGTCCAAATTCGCATACCAAAAAAAAATAGCATTTGGAAAAACATTTTAATACCCTACCTCCTTTTGCATTGCAAAAGTTATTGTATTAGTTTTCAATTATGTAGAATTGTCGATTATGTAAGTATCTGCTTCTATGAACAGCAAGGCAAGAATTAGGCTACATTTGAGATTCAAGTTGCAGGCCAATTTTCTATGGACCCCATAGTCCCACCCCTCTTCCAAGCTCCACCGCCTCTGATGAAGGTATGGGGGTCCTCGCAAAGAAATGCATGAAATTCAACACTGTTTGATGAGGTTTCCTGGCCGATAGCAGACGAGATCATTCACAAGTTTGTAGTGAACCTGAAAAGGGAATGTTAGACTTACTCCACTGGTTAACTCCATTTTATTACATACTTATTTGAAAGTTCAGCTAGTGGAAAATACTTGGTATGTTTTAGCCCTGTTTCAATTTAGCATGATCTCATTTTTTCAAATGCCCTCACTGCCGCCCTTTGGCTCTCATCGCGCCCTCCTCTAGGTACGAAAAAGCCCCCAGGGGCGATACCGACTCGCTGGGAACCACTTATCTGTTGGTAAATGTACGAGAACAAAACCCATTGACACATACTCTCATCGTTTGCTAAATGAAATGAAGCTTTTACAATCTGTTTATCAAACTGTGCGATTATGTCTTCATAATACGTATTAAATTGTGAAAATTGATCGGAGTAGGGAAGTATCTAACGTTAAAACAACTTGAAAAACAATCTGATAAACACTATGTCCAGCCTCTGTGGTGAGTAAATCAATCATAACATCTGTCTTTCCTGCTTTTCTAATGAATAAATGAATAATGAATATTATTTCAAAACACAATGACTTTTGCAGACTTTTTTTAAGGGACCCGGATTTTCTCTGGTTACAAATTGGTTACACCCTTCAAGTCTTTCTTTCAAACTAAATACACAAGACTAATTTACAGCTGTTGCCACAAATCCACTCTGCCTAGTTAATTATAAGTCTTCAAGGAAAAGGGTTGTGTTTATAAAGGCAGACCTTCTCATTCCAAATGCTATAAAAAGCAAAAGCAACATTTTATCATCTCCCCTTATCTTTCCCGGCAGGAGCACTCTCCCATGAGCTCAGTGGCGCTGGCACGGGTGGGGGATGGGGGCGCGTGCCCCCCTCCCCATGAAAGTTTTTTGAAAATTTTAAAATGATCCCAAAAGGCGATCAAGCTATAGATTTATGTAGGGGGTAGGGTGAGGTGTACTTTAACCGAGTGACAGATCTATTTAATCATTTTCTTAACAAATGTTTCTCAAACTATCAGAATTTTCGCAAATCCTTCGCAAACTATCAAAAATTTCGCGCGCTCCACGCGCTTCAAACCTTACCACAATGTTCTTATTATCAATATCTTCTGATAGCAACTCCCGGAGAAGCACAGCAGCAGAAGTTGGAAGTCGTTCAATTACCAGGTTAAAGACTGGCTTTTCAAGTGGCATTTAGGTTTGTTGGGCAATTGAAAGTGCTTCGATGCAGATTCTGAATGCAGGTTTTGTCATGGAAATCTTATTTAATGAAAAATTTCACGCGCTTTGCGCGCGTGCTTTACGGCTTGCACTCCATCTCATTACCATTATTAAGGTAATAATACATGGAACTATAATCAAAACATCTGTAGCGGCCTAGCATCAACATGGGATCTTTCAATCTAAGTTGTTGTAGCATGATTTGGAAAGTTGAAATTACATATTTGCCGTTATACATTTTCCAAAAAAAAATTACCCAGCGCTTTGCGCTCAGCCATTATCGGTATAGATGGCACGCACGTAGCCAAGGGGGGGGGGGAGGGGGTAGCCGCCCCCTGAGCATATTTTTGGTATTTTTTAATGTTTTATTTTTACAATGTTGCTAGTGTTTCCCCTATTTATATGCGGTAAATAGGCTTGGGAAGTGTCATTTCCAGCGATCTAGGAGGCATTTGGGGCCAAAATTTTCTTGCGCTTTGCGTCAACCCATGTTAGCGCGAAGCGCTGAGAGTCTGTCTATGGGCTTCGCCCCCACCCTTGACAAATTCCTGGCTACGCCCCTGATAGATGGTGATTTTTAATACACTTACGACAAAACAGCATTCTGAAACGCGCTTGTTTGTCCTTCACCCCGTTTGCCATACCTATCAGGGAGGTCTCATATCAACTTCCTGCACCTATACTCTCCCTCCCGCCCGTTCTCCATTGCTGGAAACTGTTCATGTGGACTTTCGTTCAAAATTAGTAAAAATACGATAGCTGTAAAGTGCTCTGCGTCATACTCTATATTATCATTTGGATGTCAGGTACCGTAATAAGCATTATGTCATTGCTCCATTTTATGTACTTGATCCAGAGCTTCCAGGAAGCCCTATGCAGGTATCTGCCAGCCTTAGAGACCTTTTTATAATGTACAATGACGGGGAGGAGAAATTTCGTTATAGTCCACTGTTTCTGTCTACTCCACGCACGTATTTTGGGTAAAACTTTGTCCGAATAGAAGGCGGTAAAGTAGCCAAAAAGGAGTCTTCAGGGGGTTTGTTGACAACGTATTCTTCTCTTAGACAACATACTCTTCTCTTTCACCTAACCAAAAATTAGAATTTACTAACTTATGGACATTTCCAGCTATATATAATCAGCTCCAAAAATATTCCAAATATAGCACCATTTTGCATCTGAGAAACCTTAAATTAGCAAAAATTTCTCAAAGGGGAGGGGGACACCCCCTTAGACCCCTCCCCCAGGACGGCACCTTTATGTATTGACAAAGGAAAGATGCCCACTGCTGTATACAAACGCAGGGCACATAAAATAAAGTGAATATTTAAAGCGTCGCCACTCAGTTGGAAAAAACATCCAGCCAGTCGGAAAAATTAGAATCCACTAAATTATGGACATTTTCCAGTCATACAGATATGTGATCGGCTCCAAAAATATCACAAAGATAGCACCATTTTGCATCTAAGCGGCCTTAAATAAACAAAAATTTCTCAAAGGGGAGGGGGAACCCCTTCCCCTTAGACCCCTCCCCAGGACGGCAACTTAGTGTAGTGACACCTGACAAAGGAAGGATCCCCCACTCTGCATACGAACGCAGGGAGCACACACAACACACAAAAACGCACTGGGCGCAGACTGGGGAGGTTAACTGAAGTGTCATTACGACATCATCTGTTGTGCCCCCTCCCCCCAATCACCAAAGCCTGGCGGCGCCACTGCATGAGCTGCACTCCATAGACGAACAGTCACTTCCAAAATATTATGTGTGGTCTTTAGCTCAAGTACTCAGCCGAGCTATTGTTATCATACATGGCTGCGAAAAGTCTGCTACTTTTAGGCCATGTGTATGAAAAAATGTTGTAGTGCAAACCTTAATATCCGAGACCGAGACTACCTTCCGAGACCGGAAACTTTTCAAATGAAGTTCTAATTGACTTTTAACATAATCGGTAGTACCTTAGCTCCTTATTCTGCGACACATGCAGTCCGTAAAAATTCAAGTCTCAAATGGTGATATTGCATGAAGTGTTGCCTGGCTGTGTGGTAACGTACATAACTTCATTGCGGGCAGGGACGTAAATACGGGGGGATGGGGGCCCCTAGCGAAAATCCAAAGTCGCTCTCTTAGCTCCAAAAAGTCGGTCTCAAAGCCAATTCAGTATGCCGTTGTAACAGTAGACCAAACATGAACAACATTTGGTGGAAAGTTTGCCCGAAAAGCCAAAAAGGTCTACAAAAATCCGGATCGTACTACTATAATGATAATGATAATGAATGATAATGAATGATAATGATAATGATAATGAATGATAATGAATGATAATGAATGATAATGATAATGATAATGATAATCATCATCATCATCATCATCATCATCATCATCATCATCATCATCATCATCATCATCATCATCATCATCATCATCATCATCATCATCATCATCATCATCATCATCATCATCATCATCATCATCATCATCATCATCATCATCATCATCATCATCATCATCATCATCATCATCATCATCATCATCATCATCATCATCATCATCATCATCATCATCATCATCATCATCATCATCATCATCATCATCATCATCATCATCATCATCATCATCATCATCATCATCATCATCATCATCATCATCATCATCATCATCATCATCATCATCATCATCATCATCATCATCATCATCATCATCATCATCATCATCATCATCATCATCATCATCATCATCATCATCATCATCATCATCATCATCATCATCATCATCATCATCATCATCATCATCATCATCATCATCATCATCATCATCATCATCATCATCATCATCATCATCATCATCATCATCATCATCATCATCATCATCATCATCATCATCATCATCATCATCATCATCATCATCATCATCATCATCATCATCATCATCATCATCATCATCATCATCATCATCATCATCATCATCATCATCATCATCATCATCATAATCATAATCATAATAATAATAATAATAATAATAATAATAATAATAATAATAATAATAATAATAATAATAATAATAATAATAATAATAATAATAATAATAATAATAATAATAATAATAATAATAATAATAATAATAATAATAATAATAATAATAATAATAATAATAATAATAATAATAATAATAATAATAATAATAATAATAATAATAATAATAATAATAATAATAATAATAATAATAATAATAATAATAATAATAATGTCTTGTATAGCGCAGAATCCAGAGAATAAACACTGCTCAAAGCGCTTTACAGGTGCCGTAAAAAAGAGCAGAGAAGTTAGAAACATTGAGAGAAAATGAAGGTTTTGAGGGACCGTTTAAACTGGTCGAGGGAGTCTAAAGACCTGAGCTTCAGCGGGAGCGAATTCCATAGGCAGGGCGCGGCGTGGTGGAAAGTTCGATCCCCAAAGGTCCTTGTACGAGAGGCCGGAACATTTAACTGGAAGAGGTAGCGCGATCGGGAGGATCTAATCCTAGTTGCTGGATGTAAGGCATTGGATAGATAGGCGGGGGTGCCAAGTTTAAAACCTCGAAAGGCTGGAAGGAGTAATTTGTAGTTCACGCGCTGTTTAGCAGGTAACCAGTGTAATTCATTCAGAAGCGGGGTAATGTGAGAGTGACGATTTGCCCTAAGAACAAATCTAGCGGCCGTATTCTGGATAGTTTGAAGCCTAGATAAATTATTAGAACTAACACCAAGCAGTAGAGAGTTAGCATAATCAAGGCGACTGGAAATGACTGCGTGAATGAGTTTCTCGGTGGCTAACTTATCAAGATACTTACGAAGAAGACCTACTTGTCTAATGTGGTACATTGTAGTTTTACAAAGGTAATTTACATGGCTATCCATGGATCCATATACACACCAAGATTACGTACGACAGACTTTGTGTTAACATAATTATCACCAACACGCAGTGACACCGATTCAAATACACCTCTATGTCAACATGAAAATCATTTTCAAGAAAATCAAAATCAAGTAGTAATACACTACTATGTCAACATGAAAATCATAGAACGGTCTCAAATTGCCCGAAAGGAAAAAGAAGAAAAAAAAGGTCTTCAAAAGTTCGAATCGTACTACTGTGGTAATGGGAGTCGGTCTCCAAGAAATGTAGTCGGTCCCAAAAGTTTACACCCCCTGCAAATTCAAGAATATACGCCCCTGATTGCGGGTCCTCACAGGGAAAATTTTGAAATTCAATACTGTTAAATGCGATTTCCTTGCGTCTGGCAGATGAGATAATTCACTAACTTTGAACATAAAAAGGGAAAGTTAGTCCTACTCTACTTGTTGACTTCATTTTATCTCCTTTTTATTGCATACTAATTTGAAAGTTCAGCTAGAAAATACGTGGTATCTTTTTAAGCCCCGATTAGATTTAGTGTTTCTTTTTTAAATGCCCTGCCGCCCCCTTTGCTCTTATCGTCCCCTGATTTGCGATACCGCCCCGGTGAGAACCACTCCCCTAGAACAATTCCAAGTCACTCATCCAGGATTTCTCCAGGATAACGTGGGACAGTAAGTTGTACAAAATGACATCGGTACCTTTCAACCCCAACGACCACACCACCAGAGCACGGCCCTTGAACAGCAACCGTATTTGCAGGTCGGAGCATTGTCAAATTCCGTGATTCGAGACCATCTTCTTTCTACATTGTTGAAACAACTGGAAAATTTTGGGTCCACAAACTTCGTAAGCCAGGGCGCTGTTCACCTTAACAAGTGTTTTTAACTTCTGAAATCGATTACAGTATAAAGATACTGCACTCAGTACTATATACACTCCACTGTTCATGGTTTTGAGGGGAAACTATGCTGTATGATTGTCAGTTATGGTGACGTGCCAACAGGGGCGGAGAAACAGGAGGTTGAGGGGTTACAACCCCCACTTTCAAAGAACTACCCCATTGACTTTGTTTTTCACACAGTAAATTTTTTGAAAGATCGTCACCCCCCCCCCCCCACTGTTGAGAAGAAATCTCCGCCCCTGCGTGCCAACAAAAAAGGTTGTTTTTAATTGGCAGTTACAGAATATCATCACCCAAAGAAGAGATCCTCTGGAATTTTTCCAATACCATTTTACCGTTCCCAAGATATATCATTTCAAAATTTAACAGTTTCTGAAGTAACTCATTGCCAATGCAAAAATGATGTAGAGTGTTGTCAGGTGCTACCCTTTCTTCTGTTAAAAATGACTCTTACTAACTCATCAGGTATTTACAGTTGAGTGATTAATATTGACTTGTTTCAAGCAGGCAACTTAAATTTCCAAAAATAAATCCCTCAGGACATACCGATGCTACAAGTGTCCTTCAAATGACAGAATCAAGTTTATGAAAAAAACAAGGGATAAAATTAGCCAAATTTCTCGTGTTCCTCTTTTGACGTCACACTCATGTGTATTCATAATGTTAGTGTAAATTAGAAATTATCCTGTAGGAATGATCAATATTCGAAGAATTTTTATGGGAATTGTGGTATTTTGTAGGCGTTTAATACTTTTCACATCAAATATCCAAACACGTCATTTTCACGTCACCAGACCTCTCACTTCCTTTGGATGTAACGACACCTCCTTTAACCCATCTAATTGGTAATATTTTGCACCCAGTTGTGATAATGAAAATGAGCAGGGAAAACAGAAATAGACTGAGAAAGGGAAAGAAGGAGAAAGGAAGAGAGAAAAAAGATGAAGGAAAATAAAGGACAAAAGATAGGAAAGACAAAACGAGAGGCGAAAGAAAAAGTGTATGGGGGTGGGGGGTAGGGGTTGGAGTAGAGACACTTTGAATGTATGTAGCTGTATGCAACTCCTATGCTAATATTTCAGAAAATCTTTCGCAACACTTGAATATAACCATTCCGTTGGCAAAAGTAAACTATATTAAGCTTTTCACATCGTATCACAGCATGGCAAATTTGTTCTTGGCATATGTCGTTTCTCGCAAGTGGGCCATATTTTACACCGGTCGGCAAAGTGAAGGAAAGATGGCTATGTAGAGGAGGAAAAGATGGCAAAGGAGGAAGGCGAAAAGGAGGGTGGGGTGGAAGACATGGTCAAGAAAGGAGAAACCTGATTAGGTGTCCTTTCAGCCATACTAAACCCCGAGTTAAAGACAGGGCTGGATCAAGACTTTCGTAGCCCCTGGGCACTAAATTTACAGAGTAGAGGTGGAGGCAGTATATTTCCGACAGGAGGATAAGCTCCCAACCGAGGGAGAAGGGGTGGGAGAGCAAAATAAGTAAGCTCCAGCAGGCCGGATCGAGGGGTGTCCGGCAAGGATATTGATGAGGGGGTGACTGATGGGCAATGAGAAAGGGATGAGAAGAAACTGTTATGCAAGAAGGTACCATGAATAGAATATTTTGTACACTTAAAATACTTCATTCAACGAGAATTGTGCAAAATAGGTGAGTTTCGAGAAAATCTGTTCTCACACAAAAACTTGTATCTAATGAGCAAGAGAACAAATGAACTGTTGCGTACCCTGAACAGACCCCTATCGGTGACAAAATGCAGTGAACAAAATCTCCCGAAACATTAGTTGTAAGACAAGTACAAGAAAGAAACCAGGCTTATCAATTGATGATAGAGTTCTTGAATTTCAAAGAAAACTGAACATACTGCTCATAGGATGCGTGGTAATAAGGGGCCTGGCTTTAGCAAACAGAATTATGAAATGAAAGCACAGAGACGCTATACAACAAAGCACGCTTCCCACCATTCCCCCTGCCCCAGTATTTGGTCATCGACCACAATATGGTAATGTGAGTGTGAGACATAGTCCCTCCAATGGCTTCGTTGAAGGTCACGGAATGTCTTTGAAATTTTGGATAATTCCTTAAAATTTGTTGATACTAGTGTAAATATGAGATCTTCTGATGACTCAAAGGTCAT
Organism: Holothuria leucospilota; assembly: GCA_029531755.1. Lineage (NCBI taxonomy): Eukaryota > Metazoa > Echinodermata > Holothuroidea > Aspidochirotida > Holothuriidae > Holothuria > Holothuria leucospilota. The sequence goes on along the minus strand of CM055972.1, from coordinate 25,294,954 downwards.
GCAAAATGACCTGTTCTGCTTCGTACGCACACTTATCAGGTTGCGTGTTCTGTGATTAAGAAGACTGGTAGACACACATGCACGTTCCCTCTTTAATTTGGTTGGGAATTTAATATCTTTGTTCAATGTTTCTTAAGAGTTGGTCAACTGCAATCATATTTGCTGAAATTGGTATATATATATATATATATATATATATATATATGAATGAAAACTGGGTGTTTTGAAATGCCTAAAATCTGCTCTTGGGAACACCGACCCTAAAAGTGGGCCTTTTGACGGCCCGCACATCCCACTACGACCGAGAGACGGGACGACTGACTTCGGATCTGTGATCAGCGTGGTCGATAACCTCTAGGACGCAATTCTTATCATGCGTGAGTAGCTTCGATTTCATCCCCTTCTTCCCCTGAGTTGGGGAACGGGTGAGAGGGAATAACCTTCCTTCAGCTTCAGAATAACGATAATAACACTCCTGGGTTTTCGGACAGGCTCATTTCAAAAATATAATTTTCAGTCCTTTAGTTTTTGAAGTATCTGGTTTTTATTAGAGGGCGCCCTTTATTGGGCCATAGATCTATGCAAATAAGCTGTACCATCAATATGACCCACCTTTATGTAATAAAATATGTTGCAGTCCTCTCATGATATTTTTTATCGCAGATATTTTCTTTTTGGTGAGCTTGCGGAACAACAGAGGAGTGAGGGCGCTTTAAGTATATGAAGGAGAAATATGATAGCATTATGTATTTGGCCTAGACAATTGAGAAAAAGTGACCTTTAATTCTTCTACTGTCTTTCACTGTACCTTTTTAGGGAAATATACCTGCAAGAGAGCGCTGTAAAATAGCGGTGAGAGCCCCTTCCCCTAGGGTATAGCCTACGACCTTTCTGAATTAACGTATGACTTTTTTGATAAAATTCCACGTTTCCAATTCCATATGAAAACTTCCTTAGATCAGTTTTTACATTATCGGTAATTTTTTTTTACATTATCGGTAGACGAGCGTTGTTACTTTATCGGTAATTTTTTTTTACATTATCGATTGTTTTTACATTATCGGTTGTAACATATGGGTATACGTATAAATGTAGGTATATACCGTAAATGTGCGTATATGTATGCATATACATAACGATCATTTTGAGGTGTCCGAGCCGAGCCTGCCCCCCATGACCCATGTCCAACACAAATCGCCGCCCCTAGATAAACCGTTGAGGCGGCTGATCGCCGTCGGAAGTATCGCACTTTGTCGTATCTATCAAGGCTCCTTGACTAAACTGAACAAATCCCCCATAAGGGGGATGCCCCCCCCCCCGGCCATGCCCTGTTGACATCCCTCTAACGGAGTTTTCCAAGACTCAGTACACACATAGCGAGCTGTGACCATGGAACGACGCGTAGCGCAGCTGTAAACTTAAAAATGCGTGTTAATATCATGAGAAACGACATTTTATGACATTTTATATGGGCTTCAGAGTCACTGACTATATAACAAACAGTGCTTAAGAATAGACTGCCAACCCATAAATTTAATTGATTAAACATGGAGAAAATGGGAAGTGATTGGATTGGCGTTCTGCTTTGATAAAATAGGAAGAAAACACAAAAACTTATTAGACTAGATGGCTGCATTTGTCAGATTGTAGGCATAATAACATATTTTGCAATAGGTCATATCTGAATACGAAATTCACACTCATATAAATTTAAATATCTTCTAAAATAAGCTTCTAGTTTCGGTGACATTTACATCAGCCGTGCCACTGCCGCTGGCACTGTAGAGAATAACCAGGGAGGAAGAAATACTCGTACTGGTGTTGAAACTTTGTGTAATGTATTATGCACACTCTTGATATTATTTTCGTAGGCTCCCAATGATCTTCGTAGGCCCTACAAATTTTCGTAGGCCCTATAGGCACACTGCCTGCTCTGCCTATTGGATAATCCAGCCATGAAATAGCCTGCGGAGCAGACTCTGTAGCGGCCTCCAAAAGATGGCGCTCTCTCAGAAATCATAATACACCTCCTATATATTCTATACAGAGTCTGCAAACCTTCGTCCAGTTTTCATTTACGAATCCCCAAAATGCGGGATAAATTATTATTCATAAGAAGGTCACATGGTGTTCACGGCTGCTGACTATTCATATTTATCAACGGCCAAAGATGCACATATACGAATACTTCTGAAGATACGATGACATCTTAAAAAGGTACGTAATTATTAAGTATGGGCTAAAACTCGAGCTAATCCTTGCAGTGGAAAGTCAAGCCTAACGTTTGGCGTCAACAGTGGCCTGTATATAGGCCCTCGCATGGACAAGACAACGTTCCTTGCTATAAAGCTGTATATGTAGACATGTACACGGTAGCAGCTAAGCCAGTAACTATACAGTAATAGCCGTACTGCACTGCATAACGTGTATACAAGTGGAAAAGAGTGGTCTGCTGTAGCGAAGCAACCGGTCGCTCATGTTGACTCCACCTCTTACCAACGCTGATGACGTGTGCATTAATTATCATGAAGTTATTTTTGTCTCGGAAATGAGATTGGCTAGAAAGTTGGCAGGCTATTGTATTGTATTAAACTTCGTCTGTGTACTGTACATTAACATTAGGGGTAAGCAAATCATTAAGAATTGTACTTGTAGCTGATAAAACTCAACAATAGCCTGCTTACAGCAGGCTAGCCATGAAAGGGGTGAACTATTTGAGCTCGAGTCACCACTCACCGTGTTTATTTGTATGGGGACCTTCCTCAGATATACAAGAGTCAGTCAAGTCCTGAGAAGAAGTGGCTCGAGTCATGACTTGCAACAATCTGTTGGTCTCAATGCATGGTGGAAGGAGAACTGCCGTGTGCATGGTAACAAGTTTTTTTTTTTTATTTTATTTTAGAGGGCGATCGGTTATTGGCTGATGACCTTTCTTTGCCCACGTCCTTTACCCAGACCTTGTGTAAACAGTTGAGATAAAGCGTCTTTCTGTCCATTAGCAGCGATTTAGTATCATCAGCCTCATATGCGGTCAATATTTATAAACTTATTACAAATGAGAACAGGAGAAGGGTTAGTGAATATGCCATGCAGGCCGTTACGTTGCGCCTGGGTTTTTAAATGGCGGCACTTGGGCCACAATTGGCCCCCGAGGCGATCCACCTGCCCCAAATCAAACTGTGATAGAGCAAAGTAAGGATAAGCAATAATCAAGCTTATCCCAAATTAATGCAGCCAACCAGAATCAAACTATCTTTAAAATGTTATTTCTTGGTTACTAGTCTCACTTATGTAAACAACGTGGGTGCCATCATTGATCCAATGACCCATGAAACGCCAACTAGTACCATGAACCCCAACCAAAAGCCAAATGCCTGCTTCACGGGGTAGTCGAATATTTGCCTTAGTTCGCAGTTCATCTTGTTCTGATTTCACCACGTCTTAAATTTACATGCAAAGGAAACTGAACCAGTCACAATATTGCAAAAATAATCTTAGTCAAGAGAGAAATCTGTTAAAACTTTCTCCTGCTTAGACGCAATAATGTTCCTGACGTTACACTGTTGGAAAGTCTTAAGTACCTAACTGCCTGTCTTTGCTTTTGTACTTGCAGAATACCCCATGTTCACTGACCCGGCATTTATTTATGTGCTAATCGTCACGATTACTGCAGTATAACGCAGCCTTGAAACGAAACTTTATTTCAGATTTGTTGTAGTGGCGCCCTTCCAACACTGACCGAAAGAACTTGATTTGTTGTGAACTTGGTGATTATCTACAGTTCAAAAGTTTACACGGCTATAAATTTTGAAGATCTACAGCATTAACCAGAATGTTACTTTAACCGCTTCTTACTTACTTACTCAGGTATACAGGGAAACTGTTTTTTCAACATCTGTTAAAAAGTGCATGGACTTGACAATTTATTGATCTTCAACGGAACACGAACGACTGACTAGATAGTACAACATCAATGATGTCTGACACCAATGCCGTGCATGGATCTAACAGGAAGATATTGTTCAGACTTTATGAACCAAAGGGATCACTACAGTACAGGTAGCATATGCAGGATGGGGGGGGGGGCTGATGTGCCAGCCCGGTCCCCAAGTCTCGCTCCCAGCCACCCCCAGTGGAAAACTCAAAAATCAGAAAAAAAATTTACGTATTTAAAGCCCCTAATAAAACAATTGAGCCCATGCGCCCCTGAAAAATCTCCCCAATGGAGCAGCATTTAATTGCATCACATGGATGATGAGTTACCTGAATGGGTTGGGTTCAGATTGATAACAAAATGGGTATTGGTACATTTATACATTTAGGAAAGGCTATTTTGAGCACGAAACTCATCAATAAGCTGCACTGGATTGAAATTGTACAAGAGCAGCAATGTCCTGTTAAGCTTTAAAGGCAGGAATCAACTCACAGGGTCATCCCAGACAACTAGAATTTGAATTCGGAGACCATTACAAGACCCGCAAGTTGGCTTGACATTACCAGATTATTTGCAACTTTATGCCTTAAAAGTAATGCAAAAGGCTTACATATGAATACATACAACTTGAGTTGGATTTCGTGCGCAGCCTACAGAATAAGGTCCTAACTTTTAAGCCAGACTCTTGAAAAAATTCATCAAATATCGGTAAAACCTAGTTCTTATAGGGGTTAACACAGTGAATGACTTACGATTGTAACAAGGATTGTGGCAGACTGAAACAGTCCAGTGTTAGAATTGTGTCGTAAAATGGCTTAGTTCTATCCTCAGAACCTCTATCAACTTGGAATTGATTTTAAATACCTGCAACCATGGAAATACGCCTAGAAACCAAGCAGAGATTGAAGAATTCCTTATGAAAATGACGCAACCGATAGTCACGGAAGTCACTTATTTTGTGAGATTCACTGTTTTAAGGTCGACTGTGCGCACGCGGCGTAGGCTATGTGATAATATGACCTAATATAAAATGTGCTATTTACTAATATGAGGCTATATATATATATATTGGTCAGAAATTAATTGATCGTGTAAGGCTGCCCGGTCTGCAGCCGTGGGGTTTGATTAAGTTTTCAAGAAACTTATATGAATACATCACTTGGTAATTTATTGAACGGGAGGGAAGGCGCAAGAAATGAAACAGGGTGATTCGGGGGAGGGCAATTCCCCCTGGCCATGTGGCTAAGCTGGTGATGAGGTCGAAAACTTCAAGAAACTTTATCCCAGAGCATTAGACTTTTGCTTACGTTGGAAAACAAAACATTTCTTCAAGTCTTTCATGATTTACTACGTAGAAACTTCTGAAAGAGGAAACGTGAATTCTCAAAAGCGTCTGATTTTGACGTTACCTCGTCGAATTCATTGTTCAGAGATCACCGTATAGACACTAAGCCAGTCTCATAACCATGTTCTACACTTCAGTAAAGTTACCAAACATGTTTTTTTTTTTTCTTGTCTGATGCACCGTAGCCTAGGCAACATTTTATTGCACACGTACTGTATTTTAAATGAACACTTTCTAATCATGTTAAAGTGAAGAATAAAATGTAATTTCTAGCATACACGTATCTTTAGACTAACATTTGGGGATGATTACATGGGCCTCCCTAGTCAAATGTTGGGGGATATATCACCCCTTCCCCGGGATCTACGCCCATGACATCAAGTGTGAAGCATACCCCAAAATTTAACTGATGACGTTAGATCCTTAGTATACTCAGACGCGTGATTCCTGTGTGCCTTGTATATTAATTTAGGTTCATTGTAGTAATGACACAAGATTTATATGTCATACAGTACTCCATCCCCCATTAAAAGTTAAAAAGTGTTCATGTTTATCAAATATCAAGTAATTTGATTTTTGTAACAAAAATATTGGACATCCTCATTCTTATTTGGAGGTCGCCTCCTGACAGAATCATCAAATGGTCATCACATCATGAAAATAATAGGACCAAGCCCTGCCGCAAATAGCCCAACACATCAGAATCTTCCCCTAGACCAACCAAACATTCAAGATACTTCCAAGGTTGTTTCACCAAAGTGATCCTGTGTTAGTAACATTTGACATTATAAGCCTATACATGACATACTAAGGCTGTACACTAAGTCTAATGCAAGGGCTTGAAACGGGATTGGGGTATAAGCGTTGGGCCCACTTTCAACTGGGGGCGGGGTGTAAAATTTTCACCATAAACTCTTTAGGCACGTTTGCTCAATAGCAAATTTTCTCACCAAACACCGCCTAGTACGCCAATGGAAGGGAAAGACCCAGATGGGCCATTTCCGACCAACGCCCACAAAAGTTGGACTCCACGAATTACGAATTACGTTAGTGTCAGTGGCGTAGCTAGATATTTTTTGTGGAGGGGCAAAAGCCAAAACATTCCGACAGATCATCACGGATTTTTGACTCCCACTGCCATAGTTGTACGATTCGAAATTCTGGGGACCTTCTTTTTTGCTTTCCCGGCAATTTGGGACCGACTTTTGATTTTCACGTTGACATTTAGATGTGTAATTCTTCTTAAAAACATAACAAGTGTTGTAAGTGTTTCTAATAAATTGTTTTTATTTATTTCCGACAGGGACTAAAATTTCCGACAGAGGCATTCGGAGGCTTTGTGGGGGGGGGGGGCGACCTCCCCCCTCTAGCTACGCCACTGGTTAGTATGCCCCCACGTACTGACGGATATCAATACCAAGGACATTTATATAGTGCCCTAGCAATGAACATATCGTTTTACAACAAACAATGCACAATGCAATCCCTAATTATACAATTATGAAAATAAACAATAAGACGAGAACGAAAACATGAAAAGGCACAACGTGCTAAGTGATCAACCAAAAAGTTCATTTGATCACTTAGTACAACGTGCTAAGTGATCAACCAAAAAGTAAGTTTTATTGATACTTGAAAATTTCACTGAAGAGATGGGTGCATGGGCGGCTCTAAGAAATTTTGTTTGGGGGGCAAACTCAAATCCGTATTTAGGGAGGTTCGGAGCCCCCCCCCCGGCAATATTAATGGTCAGCTCCGGATAGTACAATAAGAGTATGGTTATTATTATGTATTACAGCGATGCCCCATGTAGTTTTCAAGAGTTCTTCAAAAGCTATTTCCGATATTTCCGACAGTCAGTCATTAGCTGACTACTTTAAAAATAAAAATACAACCATATCAGCCGATCGCTACTCCATGGGGGGGGGGGGGAGTCAGAGGCAGGTGAAATGCCAGGCAAAGCGGCTTGATTCATTTGTATAAAAGAAGCCTCACCTTTAAATATTTTGTTTCTGTCATTGTGTCACAATATGTTTCAGCGTTGTCAAGAAGCCATAAAATGTGGGTTTTCTGGATTTTTTTTTTCATGTGGGTTTTCTGGATTGTTTTCTTAAACTAACGAAAATTTCGAGCACTAAAGACACTTGAAAACGATGTAATGATAGCACTATTTTGGATCTCAGTACCGTTCCGAAACGAAAGTTTTTAAAGGGGGAGGGGAAATCCCATCACTCAGAACGACGTCTCATCCTATATACTGTACAAATAGCTAGGCCAAAAGTATCACTACACTGAGCCTGGATTCACTCTATGGTGTGTTTATTTTAAATCAACTGAAACGGTATACCGTACCAACGGCGCTGTCAGTTTGGACAAGGGAAGGGAAACCTCTCCTTCTATGGGAAACATAATACGTTTAGGCTACATGCCTGTTACAACTTCAGGTACCTATGCTAATCTGGCCAGGTGACACCGGGGCAAAACTGCTTTTAGTTGTAGATGATAATCAATACGGCTAATGGATTGTGTATCTAATGACCCCGAAAGTTCTAAAGTGTCTGCAAAATTATGGGCATTTAACTCCAGCATTACCGTTACCCTCTGAAAATGACATTATGATGCCTACGGTAATCAGGTTACACATATCACAAAGTCATCATTTGGTTTGATTACCTTAGCTTCGCATTAAAGGTAGGTCCATTTGTGATGTCTAAAGTAGTATAGTAAGTAGCAAACAAGCAACTAAGAAAACGCGCGCGAAGCGCGCCGAAAAAAATGTCGTTTTGAAAGCACTTTGTTAATGTTTAACCTTCGCATTGCATTGGAAAGTTATTCACTTCTTTAATTTTAAACTGAGTCAAGGAAAAGGCGGGACCTTACCCATCTCGAATTACATGTTTTATTTATTTATTATTATTTTTTTGTGGAAAATTGAAGACCATACTTTGCAAACCTTTTGGGGGGGAGGGGGCAAGTGTTTCGTGAGAGATCATTCCATAGGCGTAGTGCAGCTGTATCTGGAACGCTTTGTCACCGGTTACTGTGCGTGCCTTTAGAATTTGGAGCAAAAGCTTGTCATAGGAGGAAGACGAGGGTAAGTTGAGGGTTGCCGGAATAATGTGTTCAGAAAGATAATTTGGGGCCTGGGAGCGCAAGCACTTGTAAACATTAACGAGAATTTTGAAATTAATACGATTTCTGATTGGAAGCCAGTGAAGACGGTTCATTAATGTACTACTATATAGGGTGTTCACGCATAGGCGTAGGAGGCGGGGGCTGGGGGGGGGGGCTGCAGCCCCCCCCCAGTCAAAAATTTTTGTGAAAATTCGGGCAAAATGCTGAGAATTTTTCGGGCGCCTACTGAGAGAAAAATAATGCAGTGATGTAGCTAAAGGGTATTAATAGTTTAAAAACTTCCTTGGTAATTAATATAGAGTTTTGACTTGAATTGCACCAGCACATATATTCCGTATTAATTCATCAGTGTGTTTTTTAATGGTTGAACTTATATTATAATTATCAATGGTGTATTGAGGGGCTATTGGGCTTTACCCCACCCTCACTGATGCTAATATTTTCCTACCTAAAATGCGTAAATTTTTTAACACAAATTTTACTTCAAAGGTAGCATACGTGGTACCAGATTGTATGTAAGGACACCTAATTTTCCACAAATTTTCAAAGGGAAGGGGGTAAAACCGATTTTTTTCTAGTATCTCAAATACGTAAATTTTTTAACACAAATTTTACTTCAAAGGTAGCATATGTGGCACCAGATTGCATTTAAGGACACCTAATTTTTCAAAAATTTTCTAAGAGAAGAAGGTAATGCCGATTTTTTTTTAGTACCTGAAATACGTAAATGTTTTAACACAAATTTTATTTCAAAGGTAGGATATGTGTCACCAGATTGCATCTAAGGACACCTTATTTTTCAAAAATTTTCTAAGAGAAGAAGGTAATGCCGATTTTTTTTAGTACCTGAAATACGTAAATGTTTTAACACAAATTTTATTTCAAAGGTAGGATATGTGTCACCAGATTGCATCTAAGGACACCTTATTTTTCAAAAATTTTCTAAGAGAAGAAGGTAATGCCGATTTTTTTTAGTACCTGAAATACGTAAATGTTTTAACACAAAGTTTATTTCAAAGGTAGGATATATGTCACCAGATTGCATCTAAGGACACCTTATTTTTCAAAAATTTTCATAGGGGAGGGGGAAACCCCCTCCCCTTAGACCCCTCCCCCAGGCCGGCTATCACCGACTTCGGGAAAAGTTAAAACCAATAAAGAAGGTAGTAACACGACAAATTATTGTAAGTAATTGGCATCGGGGGGGGGGGGATGGATAACCGATGCATGCTTATATGATATATACATTACCATGTCGAAAACAAGCCTAGAGCGCGCAGAAATTGGGGGTTATATTTTTCGGGCAAGTCGGTCCAGCCCCCCCCCCCCCAAATCAACTTGGGCTCCTACGCCTATGTGTTCACGTCCAACTAAAAGAATAAGTGGAGCCGCTCCATTCTGTAGCCTATGAAGTCGTGTTAAATCGTGTTCAGTGGCTCCTAACGGCAAAGCATTACCATAACCTATTCTGGAGAAAATGAGTGCCTGGACCACTAGTTTGCAGGTAGCTTCATCCATAAGTTGCGGGATCACTAATGTTCCCTGTATGTTGCCCTCCATCTGACGTAAATCTGATCATTTAGTATAGCATCTTCTCTAGTTTGGATCAAGCCAATTCTGGCTGGTTTGGCTAGATCCTACGTTTTTTCCATAGAGTTTATCTCGTCATCTGTCCCCATATAGCCCACGGAATGTGAATTCCCTGTTCATAAAATTCTCCGTGGTATTTCCTCGCACAATTTACATCCTGTGCTGTGTGCAACCAACCTTTTAAAACGATAAAATCTTTGTTGGCTATAACCTTGTCCTGAATCGTCTAAAAGCAGTAATTCAACAAGAAGAGCAAACAAACTGTGAATCATTAACTCGAAACCATATATAAACCTCCAGGCTTCATGTTATAGGATACGATGAATTCGTGATCTGTTTTGTGCACAAACTGTAATCTCGAATCTTTAATTACAGACTATCACGTACTGTAGCCTACTGCTCTTCCAAAATGAGAATTAAATGTGTTGCATTTATGAATTTACCGTCTCATTGAGCAGTGCAAACACTGATAATGCCAATAACAAACAAAATATATGGTATATGGGAGGTCTTTAACGATTTTTACAAACCCAAGGGGAATAATTTTAATCCAAAGCAAAGGGAATGTATTTTTGTACTTTGATAATATGTAGGCTATGTTTGTGGGGGGTTGTGGTGAAAGTAAGGTACACTCATTTTTGGCGGAGGTGGGTGGTTATCGAAGCCTGGTTTTTACACTGCAACCCCTACTATCAATCAGGCTACTGCCACTAACAACTTCGGAACTTCCTAGATCAATGAAGTCCGTACAAAATGACGGCGGCTGGCAAGCTTTCATAAAAACAAAGCAATGTGTACAGGTGCACTCACAAACACCTACCATGCTGTTTATGTCTAGCTTAGTCGAAAGTACAGTAGGTTTCAATACTGCCGTGTATACTGTATCAGCATAACCGCCCTAAGTTGGGCCGGGCGGAGAGGATACCTCCTCCACCAATATTGTACGTTTTCTTGGGTCTACTCTATTGTAATTCATACCCAAATGAGAGACATTTTGTACTGCACGTTGTCGAAAACGCATGAAGGCCTACTCACATACCGGTACTCCCTCCGGGAGATCTCTTCAACTTTCGAAGTCGTTTACACAGACGGACGACGCTCTCGAAGTACTCGCCTTGGTTAGTTTTTTGAAGTAATTTCATACAATTGACCTTCACAAATGGCGAAAACGGCGAGCGAAAGTAGCCTTCAGAGTATCCCAGCTCATTCGAATTTTCAATGATACGATAACACTTAACTTTGTAAAGCTAGTTTTTCTGCCGAAGGGGAGAGGGTAGGGTGAAAACCGCCTCTTGGCCGGAAACAAAAGATTTTGAACTAAAACTAGACAGTGCGAATGGCAACACAATTAGATTGTTCAAGATAGAACTCTTGATATTTCTCTTTGCAATACCGTTTACTATAAAATTGGTATTTGTGACCTGCAGTATGCAAAGCTTTGTACCGAGCGTTGACCGATGGTGTGGGCCAGAAAAAGGGCCATAACGTTAAAATATCCAAGATTTTCTTCAAGCAGGCCTCATTTGCTCAAGTTGGTCCTGTCCCCCTCCCCCATTTTAAACCTATTTCACCGATATGGGGCGGACATGATTAATGTAAGTAGGCTACAACAGAACAGGGAGGTGATATTAGATGGAGATCCATCGAAAACTTTTATTTATGCTAATCCAATTAGAGTGACCTCAGAGTGGAGACTAAATTCTTTAAGGCGATTATTGAACAAAACCTTTGTCTAATAGCTAGGCAACCTCATTCATACCCACAGCGACCCCAATAATAGGATTATTTGGAAAAAAAGGCTTTAATGTCTAACGTTGCCGACAGTCAAGTACGAAACACTGTTCTGACATTCAAATCGACTGTTTATTACTGGGGAACCTAATGATGCTAGCAATAAACCAATGCTCATGATGTATGCAATTGAGCAAAAAAAAGTATGAGACTAAACTTTGCTGACGGATTTTGACTCATTTTCGAATTCGCTCGCCTGCCGGATTTAAAAGACACACCCATGATGTTGAGCAAGTTATAGGGAACTAGACAAGTATGTTGTAAATAGCGTCAAACACGTCGAAACCCTCAACTTACAGACTTAATTTACAGCTTGAGCGACTGTTAAGGCAAGGGGTTAATTTCTCTATCTGCTCATAGAGATGTAGCAGACGACGTGTCCCACTTGTACTTAGTTCTTAACACCTCTTAAGCCTATTGAATCATCAAGAACAACAAACAAGAGATTATTGTCGGCAACTAGTCAACTAGATGAGTTCAAAGAAAGAGTTTTCGATGGATCTCCTTCAATATATCACCTCCCTGAACAGAACAAGTGTAAGCAGATACGAAAACGATGCTATTACATGGAAATTCTAAGCAATAAAAGAAACTATTCAGACATCATCTGGCAATTATATAATGCTTTCAATTTCACATAGCCTACAGTATAACAGAAGGATTTATCCATAAATATTGTGTTTTTCTTTTAAAAACGAATGCCATCTTTTTAGTTTCATTTACAACATATAAGAGCTAAAGCAGGGGTGGGGAACCTTTTTCTCTGACGGGCCGTTTTGAAGGTCATACTCTACTCGCGGGCCGTACACAGAGAGGGTGCAATAAGCTTTCCCCATACGGCGAAGGCCAAGGGGCCCCAAACAGGCCCTGATGGGCCCTAGGGGACTTGAAAGTCTAGGCAAGAACTGGGGCGAACCCCCGAAGCTCTGGAATTTGTACTAATTTGTAGGCATAGGCGAAGGAGCCCAAGTTGATTTGGGGGGGGGGGGGGGGGCTGGACCGACTTGCCCGAAAAATATAACCCCCAATTTCTGCGCGCTCTCGGCTTGTTTTCGACATGGTAATGTATATATCATATAAGCATGCATCGGTTATCCCTCCCCCCCCCCCCCCGATGCCAATTACTTACAATAATTTGCCGTGTTACTACCTTCTTTATTGGTTTTAACTTTTCCCGAAGTCGGTGATAGCCGGCCTGGGGGAGGGGTCTAAGGGGAGGGGGTTTCCCCCTCCCCTATGAAAATTTTTGAAAAATAAGGTGTCCTTAGATGCAATCTGGTGACATATATCCTACCTTTGAAATAAACTTTGTGTTAAAACATTTACGTATTTCAGGTACTAAAAAAAAATCGGCATTACCTTCTTCTCTTAGAAACTTTTTGAAAAATAAGGTGTCCTTAGATGCAATCTGGTGACACATATCCTACCTTTGAAATAAAATTTGTGTTAAAACATTTACGTATTTCAGGTACTAAAAAAAATCGGCATTACCTTCTTCTCTTAGAAAATTTTTGAAAAATAAGGTGTCCTTAGATGCAATCTGGTGACACATATCCTACCTTTGAAATAAAATTAGTGTTAAAACATTTACGTATTTCAGGTACTAAAAAAAAATCGGCATTACCTTCTTCTCTTAGAAAATTTTTGAAAAATTAGGTGTCCTTAAATGCAATCTGGTGCCACATATCCTACCTTTGAAGTAAAATTTGTGTTAAAAAATTTACGTATTTGAGATACTAGAAAAAAATCGGTTTTACCCCCTTCCCTTTGAAAATTTTTGGATAATTAGGTGTCCTTACATACAATCTGGTACCACGTATGCTACCTTTGAAGTAAAATTTGTGTTAAAAAATTTACGCATTTTAGGTAGGAAAATATTAGCATCAGTGAGGGTGGGGCAAAGCCCAATAGCCCCTCAATACACCATTGATAATTATAATATAAGTTCAACCATTAAAAAACACACTGATGAATTAATACGGAATATATGTGCTGGTGCAATTCAAGTCAAAACTCTATATTAATTACCAAGGAAGTTTTTAAACTATTAATACCCTTTAGCTACATCACTGCATTATTTTTCTCTCAGTAGGCGCCCGAAAAATTCTCAGCATTTTGCCCGAATTTTCACAAAAATTTTTGACTGGGGGGGGGGGGCTGCAGCTCCCCCAGCCCCCCCGCCTCCTACGCCTATGTTTGTAGGCAATAGAATATCCATCCACTTTAAATGACGTAGAATGTGCAAGGCTACACAGACCAGAAGCATCACAATATGACCATGCACTGTCTTTTTACTTAAGTATGAAGTAATAATGAATGATCAGAATGAGTGCATATGAAAAGCGAATCGCGTCCAAAAAAAAACTGGGTGTGTTTGCAAAATTATCCACTTCATAACGTTTAATTCACTCTTTTGTCGGAGGGACAGTTCTAAATCCCCAATCCTTCCAAAATCTACCAGAATAGAGACAATGCCCACAGAGTTCCGTGCGGTACTCTAATAGATAGATCTACACACGTGATAGTGTAATTCTGTAAAATGTTATGTAGCCTATCTGCCACGCAAAACTTCCTTTAGTTTCAAGTGTAAAAGGATTCTGTACCTGCATGATTTATGTCTAACGAAATACATTGTGCATACAGGGCTTTAGTTATATATACTGGTAGTGTATCGCAGCAGATTTAATTTTACGTGAATACCCGGAAAGTTGTAATGCATGTATAACCAGGATAAGCGGTGGGCATCGTGGGCCCAAAGATTATTGTCAATTACTTTTCATTTGCTTTTTTCTGAATTTACATTTATGAATTACCTCGCGAGGCGGATCAAATAGTCTCGCGGGCCGCATACAGCCCGCGGGCCGGGGGAGATTCCCCACCCCTGAGCTAAAGAAAAACAACTTGTACTGCTGTTTTAAGTTTCCACTGTGCCACGTTACTGGCTTATGATGAATAGAAAGCATTGTAACAGACTCTGGCAACGTTTGCAAAACTGGTCTCCTAACATGACTAACACAATGCCACTGTTATGATCGGTGGATGGGGGTGGGGTGAATCTGGGGCGGCAGTCCCTTGTTTTCGGGGTGAAAGCCTGAAACTTGCTATTTTTGGGGCAACATATCTACTATTTTTGGGTACACGTGCTTTCAATTTCGGGCACCCCCAACCAAAGAGATAGTGGTCTCGTGCGCCTTTGAAAATTCAATTCAAATTTATTTCTCATATGTTTTACAAAAATTTTCAAAAGTTAAACAACAAGAATTGTAGATTTAAAAACATATGAAGGACACTAGAAAACAGGGAAACTGCTATCAAAGCTAGTGACCAACTTAACAGTTAATACAAATTAAATGACAAAAAACAAAACGGAAACTACGGAACGGAAACAAAATGGAACCTACTGCCTTCGTGCTTGTGCTCAGCATAAACAATGGAGTAGGGAAAACAAGCCAGTGAGCCACAACTGGAAAAAAGACCGTGGTCGTCTCGACTTGAACCAATTGGTTGGAAATTGGGACGTTAAACCTCATCTAACCTAACCTAACCTAACCCGTACGCCTTATGACTAAATGCATTCACGCTCTGTTCACAACTAACTCAACTAACTGGGCATACGTGCCTTTCAATTTCGGGCAACCAATCCAAGTGACAGTGGTCCCGTTTACGCTTATGACTTGATGCATTCACGCTCTGTTCACAACTCATAACTATATACGTGAAACTGATTACTTGGCCACTGTTGAAAATGTCTGTAAAATGGTGTAAAATTTCAGACCAAAAATAGGGAATTACAATGAGAATGAAGAAAAGGTGTGTTCAGTCTTGAAACTAATACAGAGCACTTTTTCCGTATATTCTTTGTGAATTCTATATGTATGTCTTATTTTTTTGTTCTGTAACTTTGCAGAAATTTTATACAGTGAAGTACATGTTAGAGATCGTGCACATATGGGCCTGCAACTTATTTTTGGCTCATTGAACTAGTGAAGTTGAATCGAAAACATCAAAGTGACCTTTCCTTGTCTTTATTATCTTTAACTTTCAGATATATTTTCATTACTTTTGATGTCTTAATAGGGCTTGTTTTGATGTCATAAATACATTTCATCACTGAGTTTACGAACTTTGAAACTGTGAGTGTGAATTAACGGTATGCAACCAATAGAAGCCGTTGGAAGACTGAACATATATAGTGGTGATAATACGCTAACTTAAGGGCATGATCTTAAATGGGGTGTTACATCACCTTAAACATATTTAAGAATATCCCCGTATCTCTATTAACAATTGGTGGCTATACTCTGACATGAATTAAAACAATCATCGCGCTCCGATAGGTCAATGATGACTTCTGCAGATTTCTCACTACAGCGGACAGCTCACACACGGTAGTGTGTGAATATGGCCTTGAGCAACTTAACTCAGTAGAAGCCATTGTAACACTGCAAAATGGAGAAACTTAAGTAGGGAAGATTCTACAGTGTGGGTGAGATTTGTTAATAATGTGTCCATATAACAATTCAACCTACACAGAGCGGACATTTCAAAGAATATAATCTCGCGTCCCTGAAACAGATCCAGGTCCTCAATCCTCCCTTCGCTATTTTCGTAAACTTTTATTTAAGCTCGTATTCACTACTACTTAAAATTTCGAATATTTCATTGTCTATGATTATAAGGCAGTCAGAACCCGGGAAATCTCAGATATGGGCCATTTTTTTCGGGGGTCGACCCTGCCGACAGTACTAGCTGTGTTTTTTGTGCTCCTGCGTGAGGACTGTGCCCAGTAGGTATCTGTTTGACTGGGAAGGCCAGACCGAAACGTAACAATCAAAGTGAAGCGAATGAGGAAGGAGGGAACTAGGAGAGGAGAAAGAAAATAATCATAGTGGGTAAATTAACTTTTAAAACGCAAAATGAAGTAAAAATTACCGTACGGTATACTATAAAAGTCTGTGAAATGGTATTTTTCGTCCCGCTTCGCCCGCAATGAGGTATATTTGGATCATTATTGCCATAGGCGTAGGAGCCCAAGTTGATTTGGGGGGGCTGGACCGACTTGCCCGAAAAATATAACCCCCAATTTCTGCGCGCTCTAGGCTTGTTTTCGACATGGTAATGTATATATCATATAAGCATGCATCGGTTATCCCTCCCCCCCCCCCCCGATGCCAATTACTTACAATAATTTGCCGTGTTACTACCTTCTTTATTGGTTTTAACTTTTCCCGAAGTCGGTGATAGCCGGCCTGGGGGAGGGGTCTAAGGGGAGGGGGTTTCCCCCTCCCCTATGAAAATTTTTGAAAAATAAGGTGTCCTTAGATGCAATCTGGTGACATATATCCTACCTTTGAAATAAACTTTGTGTTAAAACATTTACGTATTTCAGGTACTAAAAAAAAATCGGCATTACCTTCTTCTCTTAGAAAATTTTTGAAAAATAAGGTGTCCTTAGATGCAATCTGGTGACACATATCCTACCTTTGAAATAAAATTAGTGTTAAAACATTTACGTATTTCAGGTACTAAAAAAAATCGGCATTACCTTCTTCTCTTAGAAAATTTTTGAAAAATAAGGTGTCCTTAGATGCAATCTGGTGACACATATCCTACCTTTGAAATAAAATTTGTGTTAAAACATTTACGTATTTCAGGTACTAAGAAAAAATCGGCATTACCTTCTTCTCTTAGAAAATTTTTGAAAAATAAGGTGTCCTTAAATGCAATCTGGTGCCACATATCCTACCTTTGAAGTAAAATTTGTGTTAAAAAATTTACGTATTTGAGATACTAGAAAAAATCGGTTTTACCCCCTTCCCTTTGAAAATTTTTGGATAATTAGGTGTCCTTACATACAATCTGGTACCACGTATGCTACCTTTGAAGTAAAATTTGTGTTAAAAAATTTACGCATTTTAGGTAGGAAAATATTAGCATCAGTGAGGGTGGGGCAAAGCCCAATAGCCCCTCAATACACCATTGATAATTATAATATAAGTTCAACCATTAAAAAACACACTGATGAATTAATACGGAATATATGTGCTGGTGCAATTCAAGTCAAAACTCTATATTAATTACCAAGGAAGTTTTTAAACTATTAATACCCTTTAGCTACATCACTGCATTATTTTTCTCTCAGTAGGCGCCCGAAAAATTCTCAGCATTTTGCCCGAATTTTCACAAAAATTTTTGACTGGGGGGGGGGGGCTGCAGCTCCCCCAGCCCCCCGCCTCCTACGCCTATGATTATTGCATCCTGTCGGACGGCTTGGGTAAATTATTGCTTCAATCACCCATGAAATGTTAAAAGCTGTACAACCATCCATCTTTCCCGTTTGCAAGCTCCTCTGCATGATAAAATTGACAGGCTGTTAGAACGAGTTGAGACAAAGATGGTTTTCACTCTTGAGTTTTTAGTGAGGTCTGCAAGTTAGTGTGCACCCAATGTCATTTGAAGCTATAGTGAAGTGATTTTGCAAATGCACCCAGGTTACACAGGAACTTCTATGGTTGACTTCGTTCCGTCTTCCCTCAACGGAGCTTTACCACTACACCCCACCACTCGGAGGGACGCCCCTTGTGTTATGATGCCATCAGGTTACAACATCGCTCTCTACCGCATCATCCTCGCGTGCCGTAACCTGAACCAGTTTCCAATGACAGAACTTTCCCCTACTATTGGCAGGAATCATGGGAGACTGGGCCGCACCCCTCACCCTTCGAAGGGGGTAAACATCCTCTACTAAGACGAGCTCACTTTTAAAAAGTAGCCTAAAGAAAATGGATTGCGACGTTTTATGGATCACAGTAACTTAAAGCATGACTTCGAACATACTCCAAAAGTTAAGAAGAATAGAGTCGATCTTCTAGGAACTTGTTTTGGGGGAAATTTGCCTGTCTGTCAACATGGTGGTTTTGAAAAAGCGGACCATGATTCCTCAGGCTCGACAAGTGATCCCAGGTCACCGGGCTTTGTCCTGACAAATGAAGCCCCTTCTTCAAACTTTGGTCCCGCTCCTGCATGGGAATGTGTGGATACTGACAGAACTACCTGCTCACTTTAGAATGTCCATCTCAGGAGTCAGAACCAGCACCGGACCTTTGCCGTGGTAGGCCAGACTGTCAACAGAAGCGACCCGTAACCGTCCAGAAAAGTGACTCGAATAGATTTCGCTTCGGGCAACTAAGCTACCTCAAGACTGATTCTCCATGTCCAGGATGAGTCATTTCTGGTGTTTCACTTTACCCGTCCCCCTCCCTCCCTCCCTCTTCCACACAATCCCCCCCTCCTTCCCACTTCCACACATTCAATCACAAAATCATTTTTGCGTTCAGAATGGACCAATGATTTACTCTCAGAAGCGAGAACATTCGTATGATATATAGCCCCACATACTCTCCACATTCAAGTACACATCATGGCAGACTGTGGAAAGTAGTCTAATAACTCCATAACTCCATGTATCTCTAATTCGTCAGCACACAGCAGGGCTGCATTTCTATCTACCCTAAAAAAAAAACAGTTCATTTTTAGCTTAAACTATTCCTTTGAAACATTGAACAGGGTCATTACAGCCACCGGGTGGATTTTCACGACACGGGAAGCTTCGAGCACGTTTCTGACAGTGACGAGTGCCAAAGTGAGAAGCACAGGTTCACCATATGAACAAGACCAGCTATATAGTGTAAAATTGAATATGCTCACCTACGCTGCTATCTTCTCCTTCTATCTTCTCGTAATCAGGTTTAGACATTGTGATTATCTGCTAATTGGTTACAAGTTCACAACTCCATTTGATTTATAAGCTTACCGCCAGTCCGAACGGGTTCCTTCAGCTCAGGTTGTACGACTGAACTAAATGCCGTTGTCTTGTTGTGTAGAGCGCTTGGCTAAAGACAAAACTACCTTTGCTGGTTTCCGGGGTTTGCTCAATACTTACCCAGACATGCTTTCCGTAGAAAAGCTATTATATACGGACATGCGACCGTGTATAGCCGAAATGCCAGACTCGCAGACTATGCTACAGCAAATACACAGGACAAATACATTGGAAGCATTGTTAAAAAGTATAATAGGGGTCGATATATGAAGACAAACCGCTGCAATGGCATGCCAATAGGTCAGCTTACTCAAGGACAGGGTGAGTTGGTGAGTTCAAGATGGTTGGCACAAATAGTTCAGGGACTCAATCACTCAATTATTTCAATTAATGAGGATAAAATACAGTCAATCCTAGTTGAGTAAATTGCCAAAGGTGAAGCCAGTTTCAAAAACTCCTTTCAAGCAAACAAGCAAACATTCCTAAAAAATAACCTGGGAAGTGGCGTTTGCCAATTGTGTCTTACGCACCTCCTCCTCTCTTGTGAGCATGCGAGGTAGAAAGCCTGTACTGCGGGACTTCATTTCTGAGGTTACAGTGACCAAAAAATTATTCGTGGCAACTCTCAAGCGGTGCCCCGCTCAACACCAGATCCAAACTACGTTTTACTAAATTTAGAACAATAATTCGGACCTGACCCGATAGTGATAAGTATATTGTTGACAAAATATCAATAAATAAATGAATAAAATAGAATTAAAAAAAAACTACTAAGCCAGTTTTAAGGAGTGTGGTGCATTTTTTATATTTACGTAGTCTATAATGCATGGTCACTCATTACCTCAAATTTCCTCTCAAATTTTCATCTAGGCTCAACTGTTCTATTTTTTCACTCATTCATTTTGTTATATTTTTTTCGTCCCTGGAAGGTTTGCAAGTCATGTTCTTCCCAGGGACACGAGCGCCGACCCAAGGTCCGAAAATTACCAGTTCTGAGTACACGGTAAATTGTCGAATAACTTTAACTTCAATCGGTGTTGGGATTTCCAATAAGCCCTCAGCATCGGAAGTATACCTCGGAGCACGGCCGTACGGGACTGTTTTTCTCAGGGTGGGCGGTGATTTTTGCCCGACTCTAGACCCAATTTAACTGTCCAATTGTCCGTCTGACTGAGACAAAATATCTGCCTGATGTAGTCAGGTTTTTGACTTTGGGGGCAGCCGCCCCCATCCCCCTGGCCCCTACGGCCATGCCTCGGAGACACGGTACATCCACGCTTTCAGACTGAGAGAGTACCGTCATTATATGATCAAAATTCTCATGTTTCGTACAATACCACTGTCTTCCAGCTCCCCGATTTGATACATGAAGCTTTCTGAAACCAGGTACCGTAACTTGATATGCATTGGGTATGGACTTCCGGCATATTGTTGCTTCGTTTGGGTTTACCAGGGAGTTGATATTTGACAAATAGCAACTCCCTGGGTTTACTATGGGCGGGCTCGAAGCAAGATGCCCCAGATTTCATTTACAAGCTATTATATTGGAGGGACACTTACAAAAGGCTCAAAATCAGTGTCTGTCCGACACTAAAATAGCTTTGTAAAATGGTAAATAGTTTGCGAATAAAATAACTCTGCCTTTAATCGCCCTGTACCATACGAATGGGTTGTCAGAGTAGCTTACTCCTTGGCGAGGAAAAAGACAATCCCAAATCAAGCACCTAGAGCCCACTGAATTTAAGCCATTCAATATGTGACTGTCTATGGCACAGGCTTATGGAAAGACGTTTCACAAGGAGTTTGGCCTGAATTTTTCTTAACCATGATATGAATTTCGCCCTGAAAAAATCCTCCACCACGAATCCTCTCCTCATATGCTATGATATAGGGGATAGGTTGCATAATGGACAACCGTCACGTAAGGTTGCCGCGATGCCAATATATAAAACAGTGAGGGAATTTTCGGAAATCGTTATCCATGATACTTTAATCAGGAAGTTATTACGGTGCTCACTGCTATGATATACGGTACACCTACGCAAATTGGAAGGAATTAGTTTGAGTATCCGAGTTTTAGATCGCGTGGTAATTTGAGTATGTGTATATGCATGCTATTCTCACTGTTTCATCTTGGTATTTTCTATGAATAAAATCGGTTCCTTTAAAAGCAGTAATGCCACCCTACTTCAGTTTACCGTAACTGAACTTACTAACATTTTATAGACCTTTAAGTGAACATTCCGATTGCAGATTGTTCTTGTGATATATTTGCATTGACGGACTTAACTATTTGATGTATACAGCAGCACTAGCATTCTGAAGGGTCAAGGTCTAGCTGCCACAACACCAGGTAGATGGCTCTGAATAAAATGTAAAGTCTGATCTTACTATAATTGCCCCAGGCCCGTAGTCAGACAAGGTACTGGAGGGGGCGAGATAACTTCCAGGAGGGCGAAAATTTAGGTGGGCGAACTGTATAAAAATGTGTTAAGCCAGTGGCAACTTTCTAGAGGGCGAAAAATTTTCAAGGTAGGGGCTTTGCCCCTTTCCCCCTCCCTTGACTTGGGGCTTGAATTGCCCTAATTTGTAACTGACCTCGTTACCGATGTACACAGCAGCAGCTGTGATGCGGCTTGCCCTGACCTGTACTGCTATAAGCGTGGTCGAATATTGGTGGAGAATTTCAAATTTGTCATATCCGGCCTAGTAAGTAGTGAACTGAAACAGTGAAGGACCCGGCGAACAATTCCTCCGGGACAACTCCCACCGACAATTTAGTTTACTTTCATAGCAGGTTTCGAATATGTACTCCTCTTTTGAAGTAACCTACACACCCTAACGAGTGCAGCCAATATAGGTGCAGGAGGCACGCCTGCCAAGGAGGCAAATTTTCCCTCGGATAATAATGCCCACGCTGGACACTAATTTCCACCCTAACAATTACACCTCAGATAACTCCCCTAGAAATTTAGAGTTGTCCCGGGTGAGAATTGCCCACGGGAAAATTTTAAAGAAGTTTCGAGAATTTGTTTTTATTGAAGAATCTGACTTTCTTGAGGGCAAAATCAAGTTAAACGTGGGGTGACCGGCGGACCGGTCGTCGGCAGGTTGAGGATTAAAGGGTTAATCGTGCCTATATAGGCTCCCCAACAAAATTGGAAAATTACCTCTGCGGGTGAGAATTCCCCCTCCTCCGCCCTTCACCTGGCACCACCCCTGAAAGGCCTTCGAAACAGATCAACTTCCGTTCATTCGAGAAAAAGAGTCTGTTTTAAAAGTATGGCTTTGAAAAGAACTAGTTACATGGTGTCTTAAGTTAAAAATGGAATGACTGCAACCTCACAGGAAAACGCTGCTGTCGGCCTAACCCTTATCTTAGTGTGAGCAAGGCAAATATTGCCCATGTATTGGGCCACCTGCTTTATATGTTTCTGTAAATGTATTCTGTGCTCCTATGACGGACGGACATTTCAAGTGTAGAACTCACTGCAAGCTATTGTTATGGCATGCTGCAAGCTAGCAAACTGTTGTATGTTGACGATGGACTTTGTCCCTGCATAACGACAGTCGCTTATTTATTTTCAATCCACTGCACATTACGATCGATTACAAGCTAGGCCCTATCACTTTTTATATACGGTGTAAGAATTAGTATTTATGTGCCAGGCGCGGATCCAGACATTTCGAAAAGGGGCGGGGGGCTGAAAGCTCCCCTTGAATATTCTCCTAGATTAACATTATGCTAATTTTCGCGTATTTGTTATTGTTGATGTGGCGAAAAGGGTGGGGGTGAGCTCGAGGAAGCCCCCCCCCCCTTGGATCCGCGCCTGTGTGCATCAAATTAATTGCCCTACCAGTTTGCTATGGATGGAGACACGTCTAACGTGAGTAAATCGTAGGAACTGTGATGACGTAAATCCTGTACAATCTCGTCTCCACCCTCAAGTAAACATATAGAAATGTATAAGCGGACCCTCAAATAAATCAATGGTTCATGCTGCCATTCACCAATGTCTTTCACAAGTGCATAGGACTGAATGTCATTCGAGAGACTTTCGGTTTTTCTGCGGGTACTAAGGTTTCCGCCCAATTGGCACGGCTTGCCATCAAAATCCGTGTCCCAGCCGATAAAGTCGACGAAGGAGCCAGCTAAATGGCCCTGGGACAGACCAATCAAATAGTTTCAGAGGGCCAGCCATTGACAGGAAAAACCTTCAAAAAAGTTATGTTGCTCACTTTTAATACAAGCAGTCAGCCATGTATGCTAGATCGAATCTACTTACAGAAAGGATTAATTTAAGGGGCTGGCACTTTTGAAAATCAATTTTGGGGCCATTTTGACCATTTTGAGGCAAAAATATGACTTTAATGATTTCAATGATTTCGATACAGATCATATTTCCAAATAACTTGCTTTCAGAAAAAATATAAACTTTAATCAATTTGAACCCTACTCTGGTCGATATTATAAAAATAAAAATGTAAAAAGAAAGAAGATAAAGACATTCTATAACCAAAAGAACCCGCTATCCTTCAGATAGTTTTACGATGACGTACATTATTTTTAATGTGAGTAATCTTTACTCAAGAGAATAAGAACAGTTCAATATTTACTCAAAAAGCCTTACAGTATATGTTTCACTTTAGCCATTGTAATAAAGTGAACATTGTTACCTTTAACGTACAAAAAACCACATTACTAATTCCTTAAAATACACTAAAGTGATCCTTTTTGCCAGAAAACAACTTTTGTAAATATGACGTATTTTTAGCCTATCAGCTGGCTTAATTGAATTTAGGTTGATTTGAATTACCTTGTAGTCATTGTATAGAAAACAAATGAAAGACAATAAAAGTCGTTTTAACCATTTTGGGCAAAAGTATGATTTTTGTGATTTTGATGTCCATATATATGTAAAAATCGTAACACCTTTTTGAGATATCGGGCATATTTGCTAAATAACGGTCTTTATTGTCTTTTTTTTTTTAATTTTATTTGTCAATATCAACCAAAGAAGGGTCCAAATTGACTGACATATATTTTTCCCTGATAGTAAATTATTTGGAAACATGAACTGCACTAAAATCATGAAAATCATGTTTTTACCCAAAATGGTCAAAAGAGGCCCAAAAATTGATTTTCAAAAGTGCCAGCCCCTACCATTAATTAATCCTTACTCACTGTAGATTGGATCTAATATGGCTGACTGACTGCTTGCAAGCTTGTCGTAAAAAATCCCACATAATTTTTTTTTCTGAAGGCTTTTTCTGCCAATGGCTGCCCTCTGTTCGGCGTTTTTCTCATTCAACCGAATACTGTATGTTAAATATTCCGACGAAGAGTAAAATCAGTTAGGTAGCGAGGTACTTACATTTGGGCACGCAAGAGGGGTTCACATTTAAACCGGCAGGGAGTTGCAAACAGACTCCCTGTTTAAACTGAGATGTGAATGCCGTCATGCTACCTGTAAATTTGAATTATTGCGGTGTATTTTGTCATTTATTTAGGGTGACCAGGGGAAAGGTTCAAAGACCTCTAAGAGGGGGATAACCATTGTCCAGGGAGGTGGTGTAAGCACATAAGATCACCTCTCTGCCCTACCCTTTTTACTAGGATTGAAGCTGACACGTCGACAAGAAAGAACGGAAACGATATAACAAATCTACCAAGGGTATCCCGATGTCTCCTATGTATGTATATATTGTGCCTGTAATGTTACTGGTGGCGCCAAGATTACATGTCTGTAAAATCATTAGTCCTCAAAAGTATCAAAGGCAGGAGCGGATCTACCTCGCGGAGCGGACTCAGTTTGCTCAGCTTTTCAGCTTCCCAAACCACCGTCAGCCAAAGCGAAGAGGACTGCGTCCAATTTTAGACGCAAACTTCATTGCCATAACATGAATTATTCATGTACTCTCTCATTATTCATGTTATTGTTTTTGAGTGATTGTGTGTACTCCTGTAGTCGTCAACTGAAAGCTTAGACTGAAACCTGAGAAGTCCTATCCTCACTGTGTTACATAACGACCTGTGCAGTGTCCACTAACAGGGAGTGGGTGTTACAATGACATACCGACTCTGGGGGTGGCATAGGCAACTGCAAGATTTAAACGGGACCAGATGTTGCCTTCTTGTAAATATTCACTAACATTCAACCAGTCTTGAGGCCACATATTTCTATGAATATCCAAAAGAGTGTGTTCGGTGTTCACTTTGGCAGGCGTTAGGGATATGACTGAACAAGGAATATACCGTACAGCCTGCTACGTAGGCAAGAGCGGATCCAGACGGGTTTTTAATATTTCCTACGTAAACAAACCAACAACATAGCATTGAACTGTACTTTGTCTTACAAAACTTGTTTGTGCAACTGATGTAACATGCACATGCTCCTGCCTCCCCTTGCAACATTTTCGCCAAGGTGGCCTACGGAAAACAGGCTCCATGGCATACTCCAATGTTACACACTATTTTTCGGTTCCAAGTTCACTATTTTCTGACAAACCATTCAGAATTTAATAATTTGAAGAATAACTTTACCTGTGACGATTGGTTCACACGAAAACAAACAAAATGTCTAAAGTCCAGCCCTCACTACAGAAAGATACATCATCTTAATAAGTCCTAATATAAGCTCGGGCTCTTCATCTTTTGCAAAGCTTGTATGTTGTACAATATAATTACGAGATACCACAGGAGATATCTTAATAGCTTATCAAACATTTTAAGCATAGCCTATATACCAAATAGGCCTAAATGTTATTTTGTTCTGTAACCCATTTACTGTTTAGACAAAGGTCAATGTAAACAATGCAGCCTGACATCAGGGCATGTCATCCGAGGAACTAGGGACGAGGAAGGGATAGGGCAGAACCTTTGCTATCTTTATATCGACAACAAGAAAATCTTGAAATAATTTTATATATGCATGCCCATCCACCGAACTTCTAAACGTTAAAGCAATAAACATACGATGTAAGTCGAAAGGAAGGTAAAGTGCGAAGACTTCATTAGCGGTTTGTTTAGGCTATCGATTGGAAGCTCATGCAGGCTGTTTGTATAAAGGGCCCTAGCACCGAACCTAGATCCCGTGTAACTGATAAATGCATAAAATAGGCAAAGGATTATGAAAATTGTTAAACTGTGTGAAAGGAAAACGAAAGTTAAAATCATATAACTACTTATAAGCTTTGAGAATGTTGTAAACAAGATTACACCGCTGCAATGAACTTTCTATGATTCATTTTTTGTTCACTTTACCTGATCACGCAACCAACGTTCTGAATAATAAGATGAATCACCATGGAAACCAGACTGGAAAATAATCATCTGAGAAAGAAAATGTTAGTCAGGATGGAGAGGTAGTGAGTGCTTAGTGTTTAAAAAGGACCAACCTTCTTTGCAGAAGTTGTAATAAGCTATGTAGAGCTGCCCCTGCCTCAAGTGCAATTGTAGATGAACGATGAAGTGATGAACGTAAACTTCCAGAAGGGGCCCTAAGAGAATTTTTTGTGTATACGCCAGAGCCCCCTTGCCACATAGCACTCTGTACTCCACCAGGAACACATAGGCCGGAGTGTGCCGTAATCCGGTGCAGGAATTGCTCCACCCCCTTGTTATGCCGAATTTAAGAAGAAGCAGAGGTACCGTAACCCATACCTCGTTACTGATGAGAAGAAGCTCATTGCATAGCTTTGTCCTCATGTTTTTACCCCATCACATCCGCTCTCCACCTCTTGGGTACTGGACAGGCGCGGTTTTACGGGGGGGGCTTTGGGGGCTCAAGCCCCCCCCCCAAAAATTCGATCAAGCCCCCCCCCCCAAAAAAAATTTCAGAGGTTGTGTTATGCTATATTTGCGTGTACTGAGAAAAACAAAATTGCCCAATACAATTGCGCACATCTTGGTCCAGTGGATTTAGTTTGTCAAGGGAAACTGTCGTCTGCGTCTCGAAATCACATATTGGGTTCACGATTTCATACAATGGAAGTTGGGTCAGATAAGTAACATAAGTAACATCTATGATAGTATGTACGCATGTAAATCAAGTTAACGAATTAATCATCTGTTGGAAGTTCAAAACGAGTCATTTTGTCGCTGATCTCGTCAAGCTATATAAGCAGTCCTTTTAAGCCAAATCTACAGGCCGAATCGTTTTTCCCATTAATGTGAACAGGTCCAGTTGCTCGTATCTCTCAGTAACGTTTGCTACATTCTTCCAAATAAAAAAAAATATTTGCCTGTATATACGTTACATCTATGTCATGGTCAGGGGCGGTGCCACTCAGGGGGAAGGGAGGCCTATCCCCCCTGTAATTTGCAGGAAAAGAGAAAAAGAGTAGGAAAAGACGTAAAGGAGAAGAAAAGAGGAGGGCGGGGTAGGCCTATATCTGATCCATATAGTTAATCCAGAGCTTCCAAGAGGCCATATTCCGGTTTCTACCAGCCTTTAGATACGATTTTATAATGCACAAATGAAGCAAGGCAAATTTTCTTAATAGTTCGAGAATATTTCTGTGGACTCCACGCACGTATTTTTGCGTAAAACTTTCCCCGACTAGAGGGCAGTAATGTGTCCAAAGGGGGACTTCAGGAGGTTTGTTGATACATACCCTTAGACAAAAAAGGCTCCTCTTTCACCTAACCAAAAATGTTAAGAATGTTTTGAAGCCATATGAACGGGTCCAAAAATATTCCAAAGACAACACCATTTTTGCATCTAAGCAACCTTCAAGTAACCAAAATTTCTCAAAAGGGGAGGGGGACCCCTCCCCTTAGACCTATCCCCTAGAACAGTCCTCTTTTACCCAACCAAAAATTAGAATTCACGAAGTTATGAACATTTTCCAGCCATATATCAGTCAAAACTGTCCCGAAGACCGCACCATTTTGCATCTTAGCAACCTTAAAGTAACCAAAATTCTCACAGGAGAGGGAAACACCCCTCCCTTTAGACCTCTCCCCTAGGACCGCCCCTTTCCCCCAACCAAAAATTAGAATTCACAAAATTATGAAAATTTTCCAGCGATATATATCAGTCAAAAAATAACCCAAAGACTGCACCATTTTGCATCTTAGCAACCTTAAATTAGCAAAAATTTCACAAAGGGAGGGGAACACCCTTCCCCTTAGACCTCTCCCCCAAGATGGCCCTCTTTCCCCCAACCAAAAATTAGAATTCACAAAGTTATGAACATTTTCCAGTCATATAGTCAAAAAATTACGCAAAGAACGCACCATTTTGCATCTTAGCAACCTGAAATTAGCAAAAATTTCTCAAAGGGAGGGGAACACCCTTCCCCTTAGACCCCTCCCCCAGGACGGCGATCACTCAACCCATGTCCCCTATCAAAATAACCTTGCGCCGTCCCTGGTTATGGTACTGTTTATATTATCATTGGTTTCAGCGTGCGCGTGGCCGATTTACATATTTGAGAGAAAATTTTATGATTCTTCCCTTTCCAGCCCCTCCTAAGCCCCCCAAAAGTCTCGATCTAGAACCGCGCCTGGTACTGGAGTCTTTGCAAGGAGCAATGCCCTCCGGATCTTGTTAGATGTTGCTCTGCAGCGATCCCCAAATTTGAAGTAAACTGTGTAATTCCATTCTCCTTTTCTTTTTGCAATTTCCATGATGGTGGGGAAATTACCCGGTGCAGACAGGCTATACCTGATCGACGCCACCAAAATGGGAAAGTCTATTCAACGACTTAGGCAATGAAAATAATCCTTATCACTGATGACCTCTTTGCTGTACACACACATACCCCCCCCTCCTCCTCCCTTCCCTTCAAGTCAGTAGGTCAGTGTTTCTGGTTACGGGCTTCACGTGTTTTCTAAGTTATGCGATGGGAACCGATGAATTTAGCTTGCCTTTTGTACATGTCCAACACAACGAATACAATACTTTAGAAAAGACAAGTACAAGCTGTTTTACGTTGTGGCCAATATTTATTGTATGTTCTCAAATTATTCATACAGACTTTACAGCTCAGGTCTACCATCTCTTTCTTCAACATAAAGCACACAGGGACGACGCTAGAGGGGGTGTGACACCCCCTCCCCCATCATCCACGCAGTCGGCAAAATCCTGCACTGATCGCAAATTGAAGGAAAGAGGTAAGTGCAAACGAAGGAAAGTTAGAGGGAAGAAGAAAGAGGAAAAACAGAGAAAAAAGATAAGAGATAAGAGGGAGAGAGAAAGACCAAGCGAACAGTGAAAAGAATAGGGGAGGGATGGACAAAGCAGGGCAAGAGAAAGGGACTGGTGCAGACGGAAGACAGGAGATTGGAATGCATTTATAGACAACGTTTATTACAATATTTGTGTCAGCCTACCAAACATTTTCGCGCCCTTTGCAATTTCACGATTCAGACTCAAAAGAACAGTATCCAGTGCGTAACTCGGCTCTTGACATATTAAGTGATGTAATGCTAAATTTACGGTACTCTGCAATGGCATGGGATAGTTAGGCTCCTTCATATCCCTTTCTCACCCCCTCGACATGCTGTCGGAACTTGGGGTCGCTGGCATGGCCCGGCCCCATGTCAGGAAAATTCTTTCGCCACCCATGGTCGGTTTACTTATTTTTGCTTTCAAAAGGGTCATTTCTGCGATAAAACCCCAAATTTTCGGTATGTTTTGCCCACTCTTCCTCAGTTTCGTTACTAATAGCTAAATATAGAACAAACCCTTTCTATCTTTTCAAGTAACTTAATAAGTAGAATTTATCGTTTTATGTAAATGCCGGGAATCTCATCTCATCTCGCTAAACTAAGTTAATGTTCTCTTGAGTCTGTCTGTCTTTCGGCACTGCTAGTGACTCGAAGAGGGAAGTACAATGTAAGTTGTGCCCGATAGGGCCCAACTGCCTGGACAGTTGACCTCAGTGACGTACACAGGGGGAGGCCATTGGGCCATGTCCCCCTCACGGATACCAATTTTTTGCAGGTCCTAAAAAAGTAAAAGTTTTACACAAATTTTACTTCTAAAGGTGGCATATGTTGCACCAGATTGCATGTAAGGACACCTAATTTTTCAAAAATTTTCAAAGGGGAGGGGGACACCCCCTCTCCTTACACCCCTCCCCCAGGCCGGCGATCACACAACATATTGCATGCCCCCTTGAGAGAAATCCTGGGTACGCCACTGGTTGACCTATATAAGCTTTAAGTAAGTACACATTCTTTTTAGGGTAAGCTTACCCAAAAATTTCGCGCGCTTTGCAATTTCACAGTTTAGACTTCGGGAAAAACCTTAAATCGAGCGGAACTATTTTCCTCTAGTATATACAAAATTTTATGCAATATATGCCCCGCAATGACATGGTTTAGTACACAGGTTTTCTTCATTTTTACCTCACCAACCCCTCGTGGGCATCGGGGCTGTCGAGGCTTCGGGTCGTCCCCCCCCCCCCCGTTGGGCAAATCCTGGGGCCACTTTCCCCTGCTGGACCACTACCGGTTACACTTAACGGTTCTCAGCTCTAACTGCAAAACTTATCAACACTTTCAGTCGGCATTTGTTTCTTCTCAGTCGGCAAATACGTCACCACACCCTCCCCCATGATAAATTCTCTGGCGACGCCCCTGAAAGCACAAGAGGGACGGGGTTTTCGCATTCATGGAAAAGCAAATTCGACTTAGCTCAGCCAGATGAATCTCGAAATAAATACTTGTACTGTCATGCTATAACTAACTGTTCTGAAAGTGAAAGCAATACGGTATGTCTTTCAGGAAATTAAGGCATAATTAAGCTCAAATTTTCATGCATAAACCTTGCAGCAGTTCAAGTTCTGAGCTATTCCAGCAGCAAATGTTAGTGTTTACAAAGAATTCCAAAGAGAAAATGAAATTGTGAAAGTAGATATGTGTACATGCAAGTGAAACGAAATTAGTTTATGAAAGCATTACTAATTATGAGCTTTTTATAGCCTAAGTGTATATAAAAAGTTGTTGCGCTTCATCATAATGATATTTATGTATAATTCATTTTATGTTTACTTCACCTTAACACAAATAAGTGTTGTGAAAGTAGGCGTAGGAACCAGGCATGGTTTTAGGGGCTCGATGATCGCCCCTCCCCGCGAAAAACATGAAAAGAGAAAAAAGAAAAAGAAAGAAAACGAAGCAAAAAAGGAAAAAAAAAAGAAGAAAGAGCAACAAATGAACAAAATGTCTAACCAGAAAGCCCAAAGGCTTAGTGATTCATTGCCGGAAAGAAATGCTTTGTTACAATGAGGTTTATCCCTCAAATTATCCTTGAGATATCATGTTTTACAATGTCTTCACAATTGACCTCTGGTGACCTCACATGACGTTTGGACTCTACCAAAAATCGAATAAAAAATAGCACAAAATAAGTGATTTAGAAGGGATTCGAATGCTGGCCAATTGTGTGAGAAACAGAGCACCTGCTACTACACCATCGCCGAAGTCGTTATCAGTGGCCCAGCCAGCAGGGGGCAGGGGCACAGTGCCCCCACTTTACAAGTGTGATCTTTTTATGATACTGAAAACCAAGAAGAAACAGATTCACAGAACAATTGAAAGAAAGTGTTCGGGAAGATGTGAAATTATTGTTGATTCGAGGTTTTCAGTGGCCATACATGCGCCTGTTGCTTATACGTAGTCGAAAATACACGGTATGCGGCTCGGGGATGAGTAATGACGATGGGATCCGCAGCAGAACGGACGGCATATTTATTTAATGCAGGACGTATTGGCAATAGGCCTCCGAACAGTCAATAAAAACCTAGGATATTAATGATGCCATAGCTTCTGGAAACGGTGTTCCTGATCTTTTCTCATTTTTTCAACAGATTATGCCTTGGGGACTGAACCCTAACCTTTTTTCGAACCCTAAACCTGATTTTGAAACAAAATAAATAAATCCCGAAAAATTATTGGTTGTCAATGTCATTTTCACTCAGAGGGTGAGCCGCCCCTCCAGGGGTGACGCCATGTGGGGCAGGGGCCATCCGGCCCAGCCCCTGTCGCGGACTTTTACATTTTAGTCGAGGAGGCGTAGTCGATACGATTAAGTACGCAGTTTTCGACAGCGACCAGTCGCTCAGACGGTTTAACTGTTTTTTGCTCTCAAGAGGACAATTTCTCTCATAAGAACCCAAAATTTTCGGTGCGCTACGCGCGCTGTACAGTCACCCCATTTTCTTCAATAGTTCCATTCCACATAGCTAGATACCACAAGTCCTGTCCGCCTTACCAAGTAACATGTAGACAGAATACCCAGTTTATGTAGAGGTCTTAAATTTCATCCCATATCGCAATGCCTAGTTGCTGTTCCATTGTGTGTTTCATGCTGTATGGTCAGTTGGTGAGCGACTCACGGAGCAAAGTTTGGCTATTTCATCGTTCTTTTTATCGTTTCATCGTTTTTTCATCTGCTCGTTATACGTTTGGTACTTCTAATAACTGAATAATGTTATAGTCACAACATCGTTTACACATGTTCATACTGGGCGGCGATTTGTGTTGGACGAGGGGGGGGGGGGGGCTTGAGTAGGAAACCTCAAAACGATCCGCATGAATATGTGTACATACACGTATAAATACCTACATGTATACGTATACGCATATGTATATGTAAACGTGTACATGGACATATATATATATATATAAATATATATATATGTATATATATATATATATATATATATATATATATATATATTTATATATATATATATATATATATATATATATATATTTATATATGAACGTATATGAAAATGTAAACAAATACTTGCTGGTAAGGAAATGCGCGCTTGAGTGGAGCCGATGAAGCACAAATTTTCCTTTTTCCTACAGACGCAAGAAATATTGGGTGTGCGTTCAGAAGTCAGTAACAGCCAAACTCCATGCAGTTTTATATCTTGAACAGCCTCTTGATTTAAGCAGGGAGTTGTCTCCCACAGCTCCCTGATTTGAGTGGTTGATTGAGAGGATAAAGAAATAGCAAGAAGATTCCTGACAAAGACATGAGAGAGCTATACGTGCTCGAAGCACGCAAAAGATGCGCATGTTGAAGATAGTTTATGGACGTAAATACAACATTGTGTGAGGTTACAAAATCAGAAGTAGTGTACACCCATGGTGTGCATATCCAGTTAAGGTGAAGACCACAGAGGCCCGTGTTAGAAAGGTTTCCGACAATCGAATGAAATTCAGGGGTGCAAGCAAAAAGTAGTTTCAACTGTTTTCAAAAGATATCAGGCTAAAAGGTGGTCTCGGACTGTAGAGAACAACGTGCGCTGAATGGAGAAAATTAATGAAAAGAGGGCTCCATGGACCTTAAACAGTTAAACTTAACTTTCGGAACATTGATTCCTTAAAGTTTCCCCAATGTTACTCTTGGCATCAGCAACGGGTGGGCTGAAAAATACACTCTCAAAGGTACCCAGATCCATTTTTGTTGGGGATGTGGAGATGGACAACAAAATTTAGGTCTCCCTTGGCGATCTTACTGTGAATTTGCTGTCATTCAGTGTGATGTATCAATAAAAGGGATTGAAAACACTGGCATACGAAAAAGCAAAAAAGAATTAAATATCACAATATCCACGCAATAACTGAAATAAGTATGAAGCTGTTTTCTTGAAGAAAAATTCTGAAAACGTCCTTAAATAATCTTATCAGTAAGGGCACGAACAGACTGACAGAAATCTGTTCAAACACTTCACTACATTAAGCAAAAAATGAACCAAGGTGTTTCATTTTTTAACCAAATCTAGAATGGCAAATCATATTTAGTCAACTTTTCGACAATCTTCCGGTTCATGTCCATATGGATTACATTGACTTTAGAGAGCTGGAGACAACTCCCATGGATGCATGGGAATATCGTTAATTTGGAAACCTTGAATAATATGGAGTTGACAGTTATAATATTTACTTGTGTGTGTCTAAGAGTCTCAGTCATCACCAGGTATTTATGTTGCAATAGATGCGCTCGTATAGCACTCCTAAAATTTGCCTTCCATGGTCAATTTACCTGCATGCAATATGGTCGTTGACAAAAAATATGAGAGGAAGTGAAAGACATTCCGTTCCCTCAACCAAAATACTAGAATCATGCCTTATGGGCCTACAGGGAATTATAAGCAAATACTGCAGGTTTTGCCAAAATACCAAAGGTACTCCGTCCAGTGCCGGCACAATGTGGGGGGGGGGGGCATGGGGGCATTCCCCCCAGTGAGAAGCTTTGCCCCCAGATGCTCCCCACTCAGCTCCTGAAGTAAAGTGGCATGACGGGCGGAATAGCCTAATACATTTAAATTATTTGGAATTTTTGCATTGGATGATGTATTATTCACCAAAATATACCTACACTGAGGTTCAATTTTTTACCCAGAGTTATGCTAAAACCTCAGAGCTTCCGGGGGCTTCGTCCCCTGGGCCCCACCAAGGGCTCTAAGGCGGGCCTCGTGACCTTAAAGGCAAAGTGGCCTGACGGGAGGAATAGACTAACACATGAATATTATTTGAAATTTTTGCATTTGATGATGCATTATGAACCAAAATATATCCTTCCCTGAGACCTTTTTTCACTCAGAGATATGCTAAAACCTCAGAGCGTCCGGGGGATTCTCCCACCGGACCCCACAAGGAGCCCTAGGGAGGGCCCCTGGACCCCACCAGCTAACGCCCGCACTTCGCGCTGCGCGCGAAATTTTTTGCCCCCAACATTTTCTTTTGCCCTTCATTTGCCCCCCCCCCACTTTTAAAATCCTGGTGCCGCCACTGCCTCCGTCCTCCCTTACCAAATTATTGGAGGGAACTATGTCTCACATAAACCAATTTTCGCAAATATCTCTAGAGGAAGATCGGGCAAAGGTATTACATTAGAGAGGAAACGTACGTGTGTGTCTACGACTATTTCTTGATCACCAAACATGCAACCTGAACAGTGTGCGCGCCTGTATAATCGTTTTTCATGACTTTCAAGTCAAACTAAAGAGTGTAATATTCACACAAAAGATATCAGCAATTATTACGATTTTTGCCAAAATATCATAAGATATTCCGCTCCCTAAACCAAATTATTGAAGGGGACTATTTCTACACTCACAGTAATAGCAAATTTTATTGTCTTTAACCAAATATTGGGGGACGAATGGTGGTCCGACCCTCAACCAAATTATTGGGGGACCATCCCCCCCCCCCCGCGATCGCTGCCCTTGTGTTCATAATTAGGCAATTAAAATTAGAATTACCAATTTCAGTAAAACTATGCTTGTGAAAAAAAATTTGTTTGTATTTTCACTACCGGTGACATCAGATAACCTTTGCCCTCTACTAAAACAATAGGGTTCATCTTCTGACTATAACGCATCCACATGCCAAGTATGAAAAGTATCCATGCTTACTACCAAGAGATATCGTGTTTACAAGGTTTTCGGTTTGAGTGACCTCACATGACCTTTTACTCCAACAAATAAAAGTACTGCCTGAATGCAAGGTTTTCCCTGAAATATGATGTTTTAACAGGAAAAACTTCTGCTAGCTTTGCCCACAGTTGTCGCCTTTCACACCCGGCCCATAACCGACTAATTTTATAACGAATATACAACACTCATTAAGGCAAAAATCATTCTTAATTAACTAAATGTACATATCGCGCTGTCGTCCAAATTTGAATTAAACTCAGATTCGCCATGGACCTCACTAGGTGCCCTTATACAGTAACCAGTACTGAGCCATTAACATCGAATTTCATAAAATTTAAAATGATATAGAATCTCTTTAACAGAGTAACTGGAGCCAATTCTGCCCTCTTAAGTGTCATTTTGCCAGAGCCTCCGGGGCTTTAGATGCCAGATGATCGGGGT
Organism: Holothuria leucospilota; assembly: GCA_029531755.1. Lineage (NCBI taxonomy): Eukaryota > Metazoa > Echinodermata > Holothuroidea > Aspidochirotida > Holothuriidae > Holothuria > Holothuria leucospilota. The sequence continues at coordinate 25,258,486 of CM055972.1, read as the reverse complement.
GTAACTGAGGCATTTTCCCATTTAATTGCTGCTTTCACCATTTTCGAGCTTAAATTCATATTGAACCACATATATTGGAAGCTGTGGAACAATCATATGCCTACTATTTTCGTTAGGGTTCTAGAAAAATGGGAGCTGGGGCAATCCCCTCCACTTTAAAAGGGGCATGCCCCCTATGTCCCAAACCTGTTGATTCACGTGGGCGATTGTCCGTGGGGAACACAACATCGGGGTGCCGAACAATTGTCTCAGCTAGCGACCACCAGGATTTCTACGCCGTGACTTTAGTATCTTTACAAGCCATCAAGAATTACAAATGCATGCCAGTTAGCCAGTTAGCCAGTTAGATGAGATTTAACGACACACCAACACGTATGTGTTATATAGTGTCAGTCAACTCAATAAAAAGTTCAAAGTTTAAATTTATTTTCAAGTATGGTTCAAGTTCAAGTTTGGTTTCCCTTTAGTCGCCTCTTACGACAGGCGGGAAATACCGTGGGCATATTCTACAACCCCCAGCCCACAGGGGGACACAAATGCATGCCGTGCACTGTGCGAAAGTTTTGCCCCCTGTTGAGACAAAGGAACGTGCGAAATCCTCCAACAAAAGGAGAGTTAGCAGGCAACGTCGGCAGGTATGTAGGCATTTTAAACATCTGCTAAAACATATTATATGCAATGTGGTATTGGAATGACATAACTTATTTAAATATATGTAAAGTGCTTCAAGTTGGTAGCTCTTCCTTCATTATAGAGATCTGGGCCCACTCAACAATTACACTTTCTACAATGATTCTTGAACGATTGATGTTTGTTTTTTCTTGTCTGTTCAGCATAGGCTGTACATTTACTTTCCATTTACTCTTGCATGTATTAGTCTTGAATCTGTCTTGGCTGAAGAAGGTTCCAGAGGGACCGAAAATTTCCAAGCTCAAATAAATGCTTGCTTCGTACTTCGTATGTCAATTATATTATGACTAAGTGTTTCATTGTCATCTTTTTATCGCTTATATATATATATATATATATATACTTATAATATATATATATATATATATACTTATAATATATATATATACTTATAATATATATATATATATATATATATATATACTTATAATATATATATATACTTATAATATATATATATACTTATAATATATATATATTATAAGTATATATATATATATATATATATATATATATATATATATAAGATGCATATATCAATAGCAGGTGAAAAAGTGCTCGATGCATAACAGAGCTTTGTATAAATACAATATACACCCAATCTATGGACTTATAGCCGCAACTCCGAGTTTCATGCGATCCTCGCAATCGTCAGACTCGCTGCCTGATGATTGCGAGGATCGCATGAAACTCGGAGTTGCGGCTATAAGTCCATAGATTGGGTGTATATTGTATTTATATATATATATATATATATATATATATATATATATATATATATATAGATATATATATATATATATATATAAATAAATATATATATATATATATATATATATATATATATATATATATATATATATATATATATATATATATATACCAGAGAAGAAGTCCAGTGCAGTAATGAAACGTTTATTCACAAATTTTCGGACGACAAAGCGTCCTTCTTCAGGTCAAGTACTAGTTTACAATAAAACCAAGACCACTACACAAGCATTTAAAAACGGAGAAAATAAACACAGAGAAGAACGAAAGCTCAAGTACACGAGAAGTTAAAAGCTAATCCTAAAAGACACAATACCAGACAAAGCAAACCAAGAATACACAAAAGAACACCTAAGCACTTAAGACCTGGATAAAAAAGCCTATAGAATACCAAAACGCAGGAGACAAGAATAAAAACTAAGAAGGCGTCTGGGAACCCAGCAAAAGATAAAAACCTAAGGGAGGCCAAAAGAAAAAAGGGAGAAAAAGGAAAGAAACAGAATTAAAAAATGTATAAAAAAATAAAAAAAAAGGGGGGGGGAACTAGATATTAAAATAGCAAGTAAAAGAAAAAGGAAAAAAAAAGCAAAATAAAAAGAAAAAAAAAATCAAAAAAGAAGTAAATTAAACCTAAAGACAAAAAAGGATGAAAAATTAAAGGCAAGAAAAAATAAAAAACAGCAAATAAAAACACAACTTAACGAACTATCCACTATTCTGCGGCGGGAACAATCAGGAGGCGGGGTTACCACCACTTCTAAACTATCTACCCTTCCAGAGACATCCATCGGCTCTCTGAGCGACCCTGGGAATGGCGTCATTATTACGTCTTCAGAGACTGTTGTGACACAAACAAACCCTTCGAGGGCTGTTGCGAGGGAGTGTGGTGAACAACATGTGGAACCTCAATCTGGTTACCTACACAAGCTCAAGGTACAGGTTACTCGCGTGATGATGACTTTTTTAATGTCATTAATCTTTCGAAATTGCAACTTTCTGATTACGAACTTCGGCTTCTCTCGAAAGGCCTTAACTTTACTCCCATGCCCCCCTGTGTGGATCGCCTCTCTCTCAGGGAGAGTATCTCAACTTTTGAACGGAATTTGAGGCTTGCAGAATTCTTTTACAGTGATGGAGAAAGTGATGAAGCCTTTGACAACAGTGTTGCTAAGTTTCGGGAGAAGTCTTCCTGGAGTCCTCCTCCTAATCGGGACAAGTTTCTAGATGCTTACGTTTCTGTTATCACCAATGAGATTATGAATGCACCGGAACAACGTGCTTTTTCCAATTTAAGCGTAGATGAACGTGCTGCACTTAATGACTTGAAAGCTAATTGTGATATTGTGATTCGTGAGGCTGATAAGGGATCTGCCGTTGTTGTTATGGATAGAGATTTATACATAAAGGAGGGGTATCGGCAACTTGATGACCCCCAGGTGTATGAACGTGTTTCTGAAGCCGTGTTAAGTGATATTGAGTCGGAGATAGCGGCCTTAGCGGGCAAATTATACCGTGCTGATATTCTTACCGAGGACATGTTTAAATTTGCTATAAGGACGGACACTAGACCAGCCCGATTTTATCTACTTCCGAAGGTCCATAAACCTGGAGTTCCCGGTCGCCCAGTAGTCTCAGCCTGTGGTTCGGCGACAGAAGGTTTGTCCGAAATTGTTGATCATTTCCTTCAACCGTTCGTCCCATCCATACCTTCGTATATTAAGGACACAGAGGATTTTATTCGTAAAGTCCATGGGCTTGGTCCCATTCCCCATGACGCTTTCCTGGTGACCATTGATGTTGTGGACCTTTACCCAAGTATACTTCACAATGATGGTATTTCTGCTCTTCGCACCTTTCTTTCGGAACGCCATGTACCGAGGGCGTCTGTCAATGGAATCTGTGATATGTGTGAAATTGTGTTGAAAAGAAATGTTTTTGAATTTAATTCTGAATTTTTCCTTCAAACTTCGGGAACTGCTATAGGGACCAAAATGGCACCGGCTTATGCAAATATTTTCATGGGGGTTTTGGAGCGTGATTTACTGGCAGCTTCATCTTTTAAACCAGAAGTCTGGTTTCGTTTTATCGATGACATTTTTATGATTTGGACTCACGGCAGGGAGAAATTGATGCACTTTCTTCAATTCATTAATAGTGCCCATCCTTGTATTAAATTTACGTGTGATTATTCTCTAAGTTCAGTTCATTTTCTTGATGTACAGGTATCGACCTCCCAGGATGGTGGGATCGTTACTGACCTTTATACTAAGCCTACTGATACTCATCAGTTTTTACTAGCTACTAGTTGCCACCCAAACCATACTAAACGCAGTATTCCTTACAGTCAGGCCTTACGGATTTTAAGAATTTGCTCTAGTATTGAGACAGCGCGTGAAAGGTGTCGTCAATTGAGTGACTACCTCTTAAGGCGGGGCTATAATAGGAGGAGGGTTCAACAACAAGTGGACCGGGCCTTTGAAAATTTCACTACCCCTATGACCCCTAAAATTTCTAAAGGAAAGCCTTTGTTTTTCACCGTTCAGTACCATCCCGCTTTACCTGACATTAAGGGGATTCTCACCAAGTTTTTGCCTCTCCTGCATCAGTCGGATAGATTGAAGTTAGCTGTCCCTGCTGCCCCAGTTATGAGTTTTAGCCAGCCTCCCAATCTTAAAAGGTCCCTATGTCGGGCTAAACTTTTGGACCCTAGCAGAGTTGATTTGAACATGGCCGTTGTCCCTTGCCGTTGTTGTGCCAAAAACAGGTGTCAGATTTGTGGTTTGCTTGTGTGCTCTGATGTTGTTATGAGTAATTTCTCTGGTAAGAATTTTAAATGTAAGAACTCTTCTTCTACTTGTGACTCTCTCTGGGTTATCTATGTTATTTCATGTCTTGTCTGTCAGTTGCAATACGTGGGTAGATCTAATAATTTTCGTTTAAGGATTAACGGGCACAAGAGTGATTTTAGACTTTATAGGGCTGGTACTTCAAACAAATTAGACTCAAAAATTCTTTATGACCATCTTATTTTTCATAATTGTGAGTCATTTAAGGTTCAAATTGTTGATCGTATTTTCAAAGTTGATCGTGACAAAGGGGCATTGGAAAAACTGCCAACTGCTAAAGAAAGGGAATGGATCTGGAAACTGGACACTGTAACACCTAAGGGACTTAATATGGATGATGGTTTTTACTGCCAGAATAAGCATTTTAGGATAGTTCGTTAAGTTGTGTTTTTATTTGCTGTTTTTTATTTTTTCTTGCCTTTAATTTTTCATCCTTTTTTGTCTTTAGGTTTAATTTACTTCTTTTTTGATTTGTTTTTATTTTTATTTTGCTTTTGTTTTTTTGTTTTTTTTTGTTTTTGTTTTTTTTTTCCTTTTACTTTTACTTGCTATTTTAATATCTAGTTCCCCCCCCCCCTTTTTTTTTATTTTTTTATATATTTTTTAATTCCGTTTCTTTCCTTTTTCTCCCTTTTTTCTTTTGGCCTCCCTTAGGTTTTTATCTTTTGCTGGGTTCCAAGGCGCCTTCTTAGTTTTTATTCTTGTCTCCTGCGTTTTGGTATTCTAGGCTTTTTTATCCAGGTCTTAAGTGCTTAGGTGTTCTTTTGTGTATTCTTGGTTTGCTTTGTCTGGTATTGTGTCTTTTAGGATTAGCTTTTAACTTCTCGTGTACTTGAGCTTTCGTTCTTCTCTGTGTTTATTTTCTCCGTTTTTAAATGCTTGTGTAGTGGTCTTGGTTTTATTGTAAACTAGTACTTGACCTGAAGAAGGACGCTTTGTCGTCCGAAAATTTGTGAATAAACGTTTCATTACTGCACTGGACTTCTTCTCTGGTATATACTTTGTGTCCTGTTGTGATGCCTATTACGTTTACTTTTATATATATATATATATATATATATATATATATATATTATATATATATATATAATAAATATATATATATATATATATATATATATATATATATATATATATATATATATATATATATATATATATATATAAGGAGTGAGGTCGGTCGGTAGGTAGGTAGGTAGGTAGGTAGGTAGGTAGGTAAAAAAAGTAGTAAATAGTGCTAGAAGTTTGTGAAATTTAACGACTTTTCGGGTTTAAACCCTTCATCAGGTGGCAAAAATGCAACTGATTGTTGACACGGCCAAACAATTTAAAAAATACACAATAAAGTTGGACACGGTAAAACCGGCTAGGAAAACAGACAGTGTTAAGTGGTTACCACAGGTAAAAACAATGCAGGAATTGCTGAGTTATAACAGTTCAAGTCTAACGTTCAGACCATGTGGGGACAGGGTTCTTAGTTTCATGATTAGACGGTTTTTGGCAGCTAGGCGGTCATGATCGGAACCTCGACACGAGATGGCCGCCGAAACCATCAAGTCACGGACCGAGCATGTTGACGGGGGATTGAAGTGTGTGGCTACAGGGAACCCTGCGAGGTTCTGTTTGATTGACCTCAGGTGCTCAGTGACTCGGTCAGCAAGACGACGTTTTGTTTCTCCCACATACAGTATATTACAGCGTTTACATACGAGAACGTAAACAACATTGGTTGAAGTACAGGTAAATGCTGATGAACGATACACCGGTTGCTGTTGGGACCTACAATGGAAGGATATATATATATATATATATATATATATATATATATATATATATATTTCTGTTAATACCCTATTAGGGAGAGAAATTGCAGTTATAATTGGTATATTAAGGAGACATTTTCACTAAGGAGACAAATTTATGTCTCCCTAATTCTTTGCACCATTATTTAAACCCCTTCTCTACATTCTTTCTAAAAGAATTTTATTTCTATGGTAGCGTATTAGCGCCCTCTTTATTATGCCACTGTGTAAGCTGCATAAATACATCATAGGTGCTGTTATTTACCATAGATATACAGGTGTGTCATGTGTTACATGTAATTTATATGCATTATAGGGAGAAAAGTAAGTATTGCGAAATACTTTGTAATATTTTGTTTATTTAATTAAACCTTGTGTGTAAAAGATACAGTTAAAACAGACCTACCATGAGTTAAAGGCATTCAGGAAGAATTATTGGTATTTTTGTATGAATATTTGTATGCTTAGATATGGAAATATATTAAATTTTATGAATATAACCGATTGTCTCCCTAAGGAAGGATTTATCCCAATGTCTCCCAAATGTTTAATTTAGTTTTATATATATATATACATATATACATATATATATACGTATATATATATATATATATATAGTTCAAGAAAATTAGCATCACACCAGTAACAAACAAATAGCATAAACAGAAAATGGTGAAACATATTTAAATTTATATATAATTTATATATAAATTATATATATATATATATATATATATATATATATATATATATATATTATATATATATATATATATATATATATATATATATTATATATATATATATATATATATATATATATAATTCCAGTATAGGTGAAACCTAAACGGAAGAGTGCTCGACCAAATAGGAGCAGGTATAAACACGTAGCCTTTCAAGTTAAATTGACAGCATTTTATTGACAATATTTTTCGTAAGAATGATAGCACATCCTCACTCTTCAGAATATCAATGCATATAATTTAATCCAGACCCCAAAACAAATCTCATTCTCAAACCAAACCAAATCCAACAAAGCCCAGCACAATGATCAGATTCTGCCATAGTCACAACAGAACTTGTCAATGTTTATGGCTTGAAGCAATGGACTGAAGTGCAGAATGAACAACCCACTCAGGCGGACTATTCATTGACAACTATATGAGAAAAGCTGAACTTTCTAATGTCAAGCCTAGAGAAACACTTCACTAGCTTCTTACAACGGCCTCGCCGAAACACGGGAATTAGCGCAAACCTTTAAAAGTTACAATTAGAGAATTCCTCCCAAAAAGGAATTTGAAAACCTGCAGCATATCCCCCCTAATCCTTCTTCACTCAAGAGTAGTAAGTCCCAGACATTTGAACCTGTCATGATGAGGGAAATTAAGTACTTACTTTGGGAATAAGCCGAATGGCCCTCCTCTGAACCTGCTCTAACAGAAACCTACCCTTTTCATAAAGGGGACTCGGCCTGCACAGCATAATCTAAGTCCTTTTGCAACAGTGAAGCATCCTTTTTATCACTTACCCTCTTATAGTGCTTAGTGTCATCAGCAAACTTATTAATACTAGATGTGAGAGAGCTATCATATCGTTGTTGGAAATTAAGAAAAGAATTGGGCCAAGAACAGAACCCTGTGGTACTCCACTTGTGACCTCTTTCCACGGCAAGATGAGAAATTACCATTGACAACAACCCTCTGAGATCTACCAAAAACTGCCAAGAATTGATCCAGTCAGCACATCTGCCCTGGAACTTGGAACTTTATCAAAAGGGTTTTGACAAGCAAAGTAAATGACATCAACGCCATCACGATGACCAAAATCAAGAGAAAAAGAGACTTCCTCAAGAAAGCTAAGCAAATTAGTAACACAATATCTATTAGGCAGGAAACCATGTTGAGACAGAATCAGTTAACCATTATCTAAAACAGTGGTTCCCATCCTTTTTCAGCCCATCGCCCCCTTTCACCTTATTGGGCTGGACAACCCCCCTCCCCACACTACTCGATCTGTAACATAGCATTGCTATACATGAAACGATGAAAACAAAAACACATGTTGAAGTGTGGAGAGCCTCTTATGGGGACCCCGGGACAACGTTTCAGTGGGGGACCAAGGGGCAAAACCCCCGGAAGCTCTAGGGTAGGCCTATTTAAGAAATTGTTAAATCAAGAATAAAGCACTGTAGGTCAAATTTTCACCGTCTTCCGATTACCTAATAACCTTCACTGCGCACTAAAGAAATTACAAAAATCCACCTTAGACCAGTTTGTATTTAAAAAATTATTAATGGACGGCCTCTTTGATGCTGCAATGGATTGCCTTGTGTGTGGGAGGCAGAGGGATGGTATTAAGATGCATGACGCATTGAAAGACTTCTGCCACCATGCACCAGGGCCGTAGCCTGGCCGAAATCCCAAAGGGGCAGTTCATGGCAGTGCCGTACCTATGATACCCCGCGGAGCGGACGAAGTTTTTTCGTTCAGCTCATCGCTGCGACAAGAACAAAGGGGGCGGCAGCCTAAAGGGGCGGCAGCCACAGAGGCGTTACGCAGGCTATACCTATGATAGTTGGCACCCACCCGAATCCTTTTTTTTGCTTTGTCACCAACTGCCGTCCTGAGGGAAGGGTGTGAGAAGAGGGGTCTAACGGGAAGAAATGACATTTTGTAAGATCTCTTTATAGGTGCAAACTGGTGATGTCTTTTGCAAAGCTTTGAACTGATTATGTGTTTAAAAAATTGCATTCTTTAGTGCCTTTTTATTCTTGTTTTTGTTCGAGGAAGTGCTGTTTCAGGTCCGGGCAAGCCCACCTACTCTTTGAGAGTTGAGAGGTTGTTGTGTATGTAAGATGCCTAAGATGCCTAAGATGCAAAATTGTGCTACTTTTAGGGCCACCGTCGGCTGGTGTGTAGCATAGCTCTACTTTGTCAAAAATGCTTCCCAGATTGGCGTAAATGAAGTCTTCTGGACTTTCAAAGTTGCATCTATACACTTTTTGAGACTTCATTCTTTAGAAACCGAGACTTCGAGAAGAATAGTTTAACTTGAAAAATTTATTTAGTAAAACCACTTAGTAAGAAAAGACATGACTAAAAGGTGCTCAAACAAGCTCATTAATTTCTGCATGAAATTAAAGGTTATCATATTATTTATTTACTTCTTTTATATTGACATGCTGTGCCGGACACTGAGTGAGAAGCAATACTAAAATTCTTCAACGAATAGGCTTCAGCTGTGTTGTGTGCATCATGCATGAGGAAGGAGGTTCATTCATTGTGCGGTTAGGTTAGTTTAGATGAGGTTTAACGTCCCAGTTTCCAACCAACTGGTTCAGGTCGAGACGACTACGGCCTTTTTTCCAGTTGTGGCTCACTGGCTTGTTTTCCTTACTCCATTGTTTATGCTGAGCACCAAGCACAAAGGCAGTATGTTCCATTTTTAAAGTCATTGGTATGACCCGGCCAGGATTTGAACCCTAGACCTTCCGGCTGCAAGTCGGATGCTCTAACCACTTGACCACTGCAGTCGGCTCATTCATTTGTCCGAGTTACCCGTATAGGAACCTGTTTGCGTCAGGAGTCCGGGGGACCTCCTCGGGAAAGTTTTGGGGAAAAAACCTGTATATGCGGTTTCCTAGGTCCTGAGGGCCTAAAAAACATAATCAGGAGGATGGAGTTTTTAGTATTTTTAGCATTTTTATTTTCAAGAAGGCCATTTTTCAGTAAGGGTTGGAAATCTCAGAAGGCCAGCTGCCCCCCCCCCCCCCGCAGGCTAGTGGCCTGGCCAATCAAGCTGCCTTTCAGGTCGTAATAAATAATGAGAAAGACGAAATTAGCTGCTCTAAAACTTGAATTTTTGATGACATTTGAAAGTTTTCCTTCATAGTACATTGCAAAATAAATCTTTAATGTTACAGTTATTTACAACTCTCTTCTGTAAGTATGACATGTCTATCGGCAGCAAAGAAAAAAACTACAATTCCGAGGAAAATGGGACGGGATAACTTCTAGCCATGGTCCATTCCCTTACAGTTTTCATTGGCACTGATGGGAATGTGAGTATCCTCGCCAGGAATTTTTTAAAATTATACACTGTTAGATGTGATTTCCTGGCATCTGGCATTAAAATAATTCACAAACTTTGTATCGCACCCGAGGAGGGATTGTTAGACCTACGTGACTTATTGATTTCATTTTATCTCCTTTTTAGGTGAGCTAATTTGGGAGCTATTTTAGATTACACCTCTTGGAATGTTGTAAAAACCCGGTTAAAATTAAATATCTCATTTTTTTCGAAACGCCCCCTGCCGCCACCTTAGGGCTCATCTCCCCCCTGAGTTGCTCAAACGCCCCCAGGAAGGCGATAACGCCCCGTTGGGAATCACTGATCTAAAAAATACTTAAGTACATAATCCTTGACCACAGACTACATGTTCACAGGTTTACGTTGTTTCGCCCCCTTGCCAGTTCGCCCCAAAGTGGAAGTCGTTTCGCCCCCAAGTACCAACCAGATCGCCCCTCGATTTTACTAACACTACTTTATTGTAAAAAAAAATCACTACACCTCCTTTCAGCTAATTTTCTTAAGTAATTTTCGATATTTGCATCACAGTCGTTCGTGTATTTGTTTTAAAAAATTGAATGTACTTAATGTGATTCAGGTAATGGTATTTCCACACAAAAAAATGTATAAAAAAATGAGCCTTTGCAGCATATATAGTGCTAAGGATGCAACATGAAGAAAAAACAAGAAAAGAGGGAAAATGTGGTCCCCCTCCCCCCTAAATAAAGAGCTGTTGCACAAAAAAGAGTTAGGGAAAATATGAACGCAAAATGAAAAAAGATGGTATTTCACACCAAAAGAAAAATGTATAAAAGTATGAGTCTTTGTAGCATATATAGTGCAAAGGACGCAATATGCATGAAGAATATTTCCACACCAATATATAGACCAATGAGTCTTTGCAGCATATAGTGCAAAGGACGCAACATGAAGAAAAAAAAAACACCCGAAGAGGGAAAACGTGACTCCAGAAAAGAGAATTGCTGTACTAAAAAAGCTTTCTGTAAGGAAAATATGAACGCAAAATGAAAAAAAGTTGGTATTTCCGCACCGAAAAAATAAATGTATGTGCCTTTGCTGCTAGTATAGTGCAAAAGATGCAACACGATAGGATGAAAACGCACAGATATGCCGAAATAAATTAGGGGAGAAGTGGTCGGCATTTGAGGGCGAGCTGGTAGGTCTTCGGGGCGAACTGGTCAGTTGGGGGCGCTGTTTTGGGGGCGAACTGGCAAGGGGGTGAAACGACCGTAAACCAGACTAACAGGCCTACAACAGTAGCTACAATCGTCAGGAGGATGAATTAAGTAATATAGACTGGGTTTATTGTTTGATAATCAGAGTCCACTGCACTCCAGAAGTCCACTGCACTCCAGAAGTCCACTCAAAAATGGGCTTATAGTAAACTGAGTCTGTGGTTGTTCTCCGAAAATTACATGTTGGTTTAGTAATAGCGTCGTATTCGGTGCTTTGCAAGTTCGCCGTACTACCCATTTCACTGCAGTCCAGGCGCTTAGCTAAGGGGGGGGGGGGCAAGGGGCAGCCGTCCCTCCTTGAGCATATTTTTGTATTTTTTTTAATGATTTTACTAAAACTCAAAATAAAAATGTTTAAATGCAACTTACAAGACATGGGAAGTGCCATTTCCAGCAATCTGGGAGGCATATTCGGCAAATCTTTTCTTGTAGCCTACTCTTCGCCCCAACCTATAGTGGCGCTAAGCTTAGCGAGTTTGTCCACAGGCTTCGCCCCTCCTTGGAAAATTCCTGGCTACTACGCGCCTGCTGAAGTCGGTTGTAAAATGATATTCATCATCATTCCTGTTTCTAGACTTATTTTGAGGCACACGAATCTTCGGCTTAATTTGAGGGTGGGGGACATTTTGATAGCCACTTTCAAAACGATTGGGCATTGTGCCCCTGCCTTCCCCTGCACCTTCGCCTTTCCCTCCACGACGACTGTCCGACTAACCATCGGCATGCTCACATTCATCCATTTACCCCTAACACACAAATGACACACACGCTTGAAAACCCCTCTGATAAATTGTCGAAAGACAATCCTACACTCAAAGGACACACATGCTGTTATCCGCTGAAAAATTTCGGTCGGAAAATAACGAAAAGCAATTGTATAATTATTTTTTTCCCGTACTATGTCTGATCATTCAAGTTGTAGAAATATCCATTACAACTAACGACTGAAATTTAGAACCTAAACTATGATGTCATCTAAAGACGAGTTCCTATTGGCTGCAAGCACACTGTGTTGTAGAATTTAAATCACACAGGATTACTACATTATAAAGCCTGGCCTTGACGATTTAAAATTTTAAGTGCGGAAAGATTATGGTACATAGGAACCTTTATGATAAAAACCAGTGGAAGAGGGTAAGATATTATTTAGAAAAATGGAATCACGACTTAAGATTTTTTGCATTAGAAATAGTGGTTCCATTATACTCAAAGTAATTGATCATTTTATGGCAGAATTCAACCCCGTGGCAGAACCTGCGTTGACGTAACGTAAAGCCTCACGTTAGGCCAATTTCCAGTACAAAGTGTATAGCCTAGCTAATTACTACTAGCAGTAAGCTACTGTTGTTACAGTGTCAGTAGGCCTAGCCTAGTTCTGTACTGTACGGGCGTACTGAATAGTATTGAGTGAGGGTATCATGCATGAGTCAGGAGTAAACGAACACTGGGACTAGCCTTGTGCTAGCCTAGGCCAATATTTTACTGTTGTCTGGATTGAGTAGGCCTAGGCCTAATCTGTATTTAGAAAATGAATTTTTAATTGTAGGCCTACAGTATGTGTACCAATAGCGTGAAACCTATAAAATTGTGTTTACCAATATTATAATAACATTTGCGAGATTATTTTAATACTGTATGAAAAAGCGTGTCTTTGCATTGAATATGGACCAAACTCGATGTACAATTTGATAAGTTCTGAAAAATATAATCAATAAATGTGTTTCACGCTATTGGTACACATACTGTAGGCTAGTCCGCAGTTAGTCCGCAGTCTGCTGACCTAGTATTTGGGAAGCTTTGGGGCTTCCCATACTAGGTCAGCAATATACCCATTGTCAAAATTGGGCTACCGCAACTTCAAAAATTTTGAATGGTCTCGATCTTTCTCAAATTCACGTATACTCCTACATAATTGACCTGTACGGGGCCTTATATGTTTAAGACTCTTAATTCTAAGATTTTTTGCACTTAGTTTCCAAAAAAAGACCAAAAATTTTGATTTACACAAACGATCCTGTTTTGTTTTTTTTAACATTCTATGAAACTGCTAAATCGTGTAACTAGGACGTTCACACTATTGTGTGCTAAATAAGACGCACTGCTGTTCAATTGTGACATAGTCTATAGCTATAGTTACGTTCATACACGCGCATACGCGTATATAGCAACAATCACTGCAGCAACGCACGCAGACGATATTACTCTCACAGTAATATGCGGTCAAAAGTTTGTGTTGCAATAGCCTAGGCCTAGTTCAGGGAACAAAGTGTACGTGAGAACTAGGCCTAGGTACCCTAGGCTAGTCCGCAGTCTGCTGACCTACAGTATGTGTACCAATAGCGTGAAACATAGAAAAGCGTGTTCACCGATATTTAAAAAACATTTGAGAGGTTATTTTAATGCTGTATGAAAGACTTGGTCTTTGTACTGCATATGGAAGAGACTCGATGTACAATTTGATAAGTTCTGAAAAATACAAGCCAAAAATGTGTTTCACGCTATTGGTACACATACTGGCTTACCAGTCAAAACGTCCCCTGACCAAAACGCCCCTGCTATGGGTCAAAACGTCCCCGTGCAAAAACGTCCCCGGATTTGGTAGCCTTTATCTTCCCTTAGGCCTTACAGTGTGCCTACTCTGAAGTTCAAGTAATTTTTTTTAAGTACAATTATTGGAATGAAATGGAAATTTTCTGGAAAATTTAACCTTTTATGTTAAATTCCAAAGTGTTTGTGGTAATCATTCTACGTTCGTCAGTTGTAAAACTAACAGTTAGGCCTTGGCTAGGCCTAACGTTAGTCGGATAGCATCTCAGTTCTAACGTTAGTAAGTTCTAACGTTATCTTAGGCCTAGGCCTGCCTAACTTTATCGTAATCCAAGGGTGGCGCCAGCGGGGGGGGGGGCCATGGCCCCCCCGTCGGGGAAGGCTGGCCCCCCGTCGGGGAAATTTTTCGGTTTCGTCTGGGAGCTGTTATGTATATGATAAAATATGTAGTCCCCGACAACGCCCAGTCGCCCCGACGATTTACTTAATTTTGGTCTAAATTAGGGCAAATTCTTCAATAAAAACCCCAAATTTTCCAATTTTCTTCTTCAAAGCCCCATTTTTTCAAATTTTCCATGAAAAATACCGGCAATTTTTCAAATTTTCTCCAAAAAAGACCCAAAATTTTCGGCGCGCGCGCGCCAAAATCTTCCTTCCAACATCGTTTCGGCACTTTATTTCCTTCGTTGAGACTTTGGGTTGCTGGCCCCCCCCGTCGGGGAGCTTGGCCCCCCTGTCGGGGAAATCCTGGCGCCACCCCTGTCGTAATCGATCCTCATGCACTCAATTTTTTTTAACATGTCTCAAGTTTTCTTCAAGTTTCCAACCGATAGTTTTAATTTGGATTCCTAAAATCATGTTCAAAGTCTCTATGGCGGGGACGTTTTGACTTCCCATATATAATAGTACGGGGACGTTTTGGTAAAAAGCGGGGACGTTTTTGTAGCGAAAATGCAGGGACGTTTTGGTCTGGGGACGTTTTGACTGGATACCCACATACTGTAGTATTTGGGAAGCTTTGGGGCTTCCCATACTAGGTCAGCAATATACCCATTGTCAAAACTGGGCTACCGCAACTTCAAAAATTTTGAATGGTCTCGATCTTTCTCAAATTCACGTATACTCCTACATAATTGACCTCTACGGGGCCTTATATGTTTAAGACTCTTCATTCTAAGATTTTTTGCACTAAGTGTCCAAAAAAAGACCAAAAATTTTGATTTACACAAACGATCCTGTTTTGTTTTTTTTAACATTCTATGAAACTACTAAATCATGTAACTAGGACGTTCACACTGTTGTGTGCTAAATAGCACGCACTGCTGTTCAATTGTGACAGTCTATAGCTAGTTACGTTCATATACGCGTATATAGCAACAATCACTGCAGCAACGCACGCAGACGATATTACTCTCACAGTAATATGCGGTCAAAAGTTTGTGTTGCAATAGCCTAGGCCTAGTTCAGGGAACAAAGTGTACGTGAGAACTACAGTATGTGTACCAATAGCGTGAAACCTATAAAACTGTGTTTACCGATATCTGAATGAAATTTGCGAGATTACTTTAATGCTGTATGAAAGACTTTGTCTTTGTGCTGAATATGGGTGATACTCGATGTACAATTTGATACGTTCTGAAAAATACAATCAATAAATGTGATTCACGCTATTGGTACACATACTGTAGGCCTAGGTACCCTAGGCTAGGCCTAGGCTAGGTGGCAGTACACAACACAGTGTTTATGAAGGAATCTTGAATCAATCACTTCAGAAAAAAGAGAAGATAAAATACTGTTAATGACCACATTTTAGAATAATAATGTTAATTAATTATTTTTTTTCATCCTTTAATCTTTATCATCTTGCAATTATTTAAGGGTTCAAAGTAATTCTCGGGTTTGAGGCCATTGTAAGAAGCTAGGTTTTGCAAGGCTCGACATTAGGAAGTTCAGCTTCTCTCATAGAGTTGTTAACGAGTGGAATAGTCTGCCTGAGTGGGTAGTTAACTCTACATCTGTGCACTGCTTTAAGGTTAACATTGACAAGTTCTTCCATAACTGTGGTAGGATCTAATTGTGCTGGGCTCATTTGGTGTTGGTTGCTTGTTTTCAGTTAAGGTTGTATGGACTTCAGGGCATCTTATGGGGCCTTAGCCCTCCTTTGCCCTTTAACCTGTTAGGTTATGTTACATGTATAGCCAGTCGACCATAGCTCCCAATTCACAATCCTTACAACACCCATTGTAAATTTGAGGTGTTCGGCAGGCAGAGTGCTGGTTGAAAATAATTTTCTTCTTAGGTCTAATGTTACTAGCAAAGCTTAACTTAATTTACTAGGCCAGGCCTACCAAAACTTATCCTTTCCAAATCTTGCACAAGTAGCCTATTGCAATTATTTTTGATGGTTTGATCACTTAAAACTTCTAAAATGGTCCTAAAATTTGAAATGAAATCATCAACTTTGTCGCTTTGTAAAATTTATGGTAAGGCCTAACTTTCGAAATATTTGTTGATAGGCGTATGAGAATGCTGTGTGCATAATATTGTGACGTCACGCAGAACACTGAACATTTGATTAGGCCTTCCTGTAGTTGTACTGCATTCACATGGCAAGTTGCCTCTGCAATCATTCTATAATGATGCAGAAATGTAGCTCATTAGCATACTGATGTAAACAAAGTTGCTTAGCCACACAGTAAATTCTAACACCTGAAAATGTTGCTGATTCCATTTCTAATTTTTTAACCTTTCCAGAACATCTCAATGATCAAAAACATCAGCAGTATTCCTGAAAGATTTGTAGAAGAAAAGTCATGGATAAATTAAGATTTTAGGTCCCAAATTGAGATGTAAGTTACATTTTCACCCCACGCTTTTCACTCTCCGTACACACCGTACACAATATCCAGTACAGTGAATAAATTCTTTACACATGTGTACAACACTAGTACACTACATAAAATCCATTCTTGACGAAATTTCCGAAAAGGGTACTACATATTTCAGCATTTCTCATAGACTCCTGTCCCCTGAAATGAAAAAGAAGTAGAAACCAGTGTTTGCACCGAGTCCAAAATTTGGAACCGAGTACCCGAAGTCGATGGTCGGTCCCAAAAGTATAACTTCTGTTAGGCTACAAGTTTGTTGTGAAGTCATAATAAGAAATTTTGCTTTGCACGTTGATATAATATAACACCAAGGTATCTTACGTATGGGCGTGACAAGTGTTCTAAGGCATGTGCGTGATAAATTTTGCCAGGACAGTAAAGTAACATGTTAGGTGTTCTGTCACACGTGCAATCTATGTTGGTGAAACTTTGGATCCGGGTAGCAATTTCAGAACCAGGTCCTGACATCATCGGTTGGGTACCCAGTGAAAACACAAGTAGTTCTAAACACTTGTACTTAGTTAAACCGTACGTACTTTCCGAATGTTATTTTCTGCTCCATGACTTAGGGGTGGAAAGTAACAGCATATAGCCTGATTATTCTTCCAATGATCTACAGTAATAACCTAAAATGCGCAGTAAGCAGATTACAAAAGGAAATCACCCTTAAGGGAGGGTCACACTACAGTGATTTTCAATCCGAAATCGGATCCGAATTTATACATCGTCAATAGTTTGTTATTCAGACTTTCTTCTAAGGATGGTCACGGGTACTGATCCTAGTTTACCATTACATAACTTATACCTTTCAACAGAGCGGTATTTCTTTGATAATCAATCGGAATTTTGCACACTTGTCCGATAAACGTTGTTTACCGATATGACGTCACGACATTAGTTTGCATTTCATTTTTATAGTCCTCTGATGATAAATCACATATTTACACAGGTTGGCAAATTTTTGGCTCATTCTGATCAGGGATGGAGAAGATTTAACTTAGACTCACAAAAATCGGACCGAATCCCATCGGAAATCGCCTTGTTGTGACCTGTGCTTAAGGCCATTTTGTATTTCAGTAGTAACTGATGGACCTTTGATGCCACAAGGGGCAAGTCTTGTGGTTTGGAAAAAGGATGGTTGGGATTGTATGGGGCTTATCATGCTGCTCAAACTGTCTACAGGTAGTAATAAAGAGAAAGCCAAAATCTGTGTATGGAAAATTTGCATTTTTGAAAACATGTTAGCAACATTTCGCTTTATTTCTTTCCAAAAGTTATCTTTTATATTACTGTAGTTATCTTACTGTATCTACCATTGCCCCTTCTGTTCTGTCAGTACTGTATATCCTGTGTATAGACAGCAAGAAAAAAAGTGCACTGGAGGTTTAAGTGGTGGCACAAAAAGGTGAGCCGTGGCCCCTTTGACGCCACTTTCAGTGCCACTGATAGGAGAATGAGGTTTCTCGCCAGGAAAATTTTCAAATTAAACACTGTTCAGTGTTCGATTTTAAGGGTAGTCCTGTCGCCCGAGACAACCAGAAATTCTGCAGGACTACCAGATTTTGCAAAAACAGGTGTGTAAGGTTGTCCGTCGGGACAACCAAATCTTTTGAGGAAAGTGATGTTTACGTACATTAAGCAGCTTGATGAATTGCGCAAGCAAGGAACTTTAAAAATTGCGTCAAAAGATTTGCAGCAAAGTGTGGTGATCGTGCACTTTCACCACATCTTCCCACAAAGTCACTTTATTGAAATGTGTATAGCACCATCAAGCCAAAATGTGTGCCCCGTACAAACTCCACTAGTAGGCCACTAGGCCTGCACTGTACACCAAGAAGCTGAATTCCTTCGTGCAAGCTGCGAATTTGTAGTGCTAATGTTGCAACACCAATGCTTTCAATCTAGAGATGTTTAATTTATTAACCCGCAATGTGAACATCATAACATTAACTATGTTCACAATGTACACTAATTAATGCATGCCACAAGACAGCACTACTCTTATACAGTAGATATCTGTTTTTGTTTTTTTTTGGGGGGGGGGAGGGGTTGTCTAGAAAGTGAAAGCCACTTTGGAAGACTGGTGATAATAGGGCGTTATCAATTCCATGGTTGTGAAAATGGTTACACTAGGGACTACCTTATTTTGAGCAGGACAACCAAATTTTACAATGTGGTAGTCCTTCGGACAACCATTGCTAATTCCTTAAAATCGAACACTGCTGTTGGATGCAATTTTGCTATTGAGATAATTCACAAACTTTATAGTGCACCTGAGTAGGGAATGTTAGACCTACTTGACTCATTGATTTCATTTTATCTCCATTATGCATACCAATTATAGAGCCTGGAGGGAACTGTTTGGTATCTTTTTTGAGCCTGGCTTAAATTTAGTGTCTCATGTTTTCAGAATGTCCCTCTGCCACCCCTTAAGCACTTATCGCCCCCTGAATTGCGAAAATGCCCCCGGTGGGAACCACTGTACTAGACCAAAGATTTTAACTCTAAACTCAATCTTAACCCAAACTGTAATCCTTGTACCCAAATCCTAACGCCACCACAAACTCAGTGTAAATTTTTAGTCAAGCGGATCTTCAGTCTAGTGAAATTTTGATGTCGAACCTTCAGTCTAGTGGGTATTCCCCAAATGTTTGAATGTCATGAGCCTCTCAAAGAACTTGCCAATTATAAAACTGTGACTGGGTTCTAACATTTTGGTTCTGTAGAGCAGTTTTGTTGTCTAATTTCTGCCAAACCCATCAAGTTTTGAATCAAGACAGTGTCCAATAATGATTCATAGACTCATAGCCTTTATTTGGATGAGATAATGTGAAAAATTGGTTGCACAAAGGGCACCCCTTCTACCAAAAGTTATAAATTTAACTTGTTGCCATCAGTTTTACATGTATTTTAGATGTAAGCTGGTTTTTACGCTGTTATTCTGTCATTTCTTCCACAGATCTTTTGGTCAGGTGTAGTTTCCACTTGCTGACTTGGTTAGTTTCAGTATGGCTGTTCCTTTGGGTCTCTTCCCAGATGGGAAGCCGCCAGGCTTCAAACAGTTTTGCCAAACAACTTCAATGATTCAAAACTTTGAGAAGGATGTGGAGGAAACACATATGAAGTGGTTAGAGGAAATTCTTATAGAAGCAAAGAAATGCTTTGGAGAGTAAGTTAGATGACTTAACTGTGGTGAAATCAATACAGTAATACATTACAATTGGAATGACATGATCCTATACTTCAAGGACAAAACAAATCTGAAATTATGATTTTGTTTAGATGTTGAAAGTAATAATATGAGCCTTTTGCAGAACCATTTTGTTCACATATAACTGCACTGAAAATAGAAATATACAGAACTACTTATAATCTTTCAATTTCAACTGCACATGCTACTGTTTACAGTAGTGTATGCCTGCATACTGTACATTGCAAAATCATGCAATGCAAGAAAAGTTTTTATAAGCTCTGTACAGTATAGATTTGTCCACCTGACATGTAGATTAGTGTTGGCATTAAGATGTGAGATTGCAGGATTCCTGAAATAGAAAATAATTCTGTGCATGGTATTCCCATGCATTTGTAGCCACCTAAACCAACCAGGTATGCCACAAAAACATCTAGAATGCAAAAAAGCCTGTGGACCCAAACAAATCCTACACCAAAATATATTTAAAAATATGAGATCCCACTTTGATTCCCCCCCCCCTTTTTTTTTACACAAAGCAGTGAAATTTATACGTAAGTTTTGCAGCATTAGTGTTTTGGCACAACATTGGCAATTCTATGAATTTGTTGTTTTACATTTTGTAAAAGGTAAGTGACCATTTTAAGTTTTGAAGGTGAAACTTTGAACATTTCAAGCATTTTTCTATCATGATGGCATTGTATGTTATGTCTTATGATCGTTATACCACTTTGATTAATATATTGTTCTTTTTGTTTACTCCTCAAGAAAAGATCTTCATCTGCTCCCTAAAACCAAAACTGACAGAAGAAAGAGAGGAAGGCCAAAGAAGTCATCAGAATCTGGTGATACAGACTCCGTAAAAGATTCTCCTAAACTGAAGAGAGGAAGGAGAAAGAAATCATCGGAATCTGGTGAAACAGACTCCTCCAGAGATTCCCCCAGTCAGAAATCAAAATTTCCAGCCCAAAGGTAAGTTTGAAAACTACCGTGAAGGTCTTTAACTTTTCTAGAAAGCTGCAGAGTCACTAGTTTGTGGAGCAAATAAAGTTTTTCGTTAGCTCATTGCTACGAAAAGTAATGACTGCATGCATTTCAGTCAAAACATTTCATTTGCAGCTACAGGGGTCAGTGTAATTTGATGCTTCTCTGGTACTTCCTTGTATAACATATTTATGTTAATGCCTTCACACAATATGCCACTGTAAAACAGGTGATTACCAATTAGTGATAGTTGAAGTACATTTGTATATCTCATTAGTATCAAGTACAAAATCTTTGAGGCTTATTAATTGATGGGAGCCTTTGGTGGTTTGTCAGAGGCTCAGAGGAGGCAGTAAGCCTTTGTGATGAAGCCAAAGAGAGCCACAAGGCAGCCTACATAGTCACTTGCTTGTAACTTTTGCTATTGCTGGAAAAATTGTCTACAGTAAAGGCAGATTTCTTCATAAATTTTCAATTCACGAAAATTGACTTCTATGTAAACAGTAAGGACCATATGCAAAGAAAAATGTCCTTGTGTCAGCTAGTGTTTGCACCAGGTCCAAAATTCGGAACTGGGTACCCAAAGTCGATGGTCGGTCGGGTACCCGAAATATAACTTCTGTTAGGCTACAAGTTTGTTGTAAAGTCATAATAAGAAATTTTGCTTTACACATTGATATAATATAACACCAACGCATCTTACTTATGGGCATGACAAGTGTTCTTAGGCGTGTTGGTGATAAATTTTGCCAGGAAAAAGTAACGTGTTAGGTGTTCTGTCACATGTGCAATCTATGTTAGTGAAACTTTGGATCCGGGTAGCTATTTCAGAACCGGGTCCTGACATCATCGGTTGGGTACCTGGGTACCTAGTGCAAACACTAGTGTCACCATTACTCAACATTTTCTGATAAGGGGCATACACAATTTAGTATAACCATTTCTTTTTGTACAGAACCTCTTTAGAATTTGTTTTAACCTCAGCAGACTAAGTTGAAAATTTTTCAGGCTTCCTCTGTACATTGAACTCAAAGGGGAGTCCCCCACCCACCTAATAAAAAAAAAACAAAAACGAAGCTAACAATGCAACCCCCTTAGGTGGCCAAAGTTGTATACTGACTTGGACCACACATCCAGGGCCTGAGCCAGTCATCCACCATATCAGCAGGATTTTGACTGTTAGCATGTTTAAGGAACAGAAAGACACGATCATGTTTCTATCTAGCTTAAGGCAGTTCGGTTTTACGTCATAACCAGGGCTGTTAACTTTATGCACATACACACACAGCACATACACACAATGGCACATACGATCATGCACACACACTATAATTTCACGTTATAGCGGCATATAATATAGTCGCCTGCAAACGCTGAGTGATGATAAAAGAAATAGACTGCTTAAATGAAAATCCTGTCAACAAAATGTAAATTAGCATGTAAGTTAATTAGTGGTCAAAGTTTTACCATAAGTGCATGTTAAAAATTGTTATCAGGCTTGGGAAAAGATGTACTGTTCATAATGTTTCCGAGTTCTTCAACTTGAAATCATACGACAGAAACATCAGGCTCCCTAACTTTGATTTTTGTTTGCCATATCCTGCCCTTTTTCTAGACTCTCTGATGAAAACTTAAGAAATCATTACTCAGAAATTATTCAAGTGCAAAACAGAAAGCTTTGCAAGTAGGGGTTAACAGATAATCGGATCTGATATTGGATTGGGCTGATGTTTAGGACTATCGGTAAAACATCGGATAAGCGAAATATAGCAAATTGCACTTGCCGATGTTTGCTGATGTTCCGTGAGTCGAAAATACTTCTAAGAAGAACAACAAGGGCTTAGACGCGGCCACATCATTAGTAAAAAACATCGTGATTGGCTCAATGTTTAACCAGCCAATCACAACTTGCGACACGTTCAGTGCAAGGTTTTGTGTAAAAACTCTCGCAAGCACGTAGTTTAGTCAATGGAATTTCCCCATTGAGTTTGTTTAATTGTGTCACACAGTACAGTTTCTGAGTGAAAGTTAATGTGAGATCCATGTGGTAATTATCTAGGCAAGAATTTACTGCAAAGACGGGACTACATACAACATATTTGTACAGCCGGCGCACGTAACATATATACAAAGCACAAGACCAATTTCATTTTGAATGACTGTAAGTTACCATACTTCGTTAGCATATACTTCGTATTTCACAGTAAAAATCCTGTACGTATGCATCCATGGCTAGATTAAACAGGACAGTGGCAGTGTTGTGTCGTATTTTGAACTGCATCGGAGTTATGGATTATTGGAATTATACGCAATGATCAAGCGCCCTTTGCAAGTTTGCATCTTTTTTCAGAAAGTTGTGTGTGAGTTGCAATGATATTTTGTATGATGTAATTGTAAACACATGGCCTCATAGCCTACCGTAGCAAACGTACAGTATCAAGTAAATATACGGTTTGGGGGAATATAATATGTGGGTCTGGGAGGGAAACACAAGTAAGCTGTGCTTATTTTATTTGGGTGTAGTTCCTCCTTTCCCAGCTCAATGATTGTGTTTATTAGGATCGGACGTCGGCCTATGTTCCAAGTTCCATAAAGCCAATGTGCATGCATAGGTATGCTCACGAGGTATAAGGAATGCTGGATCGCACTGTGAAACAATGTAAAAACATTGATAGCGAAAATATCAGATTGGATCGGACATCGGCCGATGTTGTGATAAAAACAGCGAAAAACCACATTGGTTGAGCCCTATTTGCAAGTTCCCGTAACTTTGTCAAATTGAATTTAGGAGCATTTCCTGGCGTTATGGGAAAGCCCAACTCGAAGAGTAGAATGTTAGAAGTCCCTCAGGCTTTAACCAATGAGGGGCTGCCATGTAGGGTATTCTTTTTCATGTAATTTTCCTGGTCAGGGTAACCCTGTATCGAGGGATAAGTGAAAAGACCAAATGTTAACAACATTCCCTCTCACTGGAAGGGTTACCCTGAGTAATTCACATGCTTTTCTGTGCTACTATTCAATAATATTGTGTGGGGGAAAGTTGTATGTTTACAACGAAAACAAATTTCAAAAGCTGCAAATGCCACGCCCACACACAGGCCCGCGTTTGCCTCCTCAGACCTGTTTTATTTTGTGAAAGTAAAACTTAGTTGTTCGCAAGCTTCGACGAACGGTACTTTTCCATGCTTGCTACTGTACTTCTAAAAGACTCTCAGTTTTTTCGTTACTCATAACGAACAAGTTTAAATGTCGATGGTTTGATTGTTCAATTTGTCACATAGAAAAGGACTGATATGCGTTGTAAAGGTAAATTTTATTCCCCAATTGATATGCATTGGTATGTTTGATGGCCTAGTAACAGTACACTTTGCAGTGAAACCTAGGCATAGCCAACCCTTGTTAGGCTATGTGCAAACTGTTCTTGAAAATGGTAGCCATAAACGCTGAGGTATCAAAGTTTGCAGGAGATGTCTTACGATCGTAAGCATGAAAGTATGATTACCTACGATCATAAATACAATGGATTGGTGCCAAAGTTGACTTCATTTGATGTTTTTCCAAATTTTAGTTTTAGAATTTAGGGGTTGAAGTGGCTGAAATTTACGAGTTTATATCAATTGTTGGATTCGTACAGTACTTACAGATTTGTAGGTGAGTTTAATACGTAGGTTCAGTTTTTCGGTTTTTTATTTTTCCACTAACCAAACCTTACCAAAATCGGTTTTAACCGGCCTTTCGCCTAAAACTGGTTTTCGGCACAGCCTTACTATAGCTACATGTATGTTTGTGAACAGTTTGAGACTTTCATTAAAATGGTTAATTTGGCAAGCAATATAGGTGCACATCATGGGTGGAAAAAGTGGGAAGTTGGGAGGCTCCTTCCAGGGAAATTTGGGTATTTTGAGGGAAATTTGCTCTTTTTGGACATGAAGATGAAAAGAACTGTGGAAAATTTGACTCCCTTTCCAGGAAATAAAAGCATTTTTTCCAGCCCTTGTGCAAATTGTGCAATTAATTTAGTGATGCTTCTCAAGGTAGGAGGGGGATTAGGTGATTGATATTTATAGTTAGAAACTTTTAATCTCAGTCTAAGCATTTTGTTCCTTTCTGGGTTTGAAAAGAATGATTTTTTGAGAGTTTTCATAACATGAATGCATTTTGTTTCAGACATGAGGCAGAAGGGGATCATATGCACCAGGTCACTGAGGAAGTCATCGAAGACAATAACACCAAGGAAGATGAAGTGACATCCACTACAGCAGAACCTCCATCTGTTGAAAAGCAGATTTTACCAACAGCTGAAAAACCACTTGAGACATCAGAACACAAGTGCACACCTGAAAATGTTAAAATTCAAACTGAGGTAGAAACAGAAGCTCCTGTGCGCCGCTCTACCAGAAAACGTGTGGCCACTCACAAGACAACTGAGTTGGAAACAGTCAGGCGGAGCACTCGTAATACTAGGAGTAGACAAACTTTACAGAGTCAGTCTTCAAGTGAAGATCAGACTTCTACTAGATCTACTCGTGCCAAGAAAGCGAAGCTCAGCAGTAAAGTGGAAGAAAGTCCTGAAGATACAGGGGATGAGGTAACAACCAATATAACTGAGCCTCCCCCAAGAAACTCTCCTCGAAAAAATTTTGAATCATACTATAAGGACAGAGTTAAACGTCTTATAAGTCATCATGAAAAGTTGATGACACAAACTGCTAGTTCAGGAGATGAATTTACCCCTCCTAAACGCCCTAAAATTGCAAAGGGACCTCCTAAAACACCCCAGGCTCCAGGGACATCAGCACGTGCAACACGAAGTAGAATTGTGAAACCCATAAGAGGGAGAGGAGGAAAGGCCACCACAGCCCGTCCAGAAAAAGTGAATGAAAAAGTAGGACATGTAACAGATAAAGAGGAGAACAAAGAATTAGAAAAACAGAAGGAGACAAGTTCTCAGCCAAATTGTGAAGAAGAGGAAGAGAAGAAAGAATGTGAGATACTTGGTGGAGCTGATGATGTGGACTCAGCTCCATCAGTTACCACGGAAACAGATGATGGTGCTAAAAACAATGTGTGCGCTTCATCTGTAAAAGAAGATGACAAGCAATTGGTAAAGACTGAGGAGGCTGATATAGGAGAAGCCAACCTAGAAAAGCAAAATGTTAAGGAGGTAGAAGCACCTCTGACATCAGAAGAGGATGAAGTAGCATCCAACCCTCTAAACACATCGTCACTCTCAAGTGGAAGCTCAGTTGCTTCAGAGACAAGACAAAGACTCAGAAGGTCGTCTCGAATCTCAACTGTATCACGAGGCAAGCGATCCTCCATCATGAAATCTCGTTCCAAGAAGCGCAGTTCTACTTATCATAGATTTATGGACCGTACGTCAATGTCACGGCCAAGTGTGAGTGGCCCACAGCAGAATGTAGTTGCCATTTCAGAAGAAAATGAAGGGAATGAAAAGAGATTAACAAGGTAAGGATTTTCTTTAAAATGATGTTCAGGGTACTAGCTGTCCTGAAGTTCAGGCTTGGTTAATTACCCACCCTATTTTGAGTTCTAGGGAAAAGTCAGATTTTTGCAAAATAAGCCATGAAGTAAAAGTCAGGAAGTTTTGAAGGTGGTCAGTGTGCAAGACTGGAAAATTTCTTTTTCCTCCATTTGCCAAAATTTCCCATCAAATACTAGACTTTTCTGGCAAGGAGCTTCACAGATTCCTACTTTTCCATCCGTTTCAGTCTGTTATGTTTTTTTGGATACATCTAATAGCATACAGTTCATTCACTGGATGATTGGCTCTAGTATTTTTAAGGTTGAAATGCCTCTTTTTATACTGGAATTTTGTTAATTTTTAAAGATAAGAAACCAAGTGAGTACGAAAAAATGTTGGTTTCACAAAATGTTGGGAACTATGATAGTTCTGTCCGTGGACATTTGTGTTTATGATCTAGGAGCTCCCTTATTAATTACATGTAAATTTCATGCATTAGTATGTGATAAAATTTCGCTATCTCACTTCCATGGCAATTTTCTCAAAAGTTAATGACTTAGTACACTGCACATTCTGTGATGTCGGAGTAAAATATTAACTGTGGTGCTTTTTATATTCAAGGTCCAGGACCAAGAAGATATCGCAGGAAGGCCAAGAGGACTTAAGTAAAGACAGTAAACATCAGCATAGGAAATCTCAGGTCAGTGGATTTAAAAGTCTCTGAGCATAAATCTAGGCACTTGTAGGCTTCAAAGTAATTGAATGCACCAGAGACTAACATGGCTGTCAAATTAATCCCATTGCTGTGATGCCCTCATCTTTACTTGGTGGCCTTTGACTTACAGTGTAAATGTCGTCTACCTGTGGTTTGCCTCTCATTACTGAAGATGTCTTGGGAAATAATTTTTGCAAGCCATACTTAAGTTGTTTGGCCATTTATTGCTTCGCATTTGAAACTCTGGACTGGACCAAGTCTGCATGTCAGGAGTTACACTTTTTAAATTGTTAGTGGTAAATCCAGGGTTTCCCCTGGCATTCTTTTTGTGAGGCGGCCACCTCACAGTTTTTTGCCACCACCTCACAGAATTTTGCTTTACCTGCCACCTGTACTGTACACTAGCTATGAAAGTATTGATACTTCTCACTCACTGATGGTACCAAAGCTGGCATCATATTACCCCCATGAACTAATACCACCTCACACTCTCTAAAACCCAGGGGAAACCCTGAAGTCCCAGAAATGCCATGTGGTTTTGATTTAGTGAGGGGCAATTCTGCTCAAATTTGTCATGTTCTAATTTTTATTTCTTTTTGTGTGCCTCTTTTCAGTAAAGAAGCTATCACTTGACTTGTGTTACAGTAATATGTGATAAGATGTAACAATAGATCTTGAATGGTGCTTTGTTTTATTCTGGAATCTGGCATTTCCCAAATTGGAATTGAAAATGTACACTAAAAGTGAATAAAACCCACATTGAATGGCCACTTAAGTCTTTCAAAAAGTTTAACATAAAATATATTTGACAAGCAATGATGGAAGCTTATAATGTGCACTACATGAGTTCTGTGGATGCAAGATTTAATCATTCTTTTAGGTGAAGGTATAATATTATTGTAAAGGGAAAAGAAAAAAAAGATCGAAGAATTTTTACAATGCTTGTAAGAAGAATTCATAAAATGTTTTCATACCTTGTATGGTCATACTTCTGGAAAGTTGAATGGCTTGGATTGGTTTGCATCTTATTTAATTAAAATGAAGTAAATAATTTTATCCTAGTGCTTTGCATCAGAAATGAGAAGCCTTGCTTTGTCACAGGTAATTATTTTTTCAGGAAGAATGATAGAAACAGGGTTCCCACATAGTAAGGGAAAATGGAAAAAGTCTGGAAATTTGTATGGCCTTGAAAATCATTGAATTCTGGGTGTTTGGTCTGGAAAACTGAAACCAGACACTTGTTTCATTTGTCGTCATATCTCTTCTTGTAATCACGCCTGCAAAAAGCTGGACGCAAAGACGCATTGCGTCCGCAAAAATCATGCTGCAGCTAGAAATTTTCATCTTAGTCCCAAATAAGGTTTCACGGTACCGCAAAAATTTGGTACCGTCAATACCGCTACAAATGGTACCGGTAATACCGTAGTACCGGTACCAAAAGAGAAAATAGTCTGACTTTAAAAACAAGAAAATACCCGGAAAAACAACAGGTATTAACGTACGTGCCGTGTTCTGATCATCCCTGCCTTCCGCGTACACTGTTAATGAAGTACACTCAACACATTGGTAAACAAAAAGTGAAACCCGCCGAAAGCCAGCGTCCGAAAAACACGGGGAGCGGAGTGCGATTTTGAACCCGAAAGTCCCAAAAGAACACTCAAAACTGTACCTACAGTTACGAAAATAATTTCTAAAAATGATGAAAATCACCTTCGTAAATTATCACCTGAAGTTTTTAGGTGGCACTTTTCCAAATTATTCCCATAAACTATTGATTCATCAACCCTATTTCCGACCGCAATTATTACTATCAAAACATTTTTTTCAACATTTCATGTTTTGAGTTCAAGATGCCTAACAGTATGATAGCGCCGCAATCTAACTAGCTTTTACCCGCGTAAATCATTTACTGATATAACACTCGTAGGATGGGGACTCCTATTTTCGTGCAGATAGGCCAGCTTCACATAGATGTAGGCCTAACGATATAGGTACGTTCTGTACGATCTTTGGGACTGCACGAAAATACGAGAACGCAGTACTACTGAGTGTCTCAAAAATCTAAAACGACTTAAGCAAGTCTGAATTCACGGGACCACGACGACAACGTTCAATGGGATTTTACTGTGTAGTTTCTCTCACATACAGTTAAGTCAATGGACAAGTCCCATTGACTCACTGTAGAAACTGTTGAAAGAACGTTCTTCCGAAGATTTCTCTCACACACAGTTATGTCAATGGAGAAGTCCCATTATCTTACTGTGTTTGAAATCGTTGAAACAACGTTCATGTCAGAGCCAGCGATGCAATGATTCTTCGTAAGCTTACAACGAATTTCTTAATGATACGATGCCTTGTGTAAGCATAGGCAAAGTGAATGATACCAACTGCTATTAGTACATAATACAAATGTATGTGCTGATAACGAACGATCGTTCGAAAACTGCACACAATGTCGAAAGAAAGCAAGCCACAAGTTAGTGTGGGAAGTATTGGTTGGGCGAAATTTCCCGTTACACGTGGTAATTTACATACATAACAGTTGAAGGGCAATTTCCGAAATTACGAAGGGAAATTTGTGACAGAAATGATGCAAAATGGTTACAGAATGAACGTTTCATGGTTACATTTTTATATTTAAAAGAACACAAGGCAGTTATCATATGGATTATAGTATTTATATTTCAGTTATATTCCATTCAATTGCAGTATTTTTAGATTTTTGTTTTGACGTATTGTCGGGTACTGTTCTCCGCGGTACTTCGGTACCTTGTAATTGGTGGTACCGTACCGTATCGGTACCGGTACATACCGGTACTCACAAAAATACCGGTATACCGTGAAACGTTAGTCCCAAATTAAGAAGACCAGAAATTTTGGTTTTCAAAGTATGTGCGCCTGCGAAGTTTTGCAAGTTTTGCAGCCATGCTTGTAATATCAGTGCATAAATGGATTCAAACATTTGGGAAGTTTTTTCTTTCAACATAGTTCATCATTCTTGGGTTTTGAAAAAAAAGGCCAATTTTGTTTGAGAAAGGCTTAATAGTGTGGGATCCCGGAAACAAATGACTACATATTAATTTATATCTGCTACTTAAATTTTCTTTTTATCATGATTTTGAATTTTAGGAATCTGATGATGGGGCTTGTTCTCAGGTTGTCTCTACAGAAAGCACACAGCTAAGTGGTAAGTTTTTCACTGTCATATTATATGTCATACACGAAGGCATTCTGTCAGCGACAGAGAGCATTGCTTGATATACTCGCCATCTTAAAGCTAGCCACACACTACACAACTTTACATGACACATCTCAACTTGACCGTTGCATCCCCAATAGTTGTGTAGTGTGTATATTATAAGATTAGTTTTAGTTGCATTGCCTTCAGTCATGAAAGAGGAATATGTTTGTTTTCCCAACTGGAGTCTTTGACAGTTGTAAGGTTGAATCAGTTTGACCAATCAGGCACCAGGGAATGTGCAGGAAGTGGAAAGATGTGTGCCATATTCCATAGTGCAACCCCTTCAAAACAGGCTAGCCATTCATGAAGTGTGCATTGTCAGTCATGAAAATGAAAGTTGTGCCAAATTTAAGTTAAACTAGGTCAGGACAGTCGAGTTGAGTCATGCAAACTTGTGTAGTGTGCAGCTAGCTTTAGCAGTTTTGATATTGATTTCAATTACAGAGTTTTTGTTGGTACAAATATTTGGAAAATATCCGGACTGAGATTTTACACTTCACATCCAATGCTTGTGTGGTATTTCAGTCCTGGTAAAGACACCGAGTTTTTCAAAAAAGCAAATATCCAAGGAGTTGTAAATCTAGGGGGTTAAAACTTCATGACATGCAAGAAATAGAATAAGCATTTGCAAATAAAATTTTGGTTTTCAAAGGGGTCAAACATTTTCTGAAAAATTGGCCCTCTGTGTTGTAGAAATTACTACTGTACATTTTATCTTGGGTGGTTTATGACTCTTGTAGTGGTTGACTAGTGAATCTAGCAAAGCAAAATTTTTTTTAGTTTTAGGAACTCTATCTCCACAGGGAG
Organism: Holothuria leucospilota; assembly: GCA_029531755.1. NCBI lineage: Eukaryota > Metazoa > Echinodermata > Holothuroidea > Aspidochirotida > Holothuriidae > Holothuria > Holothuria leucospilota. The sequence goes on along the minus strand of CM055972.1, from coordinate 25,227,199 downwards.
AATTTTTGTATTTGAAAACCTAGGAACATTTTCTTGATGAACGGTTGCATGTATATTACATTTCAAAAAATATTTTGCTATAGCGCAAACAATGAACACATAAACATTGCAAAAATGAAATTGGTTTTACATGCAGCCAACCTGGATAAGTGGTATAAATGTGTGTTTTTCTTCCTCACAGCAGAAAAGAGATTGCATGAGAAGGACTCTGAGAGGTAGGTAGCAGTAGGTAGTATAATGTTATCAAAAGTTACACTATAGTAGATGTATTTTAAAGATATGTAATATTAAATCAGTACTGTACTGTTACATGTGATAGTCCCTCTGCCTCTTGCTGTTTTACTCAAGGGATGCACGAAGGTATTTCAACCTAGCGTACATAACAATTTGTGAATGTCCCAGTATTTTCAATGCATTGAAATAATTTGTGTATCACATGACTGTGATGCAAATCAGTGTTCTCCACTAGCTGTTTTGTCCGGGGGCTCCGCCTCGGCCCGTACAAAATCTGCTACACTACTTTAGCGCCCGGACAAAACTTTGCCGCCCACACAGAAAATTGACCTGCCCGGTCAAGAAGTTGTCTGTACACTCAATAACAAACACCACAACTTACTCATTTGACTGCCTTTTTTATTTGATGTCAAATACTCATGACAAGCAATGTATAACAAAACATTGGAGATGCAAACCCAGCTCACTAGCACCTGAGCTCTTATATCATTCGATATGCACTTAGGCTACTACTGCATTTCTTTCATATATTTTGACAGTAGGAATCTGTTACCATCAAACTCATACACTAAATGAAACCATTCAATTGAACTGTCCCCTAGGTTTCCAGATTTTTACCCGAAATTTCCATTAAAGTGAACTACTTCATTCTTGAATACATCCATGTGGAAACTGGAGCTTCAGATCTGCAAGTAAAGTCAAAGATATTTAGAAAATGTGATTTGCAAAAAAAAAAATTACCTCAAAATGCCCAGATTTGAACACATAGGGAAGGCTAAGAACAAAGCCGTAGATTGCACCATTTGCGATCTAAGCTCTCCTAAATTGTCAAAATTTTTCCGAAGGGGAGGGGGACACCCCTCCCCTTAGACTCCTCCCCCCAGGAGGGCAATCACAGGAGCCCCCGGACAGAAAACAGACCAGTGGCGAACCTTGCAAATGTGTGGGACATTCATGCACGTTATTTAGTTGTGCCTACCAAATGTTTAACTCTAATGTGTCCCCTTCTTCTACATTATATCATATGTTTTAGCTGAGGAGATGATATCAAATTGAAATGGTCGTACCTAACTTACTGTGGCACATCATTCTCTTTACTGATTATAAAAATCAAGATGTTTGAGATACAGAAAAAGGTGACAGTGTAATAGTTTGGTTTTCTCCAGTACTACTGTGAAAATGTGAGGGGCAGGTGAGGGGAGGGGGGAGGGATATAAACAACATTACCTCCAAAGTTTTGCTTGCTCCCTTCTGTACTTGTTACAGTGAGGTCAAGGATACAGTGGGCTAATGGTGATGGTTTTTATGTACTTGGAGTAACACCTGTTACTGCTGTTGACTTTGAACATTCCTGAATCTCTGTATCTTACTTCCAGAATTTACATTTATGATTCCACTAAAGACTTAAGTCTTGAATTCCTTTCTGTTCATGGGACAAAATTGTTTAGATTGCATAACAGTTTGCTATCAAAGACCATCAAACTTCTACCTCATTCATAATTTGATTAGCATCATTGTGTAATATGTCTCGTTGGCCCTAACTGAGCAGAGTCCACTAAATCATAGTTTCACTAGCTCAAAGGTTTACTAGACTGAAGATTATGACTCTAACCCTGAAAGTAATCATAATTCTAACCTTCATCCTATCCTAGGCTTATCCTTGTCCTAATCCTAAACCTAATTTTTCATCAAATCAAATCCTTAAACTAGTTTTAACCCTGAGTAGAGTTTCTGTGATGCGGATCTTTGGTCTACTGAACCTTCGGTCTAGTGGGAGTCTCCCCCCCCCTCCAAATTATAACATTCATTCTGCTCATTATATTTGCTTAACTTAATCTTCCCTTGTTCCTGCAGAACATCTCCCGATAGCTCGACAGAGACAGATAAAAAGACTCCATCTCCAAATTATGGTACAGACAGGGTAAGTTATTTTCTCAGTAAAATGTTCTTAACTTTAAAACTGATTAAAAACAAAAATGATCTTGAAAGTTATCAAATATTTGTCAGCTACATTTTTACCTGTAAGTAACGTACTGTGTTTTTAAGTAAGTTACTGTGTTACGTCTTCTTTGTTTACTGTTGTTTGTGCAAGTACATGAACTTTTACTTTTATGTAGAAATAAAGTTTTACTTATCTTGAAAGTTATTAAATATTTGTCAGCTACATTTACCAGTATGTAAGAATCTCATCATACTATCTTTTTTTTTCAGGCCACAAACCCACATCCCAAGTCATTTTTAAATCCAGCTTACCCCTCAAAGAAAAACTCTATTGGCTTGTACAGAAATGGCCAAGTTACTTCTTTCATAAAACGTAACACACCTTTGAAGAAAACACAGAGGGTAAGAATGTTTACAACATCCTGCTGTCTCTCCAGTTTTGCATAAATTCCAGAGTTGTATTTAAATTTGCCTGACTTTTAAGATGCTTCTATGGTTGAAATGCTACTTACTGTATGCTTCCTGGTTATGATCAGATAGAATTGTATTCACTCTGTAACACAGTAAGTAGGATCATTGTCACTGTGGCTGCTTGCTCTGTGCAGCACTCAACTGTAGTGATAAAGTGGAAGCTGATAACATGTGGTAGGTATGGGTCAAACTTGTATTCAAGTCGCGACTTGAGTCACATCCCGCCAACACTGACTTGAAAAATTCTGGGCAATTTTCCTCTATTGAAATAACACAGAGACTTGAGTCAATGACTTGACTCGAGTCCCTAAAATAGCTCCAGTCGACTTGACTTGCTGAGAAAAGAGTGACTTTAATACATCTCTGGTATGGGTGTTTTGTTGATCCAGGTGTATCTATTGACTTGTGTTTCCATAAATTCTTTGAAACTTTCAGTACCCAGTGGGAAACCTACAGTGAAAATTTGTAACAATTTACAGTATAATTTCATGGACATTGCCATTGGCACTGTACAGCTGCTTTGATTTAATTTTGTCAGTGACTTTGTTCTTTCACATTTTTTTGTGAGCTATCCCAAGGTTATCTGTGGATCACCGACTTTGATGCTATAGGCCATTTCCTTTACTGGAAAGTTATGAAAAAGGTACATCATCTCAGATTTGGAAACACAACAATCTTTTTGGATGCAGTTAGGTAGGAACAGTGGCAGTGGACATCCTACCAATCTCTAATTCATTTCATATTTTCCTTCAGGATCGTAAACAGGAAATCTTAGAGAAACAGAAGAGAGAGGATGAGGTTAGACGTAAGGTTGAAGAAGAAAGAAAACAGCGTCTGGAGGAGCTCAAACAGTTAGTTTAGACTAATATGGTTCACAACTTTTTATTAACGTAAAAGATAGTCACATTCATTACCAGTCATGTGTTTCAAAATTTAAGGGAAGGTGGGAGTTTTATGCAAAGCACCATAACTGATACATACTTGAAGGGCTTATGAATAAATATGAACAAGAAACTTCAACAGCATCTTTTAAGCATAGCTAATGAGAATTTGTATTCATATCCAAACTTAAACCATGTACATTTTAACAAGGAAAACTTCTAAAATTTCAGTTCACCTTCTTAATAAAGAACACTAACAACTTCACTGTTACAAGATGTGATGGGGTAGGAGGAGAATTACAGTACAAGATAACTGATTTACTTAAAGGATTATATGTTGACCACTTAGTTGGCTGGTCAAGATGACAACTTGCAGCTTCATTATTTCAACTATTCAGAAGCAATCTTGTTTATATCACTCTATTGCTATATACAGCATATTTTCCTAATGATGCCGTCAATTGATAAATTTTCAGAAAACGTGAAGAAAGAGCTCGAAAAGTTGCAGAGGCAAGAGCAAAGAGAATGCTGCTTCAATCTGAAAAGAAAAAGAAACTAGAAGAACGACAGGAACAAAAACTGGTGGGTTTGCATTAAATTTTTTTAAAATTAAAATTATTGGTTTATAATTCCAGGCATAGAAAAGCCTTTAGCTTCATAAGTGCAATACAAATATTGCACTCATTGCCATAGTATATAGGTTGTATTGGTTTTTGTTGAAATATGAGATATATTTTTCTGTAATTGTTTCTTGTTTTCATGTGAGCAGGCTCTGAGTTCCAAGCAGAGAGAAGAAAAGAGAAAAGAAGAGCTAGAGAAGAGGATGAAACTAACAAAGAAGAAGGCAGAGGCAGAGGAACGTCGTCGGCAGGGAGAAGAAGCAAGGTTGAAGTCAATCAGAGAGCAGGTTTGTTGCATACTGAATGTCCATTGGAAAACATTTATCCTGGAAAGCCTAACAGAGCATTGTTATTTAAGGTCTCTGGACATGAAACCAAAGCAACTGTTTTACTCAAAATTGATAACTTAAGATAGTTAGAATTATTTGAATATCTTTTACCATTCTCAAGATATACCTCTTGAAGGTATACCATTTCTGAGATTTCTCATTATCTATGTAAAAATTGTGATGTGGAGTGTTGCACACGGTCTGCATTTTTCTTTTGCTAGTCCTTTACAAATAATCTGTTAATTACTTAGCTGCTGTTTTCTATTTTGATTTTTAATGTGGTAGGATAGCTACTTCCATAAAACCCCTCCAGGCATACCAACATTACAACTGTCATTGGAATGGAGGTTAAACAAAGGATCATATAACACCTATCTTATGAGTCCATTTTTCTGTGTCACAATTTTGCATGTACCTCATGTTTATTCATGATGTAAGTGCGAAAACACTAATTGTCTTGTGAAATGGTTCATATTTGATAGATTTTGATGGGAACTGCAAAGTTCTGTTTGTAACATTTGTAATGATTTTTACATCAAACTGGCAGGCAGGACAATTACATGTCCACAGACTCAAGACCTATAAGGTTGATGTGTCTACAGGGCCTAGCAAGAGGTTAAAGGAATTTGCTAGGGAGTAAATTCAGTTATAATATTTCCAAAAATGCAGAAAGTTTTTCTGTTCTAGGGGTGAAAACTGCATCTCAGTAACATGTAGCATTTGGAAAAAACTAATTTTAAAAGAAATGTTATTTTTTTCAGAGGTATAGTTCATCTTGGAAAATCTGTAATGTCATTATGGCACATTGATTAGACATAGCCTGTAATTCTTTATGATATTGACACCCCTGTAAGGAATATTTTATAACTTTGCCATTGCCTATACATGTCATAGTTTTGTGCTAGGTCTACAAGGAAAGATATTCAAACATTGCAACAGTATTTAATTTCAAGGACAAGCAGGACTTTAAATTATTAAGAAAAACATTACAAACAATACAAACTTTACATTACATTCTGTGACCAGACATGTGAGACTTCCGCTATTTAGCGGAATTCCGCTTTCTGTACTGAGGAAATCCGCTACTTTTCTCAGTTTCCGTTTTTTCCCGCTCCTGAGTATCTTGACAAAGTGTCTCGGCATTTACACATTCTTCCTTGCATACAAACGTGAATTTATCCCAGACTCCCAGTGCAAACAGCGATTGGATGTCTATCCAATCAGATGGAAGTTTCCATTGCAGTAGAGCCTACTGTTATAGCTAACCACGATAACCCAATGCTTCCGTACCGTCAGTCCGTAGCTAGCCTACAACTATTTCAGAAGTTTTGTGCTTTTACCCGGCGTACATCGTCCGGCTGGTTAGCCCACTTCTGAATGATTTCTTACGCACTTATTGTGTACAAGTGATACAGAGAAGCTAGTCGGCGCAGTCTACTTATTACTATCTATTGTCTAAGGATTCGCACATATGTCAGTCAGTGCAAATTTCTGGTAATATTTATGTGACATGTGCAGTATACTTTAAAACAGCCATACGCATTATTTTTGTAAGCTTTACTTCCATAATTTTGACGTACGATGCTTTTTTCTTGTGAGTTATTGCAGCAACCCGGCGTGCTATCCTAACGTGTATTAGGTATGGTCTGAGTGATCTAGCCTATACCGATACTGAACTTCGAATGCAAACACATCCTCGCAACATTTGCATACTAAGTTTAGGAGACTTTTGCTACAACCAGCATAAAAACATTTTCTTTGCATGGGGGAGGGATGCATAGTCGGGATGGCTGCTTAATGTAATATAGGGCCTATGAAGTCGAAATTATAATGACCCTATAACTGTTAGGCTATGTAGGCCTGTAGTTACCGTTGGCCAAGGACGTATATAACCTAGCCTAGATGACAGAAGGCAAGTGTTTAAACAAGAACAAATGGCTAGGACTTACCTCAGTGTATTAATACCTGAAATCGTGTAGGGTGTTTGGTCTTTTTGTAGTGGGGAAGGTGGGGGGGCGGGAGAGAAAAAAAAAGAAAAGTCATGTGACTTTGAGGATGTTAGTTTGAAAGAATGCCAAGAGGTTTGGGGGTTTGGCCCTCATTGACACTGATGTACAGTACTATACTGCGGCATTGCACCTGGACCCATAGAATGCAGTTCCTCACATGTGCCGAGTTTGTCCTCAAAATTTCCTCTATTTTTCTGAGTTGCCACTCACATGCCTGTGTGACCTTGATGAGCACTGGTGATTTTTTTGACAAAATCAGTGATCTTTAAATTGAGATATCTTGAGTTAGGAATAAAGTATTGCTACAGGGTTTGGAGGACATGGGCTGGAATTTTTTTTCTCTGTCACGTAGGCCCATCGTGAAATGTCACTGGAATGTGCCTTTAAGACTGCACAGTTCAAGTTGACCTTTATGCTAAGAGGTTTATAAGGTGATCAGGATGTGCCTGCAGTAGTGTAGTGCATGGCCTTTGTCAAGCTTGTCTTGAGTTACAAACAAATGTGGATGTTAGAAGCAAAAGACAGATTTGTGACTCTGGAGTCTAGGTGTTTGAATTTGGTGGTTGGAAATGCTGGGTTCCTTTCTGCCTGACTTGTAGATTGTCATAACCAAGTGACTTCTTAGCTGTATCAGCACTTCATCATTACATACCACATTTATTGATTGATAAGTAATTAGTAAGACATTTGCAGTTAGTTAGATGAGGTTTAACAGCTCACTTTCCAACCAATTGGTTAAAGTCGGGCTGGCCACGGCCTTTTTTCCAGTTGTGGCTCACTGGCTTGTTTTTCCTACTCCATTGCTTATGCTGAGCACCAAACAAACATAATGGCAGTAGGTTCCATTTTTAAAGTCTTTGCTATGACCCGGCCAGGAGTCGAACCCCAGACCCAGGGGTGTGAAATCTCCGCCTTTTAGCGGAAATCCGCTTTTTTTCATTTTCCCTCCCGATTTCATTTTCCGCCTTTTTGAAAAATCTGACAGAAGTAACTGTGCATCAGGAAACCGAAGATTTCCGTCAATGGAAAAACGATACCAGAACGTCTTTCCTACCGTATATACTGCACTACTGCAGTATTGTATGCAAAGTGCTTGTACGGGAGTTCATATAGCTAGCTGGGCTTGTCTTGACATTAAAACCCTAAAAATCTCGATCGGGAGATTTGATCTTAGCAGTCTTGCTGCAAAAATATAGCGGTGAGAGCTTTGCAGCTGGAATCTGTGAGTATACATTCGCAAAATTTTCACTCCACAGGTGCGTGATTTTAGTCCCAAAAGTCATGGTTTGATCACGCAAGCAAGCTATAACTTTCTCCATACACTGTGTGCTGTAGACAGTATGTCTCAATACATAGGCCAGCAAAACCAAGATCGATCGTCTAAAGAATCCAAACTATCCCATTTGGTCAAGAACCTCCAAATTATGTACATGACATGTGTAAAAGACCCTTAAAGAACTATCTGAAGTGTTTTTGCAAGTTTCTATGATAAGGTTTTCCTATACGGGGCAACTTTCTTCAGAGAGGAATGGCATGTTCGCCATTGCCTAACGTGTCACATATATGTACACATTACAACCTAACCAACACATGCAACTGCATTTGATCTACTGTACAAGTTATAGGCGGCCTGCAAGAGCTACATGGCCTAGTATTTTGTTTCAATAATATTCGTTACAAGTTGCTTAAATTGGCGTATTTGTTCACAAAAGTTGTGTTATGCATGGTCAGTGTTTTTTATGGATAGGGTGACATCACTACTTGTCTAAGTTTCTTTGATTATTTTAATTGCATTTGGCTGTATTAGCCATAGGCCTATATAGTACTGTACGATGAAGCATACAACAGTTCAAGGCATACTCCATAGACACATGCTTGGGCAATGTTACTGAAACTTTGGCACAAAGATGAACCTATAACAGGTTATCTGTGGTGATCTGGGATTTGAGGTCAAATGTCATCTAGGTTCCATTTTGGGACATTTTATGAAAATAAATAAGTTTGAAAGACTATGTTCCCAGAAGATCCCTTGCCATGTCTTGGGGTGTTTACTGTGATATTCAGTAACCTGGTAACTTCTTGGGCAGGTGTTTAGAAATTGGAGGTCAATGGTCATCTAATGGTCATTTTGGCTCATGTTACCAATTAAGTTGGAACATATGATAATAAATATGTTTGGCAAAAAATGATAATCAATTTCTTTTGTACAAAAATATGGTGTAAAATATTCAGGCAATATCACTCTCATTGTTCCATATTTCAAAGAAATTTTCGTGCTCTGCCCCTTTACCTGTTGGGAGCTCCCACCCTGGACTTTCAGGAAGGCCGTATGCAAGCTATGCTTCAGCAGATAAGCTTCAGCTATTTTCCTCTTTTTTTGAAGGACCCCACTCACACCCCTGCAGACCTTCCGGCTGCAAGTCGGATGCTCTAACCACTTGACCATGCAGTCGGTCATTTGCAGAGTTTTGGTTTAAATACATAGCCAATGCTTAACAATGTACACAATTATGTCTTTCCAAAGGAGGAAATGAAAAAGCGTCAGGAAGAGTTTTTGCAACGTAAAAAGGAATATGAGGAACAAGAGCGAGCACGCAAGCAAGAGGAAGCTAGGAAATTGGCAGAACAAAGAAGAATTGAAGCAGAGAAACAAAAAGAAGAGGCAGAGAGGAAACGGAGATTGCAGGAAGAAGCTCATGAAAGAGAAATGTTGCAAAGAAAGGAGGAAAGGTTAGTTTCTAAACACATAGAGAAAAGCTGGTGCCTGTGCCAGCTGCTAGCATTCTTGTGCCCAAGATAGCTAGTGATAGTCTCATGATTACATTAGTTGATGGTATTCTAATGCTTATTTCACCTGATTTCAAACTGGTGCTAATCCATGATGCTATGCAGACTACACATTTGGATGGGTTGCTAACTGATTGGCAAGTACATTACAATAAATTGTAAACTTGGAGCACAAATTGCCCTGTAATCTTCAAGGGAAGTATCTGTTGGCTGGCCTGACTGACTTTCATTGAAAGAAAGGTCCAGGCTTAAATCAAGTTTTGATATGTTATTGGGGTACTTATTCCAAACATTCTGGTGAGGTTTGCATTGATATCTGATTTGTGGTTCTCAAAATGTTAGCAGGCAAAGTTGTTACATTTTCAACCTATAGTGAACTTGGAGCAACCACACATGACATCATAACCTCACGTTAATCAGCTCCCTTTGTTTTTCTTTTACAACCAGTTTTCTCCTCCATGATCTCATGTTATCAGAATGTGAATGCATGAGAGTTATGACTATTTACCAACTTCAAATTTCCCATAGGAAGCTCATATCTCTATTAACTTCAAGGTCAAAACATCAGATTGAAAAACAAAGAAAACAAAGAATTGCCCATCAATGGGAGGAGATGATGTAACCCCTGCTGATCTCAAACTCACTTTAGGTCACAAACATAGTAACTTCATTTGCTGATATCTTGAGAACTCCAGCCCAGAAACGAATAGAAATTCCGCCAGAATGCTTAGATTTAGTACCTCTTTTACATATCTGAAGTAATTTTTTGCTTAAACCCTTCCTTTAAGAAAGATATCTGATTCACACACTAATTGAGTGTTCTACCATAATGGATTGTTTATTTGCATTATTTGCAGAGAGCGTGAGCAGAAAGAATTGGAGCGTAAGAGAGTAGCTGAAGCAGAACAGAGAGAGAGGGAAAGGAAAGAAAGAGAGGAAGCTGAACAAGAACGGAAGAAAGCAGCAGAGAGGATACTTCGGGAAAAAGAGAGGCAGGAGGTAAAATGCTCAGCTTTGATGCAGGGTTCATTGTAAAGTTTCTATCAAAATCGTGAATTTGTAAAGTCTAAAAATTTCAAGAAATATTGAGATCATTTATAACCTTTAAATGGTGTTGATTTTATTCCCACAAAACACTTGAGGGGATTCTTTGGAAATTCTTTTTGGTTTTTGGTTCTTTTGGTAAATAGAGTTCATTGCTCAAGACATTCTTTGCATTTAGTATGCACGGTGATGTAAGTGCATCTAGATCAGAGGTCGGCAAACTAGGGGTCGCGACCCTTTTGAGGGTCGCAAAAATATTTCGGAGGGTCGCGAAAAGGATTCCGGAGCGAAAAATAATCACCAAATTTCTCATTAAAATAAGCAATGGGAGTGATGCTAATCTAATAACCAGAGTTCTGCTTCATTAAGTCTGTATAACCAAGTCAAATCAAACTCCTCTCACCGACCCGTCAATATGAGGGCCACCAAGATTCCGGAGTAGAAAGATGGGGCCACCAAGCAAAAAAGTTTGGAGACCCCTGATCTAGATAATTTGTTTTATGGTTATGTTACATTGGCATTGATATCCATCTGTACATCCCTGGCTATTTAGCGAGACTGTAAAATGTATCATTGCTTGTGATGAAATAAAATGCAAATTGTTCCACTCAAACAAATGAGTAAAAAACCTGTGAAGCTCTGAGATATTTTTAACTAATGGCAAGTCACTGTAATTACCTACAGGAATGTAATATATTTATTCAAAAATTTCTCTACTTTTTAAACTTCTTTTGCTCACTATTTTACAAACATTCCCAGGTATGCATTGTTCTCCTCTGCAAGTATGCAGATAAGTTTCTCATATCTGAGGCCACTCTACTTAGTCTTTGCATGTGAGGCTTGTGAGCTCAGCCTAGATAAGCTCAGCATGCAGTCTTAAGTAAACCTGCATGTGCTGTACTTACTTTCACCACAAAGCAATATGATCAACAGTGTGGGTATAGAAACATTTCAGAGTGTACCTTGCAAGAATTCCAAAAGTAACACTTTTGGATGTACCGTTTACAAAGTAACACATTGGGATACAGACCTCAATGGGCAGAAACTTGTATAGTTGTCCATGGGACAAATCTGTCTGTTATTTTTAATTGTCTGAAAGAGAATTTTAAAGTTATCCTGGGTGCTGACCATTTTTTGTGTTTTGTCTGCATTTACTTTGTAGACTTCTGTCGGTGAGAAGCAAGCGTCAGCTAACAATGAAAAGGACGACTTGAATTAGGGACTTGGTCAAGAAACTTTAGATTGGGTAGTCATTACTTCAGTTGGTTGTCCACTTCTTGTGCCCTTTCATATTACCTTTTGATATTGTATCTCTGGCAAAACTAAGTGAATGTAAAATTAGATTTTTTTAGCAATTTCAACCTTTGTGGGCTCTTTTGTGACATGAGAAGCTTCAAATCTTTCAGATATCTTTGAATACCAAGGAGAGGGGTTTGGTATATTTTTATTAGTATCATCTGAGCTGTTCATTGAACCCACTCATGCTTTATTTACTGAACTTAGGAACAAAGACATCTTAATGAAATCATGAAGAAGGAGAAAGAGAGGTTGGATGCAGAAAAATTACAAGCAAAGGAGAAAGCTGAACAGGAGAGATTAAAGGCATCTATTCTGAAACATAATACAAGTATGAATACCAGTGTGCAAGGAAAGCCTCCCCTTAATAAAACAATGACAAAGGAACACAAGGATTCACCAAAGTCATATGATATGACTCCTCAGAGGTAAGAAGTCACAACTCATCATCATTTTGAAAAAGGAGCCTAGTAGTGTTTGCACCGGGTCCAAAATTTGGAACAGGGTACCTGAAGTCGATCATCAGTCAGGTACCCGGGTACCTGAAAATATAACTTCTGTTAGGCTACAAGTTTGTTGTAAAGTCATAATAAGAAAGTTGCTTTGCATGTTGATATAACACCAACGTATCTTACGTATAGGCATGACAAGTGATCTCAGGCGTGTGCGTGATAAAGTTTGCCAAAAAAAAAAATAACATGTTAGGTGTCCTATCACGTGTGCAATCTGTGTTAGTGAAACTTTGGATCTGGGTGGCAATTTCAGAACTGGGTCCTGACATAGTCGGTTGGGTAACTGGGTACCCGGTGCAAACACTAGAGCCTAGTAAGAATGTTGTTTTGATAAGAGGACACAAATGGCAAGCTCCTACAAAGAAGGGTTCAAGCTTTAATACAAAATTTCCATGGTTGTTGAAAAGAAACTTATATAAACATGCTGCTATGTGTGGTTCTGGAGATATAACCAGGTTGAATTTATCTATTTGCAAACCAAAAGTCGATTGTTGAAAGCAAACATGACTTCATAACCTCTTATTGATCTGTGGTTGCTTCAAGCTCATTTTGGGATAACAAATATGGTAAGTTTGTCTGCTAAAATAATAACAATAATAAGAAGCACACATAAGGATGTGACTGAAGTTTCACCAGAATTCTTAAATTAGGTAAAGCCAGGTGCCCCATTGGCAGTTTTTTCTGTAGAATCTTTTGATCTTCTGAAGTTTTATGAAAAATCTCTTTGGAACTAATTGAAGGCAATTTTGGGGGTTTGTTTGAGTATTGCAGAAAATTTGGGCTCACTTTGCTGAAATTCAAAGACTATATGTAGGTCGACAATCGAGCTAGGAGTTTATTAGCTAAGATATCTCTTGGAGAGTCAACACTTTTACTTATATACAAAAATACGACACAAGCAAGGTGTTAAGAAGAGTCTGTCTTTAGATGTGAACTAAGAATTTCATACAAATGCATCCATTTTAGAGGATGTTTTATGCTGGAAAGTGCCTCATATCCTCAGAAATGTCATAAAGATTACTACAAACTGGGAAGTATTTTATGATGGGTAATTTGCTGTAAGAAAGGCTTAAAAGTTTTAGGAGGAGAAGGAGGTGAATGTTCCTTAGAGCTGAATTTTGGAGAAAATACAGATCACTGCAGTTGCTGGAAGCCCAAAAATTTAGAAATGGGTTAAAATAGCATATTTTACAGTCTTGCCAGTGAATTGTTGCCACTGACCGCTGTTAACTGCAGTTGCAGCAGATGTTGCCAATAATGGATGATGACTTCGTAGAAAACCTCAGCTGCACGGAAACCTTAAGTTACAGCAAGCTTGCAGACAGCAAAAACCTGCCAATTGGAAACCTGGCCTAAGTTCCTCTTTTACATATCAAGGAACAATGCTCAGCCTAAATTCTTCTTTGGGCATGGCAATTTTACTTGACTTAGTCAACTAAACTGAAGGTAGTATCCACCAAATTTTCAGTGCAGTGCAATGCAAAATTAATGGAAATTTTAGCAGAAAAACACTAACTTTGCTCAAGTCTTGTACAGTCATGGTAAGATGTTACAATATCTAAAATAGCATTCATCAGAGCATAAAAAAAAAAAAAAACAATTTTTGGACTCCGTCAAATTTGGAAGAAATATCGCATATGCATGCTTTGAAGTTCGTGCTAGGAGACACAAGCCGTTATAGGCTCGATACCCTACAGGGTTTCCGCCAAAGGGGGGAAAGGGGGGGATTTGTCCCCCCCTTTCCAGAAGAAGGTGGGTAAAATCCCCCCCTTTTCATTTCCATAAAAATTTAAAAAATGGTCCATATCTTGGTTTCTTACTTAAGAAGAGGGCACCTTTGCAGCAATGTTTGAACTTTCATAAGTAAATGGCCTTTAAAACCCTTCAAAATGCACCTTATAGGGGTCTTGAAGCAAGCTTTTGTCCCCCTGAACCCACTTGTAACTTTAGCCAGGGACAGCATCAATTTGGACTAGGGGTTTAGGAGCAATTAATCCCCCCCTTTTTTGCATTTCTGGCGGAATCCCTGCCCTACATATACTTTATTAGTATTAGGATGATGTAATACCTGTTTTCAGTAACTGTGAAACATAAATATTATAGTGGGCTTTGTATCTGAAAATAAAAACAGAAGACCTTACAAAATAATACTGGCTGTTTGAGAGTCTTTTATATATTTGTCTCTAAACTTTTTTGGAAATGTATGCCAAATTTATCTTCTGGATACAACTCAAGATCGTTAGAGCTTCCCTTGAACACATGGACACATTTTAGTGTGTACAGCGGGGCATTGGTCATTCAGGAGACTGTAGGCTTGAACTTTGGGTATAAAATTCTGTTTTTTAGAAACTAGTCTACAAAATTGTTTGTCATATCATTGATCACAAAGAATAATAACTAAATATATTTTGCGTCTGTTCTTTAATTGCTATCCATATCAAGATCATTTGGGAAATGTTTTGGCACCCTTTCTTGTACGGTATTTGAAGCCAAAACTTGAAACCCTGTTTATCAGAATTCTTCCGTTATCCAACTTACCTTCCATCCCAACATGTTCAGTTAAACAGGGTATTGCTGTATATTAATTTCAAGTCTACGAGACCTGATTGCAGAAGTGATTGCTTAACATTTAAGTGCTAAACTCTGCTTAAATTACAGAATATATGTAGCAGCCTCCGAGGAGAATTATGGAATTGAGGACCTCCACAGTGATGACTCTACAGATGATGAAGAGAACCCAAGGAAAGTTATTCCAAAATGGGCCCAAGGTGAGAAAAGTAGATGATGTAGGACATTTGCATGGCATGATTGGCAAATTGGTTTACAATTTAAATTGCCTTTAATCTGACTTGACTTGATTCCACATTGTTATTTTGCTTATTAGGGAAAATTTGACTTATGCTTTGTGCCTTTTCCATTACACTAAAAGAATGCCCAATTACTATTAAGTGACCCCAGTCAGTATACATTGAAATGCAATAGTCTTCTTACTGTAAAACCTGTGCTACACCTACTTTAACATAGGTTTTATTGACTTTAATACTACTTGTAATCTTCATATATGTTATGAAACTAATTTTGTAAGTTTGTACTTTTCTCTCAGACTAACTGTGCGTCATGTACAGAGTCTAACACATACATATCATTTGTTCTTATTAACAGGTGCTGCATTGAGGGCGCTTTGTGTAAAGCAATTTCTACAACCCCCAGATTTGGATGCCCTGTTCCCATTGATAGAAGCCCCTAATCTGGATCTTCTTTTCCCAAAGAAGAGGGCCCGTTTCTTCAAACGGACCAGCTCTGCTGTTTGGAACTCTCCTCCTCTCCCTCACAATCACTTACGATGATTATGTGTAGGTGATTACATTTTATGAATTATTTTAACAAGTGTACAAAATAGTGTTATATGAGCTCAATATTGTACAGTAAATTCCATCAGAGACAATCTGGGAATATGTGTACTGCAACAAAACAGTGAGAAAGAAACACAAGTGACAAGGTGTGTAAGGTATTGTTGGTGAAAAATGTTACAGGATTGAAAGATTTCAGTTCTTGTTGCTTATAGGGCATATGTGGTCAGTAACCCTTAGTTTATTTCAAAGTACCATTCTGGCCCATTGAAATCATTCTGCCTTTTGCAGACACCTTAATGTCATAGCCTACACTATATAAATTACATATCAAGCACAGGAAGCCAGTTATTTGATGTTAAGCTTTATAAGTAGTCACAGACAAAATTTCTTCAGGGGTTGAATGAAATCCTGGCTTTTTAATAAGACAAGTCCAGTCACCTTAATTTCAGCTTATGCTGGTTTCATTCAATAGGTGACTCAGTATTCAAATTGTCCATCTGTAGATGTAAATATATAGCTGTGTTTCAATTGTAAAATAATGTCTTACTTAATTATGAATACTAGTGTTATGAAATCCAACCATTATGTAAGACACTGTCCCTTACCACCTCCTGAATCTATTTTCATGTTGTTTGTAATTTTATTGAATGAATAATTTAATATTCACAACTTAAATAGATTAAAAAATATTCTAGTAGGCTATGTATCTACTTAAGTATATGTACAATATGTTGGAGTCATATAGACCCTTTTCCAAATAGCAATTACAAAGAATTGTGGGATAGAGTTTGGTATGTGTCATTTTTCGCCACAGTAATATGCCACTGACAAAAATGCCAACCCACAATCCTTTGTAATTGTTATTTAGAAAAGGGTCTATTGTAAGTTCAAGTCAAATAGGTTGAAGTGGAATTAGAAGTAATACAATCAGAAACGACATGTCATCTTTTTGGTTACATATTCTGTATTAAGCTGAGTATCAAAGTTTTCTTTGGACAGTTGTAGCATTCATTTTTGTCAGCCATTAAGCAAATTTGGTAGGTTCATTACATTTTTCCTCTTTTTATTTTAAAGGGTGTGGGTTATGCCTTGCCTTGAAAAAGTGAAGGGGTGAGGGCCACTGTGGAGGGTAGTATACAACAAGTTTTAAAGTTTGGATTAATTTGCAGAAATGTCAGACAAAAGTATTCTGTATTTTTGTACTTGAATCAAATAATTTTCAGACTTGCCCTGTTTGTTCCTTACCTCCCTATGGAAGAAGCAAGTTACATTCTAGAATGGTGAAAACTATTACATGGGGATCCTCTTTGTATGGTAGTGATAATTTCATTTCTTTAGTTGACTGTGTTTTCTCATAATATTAGAAATCCTTGGGACCAAGTTACTATAATCTGAACATAAGTGGTCTGTCTTATTCAGCTCAATATTTTCCCACATTAAATGTCATATCAAGAGTAATTACAGCATGTGGATGTTGACTCCTGTTTGCCTTTGGTACATACATCTCTTATTAAAGTCACTGTTGAAGATGGTTTTATAACTTAAACAGTAGAGGGATATACTAAAAAAACTTGAAAGTTATCCTATGCATATTATTCTTTTGTAAAGTAAGTGGTTTAAGACATGTAGGCACTTGTTGGCATCTTTTATTTAAATGCATTTGTAAAATGCATTATGTAATGAGGAACTTGCTGTTAACAGTGGATGTAGGTGATTTTAGCATTATTTAAATGTGTGAAATGCATATTCTTGACCATGTGCACATTCAGACTGATTTAAGTAAATGTTACATACTTTGATGTACAAAAGAGAGATTGTGCTATCTCTTAGCTTCAAATGTATATTCACCTAGTGAGGGATAATTTAACAAAGTAAAAGCTCTTCCTCAGGACTTTCAGAAGGCATGCAAAGGTTCATGAAACTGCACAAATATGACAGACCATTGCATTAAGTAAGCAAAAAATACGAAGGTTATTAAATATTGCCACCTCAGTAAGTTTCATTTGTTAATAATTTCTCAGACATTTGTCACTTTCTAGGATATGCAGGTCAATGATAACAGTATAAAGTTCTATAGTGTATTGTTCACATACACTTATCATGCACACTGTTAATGTCAAAAAAGCTGCCAGTCACATTCGTAACACCCTCCACATACTGTGCAACTTTGCAGGCAACTACTGAACTAGGATTTTTTGAGCAGGGGGAACTGGGGGTCACGAACCTTTCCTAGGGGGGCACAATTTCTGAATTCTCTCACTCTATAGGGCTCATAAACAGAACTGTGCATTTCAAAATTTTCCATGGGGGGGGGGGCACCTGGGGTGGCACGGCTTTGTCACAGGGGGCACGTGCCCCCTCATCCCCCCCCCCCCCCATAGCTACTGATACCCACTGATAGCCACTGATACTGATCAAGAGTATTGATCCCTGTGATAGTACTATTAGAAAATATCAGTCACTTGTTTTTTATTACAAATCAGGAACCCTCCATCATGTCTGTTGGTCTGTATACAGGACCACCTTGGCCATAGGCAGTGGGTATTGATGCTTCTTTTGTGTATTTTTTGTATATATTTATGTTGTCCTGTATTATAGCCTGTACTGATTTCACTGTTGTTGTCAGTCAAGGTATTATGATATAAAGTGTGGAACTCTTTCTCGCTGTGATATTCATACAATGAAATGTGTTATCTGTTGATACATGGTACGTGTAGGAATATATTGAGTGGCATTTATGGTATATGAACCATCATGAAATCACTGCAAGTTTAAAATTTGTCTGGCAGCTCTGGCTTGCTTGTTAATCTTCAAGTTGGATGTGAAATTCTCTAGAAGAAATGGTCTAGATTCAGGCAGGTGGACCAGAGTGGACAGGGGTTTGGAAAGGAAGTGTTTCTCAATTTTCATTGAAACATTTTCAACTTAATCATTCTTTGAATAATTTGACCAATTTCTTTTTACTGGAAATTTCTAAGGTATTTTGTTTTTCAATGCACCACACCTTTATTTCAGTTGGAAATGTTATTTTTTTTAGCTATCTCTTCATTTTAAGATTCTTTTTTCTTTTTTTTTGGGGGGGGGGGAGTAGGGGGTGGGGGAGAAACTAAATATTTTTGTGAAATGACTTCACCCTGGGAGTAAGTGTGTGAGTGCGCAAAGAAGTCAAAAAAGGAATGTTAAGATGACACATTTGATTTCAGTAATTATTTAGTAAGTCAAATGCCCTTGTCATATTGTATGTTTCTTTTTCTATATACAGTTGTGTGTAAATTCAAAGAAAGCTAATACCAACTGACTTTATCTGTTTGTAGTTATTTGCTAGGGTATATAACATAAAATTAGACATTTGTTGGTCATTCATCAAAACATTCAAAGTTTTACCAGTGCTTCATCCCAGAAATTTTCATTGTTTGTTCCTCAGGGTACTAGCCCGATGGAACAATTCAAATGTGTTGAATAGAATCTTGATCTTCTGATAGGGTGATAAGCAGTCAGTTGATAAACCTTTAGTAACCTGATGGAAGCTGCCATGACCACAGCTGAAAATTTGAAGGAGTTAAGCATTCTGTATTGCAAATAAGAAGTCAATACCGTAATATAATTAAGTCTGAAGCTGGTTTTTGTCATCAAGGAAAGAATGGGTGTATCACTGACACTCTAGAGCAGTGGTTCTCAAACTTTTTGAGGGTGAGGGCCATATAAAGAGGCTGGAAAGAGGTCGAGGGTCGCAGGGGAGGATCTCAGGGTTAGAGAGAGGACAATAATTGGAAAGAGCAAAATGCGTACTTATGAGGTCCCGAGCTAGCTGTATCTATGGCAAGCAGAGGCAGAGGTACGAAAGTTTTTTCATAGGGAGCAATTCCATAAGAAGGCAGTTTGCACTTTTGCAGTGTCCAACAGGAGCAACTAGATCTCAGCCCCACCATGGTTGGGGCTGAGGTCAGAAAATTTTGCTTTCCAGGAGCTCTAGATTGCAGGAAATTGCAGTCTTCATCACAGATTTGCCCCTTCAATTGGGTGACGCCAGGTGGCGACCAAGCTCCCCAACGGGGCAGCCGAGTTGCTGAAATGATGGCAAACGCAAAAGTTGGCGCGAAGCGCGCCGAAAATTTTGGTTTTTATTGAAGAAAATATGAAAAACAGTGGCCTTAATTGGGCAATATGCCCCACTCAGGACAAAATCAAGAAATTTGTTGCTGCAGCTGGTCGTCGTCGGGGAATTACATACTTTATTGACTCATTAATGGTCCCCGACGAATATGGTTTCCCCGACAGTAGGGAGCCCCTGCAAATGCCCCGCCTGGGACCACCCGTCTACAGTTCTGCTTCTAGCATGCGTGGGTCACCAGTATGGTCAGTTTGATGTTTATCATGCATTGGTTTGCGGTATAGTAGAAACTTCTTCCATTCCAAACTAAGCAGGTTGCCAACGAAAACCACACCCTGAAACGGATGAAGTCACAACAGTTCCGTACTTATCCTTCGTTAGTAGTCAGTATGTAAGGAAGCTTTCGATTAGTTACCCTCAAATCTCGGTCAGATAGAGAAGTGGGTCTGCTGAATTCGAGGGCCGCATTCCCAAAAGTCGATAAAAAGCTTTGAATTATTATATATCATCTAACAGAGCTATGGCAAGGGCAAAACCATTATATAAAACGTCACAAACACATTGTTAGTACCGAAATATAAATTGCAGAAATTTTAATTTCAGTAACCAATCAACAAACGTTAAACACGTTACTTTTTTTCAAATGTACAGTCACCTCACGTCTCAATTAAATTTCCTGGACATAACTTTACTACAAGCTTTGTCACTACATATACAACCAATCCACAATGCACCCACTATATAAATACATGTCACTGTGTACATGACATGATTGTCAACAAGGCACACGAAATTAGTCTTGGCTAGATATGACTGAACAAGGAATGTATTGCACAGCCTGTTACGTAGGCAACCTAGCCTCCCTTCAAAAGAGCAAACTTGGAAGGAGTCAAGTAGTGACTTTATATTAAATTATTTAATATCCTACTTAAATTTGCTCAGTTTTGTTCTTGTCGAATATGATTTTTTTTTCAAACCTAAAATCGATTCAGGGGCCGCACTGGCCAGGGGGCCGCGTTTGAGAATCACTGTTCTAGAGTAACAATAAAGGGATACATGAAACACTCCCAGGTGAAAAAAATTGAAGGGCCCATGTTGAAAAAATCATGCTGGGAAACTTTACAAAGGATTGAGTACAGTGCTCCTCCCTCAACAGGCATTAGTCAGTTAGGGATACCAGCTTGAAGGGTCAAACTCTTCTTAATTTGTCTAGTTTCCTTAAATACTTTTGCACCTCGCACACAGCAGTTTGATTGCCCAAAGCCATTTTTTAATTTGAAGACTAGAAAATTACTGGCATAAAGTAGGGTGTTCAGAAAGTATTAGCAAATTAACCTTGCCAGCCCTATCCAAACACTGTACTTGTGTAATGCCTTCTTGTAATTTTAGAATCAGAATGAGTTGCCTCTCTGCACTACTACTCTGCTGTGTATTATCATCTCACTGATCTGCTAACCTCATTATAGGCCACGATTTAGTCAGATTTAGAAATATGCTCATATCTCTAAATACAATTAATGTTTGGCTTTGATTGACATTAATTCAAACAAAAATTTCGTTCTGGTTGGTCAATTATGACTTGGAGTCCAGTCAGTTGTGTTTTTAATTGCTCACACTTAGTAGTGTGAAGATATGGCCTTGAGCAATTTAAACTCAGTGCAAGTGCAAGCTTCTGGAGTTTTATCTGGGAGGTGTATTAGGCAGGTGGTTTTTGTATAATGTGGAGGAGGGGCTAAAATAAACCTAATAAGGAGATTTTTCCTGTCTGAGGCGAGATTATAGGGCCTTTAACCAATGAGAGTGGTTTGCGTACATTTGGAGGACTTAGTTTGAATTTTCCTCATCTTAACGTCAATCAAACTGCAATGACCAATCACAGATGTCAAGTACATTTTGGGGAGTGTACTTTGGGATGACTACACTGGCAGTACAGTTGCCACCAAATGTCCTAGTTGAACACAATAGAATACCTGTGTTCTTTTTGAACAACTGAATGAAGCCGCCGGTTTCAAATCACTGCCCCCGTCCCAATCCTTCCAGAAGTTACTGAGACTTACCTTAAAATGTCCCGTGAAAAGTTTGCTCATAGATGTCCATTCTGTAACAACATCCCCATTTGTCATGATTCCATGAAATCATTCCAACCCTACCCCGATTATTTAGTACATTCAAGGATGTACACAGATACAAAGTTAGTCTCAAATTGTTTTCACTGTTTAAAGAGGGAAAATGGATTACATCAGGATCATCTGCTTTTCTCATGCTTGAAACTACTCTTTTAATTTATTAATAATGAGGGGTCACCCTCTAGCAAGGGGTCGTGAGACAATTTCATTGTATTTCCTGTGTAAATACAACCCTGAGGGATGAGATAACATACAGTAATCAGTTACTGTCATGAACGAACACAGACTGAAGAGCTACTCATACAACATTGTAGCATTTTATGTGTGTGTGTGGGGGGGGGGAGAGGGGGGCAAAGTTTCAGAAAAGCAACTTGAAGGTTGTACGGATTCCCCTTTCAAGGAGGAAAGCAGTTAGCATCTCGACCCCAACACATCTTCACTCAACCTCAACCTACTCATAAGTGCATTTAGCCATGAATGTTATATGTCCTTGGAATATTGAAAGTTTGTGCTGATGACTTAGTGGCGGATCCTGGGGGTGACAGCGTGGGTGTTCGCACATAGTTTTCAGTGCAAAGAAGAGTTGTATGTCTCTAAAGGAATTATATAACCTGTAACGTAATGAGCAAATAACTTCAAAACTACTTAGTGTTGTTACTTTTGTAATGATAATTAAGAAATTTCCCATACACACTGTGGGGTACCTTCCCAAGTACAGCCTTCAGACGCCACGTATCATCGATAAAGCTAGACTTGATTTCACTGTTGCTTGTCTCTGAAGCAATTCCCTGTTCTTTTATACCCAAATAACTTTGAAACCGATTACTTTTCCAATGAGAATGAAAAAAATTTCCCAAACCCTAGAAGCGGACACACTGTGGCGGCTCAACAGGCGCATGCCGAGGGAACTTGTTCACAGTTGTCTCCAGTGAAACCCCCTCCCTAAGTATATGGTACTTGAACAAAATGAGTAGTAAGGCTAAAAGATTTTATTAGAAACAGCTTGCAATGGTTTAGCCTACATTTGATTTTAGATGATTAGAATGTTTTGAAAAACCTTTTTAAGGGTTCACTTTGCGCGAATCCTGGAAAGCTTTTATCCCATAATAAATTGTTGACTTCAATAGGATAACATTGTTCTATAGCCCCTCACAATTCTCACAATAATCCGTCCTCCCCGATTAACTACAATGAGTGACACGTTCAGATGTCTAATGGTGACTAATTGTCAGTTTAGGATGCATCAAATGTCATTTGAAGATATTTACATGCCTCACAATTTTGTAAATATCACAGGGCTTCCATGGGTTCCCCCGGTCCCCGCTGGGCGTTACCTCTGAAAATTACCACCGGTAACCCTAAGGCGGGCCCTTAATCCAACGTCATCACTGTATGCACTCCTTCACTCTCTGCACTGTCCTCCCAGGCCCAACAGGTCTTCAATATGGGGACAACTTTCCTCTTTTGGGTCCACTCCCGGTCTCAGAAATGAGTGTTTGATCCGCAACCGGTAACAAAGTGGATTTGCCAAAGTTGAGATCTGATCACTGCATTCACGTCACCTTGAATTGTTTTGTTCTTGACTGAAACATGACCAACATAGAGCTTTTAAGTGTGCTTCTGTTTATCTAGTTATTATTCATTTGAAGACGAGACAACTCACGAGTAAATAGTAGCTCATGTTTCCTTTGAAAAAGTAAAACTATACGACGAGCACTCCGGAGGGTATAGATGTAAACAGTGACTCTCCAATGAACAAATTTAGCAATCGATCCGTGGCTTAAAGAAGATTTGTGAATGGAAGTTGGAAAGGGCACGTTTACACTTGAAGAATAGACCAGCAACTTATTTACATAGTATTATCTAACACCCGACACGAAATCAGCTTCTCCAAATATTGCTACATGCATAGCTTCTCGTCACGTTGGCGAGGGAAAATGTAGCATAAGACTGTCAAAAAGTTCACCACCGATCTACTTCAGCAATAAAATCTGGGTAATGTTTACCAGAAGACTTGGTTATGTTGGCTGGGACGGGGCAGTTGTCATTTGGTCGGAAGAAGCCGATTTTAAGAAGCCGATTATTTCACATGGCTAGTGTACATGTAGGGAGGTTGCAGTCGAAGGAAAATTGGTGTAAATGACGTGGGTGGTCATGCATAGGGGACCATAGGCTGTACGAGACGGGGTGGCTGTATCCCCATCCCCATTCTGTTCCCCTCCCATTTGTGCAGAAACTTGCTATTAGCAGGAAAAATGAACGCAATTTTCGGGCAACTTAAAAATGCTGCAGCACCTCAGTTAGAAGTAGCTCCTTCCACTTAGGAACAAGCCCACCAAAACAAAAGGAGAATTTGTGCTGGCAAGAAAGACAAATTTAGCTGATCTCGGCAGTAAAGCATCTAGAATTTCACAGAAAATTTCCAAAAAGTGAGGCACAAAATAAAAAAATAAAAAATTCTCCAGTTCGCAGTCGGGACAATGTTACTGTTCCCCAACTCCAACCCCGTGCCCGCATGAGATTCTGGGTATTGAAAAGTTATACATTAACACATCGTTTATACGTCGATTTGGAAACGAGGGCCCACCCTCACCTTATCAGTCAAGACAGGGGCTAAAATTGCACAAAATGTTCTCTAAGCTACATTTTTGCGGCGCGCTTCGCACGCATCTCTTTTTGTGAACTTTGTGAAGTACCCCTTACGGGGAGTATATTCCAGAGTTATCGTTTCAACATCTACTTTCAAAAGCTATGGGACCACTGCGCCCTTTAGTTCTCGCCATTTAGTCAGTATCCACAACGGTTATTTTTAGTCCAATTTTATGGTCGAAATCAGCGATTTTTGTTGCCATTTTAACGTATATCCAATAAAGTATGAGAATAGTTAACCGCTTCATCTCATAGGCTAATGTCGGTTTATTTTTAACTACCGGTGCCTCAAAAGTTGCAAGTGGAACTTTGCTCTCCTGAATCCTCGCCGATGCACAGCCAAGTACCACTCTAGGGACCATAAAGTGGCGATACCTCCGTAAGGAGTGTTGTACTTACACGAAAATTTCTTTAACACTTAATATCAGAATTTTCTGCACGGTTCGCTCGTGCACCAGGGGTGGTATCAGCGGGCACTATCCATCCTTTCTGCCATTTATTGCTAAAGAAAATGCAGGAAACACATTTGTCATGAGTATCACTTTAAGACACTCATAACCCAATAAGTCACATGCAAAGGACTTCCTTTTTCCAATTTTTAGTGCCGAGGCTCCTGATCCATCTCCGTAGATGCATCTAGTTCCGATGCTTTACTGTGAGGGCTCCCCTTATAGTGGAGATAGTGGAGATAGTGAAAGACTTCATTCTAAGGGTCACAATTCCGTAAAAACCTCAGAGGTACGCCCCTGGACCTCACCGGGGCGTTGTTTCCGAACCCCCACAATGAGCCCTAAGGTCACCCCTGGAGCCCAGCACCTACGGGGGAGGGCCTCTCGTCACTACGACGCCTTCAGCTCCGCTCAGTAGTTCATGTTGGTGTGCCCCTTCGGTGGAACGTTGTGCCCACCTCCCTACTTAGAAAATTCTGCTTACGCCACTGGTTCCCAGAGAATGTTGTTTTTCCTAAGCCTTCCCAGAACATTTGATTTTGATTTATCAGTACCCTTAGAGAACATGTGGAAAATCCTCTTAACAAGGGCTCAACTTGTGCGCCGCTTATCAATTTTAGTAACGAATGTGTAACCTTAAAAGGGAAAAAGCACCCCCTACACCTTATTTTGACACATATAAACTGGATCTTACAAGTCTCCTGTCATTGCCCTAACATACATCTTAAATAATGTCCTAGAACACAAGTATGGCACACACAAGGTAAACCAAGGGGTTATTCTGCATGTATTTAAAGGAAGAGTTTCAGCAAAAAAATAATTTTCATATGTGAAAGAGGAACTGAATCTACGCAATTTGGTGAAACTTTAATTCAAATCGGACATGTAGTAGTACTCGAGATATCAGCAAATGAAGTTTCTACATTTGTGACCCAAAGTGAGCTTGAGGCAAGCAGTGGTTATATCACTTCCTCACATTGATGAGAAAATGCTTTGTTTCCTTCTTTTCAGTCTGTTGTTCTGACCTTGAAATTAATAGGGATAGGACTTCCCCACGTGGAGTATGAAGTTTGTAAAATTCTTATGCCTCTCATGCAATCACATTTGGATAACATATGATTGTGGAAAAAATTGGTTGTAAAGTTTAAAGAAAAACAAAAAACTGCTTTTTAATGTGAGGGTATGATGTCATATGTGCTTGCTTCAAGTTCACTTTTTGTTGAAAATGTGACAACTTTAACTGCTAATATCTTGAGAACCATACATCTGATTTCAATACAAATTTCACCAGAATGCTTAGAATAAGTGTCCCTCTAACACATCAAAACTTGATTTGGGCTAAGACCCTTCTTTTAACAAAGCATTTCAAAAGTTACTCACATGGTTTAAAAGAGACATTCATGAGTTAGGATTCCAGATTATACTACAATTATCCAAATTGGGGTGGCAATATTTTTCCCTACATAAACGTTTAGGTCAGGTCATTGGTGACTTCATTTTCAGTTTATAACAATGAATGAACACACAAGAAAGTTTAAATTGACATAGAAGGCACAACATTTTTATTTACATTAAACCTTTCCTCGGCATAGTTTGTGCACAATAATATTTGGTTAGAGAATCAAGCCGTGCAAACCTTGAACACATAAATCTTCGAATATTTACATTGGTTTCAAATTTGCGATGTGATAAAAACAATCTTGTAAGAAGTAACATCGAAATTATGCACAAGATACCAACAAAAACAATTCTTTCATCCAAACAGGTGATGAGGTGACACAACAGACGAAACATTTAGCGACTGACAAGAGTTTTGCGTATTGCTAGGATAATTAAGTTATACCGCATCGATCTGATGTAGAAATAATTAGTAAAGCCAAGTTGTTTTAATCCATTATTCTTTATCAGCAAACGGAAGTGAGTCGTTGGGAAGTGACGTTAACCCAGAAGAAGTTATTTGACATAATATCTCCACTTTACTAGGTCAGCAGGAGGAATGCCCGACCTTCGCTTCTTCTGATCCGTCAAACGAGAGAAAAAATAGCCACAGGTTGGTTTAGAGAGGGTAGAGAAGGGGGCAACAGAGTTAGCGATGATGCCTCCTCGTAGAACACTGGGTAAAGGACTATGCTGAGGCGGATGGGGCTCAGAGTAAGGCACGATAGGAGGACCTGTAGGAAACAGAAATAATAAAACACGTCAGGTAAACCAGTAAACATGACTAATAGGCTACTTTTCAAATGTTTTTAAAATGTTGCGTTGACTGCAACAGAGCCTGTTATTTTCATGACCGAGACTGAGAGGACAGTTGTGTTACCATGGCAAAAAGTCAATATGGATGGCACCAATTGAAATTCTATTCCTCATGGGATTATTGAACTAATTTAAGGTTACCACTCTAATTCGGGGTCAAAACTTATTTCTAATTACAGTATTAATTCACTTGTACCACCTTGGACCATTTAGCTCAAACTTATATATATATGTCACTCTATCTCATTTTGACAATCGACAGACCGATCGATGTTTAAGATACTTGTGAAGAATTAGATGCCTCCTACAAGGGTAATGTATGATAGACATCTGGGCCGTGGGACCTGGGGTTGCAGCTCTACTTCCCCTCCCACTTTCGAGCAGAATATTTGCTTTGTTCGGACAGACTTTTAAAGTCATTATCGGTCAAACATATCTTAAAGTTTCTGGCAAAGTACCCAACCTCCCAAATGAAAGTAATCCGGTAAGCTTTTGTTAATGCATGTACATCCTTATAGGTCCAGAAGCGATACTCCTCTGGCTTTTCTCAAATGTTAAAGACAGACAGTCATCACCCCAAAGTATATTTTTAGTGTATGTATATCAAAATTCTCAGTTGGTGACTGCTCTTTGATTGACATCAAAGTTTGAAAATTTGAAAGATGCAGAGTAGCTCACATTCCACACAAGGCAGAGAGAGTACTTTTATTACATTTTATAGCCTTGTATGCTCACCAGGACATGGCCTTAAGCAATAAAACAGGTTTATTCTTGCACAAGGAAGAGCCTCATACAGTTATGGGAGGAGCTAGAAGATGCATAGTTGGGAGAATTGGAACTGTCTGGGATCATGAAAATTCCCCTTTAAGTCTATTTGGATGATAGTCGAGTCTGCAAGTGTCTAAACTAACGAGAACGCTGAGCAAGCCGTAAAATAGCCCTTTTGTCAACTTTTGAAAATGCACTGCAGTTTAGACTAGCCACTGATAAATTTGTAAGGGAGAAAATGAAGGCCAGGTTCTACGACTCTTAAAAGCTACCAAAACAGCTATTTCAGTAATATGTCCTTATTATAATTGACAACAAGCTGTACAAAACGAATGCATGAAAGAGCTCTAACTTTTATGATGAAGAAGTTTACTACTTATCATTTTACACTGCATAAAAAAGACTTTATCCCTTTAGGTTTGAAACTAGCATACTGCTTCCGATTCCTATAGGCCATATTACTTCGTAGGATTTCTCATCAAGAGCACACAAGTAGACCTCTTAATGTTTAATATCCTTAAAGGGAAATATTGCGTTTAAAATGTACCAACATGGCATACAAAGTAAATACCTTAAACCATCATTTAACCTTTCAATCTCACCAATAAAGTCTAGCAATAGCTTTATCTCCTCAAAATATTATGTGTTACAAGATTTATGGATGTTGCATCATTTGAATTTTTGAAAGTTTGGGTGAACAAATTATTTTTGTGCAACAGATAACTGAATTCCTCCGTGAGAGCCTTATTTCCTGAAAAGATATCTACCGTACTACCTTATTTTGAATTTTCTACCATTCTGTATTTAAAAATATTGGTTTCAAAATATAAAAATTTTCCGTAAAACAAACGCAAAAAAGAAAAATACATAGGAAAATCATCCCTAATGACTATTTAGCCCCCCTGAACATGGTCAATTGTTACTTTCCTAATTTTAATTATTGGTGTACATTTCAGGTGAAGAAGTGAACTCGAAGACATAGTTGGGCAATACATTTTCCAAAGATACAAATTTCAAAGCCCCTTGCATTGCAACGGCCTTAGGCGACGTGGTAGGTAACATTATATGCCCCACTCAAACGATAAAATGATGGGGTTTGAAATGCAGCTCTTGTAGTGCAGTCAATACAGCATGCATGCTTACCATCAAGTGATATTTCCCCAGACCATGCATTTTGCGAAGGCTGAGAGGTCATATGTCGAGAGAACGAACCTCTTGAAGAATCTCTCATACGAGTCATCTGACCTGACGGGGCTGATGGCATGTCCCTTACGAAAACATGCCAGAAAGCTGGATTCGGTAGGTTTTGATTGGCGTATTTTTCGCTCAGAGGAAAAATATCGTGCTTCGTAACGCCCTCAAACTTGCTGTTGATTTGGCCATGGTAACCTGAGTTCGGCATCTTGATTGAACTACACACTGGCCCAGTAGACCGACGGTAAGCTTTAACAATAAGAAATGGTAAAATGGTAGACGTAAATATCACTTAAATGACGCTCATTTAATGTAGAAATAATTCATTAATCGAACGGACGGTACAGTTCTGTTTTAAATGATTTGTAATCAGAAATCACCCACTTAATTACAATGCTTACTTCCTCTTCCAACAATTTATAATTCGAAATTAAACTTCTTGTTTCTTCACAAGTTACCCTGCTATAAATTCCAATGAAACACTGATTTTGGATAACAGCTAACCTGTGCTTCCACAAATCACGGTATAAGAAAATACCAAAAGGCTTCCCAACGACATTGAATGTTGAAGAAAAGGGTAAGCGTTCCTGGGCCTGAGAAGGTGAAGATAATCAAAACTGAATTTTCTATAAGGTGGGTCTATACGATAAGCCAAACATAGGATGAAGGTCAGGTCACACTTCAACATCGCTGCAACAAACTGTACATGACATCTAGCTATGTATGGTTAATGTGCATTTAATGGCGTTAAATTGTAGAGAGTGCTGTCAGTGGCGTAGCTAGATATTACTTTTGTGAGGGGGGGGGGGGCAAAAGCAAATAATTTCCGACAGATTATTATCTTGAAGTAATGATGTACTATCTAAGCGTAGTGCCACCATCATCTGCCGTGTAGCGCGTGGAAAAAATTAGATTAAAATATCTCCGAGATTGCCTTAAACGACACTTCCAGGCCTTGTCAGTAACCATTTCAATGTGTAATTCTGCTTAAAAACATAAGAAGTGTTTTAAGTAAACCCCAAAGAATATAATTTTAGCTACTAATTTCCGTTGTAAGAATTTTTAATTAAGGTGGTAAAAATTTCCGACAGAGACTAGAAATTTCCGACAGAGGCCTTCGGAGGCTTTGTGGGGGGACCGCCCCTGCCCCCCTCTAGCTATGCCACTGAGTGCTGCCCGAGTGCCACGTAACCAGACAATTCTCCCCGAACAATTTTCATCGGACGATTTCCTTCCGGACAACTACCTCCTAGGGCAATTCCAATCAGGTTAAATTCCCCTGGACAAAATACCACTCGTAACAATTACCCCTCAAGAAAGTTGGGGGTGTCTGGCAAGCGTTAATAACCACCATTTCGTGATTGTGGGTCTGGCTGCGAGTTCCCAAAAATGTCGACCGGTGGGCTGACAGTGACAGTAGTATAATGTAACTATTTTCATGAAGTGGACACGAAGTAATATGACGCAATGTCGCCTCCAGGATTTGGTAATTGGAAGCACCACCGATGACATCGTAAGGCCACTTTAGTCACCCAAACGTCTGCGTAAATTGTTCCCTTTTTATGCGTCCCTACGATTGTATATAACAGCAGAGGAGGGATCCTTCCTTTGTCACTACATAAAGGTGCCTTCCTGGGGGAGGGGTCTTAGGGGGGTGAGAAATTTTTGATAATTTAAGGTTGTTTGGACGCAAAATGGTGCTAACTTTGGGATATTTTTTAAGCTGATCATATATCATATGGTTGAAAATGTCCATAATTTAAAGAATTCCAATTTTTGGTTAGGCGAAAGAGGGAGTACGTTGTCTAAGAGAAGGATATGTCGTCAACAAACCTCCTGAAGTTCCCCTTGTGGCTACTTTACTGCCTTCTATTCGGGACACTTGTTACGCAAAAATACATGCGTGGAGTCCACAGAAACATTCTTGGACTTTTACAAAATTTTCCTTTGCTACATTGTGTATTACAAAACGGTATCCAAGGCTGGCAGACACCGGTAGGCTATAGGGCCTCCTGGAAGCTCTAGATTGCTAACATAAAATGGGCACTAACATGATGCTTATTACCTAACATCCAAATAATAGTATAGAGTATGATGCCGAGCACATTACAACGATCGTATTTTTACTAAATTTAAACGAAAATCCAAACGAACAGCATCAGCAATGGGGAATGAGAGGGAGGGAGAGAGAGTATACTATAGGTGCAGGGGGGTGGTATTAGACCTCCCTGATAGGTATAACAAAAGGGGGTGGACTTACAACATGTTTCAGAATGCTTTTTCGTCGTGAAGTGTGTTGACATTTACCATCTATACCGATAATGGCTGCGCGCCAAGCGCTCAGTAAAAAATTTTGAAAAATGTACAACGGCAAATACGTACTTTCAACCTTAAACAACATGATAGAAATTAGATTGAAAGATCACATATTGATGCGAGGCCACTACAGAGTTGCAGATTTACTTCTGTTTTTCTGAAAAGTGATGAGGTCAGAACAGTTCCAAATATTACCTTAATGATGGCCATGAGATACAAACCGTGACGAATGCGTGCGTAGGGCGCCGAAATTTTCATTAAACATGATTTCCATGGCAAAACCTGCATTCAGGTTCTGCATCGAGAAACTTTCAATTCCCCAACAAAACCTATCTGCCAATCAAAAAGCCAGTCTTTTACCTGGGAAATCGTAAAAAGCTTTCAACTTTTTCTGCTGTGCCTCTCCGGGAGTAGTCTTGTTCAAGACTCTAGTTCATTTCCGTCCACCACATATCAGCTGTGAAGCATACTTAACAGTGCGCCCTCTACACCTACTACTCTTGAACTCTTCAGAACTTAGTTCTGAAGAGTTCAATCACTGGTCTGGAGAGTCAATAGTAGATTACAGGGCGCACTGGTACGTATGCTTCACAGCCGATATATGGTGGACGGAGATGAACTAGTCTTAAACAAGACTACTCCGGGCGTTGTTACGGTATCAGAAGATACTGATAAGTATATCACTGAGGTAACATTTGAAGCGCGCGGAACGGGCCAAAATTTTGATAGTTTACGAAAATTCGGATAGTTTGCGAGCCATTTGTGATAGAAAATGATTAAAACAGATCCAAAACTTGTTCGGAACACACCCCACCCTACCCCCAACAGAAATATATAGCTTAAACGCCTTTTGGGATCACTTCAATATTTTCAGATTTTTTTAAAGAAATCAATGGGGGCGGGCACATGCCCCCCGTGCCGACGCCACTGATAGGACGAGGTTTAAATCAAGGTGGCTTAGAGTTGAACATGAGCTGGGCCCCGAAGGGAAATCCAGTACTTACAGGATTTTGTAGCCCTAGAAGAAACAAGGAGCGCCGAACTCTTCGAAAATAGGTTATCTATTAACTTGGGTCTTAAAGCAAAAAACTTTTAAAACCAGTGAAGTGACATAATTTAAAAAGAAAAATTAAGATGTAAAATATAAAAAAAAATGTCATTTGAATTAAGCAGACCAGGGATCTCGAGGAAAATGGGATGGGGAGTCTCCCTCCCTGGCTACGTGCTTAACTAACTGATCTCTATTAGGAGACCTCGTGCACTGACGTCACGTGACGTCATTTTGGAGGGTAAAGGGCGGGTCACACTACAGGGATTTTCAGTCCGAAATCCGATCCAATTTTTTTCTAAATCGGACCAATAGTTTTTTATTCAGACTTTGTTCTATGGATGTTCACGCTATATCGATAAGTGATCTTCGTTTGTCTCACGATGAATTGTTCTGCTACCATGATATAACTTATACCGCTCAACAGAGCAGCGGTTTTTGTTCGAAAATCAATGCACGCGTGTCCCACAAACGCTGTCTGCCGATGTGACGTCATGAAATAATTAGTTTACATTTCATTTTCGTAGTCCTCTGATACAAATCATACATTTACAAAGGTTGGCAAATTTTTGGCTCTTTCCGACCAGGAATGGCGAAGATTTTAGCTAAAACTCACAAAAGTCGGACCGTAATCCTATCCGAAATCGCTTTAGTGTGACCTGCACTTAAACCAGGAAGCACACTGCACGCACGCGTAGTAGACTTCAGGCGCGTGGCCAGAAATTTGCCCGGGAGGGGGGGGGGGGGAGCTTGTAGGCAAAGTATCTAAGCGTAGCGCCACCATAGTTGGTGCGAAGCATGCAAGAAAATTTGGCCGAAAATACCTCCCAGATCGCTGGAAATTGCACTCTCCATGCCTTGTAAGTTGCATCTAAACATTTTTTTTTTTATTTTGAGTTCCTACCAATATCATAAAAAAAATCATTAAAAATACCAAAAATATGCTCAAGGGGGCGGTTCCCCCTTCGCCCCCCCCCCCAACCGGCTACGCACCTGGTAGACTTACGCGAGTTTCCGACCGGTACATAAATAAGCTGTCTGCATTTGTTGGTGTAAGTTGCAATGATACGCCCTTGACTCTAAAGGCGGGGGCGCACTTTCTGTTCTGTGACGTAACATGCATATGGTCTATAAGTGTCAGGGGAAATTGTAAACTTGACCAAAAGACTCGCCTCATTGCCAGGACCAAATTAAAGGCAACTTGCAATGTTTGTTAGGCCTCTATATCAGTTTAACTAACATAATGATCCGCCTACCACTGGTATGGTTGTGCATACAATATTTCCAGGGGATGGCGACCGATTTTGAGACCGACTAGCTTTTAAGGGCCGAGAATGCCGAGTGAACGAAAAATGGGATCCCAATTATTAGTTTTGTAAACAAGTGTATATTGCACAAAAAGCTAGTTCATCCGTCCCAACTGAAATGTGGACGGGCATATACATGGCTAAACTCTGCCTACCCTCCGAAAGCGCCGCAGGAGCGTGCTCCTCGCTTGTGTCGGGTCCGGGCCCTCCTTAATACACTTAGAGTCCTTTTCATTTAAGAATTATGCTCGATCTAAAGCTTGATCTACCAAGCAATAAGCCTATACAAGGCAGACTTAAGATTGTGCGTTACTCTTTTGAAGCAATGTCCTGGTGGGGCCCAAAGTACAAGTCTCTGTTGAGTGCCTCCAAATGACATGCCCACTGTGCAGACCACAAACTCGAAAGTTTTTACAAATGGCCGTCTTTGCAGCAGCTTCACTGGGGCTTAAGAACTGCCGATCTGAAGCAGGGGTGGCGCCAGGCTGGGTCAAGAGGAGCCATAGACCCCTTCTCCCCCGTTGGGCAAGGCTGGCCCCCGTCGTGGGAATTTTCCAGTTCCGTATGGGAGCCATAGTGGGTATGATGAAATATGTAAACTTCCATGGCGACCAGTCACCCCGACTGTTTGGTTGTTAAGCTCACAAGGAATGCAGATGTTCCACTAAAATCAACGAATTTTTAAATTTTCTTCAACAAAAGCCCGGATTTTCAAACTTTTCTTTGTAAACCCCCACTAAAAAATTGCCGTCCTTCCGGCAACCCGTGTCCGTTGTCGTGGTCCTGGTTCCTGTCTCCCCCGGCCCTGTCGAGCAAATGATGGCCCCACCACTGATCTGAAGATGAAGGGGGCTTATACTAGGAAAACGAATGGTGATAGCGATCTTGTGTGGGGCTTCGGTTAATTCTAGTCAAGGCGTCCTTCATGACTCATGACTGAGACAATTATCCACAATAGGAAAGTAACATCTTTCAAGCTAGTTTTGCTTCATTTTCATTGAAAAACTGGTCCCGGATTATGATCATTTTTCTCGTCTCATTTCCTTTCCTCGATAGTTGGGGACCGACTTGTAATCGCTTAAAGAGCAAAGCTCTCATTTTCACAAGAGTTGTCAACCTCCCCGCCCCCATATATATACCACGCACACCACCCAACCCCCGAATGTGCCACACTGACCGCTGTTACAGAGGAGGAAAAGCTGTAAGTAACGTTAGTGTGTAATAAGTAGCTTAGGCAAAATGGCTGACATTAGCTGAAGTAGGTCTACAGGCTACTTGAACTAGTTCTGTTCTTCTGTGGTCGATATGGGCCTATAGAAGGCCTATAGCTAGGCCTATCACCAATCCTTTGATTCAAACATTTTCAAGCATAGGCGTATGAGAAGGGGGAGGCAGGGGAACTGTGTCTCCCCAATATTTGGACAACCTTAAATTCGGCAAAATTTGTCCAAGAAGACTCGGAGATTCGGGCCAAAAACTTGTGCCCCCCCCCCAATCCAAATGGTCAAGTACATGCAAATAGTCACACGCATATGCTTACAAGTACATGCAAATCCATTCTATCACGGTCACCAAGAGCAAGTCTCTTACCCAGTCGAACTGCCAAAAATGGATTCGGCAGGGGTCTGGCGGTTATCCCATCTAAAACGTGATCCAACACTGCTACCCTATCCAAGGTCCTATTAGGCTATTTCTCACCCCAAAGTGAGAAAACAGACAACACTGACGACCGCAGTTTCTGCGTATACACCTATGTGTGAATTATGTGTGTTCTATTGTACGTTAGAATTCCTTATCCTCTCAAACTAGCAAAATCGGTTTCTATTGCAATAACCTTTGAACCGTACCGAATAGCATAAACAGAGGGATTTACGAGTTGTGGAACTGCCTGCCCCTAAATGTCAAAGGGTTTCAATATTAATTTGTACGCAATATTGCTAAAAACTGTACCCTTGTGGAAGTTTGGAGGAAAACTTTCATATCCTGGACGGTACTATAAATTCTTCACAAGTTAACACAGGAGACGTTGCACACTGCTAAAATGGTAGCCTACCTATTGTGATTTCAGAAAGTCTTTCCGAAGACAATGTTTAGGCTACAACTTAAAAACTGAACTACATTTTTGTGTAGAGTTGCACAGTTTGGAACCAAGTGGGTGAATGCCTTCTTCACCTTCACCCCAACTTAAAGCTGACGGGTGATGATATTACCTCACTGTTTAAAGCGGGACATACCGCCGAAAATCAGCAGCTTTACAGAAGGATACTAAAGAAAGTAAAATGTACAAATTGAACTTCTTGTCTGAAACTCAGTTTAGAAGAGGCATTCCTGAGAGTGAAAAGTCTAAACAATATGCAACTTCTGTAAGCCTACTGTAAATATGAAAAGATACTTGGTTAGTTGAGATTGTGAGGGGCAGTGGCTTAGTTAGATATTTTTTTTGGGGGGGGGGGGCAAAAGCAAAACATTTCTGACAGATTATTATCTTGAAGTAATGATGTACTATCTAAGCGTAGCGCCACCATCATCTGCCGTGTAGCGCGCGGAAAAAAATAGATTAAAATATCTCCGAGATTGCCTTAAATGACACTTCCAGGCCTTGTCAGTAACCATTCCGATGTAAACATAAGAAGTGTTGTAACTAAACCCCTACGAATGTAATTTTAGCTACTAATTTCCGTTGTAAGAATTTTTAATTAAGGTGGTAAAAATTTCCGACAGAGACTAGAAATTTCCAACAGAGGCCTTCGGAGGCTTTGTTGGGTTGGGGGCAACCGCCCCCTGCCCCCTATAGCTACGACACTGTACTGGAGGTCGGAATTTTTCGGATAGGTCCACTGACCTATTTTTTGTCCATGAGATAATAAAAACGTTTGGTGCCGTTAGCCAAGCTAATTATGAAGAGTGTCCACTGCCAAACCACGCAGTTTCCAAGTGATAACTGACATGTCTTCTCTCTGAGAAAGGGAGATGGTATCGTATCTTTCTTCTTTAGTAAGTCTTAGTCTCATTACGTATACCGTAACTTTATTATGTTCTACATAGTTCATAGGCATAACGGCAGTTGCTACTCGTAGATGACTGTACGTAAGAACTTAAAAGCCCCGCCTAGTAACTATTGGCTATAAAGCTTTCGACTCACTTGAGTTAAGACTTCGTGTTCAAGTTATTAATTAGATCTTACGAATATGTAAGTGTCATATTTCAATCGTTTCCAAAGAAATTGAAGTTAACAATAAAACCATAGACAAAAGTATGAGATCAAAACATGAAACGACTTACCATTAATAATGTTACAATCCCGTCCCAGTTCTTTTTAGGGAATGGCCACCTTATCTCTCTCCAGTACACTTACTGTTCTCTTTGTGTTGCTGCTAAGCTGATGTTTTTTCGATACTTTTTGTTGTTAGCTCTGTCACACAAGACTTGTTAAAGTGTGTCAATAGTACAGACTTTGTTTACGGAGAAGATACATCTTGCCTTATATTGATTTCTCTACTGTTTGTTACGTCATAATGCTGTTGTTACTCGAAACGCTTACAAAGGGCGTATCTTGTGAACAGTAGGTCCACGGGAATGAATATTCACACTTACGGGAGCCCCGGATAGAAATGAACTCTGTTTATGTTGGCTTAGATTTTGCAGGGTGTAATGAAAGGAAAGTTTTCTATATAAACTTACTCTCTTATTGCGTGTTCTTTTTTGAACTAAACTTAAATGAATAATTTATCGTTTGAAGCAGCCCTCATAGCGCACTATGACGCGGGGAGTAATAAAGTGGTACACAGAGAAAACCGGAAAGCGCAGGTCAAAGCGCGTAGCGTTACTCATCTATACATCATTCAGCCAGACCGTCCACCCCGGCCATGCTGAATTAATGTATTAAAGAGAATTGACTCAGTCGGAAATTTTTTCTAGGTTACCAACCGTGGCAACCTAGTCCTTGAGACAGGCCTACTGTTACTAAATGAAAACCTGCTGGACAACAACGCGGGCGCAATACGTACGGTACTCTTCATTGTTTTAGCATGAACGTTTTGTTGCCTTGGGATGAAACGCATAGACCTATGCACTGACTTCACGCGACGTCATTTTGGAGGCAAAACAATGAAGCGCACTGCACGCACCACGCAGACTTCGCCCGCTCGCGTATACGATTGGTTGACAAATCAGCTGTCTGCTTGTTGGGGTAACTTACAAGAAACGCTCTTGCCTCCAAACTAGGGAGCACTTTCTGTTCTGTGACAAAGATATTATAGCCTAAGCATAGATTCCAAACTTGAAATGGCTCGTTGACTGGCCATGGAGCCAATATATCGGGGTGGAAGTGCTGGTCACTGTTCAGTTTTTTTTTTTTTTTTTGGAAAACATACAGGCAAATGAATGTCTTACAAAAGTATTAGTACTTGTTATTTCGAAACATTGTAATTGTAAGAAGTATATCTCCTCAATAAATTCACTTACAACAAAAACTTGATTTCTTCCTGGTGGCATTTCCTGTAAGTATACTTGAACATGAACTCACAATGAATGGTGTAAAGTTCATAGACTTATTCATTGGTCAGTTTTTATGATATCTTTAGGTAACGAACTTTTATATGCGCGTTTAATGTCTTACGCGTGCACGACGGGAAATCAACTAGCGCGTTTGTTTCCCGAAGGCGCAAAAGTGTGCGTCAAATATATATTGCGCGTATAGAACGCGTTGTAAAAGTTTGTGCACGCCAACCTCTTTTAATAATGGGATTTTCTGTAACGTGTTCTTATTTTTGTACCCAGATCGCCGAACAGAACGACGGGGCACATGTCAAATTAACACTGGTTTCCGCCCCGAAGTGTGCGTCTCCATGAGGAGTCAATTTCCATAACAATGTAGGTTTATAGGAGTTTGGTATCTATAGAGGCATTTCATGTGACGTCACGCTCAATGGATTCCCAGGCACTGAAGGGCAAAACACACACGCAGTAAGCGTATTTACAGCACACGCGCACAGCATAACCATAGATACTACTGTGACACAATGGACGCGTGCCCGTCAAAGTCGCGTTGGTTAAAGTCACGTGACTGAAATCCCTCTATAGAGGGTTTCAGTCACGTGACTTTAACCAACTAGACGCAATTTTGAAGGGCAAGATCACGCGTCATTTGGTTTTGACTGGCACGCGTCCATTATGTCACAGTAATATCTATTGTATGCCGTGCGCCTGTGCTGTAAATACGCTTACTGCGTGTGTGTTTTGCCCTTCAGTGCCTGGGAATCCATTGGTTGTGACGTCACATGAAATCCCTCTATACTTACAATATTTTTGTTCTGTGACCAGAGCCGTGTATATATACGGCTCTGTCTGTGACACCATATGCATAAGATCTATGTCACAGAGCAAAGATATTATAAGCATAGATTCCAAACTCCTATACCTACACTGTTACGCTCAGTGACTCCTCATGGAGACGCATATATCGGGGCGGAAGTGTTAACTTGACATGCGCGCCGTTATATTCCGTGATCTGCGTACAACAGTAAGAACGCGTCACAGAAAATTTCATTGTTAAAAGAGTTTAGCGTGCGTGCACATTTACAACGCGTTGTATACGCGCAGAATACATTTCTCTGTGTATTATACGAAATACTTGACACACAGTTCTGCGCGCTCTGGAAACAAACGCGCAGGCTAGTTGCTTTCGCATTGTGAGCGCGTAAGTAATTGAACGCGCATATAAAAGTGCGTCACTTGAAGATACCATAGAAACTGACCAATGAATGTCCATGAACTTGAAAAACCAGTCATTGTGCGTTCATGTTCAAGTGTAAATACGTAGATGCCGCGTTGAAGAAATAAGTTATTCTTGTTCAAGTGGAATTTATTGAGGGGTAGTACTTCTCCAGTCAACAACATTCCGAAATAACAAGAACTAATACTTTTGTAAGCCATTCATTTGCCTGTATGTTTTCAAAACGACTGAGAAGTGATCAGCACTTCCGCCCCGATATATTGGCCTCACGGACTTCTTATATACATGGACAGAGCATATTGCACTAACGTCCTATGCGTAAATTGTCTGCACCGTACGTACACGAATAGGCTTACCAATATAGCTGCCTGCTATAGTCTTGTGTGTAAAAGTTTGGACTTGCTCAAGTGGCTTAGTATCGACAAATTGTGTGAGAAACTTGTAATATTTTCGAAAGAGTGCAAGCTCAGGTCAAATTCATCAAATAGAATGGAGGACTGTGATATTTTTCTTCCATTCATACTGATATTTTGTCTGATATGTTGCAGATTCATCGTCAAATTGGGCAAATGGTAGTATCCCGGCGGCCATCTTGGTTAGCCAAAATTTGTTCGTACGGTGGCGACCGTATTGATTGCGTAATCCTCTGTCCATGTATTGAAGTCCGTGATTGGCCTCCATGGGGAGTCAACGCGCCATTTTAAGTTTGGAATCTATGCTTGTAATATCTTTGTCACAGAGCACAAAGTGCGCCCTCGTTTGGAGGAAAAGCGGATACGTGAGTAAGTCTACTACAAGTACGTGCAAAATCTACGTCTTTCGTGCACGTATGCTTTCATTGCTTTCCTCCAAAATGACGTCAGTATGTGACGTCATATGCATATAAGGTATGCATATATTTTCCT
Organism: Holothuria leucospilota; assembly: GCA_029531755.1. Classification (NCBI taxonomy): domain Eukaryota; kingdom Metazoa; phylum Echinodermata; class Holothuroidea; order Aspidochirotida; family Holothuriidae; genus Holothuria; species Holothuria leucospilota. The sequence goes on along the minus strand of CM055972.1, from coordinate 25,186,862 downwards.
TCCTTGCATTGACCCCACGCGACGTCAGTTTGGAGGCAAAAAATGAAACGCACGGAGTAGATTTCGCACGCGCGTATCCCACTGCCTACAAATCAGCTATCTGCTTTTGTTGGTGAAAGATACGTCCATTGGAGGGCGTACTTTTTGTTCTGTGACGCCATATGCATAAGTCTTTACGACTACTTTCTGCTACGCGTTCATTAAGTAATCAAAGACCTTTATGGGTGGGTGCGACCTGTGACGTCACAATAGGTGACACCGAAAGAGCCGATAGAGACAAATACTGCGCCGTCTATAAACATCAGCGTAATCCTCATGCCGGATTTGTTTTCATCGGCAACGCGACCTTTGACCCAAATTCCCGTATGATCGCCCCCGTTGATACAGGATATCATAGTCAGAATCTAAGGTAAAATATGAAGACACCCCATTTATAGACTTATTCCAAAACACGAAAATAGCAAAGGATTATCTAATATTTTGTGCACCTTTTAGATCGATAAATGATATACACAAATGTATATGGAAACCTGCAGCCTGGTTGCCATCCAATGTCTCTTGCGTTTAGTGCGTTCGAGTGCGTGGCGCCTCAAATTACGCATCCGATTGGAACATTACAATGATTGTGATGCAAACGCTAACGTTATTGCCCATGGTAACCAAAAGCGCTGCATACAGTAGGGGGCATTTGTCAGCACCTCACCACAGTCTTTCTTCTTCAGGAACCGAAAACGAAATACACAGAGTTTACTTTGAATAATTTACAGTAAAGGTCCTACCTTAAGTTACTTTTGTGGCTCATAGGAGCCTGGAAACACCTTTGGAGATGAGAACCTAGAATGACGGCCATAACAACCAAAAATACTGGTAATATTCACCAGGTATCGCCTACAGTTCTATCTAGCGATTTGTTTACACCTCTTCGAGAACCTAGAGTGACTCTTCCAACTATTGGGTAAGTAGACTTCTGTCATAGTTGTCATAAAATGTGCATATAAAAAAATTTTTAAATATGAGCTACACTGGCAAAAATCTTTCAAAAGAAGAGTTTGGGTTGATAGTGGGGGCACTCGTCGCTTTTAGGGGAAGAAGGAAATATCAAAGCGGTAACTGGTATGCGTTAATATAGCTTAACTTGTCTCTGCATAATCTGCTTTACTAAGGCCAAAAGAAAGCGAAGTTTCTGGTGGGTCGACGAAGCAATCATGGGGAGTGCCTTCCCCCTGCGTGTTTCTCCTCCCTGTGCTAACGTCACTTTTTATTTATCATTCCTTTTGAATCCTTAACTGAACAAATCCCTCGCCCTGAACAATTAACACTGGACAATTTTCCTTGGTATTTCTCACCAAGAAAATTTCACACCCATGTCAATTACCCTGAAGATAACTTTTCCCGCCAGAAAACTTGGAATTGTCCTGGGTATGAATCTCCGGGGGTGGGGGGGGCAATTGTGTGGGTGGGATTTGTTTGGAGGTTGTCCTCAGGGAGTTTCATTCGGAATCCTGGATCATGAACTTTGCTGCCAAATGTCTTATAGTCAGATGTGTAAGAAATCCTAACCTCAGAAGCCAAGGGGACGGGTTATACAACTTCTCTTCATGGCCGAACACGGAACTTTTGCGGCAGGGGAAAAAGGCCTTAGAATACATATTCTTAGGGGCTGGCAAAGCATGCCCCCTGCCAAAGCTGCCCAAACCATATTACGGAGGTGTTCAAGTCCTGGTGATCAGGTGTGGGTCCAGAAATTTTGAGAGGGTTGCACAATGGATAATCTCAAGTGCACCAAAGGTGCACCACAAGGGCGGAGCACGAGTTTGCAAGCGTGGGGTCCAGGGGCGGAGCCCCGGTGGGGTCCAGTGGTCGACGAAATTTTTCCATGTAAGACATAATTTTTCAAGATAAAGTCCCATTCAGACAGTAATGTGGGGGCACTTTAATTTCCTAACCAAAATGGTTCCGTCTGGAAGATAATTCTGATTTATTATTGAATGCTTTGCTATCCGCAAGAGAACACTCGTTAGACTCAGATATGCCGTCTTTTCAAATTTAGTAGAAGGCGGAAAGAATTTCCCGCCACAAGTTAGTTATAAACTTTGCTCTTGCATAATCAAGCCTATAAAGAAGAACATAAATGTAACATATTGACTGAGGTGCCGACAGGGTTGGTGATTGGGGAGGCACCTAAGAAGATTTCGTAATCCCACCCCAGATAAACCCAAACAGTTGGTGTACACTGTGCATGTGCAAAAAATGTGTCTGCGAATAAGAATGCTAGTCTGCTGCCTGATATGTCGTTTAAGATCTCAGTTTTCATAAATTATGTCTCCCGAAGAGTAGAGGAAGGGAAAGTAATCCCTTGCTTCTCATTCTTACAATGCGGTACTCCCCTGTAATCACGTCGATAATCAAAACAGTTGGCCAATTGCCAGATTGTAGAACCTTCACCGATGTATAATGAAATCTCTTTTGAGTCCTTTTTGTTAATAAGCGCAGCAATGGGGCTAAAAGCGCACGCAGCGAGCAAACATTTCAAAGGTTGCGATGGAGTTGGGAAAAATTTCAATGTTTGCAAACAATTTGTGACATAGGAGGTTATTAAAATATCCTTCAGTAGAAATCACCCTATTCCCCGCAGAAATCTACAGCTTAAACGCCGTTTGGGTTCATTTTAAACATTTTGGAGAATCGATTTTGGGGGAGACACACGTCCCCATGCCCCTCGTGCTGGTGCTACTGCGCACGATAGCACCCTCTTACCAACCTGGCGTCTATAATCTTTCTAGAAGGCTGTATGGAGAAAATTTGGCATATCGATCAGAACCCCCTGATTTGCAGAAATTTTCATCCTGACTCTTTAACATAAATTGTTACAGTACTACAGTACAATGCAGCAAGTCGTGCCCCCCCCCCCCCGGATGTATCATGCTCACGTCCATAGATCTGCAGACTAGCATCATTACTCAGCCATTCACCTGTTTTCGCACATTGCAGCCCTCCTCTCGTCGTCAATCACTTAATTAAATGTATTTTTAAGAGATATTATTTAAACTAGAAGCTCCACCAAACCCCTATAGAAAGATGCATTTTGAAAACGTTTTACGACAGTTTTGTTAACCTTTTGCTCTTTTGAAGCTCTCACTTTCTCCTTTTTTTTCTTTTTCTCTTCTTTTTCTCCTTTCATTTGTTTTTTCGTTGCGAAGGTGGGGGTGGGGATGGGGGAGGGCGGGATCTCTAGGACCTCTATACATATAGTTACCATATCCTAGCAAACTGTGACCATGGATCAAAGCTTCGCTTTTCGCTTTATTTAGGCTTTCAGGATAAACTGCTCGTTAGATCATTCGGATTGACTCACTTAAATGCAATAAGCAGTTGTCTTAAAATTGCTTTGAAAAATCAGCACTCTTGCAAGTGTCCTCTTATGTGCCTTAGAAGTACCTCTGAGGATGTTTTTGAACATAACAATTACAAACAAAGGATAAAGCAAGGAGTTATTCTCCATGAATTTAACAATTCAGTAACAAAAATATTGTCACATGATCAAAACAGCCATTTACGAATTAGGTTGACGGGGTATACTAATTTTGGTTGGGGTGACTGCATTTTCCCTTTAATGGCTTTTTTTTTTGTTCTTACGGCCGAGAACTCTTCCAAGGTGACAGAAACATGGTAAAAGTTTTGGCTAAACGTGGGAGACAGTGTGAGGAAATACCGTAACTCGTACTACCGTAGGGTCTACAACGCTCAGGTACTGGTGTAGTTTCATTTCATTGATGATAGTAAATAACTCAGGCGCATGGCTATCGCGAGCATTGTGGGACGCAAAAAAGTTACGTTAAGTACTGGTATCGGAAGTTTGGATTTTGGGGTTGCACTTGATATTTTCTTAAGCCCCCAAAACTCTCGTAGGCCCCAGTAACTTTCGAAGGCCCTAGCCCCTAAGTACACACGTTTACTACGTACCACGCATTTGGGGTAAACTGATCGACTTTAATGCCCCTAAAGTGATGTCTTTCTGTTTGTCGATATTTTAGAGTTCATGTACGAGACATTCCCCCACAAGGAACGCAGCCCTGGGGAGGATGCCTAACCACCTACGGAGGAACCGGTGGACTGCCTTTTCTTGGTTCCTACCGAGTACGAGATCTCCACTTTGGCCGGAGTCACCGACATTTCGGCAGTGGGTTAAGTTACCAGTAAGTTTTGTAAGTCTTCATACTTCTGCGTCAAGGCGTCGAGGGGATCTGTAAACTGTCTCGTATAACGCACGTGATGGAAGCATTTACCTGAAAATCGTATTCATTGGATGAAGCATATCCGATCCACTTCAATTAATTGCATTATTGGTTGATAAACTCAGCCTGTAAAGGGGTTTCACCGACGTCATGTGGTCTCGCTTCTCTTTACTTTTAAAGGGAAAGCGTACATTGTGTCACAGTATATCTATGGTTATGCCGTGCGCGTGTGTTGTAAATACCGTTACTGCGCATGTTGTGCCCTTCACTGCGGGGCAATCTCAGTCGCGTGACGTCACATGAAATCCCTCTACATATGTCATTTTCTTGATCTAAGCAAATGGTTTTCAAAGTGGTCTCCACCGCCCCTGGAGGCGTTGGGAAGTCTCAGGTGAGTGCTACAGAGTACACGGGGAATAGGGAGGCCCTGGCACTGATTTGGGAGTTGCCGCAAAGTTTTTCGAGCGCAAAGCGCGCCGAAAATTTTGGGTTTAAGAAAAAAATTGAAACAATTGGAATTTTCTTGAGGAAAGTTTGGGTTTTACCTGTTAAAGAGCTAAATCAAGTAAATAGTCAGTCGGGGCGACTATCACAGTCGGGGATAACATATTTTATGGCACCCATTAAGGGTCCCCGACAAAACTGAAAAAAAATCCTAACTAGAGGAACAGCCTTCCGGACGGGGTTTGGCCCCTTACCCCCCTCCTGCATTGCCCACCCTTGAATCTACGGTCTTCCCATCTGAACTGACTTTGCAAAAGAGACGGAATTTGATCTAATTTTGGAACCGGTTAGCTACCCAAAATGAAATTGCATCATAGGCGTAGGAAGCGGGGGGCTGGGGGCTTTAGCCCCCAGCCAAAATGTGGGGGGATGAAGTATGCTTCCGGCCCCCAAGATCCAAGGGCAAAACCCCCTTATTTGTCTCTTCTTTAAGAAATGTCAAAAATTTGCAGAATTTTCCTTAACGTTTGTCCAAAATGTTGCACCAAATTGCATCTGAGGACCCTCAAATACTTAAAAATTTTCCAAATGGGAGGGGGAACCCCTCCCCTGAGACTCTTCCCCCAGGACGGCGATCCGAAACAAGGTTCAGCCCCCCCCCCCCAGTCTCGAAAAGCTTCCTACGCCTGTGAGTTGCATTTTATGAGCCACGGGCTTCCTCCATATTTTCGGTAGTTTGGAGTCGTAAAACAACTACCTCTCAAGGCCTGAATTATTTGAAGTCTATCTGGACAGATACTTCTTCTATAATCGACTCAAATGTACGCCTACTCAACAAAGTTCATTGCATTGTTCATTTTGGTCAAAAATTAGAGTCTAGTTCTAGCACATTGTGAATGGATGCAGGGTTCTATTCGTAATCATTTGGTGGATATTGCATAAGTTATTTCGCCCAGTATTATAATAGAGGTTTTCGATATCAGGGGAAAGTATTTCTGACAGCCTGTTCTAATAGACGAGTTGCAAAGGAGTATTTCTGATTATATGCATATATGCATACAGTAATATGTGCATGTAGGGGCCTATAAGTTATTCTATGTTGTTATACAAAATGTAAGGTAATCCATTTCCTTGTGAAGAAGTGAGTTTTCTCAGTGCGCCTTTTCTGTTCTGAAAATGTCATTGACAATTCAGCTTGAGGCAGATGGTCCATTGGAAGTGCGCCCTCAGTTACATACTACTTTTACAAAACATGATCTCTTGTCCAAGACAGGCTACGTGCGTGTAGAGCTCGCTTGGCTCCAGTCGTCAAAAGTGTGACAGATCAGACCACCATGGGCCTAAAGCACTTCATTTTTAATGCCTGTCATAAATCCTGAATTGAAGTATATTATGTTGCCATTACATAGGCCTATATACATGTATATGTGTATGTGTCAATCCATATTTTTCAGCCTATGATTTACGCTTTGCATTTGTTTTTCGTTTCAGCCCAACAACGACCCAACCGTATCGATTAACTCATCTTAAGTTGAGTGATTGTCGTACCAATGATCAAAGGTTTGTATAAAAACCAAAGTTGTTGACTCTTTTCTCTCTGTAATAATATACCTACTGAGTTTCCTTAAAGTTGAACGAACTGAAGATAATCAACGTTGAAAGAGAGTAATCAGGCCGTTGAAAAATACCAGTTCAGTTCTATGACATACTTTGTACTTTCATAACCTCCTTGTGGAAATTTGTTTGAATTTATTTGAAGTAGGACATACGACAAAGAATAGTAATTGTCTTTAGGCTTAAACATAAAGTATGAAGTATTGATATATGTTCTTGCACACAATTTGGAAGAGGGACATTTTATTAAATCTTGATGTAACTGCAGTGCTCTTCAAAATATGAGATATCCTTCAAGCAGGGAGTGTAAATTGTTGCGAATGCCTTCTTTCTAGTCACAGTGGCGGAGTTGTATGGGTTCAGGGGGAGGGAGGGGATTTGGGGGAGGGGAGAGAATGGTATTTTGGGCACCTCGTAGTAAGTACATATCGTGTACATCGGCCGTACCAGTTTACAGCAAACGGCAGACCCGAGTAATATATGGAGATTCGAGGGTCAGAAATCCTCCAACTCCAGTCCGTGCTCGAGGGAGCAATTTTACGCTTGGGCTGGCCCGGTGTAAATAATCCCTGCTCAGTTACAGCAGGGCAGGGTACGGCAGGAAGTTGTTACGTAACAACTCCCTGGTTACAGGTAGCGATTACAACTAGCCAGACAATGCAGTGCATACCACTATACGGACACATGTTGACACTGTGTGCATACACCTGCATTATTATCTTGCACAGACAGTATCATGGTGCTTCGTAGAATTACACACAGGCTTCCACTTTGAATGAAATTTCTTCGTTTTGAGAAAATTACACGAATTCTACTGAATCAAATTTAATAAAAAAAAAGTATTATGGAAATAGTATGTTGAAATGGAGCTGTTTTTGTCTTTTTCCGTACCAAACTTTTGTTAAATTGCACTTTTCACCAGAAACGAGCCCAGCGATGCGTGTTTCTAACATCAAGCCGCCCCTATGGGTCTACTAGATAACGAAACAACATAGGCCTATCTTTAGAAATGAACGTCAAAAGACAGGTCATAAATATTTGCACCCAGTGCGTGTGGATAGGTAACGTTCCAGAACTAAGGCCCAGAAGTAGCGCGAAAGACCTAGAAACTACACAAATATGATTGCCCTATAAACACATACCCAAATGAATATAGGCACGTGGCTCGACTTTCGATGCTGCTAGATTTCATATTTGTCAAGTTATCACCAAAATTAACATGACATGATTTCATGATCTAAAGAAGTAAATTTTGGTAATACAGTTATGTCTACATAAGGTATGCACGTATTTCAACTACAGGAATATTCTTTTGTGTCGAATCAATAGCCAAAACTTCGTATATTTGGTGGAGAAACTCTTTTCTAAAGCAAAATTCACTCCATCAGATTTTAAATCGTACACATTCTTTCAAGGTGTATTATGCGCTGTGTGCACGAAAAAAATCTTCTTTCCCTGTTACTCCTATCCTGGTACTACACACTAAAATGATTCCTATCTTCATATTGCTCGTAATTTTTTACTACTATAAAAACTATTTGCAAAATTTTTACGTCCAAAGTTTCCTAAATATATTGCAAAAAAGAGCAAAATATTTTCCCAGTATTTTACATACCCCCCATTTGCGAAAAGTGGAACGTGCCAAAGTGCCAGTATGCACAACATAGAGGTAGAGTGAGTGACCCAGGCAACGAACGAAATGAACGTTCGTACGTGCACGGCGTCTGCCGTATCTAACCGTACATTTTTAACGGTAATATGCGGGTGAAATCTCGGCCAGGAGATGCATTAGAAAGATTTTTACTGTCATTATTATGAAAGTACGGTAGGTAGTGGATTTTTCATAAGAGTAACAAGAAAGCAGTTCAAGAGAAATTTGAACACATGGTTGAGGTACATTACAGTACAGAAGTTGCAGTGACAAACAGGCGCGGTTCTAGATCGAGACTTGGGGGGAGGGGGGGGGGCTGGGGGAGGGCTTGGTGGGAGGGCTTGGTGGGAGGGCTTGGTGGGAGGGGGACTTGAAACGGAAGAATCGTAAAATTTTCTTTCAAATATGTAAATCGGCCTCGGCCACGCACACGCTGAAACCAATGATAAAAACAGTACCATAACTAGGGACGGCGCAATGTTATTTTGATAGGGGACATGGTTTGAGTGATCGCCTTCTTAGGGGAGAGGTTTAATTGGAAGGGTGTTCCCCTCCCTTTTGGGAAATTTGTGCTTAAGTTAAGGTTGCTAAGATGCAAAATGGTGGGGTCTTTGGGTTATTTTTTGACTGATATATATGGCTGGAAAATGTTCATATCTTCGTGAATTCTAATTTTTGGTTGGGTAAAAGAGGGCTGTTCTAGGGGAAAGGTCTAAGGGGAGGGGGACCCTCCCCTTTTGAGAAATTTTGGTTACTTGAAGATTGCTTAGATGCAAAAATGGTGTTGTCTTTGGGATATTTTTGGACCTGATCATATGGGTTCAAAACATTCTTAATATTTTTGGTTAGGTGAAAGAGGAACCTTTTTTGTCATAGGGTATGTATCAACAAACCTCCTGAAGTCCCCTTTTGAACACATTACTGCCCTCTAGTCGGGGAAAGTTTTACGCAAAAATACGTGCGTGGAGTCCACAGAAATATTCTCGAACTTTTAAGAAAATTTGTGCATTATAAAATCGTATCTAAAGGCTGATAGAAACCGGAAGCTCTGGATTAACTATATGGATCAGATATAGGCCTACTCCGCCCTCCTCTTTTCTTCTCCTTTACGTCTTCTTTTCCTACTCTTTTTCTCTTTTCCTGCAAATTACAGGGGGGTAGGCCTCCCTCCCCCTGAGTGGCACCGCCCCTGACCATGACATAGATGTAACGTATATATAGGCATTTTTTTTTTATTTGGAAGAATATAGCAAACGTTACTGAGAGATACCTGTAGATTTGACTTAAAAGGACTGCTAGTATAGCTTGACAAGATCAGCGACGAAATGACTCGTTTTGAACTTCCAACAGATGATTAATCCGTTAACTTGATTTACATGTACGTACATACTATCATAGATGTTACTTATGTTATTTATCTGACCCAACTTCCATTGTATGAAGTCTTGAACCTAATATGTGATTTCGAGACACAGACGACAGTTTCCCTTGACAAACTAAATCCACTGGACCAAGATGTGCACAAGTGTATTGGGCAATTTTGTTTTTCTCAGTACACGCAAATATAGCATAGGCCTAACACAACCTCTGAATTTTTTTTGGGGGGGGGGGCTTGAGCGAACTTTGGGGGGGGGCTTGAGCCCCCAAAGCTCCCCCCCCCCCGTAAAACCACGCCTGGTGACAAACTGGAAGTTATTTTTTGGGTTCCGATGCACACGTTTCGGCACACTTGGACACAAAGCCGCAGAAGGTAATGATAGGACTTGTTTAAAATTTGTACTAACTGCACTAAAATATGGTCAAATTATTAATTCCCGTCTGATTTCTCAGTAAACTCACGATGTTAAGAACCAACGGCACATTGTCAGGCCCGTAGTCAAGGGGGGGGGGGGGCACATGATCAGGATGTAATGGTTTCTAGGCTACTGCAAAAGTTGAATACATGTCAAAGTCACACTTAACACACATACATAGCCTTCCCAAGGAGAAGTCACTTTAACATTTTCTTAAGAATATTATCAAATGAAATATTCTGTTTTTAAGTGCATCCCCTGTCATTATCAATTGTTCCAACTGCAAGGGGCTCCTTTATATTCAGATCAACAGACTATAACTTGGTTAAATACGAAATCACAGTTTCCTTTGCCCTTCTTAACGTTCAGCTAATCCAGTTTGAAGATGCAGTAATTTCATCATTTTAGAGAAATTGCTTTTCCTCTCTGCAAGACTGATTTGACAGCTTTTAACTATAGCTTTATTTATAGCTGTTTACTATGCCAGTCTGTCATGGCTTCTATATACAGTACCCTAGTACACACAGTACTGGCAATATATTGCTGTGTGCATAGTCTCTCTGTATGTGTGTGTTACGTAACACATTTAGATAGCAGCTTGCTTGAACATGGAGGTGGTAACTCTATGGTGTGAATTACCTCAAAGTCCAATCACACTAATAGTCTTGGTGATTAGATTTCAACTCCATGGTGAAACTGGAAAATCTGTTTAATTGACCGTGCAGGGATTGAAGCCTTTGGGCTGATTTCTTTAGCCCATTTTTGCTGTAACCGTGGTAGGGGAATGTACGCGCCATGAAACATCCAATGCCTCGACACTACTCAGGCAGGACGCCTTCATAAGTGCAATTTAAGGTTGACACATAGCATATAGTTTTGGCTATATCTCCTGCATCTCGGGAAATCGCCCTTCCCAGGCCTTGCCAAGTTACAGATAATATGCGATGAACAGCTGAGACGTTTGCGAGCAGTTCAGCTGCGTCAGTCAGGGGATGATCAACCCCTCCCAGTAAATGGAAGCTCCGCGGCCACTGGCTAGTGGTGGGTCTCTTTTTGTTTCTTCAGTTTTAAGAAACTGTTCGGATATAAACCTGAAAGAAATCATATGATTGATGAACATTGAAGTGATCATTTCATTTGTATCTCATATACATTTCTGCTTCTTGTTCACAGGCTAACGGCATCTCTAAAAGCGGATGGAGTCAGGTAAGTGCTGAAGCTTGAAGGAGAAAATGAAAAGAAAAAGAAATACATAAACGGTCATGAATAGTTTTCAATATAAACGGGATTTCAAAAAAGAGATACAGTCAACTTGATTGAGCTTAGAATACACCGAGGGAACATATTTAATTTCAAAGAGCTATTTTCCTGCAGGAAATGCTTGCTGGGAAGACGAAAAGGAGATGTTGAAGAACTTTTATGACAGCCTAAACAACTAATTCACTGTTTTCATTTCTTATGTTAATGTTTCGGATGTCTCCTAACAACCAACACTTGTTATAATTTTGTAAAGAAAAAAATTGTTACATCAAGTTATTCAAATTACTGAAATCTTTTCCAATAGTTGTCTTCGAAGGATTTCTTTGATCGTAGTGTACTGTTTGTTATGTGCAATGGTGGGTTAGCAATTAGGCTGAGCAGGTTTGTGTCATGGTGACGGGGGGGGGGGAGTTAAAACCTCAGGGGCCCTGGGGAACCCTTGATCCCTTGCGATTCAGAACATCACCAGGGTATAGTGGTGCACGTCAACTGCTCGGCCTTGCTGCCCGACAGGTGGTTAATTCGCCATTAGTCATAAGCGTATTTACATGATAAACTAAATCATGATCTTACATGTTCGTGAAATAAATTCGTCGTTGTCTGCAGGCGTCATGCAAGATGGAACTGAAGAATAACGAAAAAATTACAACATATAAAGAAGTTCAGACAATACTTCAGACTTTTTCTACTAGAAATCGTTTCATTAGTTGACGGAATTTTTAGCCTTTTGACAGAACGACAAAAGTGATTGGCCTATCTGGATACTTGCCAGGTTCTTCATAGTACAGTAGTAAGGAATTCTGGTATCGGTCGTGTGTGCGTGTGTATGTGTGTGTGTGTGGGGGGGGTGCCAGCACTTAAATGGGATATTGTCTAAGATTACCTACTACAGCCCTTGACAATTGGTTTACCAAATCAGAATATATATAGTCTGCACGTAGGGGTAAGCACGGCGTCGATCCTCGCTCTGGCTAACAGCCTGATAGTAAAACATTTCTGTCATTGGCTGCTGTATTTTCCTATTTTTAGTTCCACCTGGCAAAGAGAGGCATGGCCCGGTCATCATCCATACTTTTCTCACCGTTCCATCTTCGAAGTTTTTCCAACGGGTGTGTCCTCAGGCTCGGATGAAAAAGGTTTGATATAAGGCTATGTTTAATATCTCCCAAACATTTTGCCATTGAAGCAAGTTAGGTGGTAGGTAAGGGGAAAAGCTCAGAAGATGTTTGTCATCATGTTTGAACCAAAAGGACACGGTCCCGAGCCACTTACTTGCAGGAATTCTCCTATCGTTTGAACGTGGGTATTGCTCAAATCGAGAGACCGTTGCAAGTCAAAGCTATAAATGTACTTTGACCGGTGATCATGTCATATCGTGCTTGTCGGTGGCGCTAAGAATAGGTGTGGGTAAGGATATCCCAAATGTTGCAGTACCCTTACTCTCACCCCAGCAAATGAAACTTTGGGTATTTTGAGGGGGAATTTTGAGGATAATGCATTCGATTTTAGATGTCCCCTGTCCTTTTTCAACTGATGTTTCCTATCCTCCCCCACTTTGAAAATTCTGAGGCCGCAGCTTCTGTAAGCTGAGTCTCAGCCGGTATCAGGCTTAACACCTATTTACTGTAAAAACGTCCGGATCAGAGGGGCACCAACCCCAGATCCGGATTATTTATTTCATCAGATTTAGGTAAAAAAATGATCCGGTTTGGGTCATTTTGATTCAAATCTGATTTCTGCAAATGACACGGATTTGAGTGGAAGCTTTCCTGTCCGTTAATGTGTAGTCGTTTGTTTGGAATATCTATGGATCTTTTCGGCAAAAGGGGGGGGGGGGCAACATGCAAAGGGGAAGAATCACCATCAGTTGGAGTAATTGACTGTATTGTTACTGAACGTTGCCACAAATGCCTCCCATATTGCCTCTAGTGACAGTTTCCGAAACTGACAAGTTTCATGTAAACATTCTTTATTTTAAAATCTCGGAAATTTACATACATGAGATAAAATTGATAATCGGGAGGAGGGTAACTGCTTCAACTACCACCTCCCACTACTTGTACCCATGGCAATACCCGAAAAAGATTTATTAAAAGTTCTAGGTTAGACGTAACTCTTTAAATGATCTGGTTGAACTCTTTATTCACTTTGACTCTGACCTCCTCAGCTAGCTAAATATATGTTGTTCCGTTCATTGAACTTGCTAACATGTCAACATTTCCCCTTTCAACAGATCCAAAGGAACATTCTAATGTAAGTATAAACACAGGAAGTGAAATTTTAAATGAAACTTTAAAGGTCTGAAGTCGTGGATGTTTAAGGCAAGATATATAAGAGAATCAAGTTTCCCGAGTTTCATACTCTAAAGCATCACAGGAGCTATAATTTATATGATAGAAAATAGCAAATATTTAAATAGCAAGTTCTAGACATTTGTTTTGCTTGTCTGTTATAGTTACCAGTAAATTCACTAACCTACGTTCAGTGACCAAGTGTTTCATTTTCACGCCCTGCTTGTTTTATGATACATACCATATTCAAACTTTCATCATAAATTTATCGTAATTTGACGTTTTGGGATCACGGAATGCAGCTGCAAAAACGCCGCTTCCCTTGCCCCTCGGGAAATTACATTCTAACTCATTTGCGTGTATCTACATCAATAAACCTATATGCTTCTTACCCTCTTTAAGTCACCCGAATCGACGGTACTCTTTGATAGTCCTGGCAAAGTCCTCAACAAGCAGAGGTGACTCCAGAATTTGCCCGACGGGGGGGGGGTAGCTCCCCTATGCATGGTTAGACCCGCAACCCGAAGCCTCTTCGACGAAGGCGACTAAGTTATCGGAAGAATGGCGAACCCAAATTTTCCGAGCTCGAATCATGCCGAAAATGTTGGGTTTTTTTATTGATGAAAATTTGGGATTCTTTATTGAAAACATCCGAACATTTTATGGAAGAAAATTTGAAAATTTGGAATTTTATTAAGAAGCTGTCATCCTTGAGAGCACAGGAGAGATTTGGTGTCTGAAAGTGGGCAAACCCAGACGGAATTCCAAACGGCGCCAAAGGCGCCAATTGGGAAGGGCGAAATTTCCCTTTAAGGTGTGGTGTCTAGGGTCCGTAGTAAGGCTCCTGGTGGGTTCCAAGGGAAACGCCCCTAAGGGGTCCACGGGCTAACGCCCCGGAAGCCCTGAGGTATTTAAAGAATAAAAACCATTAGAATGAAGCATTTGAATAGCTTACAACTTATCGGATGTCTACTAAACAGATCGCCAAATCACATTTTGACCATTTTCAGAGCAGTCTCACTCAAAGTAACAGGTCATTCACATGATGAAGGTACGGAAGCCGAGAACATCGCGGTGGTGTAAAATCTGACATGCCAGTTTTCCCACCCCTTTCTTCGGAAAACATTGGAAGGAGAAATCAAGATACGATTTCTCCTTACCATTATCCACTACGGAAGCCAAGAAAACTGGCATGTCAGATTTCACACCACCGCGATGTTCTCGGCTTCCGTATGAAAGGGATTTTGGCTCGTGGGTGGTTGCAATGATAATGGAAGAGTTGTGCAAAGGTATGGAACACGCAAGGTCTTCTACAGGAAGAACTTACGAAACAATATTTGAAACGGGTGCGCGTGAATAGCGCCAAAGACAACAGCGTGATTGGAGACATTTTATTAGCCTATTGTTTGTCTCTATTTTTAGATGCAATATCATCCATTACATAAAGCTTCTCCTGCAATCCCCAGCCAATCATTCTCTCCTTTATTTTTCATTTTATATATAGTCTAGGAAAAGGGTCCCCTCAAGTTTTTTTTTTTTATTGCTGTGAAAAATAAAATTGTTTCGAAACTCAAATTAAAGTGTAACTTTGTAACGACGATCAAAGCTTGAGGGTTATGGGTTTGTAATACTTTCCAAACTCAATGAAATGTTGTTATGAGTGGCTCTTAAAGGCTCATGAGCGTCTGCAGTAAAGATGCCAGGGAAGCAATTTTCATTGGATGCTGCATTTTCGTAAGGTTTGGCCCAGTCCTTAGATGTAATTTCAAATGCTAATGAAATATTTTTGTTATGATGACTGGAAATTTAAGATAGCAACCGTCGGTCAATTTGATGACGATGGTGGTAGTATAATTAGCATAATTTGCTTTAATGTAGTAAATGTTGAATAAACAGCACGCCGGGTGCTTTCATGTAGTAAATAGTACATAGTAGGCCAAAAGTAAAAGACACACCAGATGGTCTGTGTAGAGTGGGTCCTAACTCCATTTGGAAGTAGTTTCAGGTTTCTCCTGTAGTGGAAAATACCCCGCAGGACTTTACTTAAAAGGTGTAAATGTCCTCCTCCATCGCTGTCTACCTAGCCGTACTTGGCGAAAAAGTCATCCTCAATAGCACAGTTGTTCTCTTGTGATACATTATAAAACAAATTATCCCATGTCGAGGTGGGTTCTATTTTTGCCCACCATCAGTGCAGATTTTTCAACAGGTATTTCAGTTTTGGCGGCCCTTCGCAGTTCTGTAAACTATTTTATAAAGACACTCAATCAGTACCACACTTTAACCCACGGAAGAGGCTGTGTCAGTGGCGAAGTAACAGTCCTGGCAGGTTCATGACGAAAGAATGTCCATTGCATCATTATTCCAAAATGTGTGTTTGCTTTGCTTCACAAAACATGTAACGGTTTCCTGGACACTAAAAATGGTAAATCCTAGTGCATGGACACACGTCAGTGAGTGAAATATACGGTCATAATCTGAGCACCATAATGCCTTTAAGCTTCTTCGTGCAAATTTTTTCACTGAGGCGATGGGCTCACCCCTCCCCACAAATCCCTCTCCAAGGAGGGCCGACTCGAATGTCTCTGTAGTGTTTCATAGGAAAGATTCCCCTTACCCGCATTATACCTGTAACGAAATATTAATTTATCTTTCTCTTAAAAGTGCATGAAAGGTCTGGAAACAGCTATTTCCTACAATCTGGGGCCATTTAGGGCGAAAATTGTCTGGATACGCTACGCGTCAGTGGCGTAGGAACCGGGGGGCCAAGGGGGCCATGGCCCCCCAATATGATTTGTGGGGGGCCAAATGTCATTTTGCCCCCCCCCCCCAAATTGCGACAGTTTACAGTTTCGTTTTACCCGTTTTTGATCGCAAGAGGACAATTTCTCTAATAAGAGTGCAAAATTTTCGGCGCGCTACGCGAGCAGAAGAGCTACTCTACTTTCTTCAATAGTTCCATTCTACATCGCTAGATAGCGCAAGTCCTTTCCACCTTACCAAGTAACATGTAGGAAAGGTACACAGTTTACATAGAGGACGCAAATTTCATCCCATATCGCAAAGCCTAGTACTGACTGTTCTCTTGTGTGTCAAATGGTACTGTCAGTTGGTGAGGGACTCACGGAGCAATATTTGGCTATTTCATCGCATAGGTAAGGTAGTTTCGATACATTGCGTATTATCTCCTGTACGGTCTAGAACCCATACAGATTTTCTTTCTTTTTTTGTTCTTAATGTTTACATATTTTTTTTTTAAACCTACCAAAAATTTTCGGGGAAAACATTTAATCAACGCGGAACTATGCTTCTCTAGTATATATACAAATTTTATGCAATATATGCTCCAAATGAAATGGTCTAGTACACCAGTGGTCTAGGTTTTCTTCAAATCCCACTTATACCCGACGGCATTGGGGCTGCCGGGGAGAGGGGTCGGTGGCCCCCCGTCGGGCAAATCTTGGTGCCACCAACCTAATAATAGTAGACTCTGGCTGTGGAAAATCTCCATTCCAATCAATCCACGGAAGTCCATGGGGCTAACTCCACTCTGAATAATTTTGAGTAAAGTCGGATAGATTGTGACAAACAATGTATTTTAGAACAAATTCAAGTCAACCTTTCAAAAATTTTCACAACAATTGCACATCTTGATGGCTGCTATCAAGCCTAGCAAGTGCCATTTCCGGCGATCTGGGATGTATTAAAATCTCAAATTTTCTGGGTTTGCTCCGTGCAAACCTATGGTGGCGCTCCGCTTAGATAATAAAGGGGATTCAAACTTGCAATCCTCGGACCCCAAGTCCTGCCAGCTCAGCTAATCCGTCCTCACAGAAAAGTGTTTTAGAATAAAATCAAATCAAGATTTACATTTTTTTTCACATAAATTGCACACCTGGATGGCTGCTACCAAGCCTGGCAAGTGCCATTTCCGGCGATCTGGGATGTATTCAATCTCAAATTTTCTTGGTACGCTCCGCGCCAAATCATGGTGGCGCTCCGCTTAGATAGTAAACGGGAAGTCCCCCTCCCCCCCCCCCAAAAAAAAATAACTGCAGTCCTCCAGAGCCTCCCAACAAAAAAATCTTAGTACACCACGGCTGCATGGTTTGATATTGTAGTTGTTTCCTTTTTCTTTGAATATTTTTATTTTGCTTAAATTAAAATCGGAAAAATTATAATGAGCAAATATGATGTTTGGGTGTGGGAAGGGGTATCAAGGTCGAGAAATCACATCTGGACTGCCCCCCCCCCCCATGTCAAACATCTTCCTACGCCGCTGCGCGTCAACTTACGGTGATGCTCCGTTTAGATATACAAACCTCTCTAGAGGCCACTGACTATATATTTTTATTTCGCCCCCGCACTTCAGTATACCCATGACTGTGACTTCTTATTCTTAATTTATTCGTCTCCACGGAGAGGACTCGGACTGGGACTGGGACTCGAGCAGTATGACTCGGACTCGAATGCCAGTGACTCGAATTGGTAGGTGAGGACTGGGACTCAGTAGGTGGGGGACTCGACCACAGCACTGGTTTTAAATTGTGTATGCAAGGACCAAGGTACGTATAATAACGAACATTTAGTATTTTCAGTGACCCTTATTTCAGGGCTTGAAGTCACAGAAGTGTGGCGAAGAGCTGACGCCCATGCTTTCAACGAAAACTGCCTGCCCCACACTTGAGCTCCGCGGTCTCCGCCACTGTATTAGTTAGCTTCCGTTGCGGGTGAGCACGAAGCGCGCTGAGCAGAATCTTTCTGACATTTTTATAGTATTTGATTTCAAGGTTTTCCTTAATTTAACATTGCAAAATTATCTATAATATTTAAAATTACTTCATAATTTCTCTGTTGTCGTTTCCTTTTGTTCAATTTTTTGTTATTTTTCTTAAGGTCTGGAAAACGTGAGGGGCAAGTGCCCCTTCCCCCCCGTAATCCCGCCTATGCTTGAGAGCTAAGACAAGTATACCTTCGGGGTGCCAATACCCGGTTGGAAAATTTCCCCACGATGGGGAGGAAGCCTTCCCCGAAAGGGAAGGGGTAGCCCCTTTCCCCAACCTGGCACCACCCCTGTCAACAAGTTTGCACTTCATTAAAATAATGAATCAATATTTCCTTCCAGAGAGTTGTATCACCAACAACCCTTATTGCTCTCAAGAAAGTTCAAGAGAAGCTTTACCAGCAAACACTCTACCGAGACTCGTTCGAGAAGGAAATATCAAACCCCCCGTCAACTGAAGCATCGAGAGTACCTCGCATGTCGATATACCCACCAAATAACCCGTACACTCTTAACGACAAATTTGCGCACATCATAAGAAACCATGAGACTGATACTGAGAAGACGATGCATGATGTACCACCATGTGACACAATGAGAACGAACAAGGGAGACGAGGAGGAAGATGAAGATGACGAAAGCAACGAAGAGGTAGAAGAAAATGAGGAAGAAAACATAGACAGTGGACATAAGAAATTCGATGATACATCGCAATGTTACGACGAAATCGAGCAGTACAAGTGTAAAATAAAAGAATCCGTGAAGGCACTTCTTGACAAGTTGTCACGACAAAGAAAAGAAAGAGAGCGATTGGGTTATCCTCCTCTTCCTCAAGTATCGCCACTGGAGAGAAAAAATACTTCTCCTGATCCTCCTCCACCTCCTCCACCCCCACCACAAAATTATCTCCCTCCATGTCTAATGTCCTCTTCCAATCCACGTTCATCGAAAACTAGCCCTGACACAGGGAAAATTGGTCTTGATAAGAAGTTACCATCTAACAATTCCGTCCGAAAACTGACTTTCGCGTCTGGCAGTCCTGTGTCTGGAGTGGGTCCCTGCTGGCCTCCAAGTACTAGTAATGTAGTCGACAACATACGTGGAAGCCAACTCTTAGAACGCCGTGAATTATCTGAATTTCCGGAGGCGTATTTAAGTACCCTGGAGCCACGGCCCACCGTTGTAGAAGGTACTTTTATCCGTGACAACGTCAAACCGCTTCATCCAAAGTCACCATCGCTGCCAATCAAGCCAGAACGCTACTCAGATTATTGTTACTTACCAACGGTGCCTCTGAAAGAGGGACTTACTCCCATTTCTCCAGCGTTCTTGGATAAATTTCAAACGGCAGTTCCAGACTACCAGAGACCGAGCACCTCAAAAGAGGGCGCTGCTATTTTACGAAGGCCTAATGGAGATATCTTATACTTACCGCCGGTTCCATTGTCTGATTGTCTGACCCCATCTGGAAGCAAGATCCCTCACAAACTAGGATTAAGATTCAAAACGGAAGCTCATAGACGGTAATCACTTTGTACTCGATTTTTACATAAACAGTAAAAATTATATTGCAATTCTCAAGGAATTTTGTATTCAAAACATTTAAATTATTATTATAATTTATTATATATGTTTGTCATTTATTACAATTCCCTTTTTGATGGAAATGATCAAACTTATAAAGTAAGAAAATCAGCTTATCCCCAAGCGTATGTCAAGATAACTGTGACGTAAACTTTCTTACCTTTCACACTATGACAAAGTTCCGGCTGGCATCCCTTTGTATAACTCTTGTTTCCCTGCAGATTGGCAAGGAAACAAGGTAAGAACCAGCGACTGTACCACATTTTTCTTCTAGGTGGTTCGTACAGAATATATGTAGTCCTTGCCAGGCCCGTAGAGATCGAGGGGCTGGAGGGGGGGGGGGGAGAGAAGAGGGAGGAATAGCTCTCAAGGGCCAAGGTATTTTCATACCGCTAGAATTCAATAGGCTTGTTTAGCCAAAGTTCCCCGGTAAAAGGCCATTTTCTCGGGTGAAATATGTAGACGTCTTATGTCGCCTGATGGCAAAATCCTCCTATTGATTTCTAGTCTCATGAAAGACACATAAAAAGATGTACTAGGAAACAGTAGCTTTTGTCCTAATGAATTTGCTAAGGGAGAAAATTTTCACCTCACCACTCCTCCCATGCGCACAGGCCGAGTCCGAGCACCTATGAAAAAGAGTCTTCTAAAACGCTCATTTTTTTGCCCGCATTTAGTAAAGAAGTCATAGGTGGACAATTATTTCAAATAAAATGATTTGCTTAGGTAAATGAAATTTCTGTACTTCTAAAAGAGTCGGTCTATTTACATGAAACATTTTATTCCTTTTTTATATTTTGATTTTTCAGATTCCACGCCATGCACCAAGAAGAAGTGCCCGATTTGCGTTCCACTAAGAACTGGGGCAAGAAATATTTTTTCTTTGATTATCATTCGTCCGCGCTCCGTGGATAACATGATCGGGGATGTTCATATTCTTTCACCAAATACATTTAAATGACACATTCTTGTCCTTTCAGCTATATTCAAGATTTATTTGTATCTTGTCAGACAAGCAATAAAAATTGTTCATGTTTGTGTGACTGTGTTTACATTTTAATATAAGATTACGTGTTAATGTAAAGTATTCTACTCTCCCTGGTTATATCTTGTCTTCTTGATTGATATATCCCTTTCATAGAGCTATTACAGTGAGTATACGTAAGTGAATATAAAACAGCCCTTCACAATACATTGCCAATCGTATCTGCAGGGTAAAGGGCCAACAATATCTTGATGAAACATAAACTACATCGAGAGAAGTCACTATAGCACTTCGCCAATATTTCTTTAAGTCAATTGACATTCACGATCAGACGATACGACTTTCCTTGTCTTGATCAAAGTCCTAGTACTCTGGTTGAACATAGGACAACGTTGATAGGGAACTTCTGTTAGTACGTCCTCGATAACCTCTACGATTCTCGGTCGACTCCCCCTTGACAATTTTCACCCTGACGGTTCCCCCAGACACACACCCCTCGGACGATACACCACGATAATTTCCACCCGGAAACTCCTACCCCCTGACAAATAGCCTACTACTCGGAAAATTCCCACCTGAACAATTCCAGATTTACTTGTAGGGGAAGTTGTCCTCGGGGTTATTATGATAGTTGGGAAATGTCCGTGGTATTGCCCGGGTGGGAATTATCCGACAGTAGCCGTCCGAGGGGATCTGCCTGGGGGGGGGGGAGCCGTTTACGGGTGGGGGTTGTTCGGTCACGATACTCTAGATTTCTTAATTTGTACTAGCTTTATGGAGTGTGAGATAGAAAACTGCAGTCAGAAGGCCCCATATCATTCCTCCATTGACTTACACACTAAATCGATAAAGTAAAGTGGCCTTTAAAACCTTGTTAAAATTTTCTGCAGGATATAAACGAACCCTTGCTAGATTGCTGACAAGTCCATTCATCGTACTGTCAACTTACCATTATATGACTGAGAAATTTGGGAAGAACTAAAGAGTTGCTTGCCTCACCCAAACCTCATCACTCTCTTTAATATCCCTTCCATAAGCCATAATTCCCCTGAATTACTTTAAAATACTACATTTTTGCAACAATGATACCTCATCTAGTCTCCTTTCACATCAAAGTTAAGAAAGAACTCATCCCATTTGGTACCGTAATATATGCAGAAAGTTGTGTCAATTTCCTTTCTTAGTGTCATGATCAATGCTGTAGCGAGACCGGTCTCGAGACCGGAAATTGTCGGTCTCGTCTCCGAGACCGGTCTCGAGTCCCTGTGCAAACAGTGTGTAGAGCCCTTTGAGAGGCCGGTCTCGGACCTTCCGGTCATGATATGCAAATAGAAGAAGAACAAATGGAGCGCATTAGCGTGTGTCCTAAAGTGCGTGCTACCATCTTTAACAGTTCCGTTGACAGGCGCCCTCATTTTTGGCGCTTCACGATCAAGACTTACCGGTACTCAACATTGAGCGCGTTCAAAACCTCGGAGTAATTACTCCAAGTTCAAAACAGTGGAAGACAGTTTGTGAAGCTGAGTTTGTATGAGCTATGATGGTATGGGCTGTCCTGCCGCGTTACATTTTGCTTATAATTGGATCGATGCGTATTTAAAGGTGCAACAATTGCATGCAAGGCAAGTTGGCGAGTGTAATTTATTAAAAAGAGGGCGTACTTCAGTTAAAAGCTTGATGCTTGGCCTTCATGTATCACTTGAAAATACAGGCTGTATAGCCTTTTCCAAATAGCAATTACAAAGGATTATTTGAGAGAGTTTTGGTATGCGTCATTTTGTTAAGGGCATTTTACTGCAGTCAAAAAACGACGGGTACCAAAACACTAGTCCACAATCCTTTGTAATGATGTAATCGCTATTTGAAAAAGGGTTTATGTTCCTGACGACTCCCATCCTTGCCGCAGTGCTGGTGTCACTATTTCAGCTACATGTTGATTGTAATGCTTGTCATTCATCTCTCTTGTCTCAGTATTATCTATTATATTATTTTTCATTGTTCTTGCATTTGTGTAGGGTACGAAAAGAAATAAACTGAACTCAGTAGAACAGAAGAATCCCGACTACAGGACTACAGAATAGTCTATAGACATACAAAGCTCTTGAATCATACATAAACTTGCACAATATCCGACTGATGCAGAATGTGGTAGACAAAACAAACCGGGCAAAACTTACAGCCGAAGGATGAGGAGATTCCTCAGGGTAAAGCAACCAGAAGCCCTACAGCGTAGGCGGAAATCCCGAGCAGTTAAGGGGGATGTATGCCCCCACTTTTTGGAGATGTTTCCATCGATTTTTGCCTTTTAACACATTAAATTTTGTTTGAAGGGAACTTCCCCACCCCCACTGCTCACTACTGTTTTCCTCTACTGCCTGCAATACTAGATAATTACAACACAGAAAATCGGTTCTAGTTACTCTGTTAGAGGGACATAAATTTCATTTCAGATTTTGTTGAGTCGATGTAAATGTCTTATAAACCGGCAAATAAACCTTATGAGCCTGGCCTATCCCAGAAATACACATTGGCCTATACACTTTATTTGCCCGATTGAAGGCTAGGTTCGATGACTATGCAGACAAAAAGTCTGCAAAGACTTCGCAGACTTTGGTAATGTTGTAGTAAACGGTGCAAGTTCAAAGTCGGCGGGAGGCAGTGAACCGTTTCCGCTAATGGAAAGTGGGCATTGGCGAATTGACGATCCTACAACATTTCAGACAAAATACAACATGATTAAAAGAAAACATGCAAATTGTTCCTACCATTCGTTGATTTTTCACAAAGTGTTCTGTTTTCCTAAAATTTGTCAAGTTTCTTGTCTGAAAATGTCTCATATCAGTCTATCGCCAAGAAAGTCCGTTGCTAAGGAGGCACCCGGGGGGGCTTTAAAAATTTTCGCCCCTAAAAGATTAAAATATGAAATTGCCTCAATGAATTTAATTGTATCTCGCCCCCGACCCCCCCAAAATTCACCCCGTTCCCCCAATTCACCCACATCCTGGAAACATGCACATATTATTCTAGCCCTTGTAGCTCAAAATGTTAATGGTCATGGAATTTTGAAAGTGTCATACAAGCCAACATTGTGAGCTTTATCCAGAAGGGTAACGCATTCATATCATGATGAGAACTTCTAAAAGGATCTATGTGATGGAGAACCACCTTTATTTAGTAAGTCAATTGGGCAATAATATGTGGTAGGTCACCCTTACAGAACAAAGTTCAGAAGCCATTTTGGATCCTCGAGTGGTATAGGGTGGCTTATCCTGCCTGCGTGAAAAAGTTGTCTCGGCAAGGGAGTGGGCTTTTACATCCTCGTTGATTTTTTTACGCGCTTACAACGAAAAAGTAATTAGCGCGTTCGTTTTCTAGGCGCCCACTGGTACGCGTGGAGCATTCAGATAAATATATAAATACATATATAAATATATAAATAAATATTTATAAAGATGCAGATAAATAAATAGAGATCGCCAAATAGAACAAGAGGTGTGTGTATCAATTTCATACTTCTTCCCCGACGGATGTTTGCCTCTCTTTAAGAGTCACTTTCAATGTTAGCATACATGTGAGTAGGTATACTATAGTTTAGCTTCAATGCTTTTAATATCTTTGATATCGAATAGGAATTGTATCAAGTATCGTAAAAGTAGTTACTGTAAGTAGTATAGTAAAGCAGTTGTTTACATGAATATTCCAGTAACAATTTCAGTGTCACTAGTGAATCATTGAATGTCATTCATTTTAGCTTTTGTGAGAATATAGGTTACAACTCTAAGAGTCTCAGTTCATTTCATTTATATGTGTCAGGATAATACAGAAAGACAAAATATGTTCAATTAGTCTGCCTGTATGACGTCACAGATTTTCTATAATGCAATGCAAATACCTTTATTTAACCAAATATTTTCTTCAAAAATTCATAGCTTCTAAATGCAACATTCTATTGTCACAGAATTTACACAGAACAAGAAAGAAAAAGTTCCCTGATTTTATGAGACTCTCGTATTTTGTCAATGGAATATCCCTTCTTCCGATAATGCTACGGTTGACATTGAGATGTGTTTTTTACAACAAGCATATTTATAACTAGGTTTTGATAACCACTCTCTCAACTGCATCCATCATAACTTTAAGACGACTTTTGCCACATGTACTAGCATAGATGCCGATATTGGTCCTCAGCTCTCAAGCCCATGCCCCAATAGACCTTATGCACATGACGTCACTGAACAAAAGTGCGCCCTCTAATGGAGGCAAGCGTGTATCATTGCAACTTTCACCAACAAATGTAGATAGCTGATTTGTGCACCAGGGGATACGCGGGTAAGTCTACTACACGCGCGTGCGAAATTTACGCCGTACATGCACGTGTGCCTCATTGTTTTCCTCCAAACTAACGTCGCGTGACGTCAATGCATAAGGTCTATAGGACAGTCGTCGATGCCAGAACTGCAAACACATACGTAGTGTGCTGATAGAGATCGCGATCTGTCAACAACTCATCTTGTAGGCATCACTTAAGGACTCATCAATTCCATATACAGTATATACGTGTACAGTATGTGTACATATATACATGCATGCATACAATTGTTTATAATACTGACTTAGAACGATAACCCTGTGTCAAAGGAGACAGACTATGTCGCTGATACTTTAACATAATTCCTTGTCATTACAAAGTCGAAAGATACGACATTGAAGAGCCAGGAATTCTAGACAATATTATCATTTTGTTCAAGATGGAGGTCCGAGTTCTCGGAATAGGCAAAGATTATGTTACTTTTGTGATTATTAAGATTTGAATTTTACACAAGAGTGTTAAGAATCTAGGTTGATCAGATTTCTTCAAAACAAACAAAACATATCTGGCTACATGTCTACCAATTATAAGTTGCATGTTCCTGAATTTATGACCTTTCACAACTTTATTAAATTAATAGTGCAAAGTATATAAGAATTCATCTCTGTGCCAAGAGCAGCTCCCTAGCCTATGATTCAATAAGTAAATATGAAAAATAATAACAGGCAACATGTCTACTCAAAGTAACTTCCAAACACTTCTTTTGTCTTTGGAATAGTTGCCGTGTTTAAGCGAATATTTTAGAAGAGATAGCCATCATGAATATGCCCCATGTTTTTGTTTGGTTTTTTAGTTCCTGCTTGAAAAGGTTCTCTAATCTCACCCAGGACAGTAAATAATTCTCCCTACTAAGTTTTATACTTCTAGTCCCTCCTCCAATTTTAACGAAAAGAAAAAGAGACACCTGTCAGACAGAGCTACGGTAACCTGCATTGAGTTTCAATTGCTTAGGCCACATTGACAAGCACACCGGCGTGTGCAAGGGGGGGGGGGGCAGCTGGCCATAGCCCCTCCATTGATGGGGGGAGAAAAATGAGAGAGAAAGGATAAAAGGAGGAGGGGAAGGAGAGGAAAGAAGGGGAAAGAGTGAAAAGAGAAGGAAAAGGGAAGAAAAAGAAGAAGGGAAGAAAAGTAGGGAGAGAGAAAAACGTTGTGGAAATGGTAAGCAGGGGCGTAAATTAGAGAAGAGTACTGAACCGCCTCTAGGCATAGGAAGCGGAGGTAGTAGGGCGGAGACCACTTTCCACCTCCGACCACTCTAGCCACAAAATTAAGGGATAAACTAAATTATTCAGAAGTGAGGTGTGTGATGTACCCAGCTACCATCGTGGATGAGTGACGTCATAGCACCAATTGCAGCAATCCCAAAATTCGTCTTGTACACCTTCAAAAATCTCTCAGTAAATATTTTCTTGAGGGGCAGTGAGAGTGTTTTTCTACTATACTGTTTAATTATCTGCCCCAACGGATGGCTGTATTGCCACAGATCCTGCTCCAGTATTTGTTTTAATTCTAAACATGGGATCTCAAGACGAAGGTGGTTGAGATGCATGTTGGAATGCTTGGGAAGTGGTAGTTTCCTGCATGCAATCTCGAAGTAGTATTTGGCAATATTTCCCCTCGCACTCCAGCCGATGGTGGAGCTCCACGCACGGTTTCCTCCCCCAATGGTTTCTAAGGGACCAGGGAACTACTACTTGACGGTGAATACATCTAGAACTTGGTTTTACGCCTAAATTTTTAATCTTATGGTTTAACTAGCCGCGCTCACGGCCTTTTTTCAAGTTGTGGGGCACTAGCTTTTTGTTTGATTTGGTGTAGATATTGTTAGATATTGTTTAAGCTATAGATTTCTGTAGGGGGTAGCATGAGGTGTGTTTTAGATCGAATGATGGATCTATCGTAAACATTTCCTATCAAAAATGTTTCCCAAACTATCAGAATTTTCGCAAATCCTTCGCAAACTATCAACATTTTCGCGCTCCCCGCGCTTAAAACCTTTACCATAATGTCGTTCTTGTTATCAATATCTTCCAATAGCAACTTCCGGAGAAGGACAACAGCAAAAGTTGAAAGCTGTTTACGAATTACCAGGTAAAAGACTGGCTTTCTGAGTGGCGTGTACAGGTGTAGGTTCGTTGGCCAATTGAAAGTGTCTCGATGCAGATTCTGGATGCAGGTTTTGTCATGGAAATCCTGACAAATTTCGCGCGTTTCGCGCGCCAGCGTTACGGTTGCACTCCATCTCATGACCATTATTAAGGTAATAATACATGAAACTATTCTGATCGCAACATTTTCCGAAAGTGAACAGAGATACATATCCAAACATCTGTAGGGGCCTTACATCAATATGGGACTTTCAATCTAATTTGCAGCATGATATGGAAGGTTGAAAGTACACATTTGCCGTTAAACATTTTTCAAAAAAATTTTACAGGGCGCTTCGCGCGCAGCCATTATCGGTATAGACTGATAGAGGGTGATTGTTAACACACTTACGACGAGAAAACATTCTGAAAAACGCTTGTAAGTCCTTCAACCCTTCTGTTATACCTATCAGGGAGGTCCAATATCCTTCCTGCACCTATACTCTCCCTCCCACCCTTTCCCCATTGCTGGAAGCTGTTCTTCTGGATTTTCATTCACAATTAGTAATAATACGATGTAAAGTGCTCGGCGTCATACTCTGTATTATGATTTGGATGTCAGATAATAAGCATTATGTTATTGCTCCATTTTTTATACTTGATCCAGAGCTTCCAGGATGCCCTATACAGGTATCGCTAGCCTTAAATGCCCTTTTATAATGCACAATGAAGGAAAAGAAAAATTTCGTAATAGTCCAAGAATGCTTTCGTGGAATCCACTCACGTATTTTGGGGTAAAAACTGCCCCAATAGAAAGCAGTAAAGTAGCCAGAAGGGGCCTCAGGAGGTTTGTTGACAACGTATTCTTGTCTTAGACAACATATTATCCTCTTTCCCCTAACCAAAAATTAGAATTCACTAAATTATGAACATTTCCAGCCATATACGATCAGCTCCAAAAATATCCCAAAGATAGCCCTATTTTGCATCTAAGCAACCTCAAATTAACAAAAATTTCTCAAAGGGGAGGGGGACACCCCCTCCCCCAGGACGGCACCTTTATGTAGAGACAACTGACAAAGGAAAGATCCCCACACTGTGTGTACAAAACGCAAGGGCACACATAAAAAAAGCTGCGTTTTACGCAGACTTGGGAGATGAAATTGAAGTGGCATTACGACATCATCTGTTGTGCCCGCCTGTGCCCGCCAATCATCAAAGCCTGGTGGCGCCACTGCTACGTGCCGTTGTGCGTAATGTTCCGCATAGGCGTCGGTGTAGGGAAAACAGTCCAGTGCCCTACAACTGAAAAGGGGCAGTGGGCACCGCTAGTTAAACCAGACGGTTAATAATTTAGGCGCAAACCCTATTTAAACAGCTAAATCCAGTGATCTGGAAAGCACCTTTTGCTAACACTTTTGTGTGCGCTAGGCGCCAACTAATGGTGGCGATCCGCTTAGATATTGGGCCTGCTGCCATGCACTGTCCTGTATTCAAAATTTTCCAAAATTTCGTCACTTCGCACCCACAACGAAAAATCCTGGGTACTGGCTTGGTGAACTTTTTCTTCAATGGAAACTGAGGGGAAACTAAAAATAAATCACGATGTAGATGTCATGGAGGGTATAGTGAGGTGGTATTTTTGGCACAGTTTTGGCCCCCCTATGGAAGAAGGCCTAGACACGCCCTTGGACAAACAACTGTGTGTGAGCTTAATTGGGAACACAGTTGGCCAACCAGTGTGGAGCTATGTTGTTAGAATGAATGTCATTCAAAGTGCAACCATCAACTGTATTTAGAATCATAGGGCTGTTCCTAAATATGTTTGGGCAGGGAGTTCCTAGTAACTCCCTGTTTTTTTTTTGGGGGGGGGGGGGTGCCATATCCCCTTTAACTTCCCCACAATGAAAAATAACAAAGAGTTCCCCAGCAATTCCCGTCATCAAAGCACTTGTACTGGCAGTATTTGAATGACAATTGAGAGCAAAGTGAGCGCGACGATTTTCGAAACCATTATACCTTAGGATACCGTAGGAACCTCAGTGGACGCAGGTCTAATGACCTCTATGTCCGCATCTTCTTAATCTTCATGATCTGGAACTGTAGTAACGATCAAAGAGCTGTGGGTGACTGCCATACTAAACTTACAAAAAGTCTGCCTTGTAGTTATATAACATCTCATGGCCAGCCCAAAACCTATCTAAAGCCTTCCCAAACTGCAAAACAGTAGTTGCAGAAACTACACTCTCAGGAAGGCTATTCCAAATATCGACAACTCTACAGACAAAACTAAATTTTCTAATGTTGAGCCTACAAAACTCTTTGAGTAACTTCCGACTATGACCACGGGTATGAGTAATTGAACTAAACTTGAGAAAACCTTCAGTAACACCTCTGTCATACACACCTGAAACAATTTTAAAAACCTCACTGAATCATATCTCCTCTTAATCTACGGTACTTCAGAGTTGGCAACTTAAGTTTCTTTAACCTTTCAGTATAAGTTAAACCCTTCAAGGATGGAATCAACTTAGTTGCCCTCCTCTGAACATTTTCAATAGCATCAATATCACGTTGATAATGAGGCGACCAAACAGCAGCAGCATATTCCAAATGTGGCCTAACAAGGGCCTGAAATAAAAGCTTGAAGCATTGCTCATCCAAAAATGTATAAGTACGTCTGATAAGGCCCATAATACTATTAGCCTTGTTTACTTGGTGCTGAATGTGCTCTGAAAAACCAAGACCACTGTCCACAAGAACACCTTTATCCATCTCACAATCCGACTTTTCCAGGAACACTTCATCCCCACTATCACCATATAAGTGGTAACTCCGAGGAAGACAATCATGGTACCTATTTAGAGAGACAGTTAAAACTTTGCACTTATCAGGATGAAACTTCAAGAGCCACTTGTCTGACCAACTCTGGAGTTGATCAAGATCATTCTGTAAATTCTCAATATCGTCCATACTTCTAATTTCTTTAAAAAATTTCGTATCATCCGCAAATAAATAGGCCGTACCATTCACACACTGAGGTAAATTATTAATATATATAACAAACAAGACAGGACCTAAAACACTACCCTGCGGAATACCACTAGTAACTGCATGCTCACCAGATTCAACTCCATTAACAATAACCTTTTGGCTTCTTCCATTTAAAAAATCTTCAATCCATCGCCTAATTTGAATACTAAAGCCAGATGCCCTAAGTTTCTCCATAAGTCTTCTGTGTGGCACTTTGTCAAAGGCCTTCATAAAGTCCATATATACAGTA
Source organism: Holothuria leucospilota (assembly GCA_029531755.1). NCBI lineage: Eukaryota > Metazoa > Echinodermata > Holothuroidea > Aspidochirotida > Holothuriidae > Holothuria > Holothuria leucospilota. The sequence continues at coordinate 25,156,480 of CM055972.1, read as the reverse complement.
TCAACACAACCACCATTGTCTATCACTTTCGTCCACACATCCATAACCTTCAACAACTGCTGTGTAGTCGATCTCCCAGAAATAAAGCCAAACTGCCTGTCACTAAACAAATTATTCATCTTCATATGGTCCACCATTAAAGATCGAATTATTTTCTCAAGTATTTTGCACGCTACACTTGTTAAACTGACTGGCCTATAATTTCCTGGAAGAGCCTTGTCACCTTTCTTAAATTATGCAGTAATATTGCCGACTTTCCAAACATCTGGAACTTTACCAGTGGAAAGAGATAAATTAAATATTTTAGTCAACGGCGTTGTGATAGTCTGGGCTAATTCTTTTAATGCCTTTGGATGAAGTCCATCAGGACCAGGTAATTTGTTGACATCCAAATCTTGAAGTAAGTTCAAAACATCGCATTCCTTCACCATCTTATCCACACAAGGACTAACAACCTGAACCGGTTCCACAAAAGGAACTGGACCCGCAGGTTCAGCAGTAAAGACACTGCTAAAAAAATTAGCTAGGACCTCAGCCTTTTCATTATCATCTTTAGTCATTTTAATCTCACCACCAGCTTGATTTGTCTTTAAATTGGGTATTCCTGATTTAATTTTACGCTTCGAGTTTGCATACTGCCAAAATTTTTTAGGGTTACTCTTGATATTTTTGGCAATATCCTTTTCCATGATTACCTTTGCCTTTCTTACTGAATTTTTCACTTGGTTTCTGAGTCTAGTATAGTCATGATACTTCTTTTCGTCTCGTGTTTCCATATACCTCTGCCAACAACGATGTTTTCTCTTTATCATAGAGACAATCTTATCATCAAGTGGAAGATAATTATGCTTTTTTGCTTTAATGATTTTTTGAGGATTTGTACTTGGTACAAACTCATTCACAGCTTGATTAAATAATAGCATAAATTTATCTGTTAGCTTATTAACATTATCACCTTGCAAAAGCTTTTCCCAATTGCAATCTAGCCTCTGGCTCATTCCCACGTAATTACCTTTAAAAAAGTTGTACTTTCTTATAACATTTGTACATGGGTCAAAATAACATCTAAAAGTAAACTGAATTACACAGTGGTCACTATGTCCTAAAGGACTCGAGTATTGTACATCCTGGACCATGTCCTCCTCATTAGTGAAAATTAAATCCAGCATACTAGGTTCACTGTTAACTCTTGTTCTAGTAAACTCCCTAACATGTTGGTAGAGAAAATTATCTCTGACACATTCTAAAAAATTTGAACTTGCTTCATCACCATTACAGCTCAGAGAACTCCAATTGATTCTGGGAAAATTAAAATCCCCCATGATTAAGATATGAGAGTAACCAATTTTGGTAACCTTCGAAATGAGGGAATTTAACTCATTTAAATTGTCCACATCACAATTTGGACTCTTGTAAATACAACCAATCAGCAACTTATCATTACCCTGTAATTTTATGTTAACCCAAACACTTTCTTTAAAGTTTGAATGTACTTGACACTCGTCAGCCAACACCCCATCTCTTATATACAGAGCCACTCCTCTCGACAAATTGCCTGTTCCATTTGACAAAAATATGTTGAAACCTTCAATATGAAGCTCTGCCTTACCAGGAAGAAATCTGTAATTTTTAGGATAGACTTCAGTGATACCAATAACATCCACTTTGCTACTTTTAACCCTCCATTTTAGTTCATCAAGTTTGTTAGATAGGCTGTCAGCATTTGTATAAAAACAATTCAACATATCATGCTGAGTCATCATTTCTCGATTTAAACTATTAACACTATTTACATTATTTACAACACTACTCCTTGTAGACTTCACTATAACTTTACTTTTACTTATGGTCAAGAGAATTTGAGATAAACCACGGATAATCTTTTACAGCTTATTTACATTGATCGTGCTACCCAAGTGAATAAACTGACTCAGATCTTTGAAGTTACCGAACTCATGAGTTTATTTAGACAACCGCCCCCTTTACTCACCACTTGCTAATCGGGCAAAAGCCGGTTCGTACGGAAGCCGAGAACATCGCGGTGGTGTGAAATCTGACATGCCCTTTCTTCGGTAAACGCGGGAAGGAGAAATCAAGATACGATTTCTCTTTACCATTATCCACCGATAATGTGGAATGGAGAAAACCAAAGTTAGTGAGGGGGTACTAACTGTTTAGTCTACGTGTAGATAATATTTGGTAAGGTGGAGAGGGTTGTTCTGTTTAGCTATACGGAACGCCGGGTACTGTGGAAGAAACAGAAACAACCAAAACTCACTAAAGCGCGGGAAGCGTGGAGAAAATTTGGGAGCCATACTACTGAGAAAAGTGCCCTATTGAAAGCAAAAATGGGTGAAATGTGGGAAGACTCGCCGTCGGGGATTACATTGTCTTTTGTACTATGGCTAGCTCCCAGACGAAATTGCATAATTTCCCCAGGGGGCATGGCCTCTTCCCCACCTGGTGCCACCCCTAGGGATATGGGGGATGTATAACCAAGAATGCCTACACCCTCATACACCTAACTACACTACACATACTTGGAATGATAGGGCCGCCTAAAGGGACAGCCAGCGGAAGCTCCAACAAAAGCGACGGGCTGGGGGTTGCCAGAAGGGCGAAAGCTAAATTTTGGTTTGACAGAAAAAGCAGTTGGGTTTCCTTAAAGAAAATTTGATTATTTATGAAAAGAAAATTTGAAAATTTTGGATTTTTTATTGATTCAAACCAGGGGTGGCGCCAGCGGGGGTAGGGGTGGGGGTTGGGGTGGGGGTTGGGGTGGGCGGGAGGCCATGCCCCCTTCAGGGAAGGCTGACCGCCGTGGGGGGAAATTTTCCAGAAGTTTTGTTGGGGAGCCTTAATCCGTTCGATAAAATATGAAGTTCCAACGACGGACTTCAGTCGCCCCGACGATCTGCTTGATTTTGCTCATAGGAAGGGCAGATTTTTCAAGTAAAGACCCCAAATTTTCCATGTTCCCTTACAAAAGACCCAAATTTTTCAATTTTCTTCCATAAAAATCCAAATTTTTCAAATTTTCTTCAATACTGAAACTCCCAAATTTTCAATATTTTGTAAAAAAAGCCAAAAATTTTTCGGCGCTATTTGCGTGCCAGAAATTTTGCGTTTTTAGTCCTTTTGACCCTTGTCGGGGCTTTGGGCTGCTGGCCCCCGTCGGGGAGCTTGGCCTCCCTGTCGAGCAAATCCTGGCGCCACCCCTGATTCAAACTTAAAAGGTTAGCACTGTAACTGGACAAAATTTGAAAACTGAGTTCCTCATTGAATCACCTCTGTGGAAGCAATATGAAGGAGACCGTTGAGACTGGTTCGACGTCGGGAATAACATACTTCATCGTACCCATTAAGGCTCCCGATGATATTGGACATTTCCCAGATGGGGGTGGGGGAGAGGAAGCCTTACCCACCGAGAGACTTACCCCTGCCCCCACCTGACGACACCCCTAGGCTACACACTATCCTTGGCAAGATGGCTAAACGACAACCCATGATATGTGAGTTCAAACAAACAAGTCATTCTTGAACTTCTTGCCACTTTTCAAAATCGTCAACTCCGGCCATAACCGAGTCCAGCTTCTTTTGTTGCACAGCTCGATCAACGGTTTATACTTGGCACTCAGGAGACAAATGGCCGGTGCAACGCTGGGCCACAATGACACCGTACGCTATCACAACACGAGCAATCTGTTTTGATAGTCGCCTGAATTAATAATATACTGAGTTATATCAGAGGTACACGGTACGATTATCTCACCGTCTTTGACTAGCCGTGCAGGCAACCTCGAAGATTGACAATGTGACAATCTCCGCGAAAGTTTGAAGTTCGTAAATCCTCACCAGAGATTCTGAAAAAGTTTCCACGATAATTGATATCCGAACTTCATAGTCAACAAATGGCTGCTCTTTAACGGTTCTATTCCACAATTTGAGTTTGAATGTCTTTTGAAATCGTGTCGACTGAGACTTTGTGAAGAGAAAATGTACGAAATTTTAGGATCCGGTTTTCTAGCCTTCGTGGTGTATTGGAATACTCTTTCCGCTGGATTTGCATACGACGATTCGTAAGTAAAGATTTGAAGTTGAAAAGTTTAACTTAGCCTAGAGGTTGTATTACTGTTAAATTGTTAATGACCGTTATCAATTTATGTATCATTGTGTAAGTTGGGATCGGACTCCAATATATTTTGTAACTTTTTAGCATATCCATGCAAAGTTCCTAATCAGGAACTCACTCATTGTCAGGCCTATATTTATAGTCTAGGCTCCAGCGGTAGCGGTGGCTGATTCAGGAAGCCACCGTAGCTATCGGTAGCATGGCCCACGCCTATCCGGTAGTCGCTTACGTTACGGTGGCTTTAAAATTTGGCAACATGGGCCTAGCCAGCATCATGTTTAATGTCCCCGCAAACGCCAAACGACTAACCGTGAGTGAGGAAATAAGTAATTTGTAGCAAACTTGAAATGTAACTTCGTTGTGTTCGCCTTATAGTACAGTATCACGTCAGTTTGCATGCATTTCGTCCCTAGCCAATTTCCCATCATCTGTTTAGTAAGTTACATAGGGCCTATAGGCCCTATGTACTATTGGGTGAATGTTTCAGGATAATTAGGCCCTATGTACTATTGGGTGAATGTTTCAGGATAATTACAAGGGACAATAACATCACCTCCATCTCCTTTCATGGCATTTGTCTGCTAGACGTAGACCAAAAGAAAAAAAAGCCTATTCAGGGTTTCCGCCAAAGGGGGGAAAGGGGGGGATTTGTCCCCCCCTTTCCAGAAGAAGGTGGGTAAAATCCCCCCCTTTTCATTTCCATAAAAATGAAAAAAGTTGTCCATATCTTGGTTTCTCACTTAAGAAGAGGGCACCTTTGCAGCAATGTTTGGACTTTCATAAGTAAATGGCCTTTAAAACCCTTCAAAATGCACCTTATAGGGGTCTTGAAGCAAGCTTTTGTCCCCCTGAACCCACTTGTAACTTAAGCCAGGGACACCATCAATTTGGACTAGGGGTTTAGGAGCAATTAATCCCCCCCTTTTTTGCATTTCTGGCGGAATCCCTGCTATTAACCAGTGCCATTCTGCGTGGAACACTATGTACATTACATTCGGATTTAAATCAGTGGCGTAGCTAGAGGGGGGGGGGCAGGGGGCGTCACCCCCCACAAATCCTCTGAAGGCCTCAGTCGGATATTTCTAGTCTCTCTCAGAAATTTTTACCACCTTAATTAAAAATTCTTACAATGGAAATTAGTAGCTAAAATTATATTCTTAGGGGTTTACTTACAACACTTCTTATGTTTTTAAGCAGAATTATACTGTTGAAATGGTTACTGACATGGCCTGGAAGTGTCATTTAAGGCAATCTCGGAGATATTCAATCTAATTTTTCTGCATGCTACGTACGCCAGATGATGGTGGCACGTGCTAGCCTACGTAGATGGTACATCATTACCTCAAGATAATCTGTCGGAAATTTTTTGCTTTTGCTCCCCCACAAAAAATGTAGCTACGCCACTGATTTAAATTTTAGTTATTGCACTCCTGTCTTGGTAAAATACAATGAATTTTCAAACAGCTACTATAATGTCAGTGTTCTTCACTAGCTGTTTTGTCCGGGGGCTCCGCCCGTACAAAATCAGCCACACTACTGTAGCGCCCGGACAAAACTTTGCCACCCACACAGAAAATTGACCCGCCTGGTCGAGAAGTTGTCTGTACACTCAATCACAAACACCACAACTTAGTCATTTGACTGCCTTTTATATTTGATTTCAAATACTCATGACAAGCAATGTATAGTAAAACATGGGAGGTGACCCAGCTCACTTGCACCGGAGCTCTTATACCATTCAATATAGGCTACTGCATTTCTTTCATAATTATGTTTCCACAGTAGGAATCCGTTACCATCAAACTCATACACTAAACGAAACCATTCAATTGAACTGTTCCCTAGGTTTCCCGATTTTCACCCGAAATTTCCATTAAAGTGAACTACTTCATTCTTGAATACGTCCAAGTGGAAACTGGAGCTTCAGATCTGCAAGGAAGGGTCTAAGGGGAGGGGGACCCCTCCCCTTAGACCTTTCCCCCAGGACGGCGAACACAAGAGCATCCGGACAAAAAACAGACCAGTGGAGAACCCTGAATGTTAGGCCTAAGTTGGATCCAAATTAATCTAGGCAAGACTATGCGGAATTCTGTGCACAAAATTTGTGATGTATATAAATCCCCAATTAACCAGAAACTAAAGGTTGTTATAGCAGCCTTAGTTCTATTTCCAGTGTTAGACCAACTTAGGGTTTTGGTTACAAAGTAGAAACTGTCGGAAAGTATACTCTGCTGAATGAAATGATGCAGTCTTGGCACAAAAGGATTTAGTGGCAACCATGTATATTTTGATGAAGATACCATGGTAGCAGTGGCGTAGCTACGGGGGGGGCATGAGGGGCACGTGCCCCCTGGATGACAAAGCCATGCCACCCGAGGTTCCCCCGTGGAGAATTTTGGAATGCAGTTCTGTATATATGTCCTATAGAGGAGATTCAGAAATTGTGCCCCCTAGGAAAGGTTCGTGACCCCCAGTCCCCCAGCTCAAAAAAATCCTGGCTATGCCACTGCATGGGTGGGAAGTGTATGGACCAACTAGCATTAGTAGGCCCTATATTAAGGCGCCCTTAGACTGCGGGGCCATTGAATGTACGTCTAGCCTAACATTCCATGTCACAATCTTGGAATGACAGATTTGTTTAAAAGTGCTTCTTCGACGGTCACCCATTATACTATCTTTGTGGAATTTATAATTTTGATTTAAAGGAAGGCCTGGGAAAGAGGTAATGTTTTTATGGAGAAATGCTCAAATTGCATTGAAGCTGTGGCAGCTTTGTAAGGGGGGAGGGACCCAGGTGTCCCCTTGGAAGCTGTCTCCCTCCCCCATTCGGTAGTGCTGTACCTGTCTGGTTGTGGGCCTGAGCTGTGGTTTTCTACCAGTGAGGGTAGGTGTTTGTGACATAATATGATTATATCTAGGCCTGGGGAGGATGTGCTACTTCCACAAAAGTCCCAGTGTTCTACAGAACCTTTTTTGCAGTATTTTAGAAGAATTTTTTTGTGCTATGGTGGTGCTTCGCTTACAGTATGTACATGATATGATGGTGGCAGCGCCATGTGTGATATTGTGAGAGCTCCCTGGCAACAAAAATTTTGGTTTGCTCCACCACCAAGTTAAATTACTTAAAATTCTACCCTTTTCAACAGATAGTTCACCCTGTAGCATTTGAAAATACTTAGTCTGCCTATTAGAAATTAGAAAGTGCTATTAGAAGTTCTCAATTTCCTTGAAGGTGCAGCATGCTCAACAAATTCATAGTCCCAAAATTTTTGGCAGGGCTTTCCAAAAAGACTGCTTTTAATCAAGATATGATTTAAATAGGGATCATGAAGGAAACGTTTTAAAGTGGTTGATGATTTACCTGAAGTTAAGCCACCTAGTTAAATTTCATGATTCTCAAGATTTTTGCAAAGATGTATGATATATACTCGTAGTAGATATGGTTGACATTATGGTTTTAGAATTTTTTGAAACCAGTACATCATCAGGTCTAGTAATATTAAAGACCAACATTTATCATTTCAACAAAAACTGCCTGGTGGTTGCAGATGACCATTGTACGATAGCCAAGATGTACGAGCGCTGTAATGTTGTGAACTTGTGAAGTGTGTGGAATAATGTGGTACTGGGTTACACATATGTTATGAACTTGCAAGACGATGGCAAATGCATTTCAATATCAAGAAATTTAGAAATTACGCTTTGTAATGAGGATCAATCACTCCAGGAATCCACTGCCCCTTAATTACACTCTGGGTAATGATTAATCTTAGAGCCCTCTGACTGCCATACTTATCTTGGCAGCAGCTTTGGAGTAGACATTTTGGATCCAAGATAAATTTCTAATACTATAACCTGGAATAAACATATTAACTGTATTACACCATCTGCAATATGTCCCTGGGTTTCATAAAAAGGAACCTCCACTTCTCTCCCAAGAACATCGAAGCCTACGCCTGTCTTAACCTTGTTAGACCTCTCGTGGAGTATTCATCTCTCTCTGGGACCCTTTACTGCCTCCCAAAACAAAATGAGTAGGTTCAATGTAGAGCTGCTTGATTTGCTTGCAATGATTATTCCTCTCATAGTAGTGTGACTGAAATGTTTTAAAATGAACTAGGGTGGAACAGCTGAAAAAAGATCTGTGAACAGACTAATAACTCTCTAGAAGCCTAGAATGAGCCTTCTTTACAAGTTGAAGACGCCTGCAACTGATTGCTCATCCCTCAAGGTAATTAATGGTATCAACACCACAATAGCTGTGTACCTATCCAAACTAGTAAGGACTGCTACAGTAGCTTATTCCCTCTTGCTGTCGCTGTCAGAGACTGGAACCTCCTTCTGTCAAAACGCTGCACAACTGGAAGACACAAAGCCATTCAGGGATTCCATCTTTAAAGGTCGTGTGACATGAAAATAACATAGTTGGATATTTAATGTTAAAAGCATTAAAAATCCAGAAAATAGCCACAATTCCCATTAAAATCCATCAAATATTGATCATTTTACAGGTAAATTTCTATTTCTCACTTGTATCATGAATAAACATGAGCTAAATATGCAAATATGTGACATCCAAAGAGGGACATATATGGCACATGTTAGCCTCTGTTTTTTCAACCTTAATTTCAAGGACACTGATAGCATTGTTAATCCCTGAGGGGTTTATTATAAAAGTTAAAATTTTTCCTTGAAAAATATTGATATCACTCACCAAACTGTAATCTGTATGGTCAGTAATTATGAGATAATTTATATAGGGTTAACAAAAGAAATCTTCACACTGTGCAACACTCCACATCATTATGTTTGCATAGGCAATTAGTTTCTTCATAAACCATCAAACTTTGAAGACGTATATTTTGAGAACGGTAAAAGTTATTGAAATAATTCCAATGGATTTTTGATTGGAGGACTTAATTCTTAATTAAGTTAAACTGACGAGTGAAACAGCTCTTTTGGGTGGCATGTCACACAACCTTTAAGTTCCTACTCCAACAGGGCTAACTATGTATGTGCACACCCAACCCTACATGCTTGACTCCACCAGAAGTGTTGTGCATCCAGATCCAAAGTAGAGGGAGGGTTTCACAGGGAAGTGGAACAATTTGGGTGGGTCCATTGGCAATTGGTATCCATTGTGTAAGCTTGGGAACTTGGGCGTAGCAAATAGGCTTGGGCGGTGGACTCGGAGTAGCCACCCCTGGCCAGGAGTGGAGTAGAGACTCCATTTTCCTTGGAATAGTGACTCTTAGTAATTATTTTCGATAACGGTACTGTCGAAAATTTGCACCAAAATCATATTGTGGAGTTTACAACTTTACATTTGTATTATTTCACAGCTTTTAATGAAGTATTATAACACAACTGACTCTGTTGATCTTTTTGATCATTTTTCCCAGTTCAGTTGCAAGGTCTCCTTTCAGTTTGCCATTATGATTATCCACTGGGTGCTTGAGCCATTGGAAAGGCTAGTGTAAGCCTAAGTACGCTACCTGGTGGATTAATAGACAGATACAGTAGTAGTTGACAGGTTATGGCTGCTGAAATTTTATGTCCCTGTGTCAGTTATGACCTCATTGCAGGAGTTGGGACTCCCTCAGAGTCACAACTAATAGGGTGCAGGTACCTGACTCCAAAAAAGTGAAATTTGCCCAAGCCTAGTACCTACCAACATCTGAATTTCAGAATTGCATCTAAATTCCTTCAGCTCTACCCCAAGAGGGTACATTACAATAGTTAGGTTTGACACTGAGTTCAATATCTGGGAGGTCAAATTGTGACTCTCTTTCAGATGTTCAGGGCTACATTGAGGAATCTATTTCTTCTCATGTATTCAGCCCTAGCACCAGCTGGAAGTTTTTTTTCTTTCTTTCTTGATCTAGTGGCAGGTTAGGCTAACCTCAAATTGATTTAAATGACATAAAACAGAGACCTTTTTCTTCAGTTTGTAAAAATGGAGACTGTAGTCCTGGATGAATGATCACAGGTCTTGGGCAACCACACAAAAGGTTCGCAGCCAGCCACTTTAAATTCCTACTGCAAAAAGGTTTTACTCATTACCTTTAATACTGTAAGTGGTATGGTATGTGACATTGCACTACTGGTTAACAGTCCTGGATAGAATTGTGGGGACTTTTTGGGGCTGTAAATGGCTTTCAAGATGTCATCCCCCTTACCTCACCTCCAGGTATAGAAAAAAAAACACAAAAATCATGTATTTTCCTTTTTTGTGCACCTGGCTAACAAAAATTTGCCTGTGAGTTACAGTATCGATGAGTTGTGCAAGAATATGTGCTGCCAAATTTTGTCCAGGACTTAGGATCCCACACATACAATTTGTAATTTATTTGTCAGGTTGAATAAGCAATTCACAGTATGTCATGGTCAATGAAGACACAGGTAGGATTTCCCAGAAGTAATATGATCAATCTCACAGTAAAACTACCAGCAAAGTTTAAGAGGGAAACATTGCATTTTTTGCACAGAAAAAAAAAAAGCTAATGTTTATAGACACCATGATAGATAAGTCAAAAGAAGGCAGCATTGTAGCTTTCTTTTCAAGAAGTAAGGTTCTCACAGAGAGAAATTTAATAATTTGTTACTTTTAAAAGAGTAATTTGTTGGCTCAAACGTTCAAAATTTCAAATGATACAACATTAGGAACTCTTGTAATGAATACTGTTTTTAGGAGATTTGCTATTGCTGGAGTTTATTGTGAGACTGGCTAATAATGATAGCTATAGGGTATTTTCTTTGTACAGTATACCAGGTTAGTGCATTTTAAATGCAATGTTCCCCTTTGAAGGGAAATAAATTGTACATTAAATTAACCATTATGGCATACAAAGGAAAAAGCTATTAATCAAAATTTTCTGTAAAACAAAGGCAATATTTCCCTCTTAAGTGGAATATTCTCTACACTCTAAAAACGGTCGGTTCAAATTTGAATTGACCGGGGTCAGAGGGGCATTAAATCTGATCAAATATTTGTCTAGATTTGGTTCAAATTGAACTGAGTTGGTTTAACTTTGAATCAAATCTTGTCAAATTTCTGAACAGACTTTGGTTAGTTGCCCCTCCAACCCGGTCTTTTCAAATTTGAACCAACCATTGTTAGAGTGTAGTGGAAATTGCCTGTGTTGTATTGCCTGTATCGGTAACACAGATTGTCCAAAATCATCAAACTTCTGTTGGTGATATTCTGGCAGATGAATGGAGTTATTTATTGCTGCAGCACGCTGACAGGCACAAGTTAGCTGGATATGCTCTACAACGTATTTATTCTGAAAAAAAATGAGCATTTCAGTGACATGATCTGCCTCAGTCAAATTTTGTAGGTCATTGAAATCCCCAATTGCCAACCTAATAACCCAGATGCAGTTGGTTTCTAAGGCTTTCTTGACACAGAGTTACAGTAACACTGTACAGCTTATAGGTTATGCCTTCTGTACTGTCCTGTGATTCAGTCAACGATGGTCTCGGATTTGTCTGAGTACTTGGGCTCATTGATTGGCACCCTGGATGAGAGGTGGGTTCAAAAGCAGGGAATAAGAAGAGGTTTAGTGTATGGCTCACAATTTTTCAATGAGAAAGGGTAGATATTTTTAGTATCTGCAGGCTATGTTGCAAGAATTTGTCTTTGAGTTCATGAAGTGTGCAGAAATGTTTCTTAAGTTTTCAAGACATTACTGATGATGTACAGTAATGCTTTGATCATTGGTGAAAGAATGACTTCACAATTTACAATTTTGTTAATCCAAATAAAAGATGTGAAAGAATTCATAGTTATATGGTACCTTGAGTCAGGGGAGTAGCTTGGATGAAATTTTTTAGGGGGCCTAGGTACCAAATGGGGGGTCACAGCATTGATTGTGGTCCTTAATTCTCACAAATTTTATTAGGACACACACAATTTCTGGGGGCCTAGCAAACATCTGGGGGGCCAAGGCAGGGATGTAGCTAGCCAAATTTGAGTGCTGGGTAATTTCCTGATCTGGGGAAAGCACCTCACCCCACCCCATGGCATTTACCCCATTTTTCAGCCATTAATTTTTCATTTTTCCCTCATTTTACTTTAGGGAGTAAATTTAGGGCTAGTTTTAGGTCTCGGTAGGCAGATTTGTGGTGGGCGGGGAGACGTGTGTTTGCCTGGAGTGCCGGGCGGGAATATCGAGTGCTGGGTGTCACCGCCCAGTGCCGCCCACTGTAGCTACATCCCTGGGCCAAGGTCCCCAAGCCCCCCCCCCCCCCGTCCGTAGCTACACGCCTGGCTTGAGTTCCATCTCTTTGGATCTCGACTGATCTGCATGTGTCATTGACCAATTGCAATAGCTTACATTATTTTGGGTGTAGCGTAAATTTGCCCCCCCCCTCTTTCATGTTAGTTGAAGTTGAGGGACCAATCAAATTTTAGAGATATGTTAGTGTTTGTTAGGGAGATCAGAGAGCCGCTCGAATAAGTGTTATACTGTATGGCATCACAACAGAATTTGCTGGAAGGGTCACCTTTCAGCCTACTCTTGTGGCATTGATCTTTATGGCCCCAGGTGACAGAATGTTTGCACTGCCATGCACGAGTGTGTATCACAAGGGCTTGGGTTGGTAGGTTTTTCTTCAGGTACAGGACTCTGGCTTTGATGCTTCTTGGTGCGGCTCATGTCAAAATCAGTTGCCCAACCGATGATTGGCTACCGGTTGGAGCATAGTGCCTTCATTGAGTCAGGGGGACTTTTTAACTGCTGATTTTTTTCTTTTGTGGTATTGAACAGCTGTATCATTGACCTTATATTATACACCAATCACTTTAGTTGTTTCCTGACAGCTTATCATCAGTCCATCTTGGATTAGTGGTTGCATGAACTAACCCAGTTACTACCAAACATTTCCCTTTCAGTTGATAAGTGATTTCTAGATAAGTTCAATTGCTTTCCTTTGTTTAATAAAAGTTCACAAATTTTATTTTTTTGGTGACATAAATCTAGAAGGTCACTTGTACAGTGTGCTAGATAAACAAGGGTGTCTGATTGTAATTTTTTGTGACTTCAAATGTAATGCCCCATTTAGTACTTTTATGAACTTTAACTATACCTGTAATTTCACTAATGTAGTGGAAATGATTGTGTTTTTCTTTGCCTGTCTTGTTAAGTTTGCTCAAGAAAATATTGATAAACTTGATTTATTGTTTTCGGCTTTTGCACTTATAAGTGACTGACTTACACATTCCCAAACGAGTATTGTGGCCTATGGTGTGGGTTAGTAGGAAGTGTAGTTTGACTCAGTAGATTAATGTTGTATGCCTGCCATTGACATGGATATTGAACAAATATATATACAGTATATATACTTAATTGTCACTGACTGGACAACTTTCGCTTTGTATTAACAAGTGTCTTGTGATTTATATAATTTATTATTCATTTAACAGAAATTTGTGTGGTTGAGGGCATTTAAATATTTCAGTTTGTTCTATACCTTTATACATTTGCAGGTGAATTTAAGATACAGGTGATGGCTACAGTATGATGTAAGTAGTAGAATGTTTGCACATTCAGCACAGGTCCTGTTTCTTAAAACAAATTTTGAGGTTCTGGGTGTAGGGCATATTAATTGTGGCCAGGTTTGAGCTCTGTGTGCATGGTCAGAAAAAGTCGAAAAATGTTGAAAAAGTTCAGTAAGCATCCTGATTGGTATATTGAAAACTTCGAGTATCAGCATGGGTGAAAATCACGGTCTTGGAATCTGGGAGGTTCCTTGCCAGTAGGCTTTCACGATATTTCCAGAAAAGATAATCGATATATTCGGACAGTATATATTCGAAATTCGATTATAATCGTTTTTTTCCTCCAGATACTTTACTTGTTAAAAGTAACCCATTGCGCCGAATGCAGCATCGCCAAACAGTGTGTACTGTACAGTATATGACCCATACATGAGCGCCAAATTGGGGCCCATTCTAGCCTTACAAACTGTCACAAAATCTTTAGTTTAGTTTTTTGGTCTAAGAGATGATTAATATACCCTCTCTCCACGACTTTTTTCAATTATTTAATGATTACTTTGATTTTTATGATTATTTTTATTTTTTCGATTTTTTTATTTTCTTCTCATGCAATAAACATACCAAATCTAAACCGGTTAAAACTGGTATCAATATAATAATCGGTTTACCGTGAAAGCCTGCTTGCCAGAAAAATTGGAGAAAAATTTTCAGTTTTTGAACACTGAAATATGTAAGAAAATAAGTAGAATTTTTAACTTGCTTCCTGAGTACAGTAAACATTTTTTTCTAGTCCTGGGGATCAGTTGAAACAAATTACAGTTACTGCTGGTTTAAATCTCATTCTCATACCGTATATTAGCTGTATGATGAGTCAGAGCCCTAAGTGGGGCAACTAAACTACTAAAGACATGATCCATGTTCAGAATGATTTAATATTGTTTGGTATATTGTAAGTACAACTATTTGAATTGAGTACTCCAATCCAACCATGTGTTTAACGGTTTTGAATCTATGTTTCATTATGGTTATAAACATACATTCAATTGTTCCCATTTTGAAATGTTATTTATGATATGTATGTGCAGTAAAGGGAATGTTTATTGCTCTGCTATCTACTGTTTTTATGCAATGGGAAAGATGTTAGATTAACTGGTCCAAAGGTTTTTGCACCAAGTCGTTATTCCCAATTACACACCAATCTTGTTTGTTTCAGTCTTAAACAAAACTGGATATTATAACAGAGCATTTACATGACAGTTTAATTTTTTGAGGTTTTATTATCACTCCAAAAGATGTTGACCTGTGGCAGGTGTTTGTACATGGTGTGTAAACACTGATGAAAGAAATGCTTATAATATGGTTTTAAAAATAATAAATTTTAATTCTAATGTGAAATATTCCAGAGCTAAGTAGCCTGATATGAAGCAAGATCCTAAATCGATGGAACAATTGAATCAGGACAAAGTTCAGGCATAGTTCCAGATGGCATCATCGAAATGTGTCACGAAATGATGAAAGTCAAGTCATACATGCAGTATTGAACAATTACTTACTGTATTGCCTATAGTTATAGTAGTTTCAAGTACTGAACTCTTGTGACCTTGGTTGACCTTCCAACCCTTGGGAAACAAGAGTGGCTGAAAAAGTCACTGTAATGATGTACAGTACAGAGGTTGTCTACAGTATCTCATCCATCCATACTGTACCTCTCCTGTTAACATTAATTCTTGGAATTGTTCTACAATTTCTATCTTGCAAGATGTTGGTACACCCTACAATCCATTCACCATGTTCATCCATGCTGTTGATACAGATCCCTACAATCCATTCACCATTTTCATCCATGCTGTTGATACAGATCCCTACAATCCATTCACCATGTTCATCCATGCTGTTGATACAGATCCCTACAATCCATTCACCATGTTCATCTATGCTGTTGATACAGATCCAATGTTCTTGCTACAATTTTGCAACCTTGTCTGGCTTTATTACAACCAAAACAAGTTTTTTAGAAGACTAGTCGATCTTATCTAGTCGAAGTAATGAGATTGCAACAGCAGTATTCGACGAGGTGGTCAGATATATTTGCCTTTCGATTGTGTTTTCTTGGCTGTTTTAAAAGCTACGGATCTGAAAGTCACAGAGAATGTACAGTAGAACGTGTCATGGAAACTTAACCACTAACAATTTGTATTGAACGATGGTTATATCTTGTATGGAGTCACTTATTTTCCAATTTTTGGCCATAAAACCCTTCTAGGGATTTTGATATTTCTGCCAGAAACTTGCACAGTCATTTACGTGGTGTTCATGCCCAGAGCTTGAGAATAGTCCATATGACAAAAGTGGTAGTTTCAGAGGGCAATTTTTAGGGCTACTGATTTTCCGACATAACAGAAAAAAGCGGAAAAATTGAATTCACTTTTCTATGCAGAATTTCAAAATTATCAAGCTAAAAGTACAAGTAAATTTTTGACAAAAAACAGTTATTTTACTTCAAAACCATCTCAAATGAATGCCTGCATATATCAAAGACATACACCGACATTTTACCCTCTGAAATGGTGGCAAATTCATCTTAAAGTCATCAAAACCCCTTGAAGTTATGATCAGAAAACAAGTACAGTACTGTAGGACATTTATGAAAATCGGCAAGATTTTGAATGTTAAAAACGGAATTTTGTGATTTGTGAAGCGGAAAATCATTGGATTTTTCCTGATAGGAACAAGACATAAAAAATTAATTGATCTCAGTTGCTTTTAAATCTCATTTTGTTTCATTTCATCAAGGTATGTTTATCTTCTTTACCTTCTTTTGTACGAAATAATTGATTTTGCCTACATGTAGCACAATCGTTAGTTTTATCATTTTGAAAGAGGGCAAGCTGAAACTTATTTCAGGACAAGGCCAACTGGATCATTTGGCATTCAGTTTTGCTGTGTATCTCTCTCTCCACAAATTGGCCAAATGAACGACTTCACAGTCAATGTACCCATGCTAAAACAAAGGGCTGCAGTTGTTCGCAAAATGTTTACACAAAGCAGAAGCAGTGACATGTGCTGGTGAAACCTACACAAAGATATGAATTGTTTGCAGTTATATTAGTGTTTGCACAAGGTAGTCCGAATCTTGACAATAGTACCCTGCAGAGCAGACTGTGCCCAGCCCCCACTTTAAAGGGTAAATGCAGTCCCCCAAATTTTAAGTAGTGTACCCTGTCATCCTAATGCAAGAATCGTGACAGTATTTTTGTTACATTCATACAGAAAAACTCTGTGGCATACCTTCAATATTCAATTTTTTTTCATACAGAAACATAATGAAAGATACTGTACCTGTGAGCAAAATAAGCAGAGATTGTAAGATTTGGATTCTTGAAAATAAACTTGGGGTGACTTCTTTCTCCCTATCAGGCTTCCCAAACATATGACTGGACAAGGAATATGCTGTACAGCCTGATACTTAGGCAATGACAGTAGTTGATTATGGAGGGGAAGAATTTTTTTGTTGTCCTAATATTTTAAATTGATACAGCATTTTAAAGCAAGGACAACATTCGAAAGGAAATGTATTCGTTTTACGCAACTGGGACAACAAAATACTTAATATCCTAATATGTTCAGTGTGAATGGGGCTTTAGACCTTACTTTTTCTTCAGTTTATCATGACTTTTTGATGATGTTTGGTAAGTATATGTAGGAGTGCAAAATTTAAATCTCTTCAAGCACCGTAGGTGTGGATGACAGTGGATTACACTACACAATTCTGTTGTTTCCTCTGACAACACTACAGACCACCAAGGCTGGATATGCTTAAAGTACTAGTACAATTCTCTGTATAAACTTTATTTGCTATTTCAGTTTGCAGTCAGTAAGGGGTCTGCTTTGAAGGCAAATTGCTCCATTATGGCTTTTTGTAGTCTGTCTCATTTTTCAGAATTCAATGTAAAGACTTGCTTCAAGCAGTCAGTCGTAACCTTGCAGGTCTTTCAAGAACTTTCTTTAAGCATTTGTAATGTTTCACATTTACCCTAAAGAAATCTATGAGTCAATACTTTGCAGACCCTATTAACAACTAGTTTTCTGGAGCAATTTTGGCAAGACTGGTAATTCAATTATCTACCTGCCTCACCTTCAATCATTTTTCATGCCACTTGAAATGTTTCGGCTAGATCTGTAAATCCTTGAGTAGCTCCATACATGTAGGACTCATTTGTCCTGGTATTCTTGATGAGTGACTTCCAGTATTTAGACTATATGGCAATTAAGTAGGACATACCTTGTAGTAAAGACAGGTAGTAGGTACTTGTATGTAGGGCCAAAAGTTGTAATCCAGTAATCATTTGCTTAATTTACTAATATAGGTGCTGGAAGTACTTACTCAGTGTAGTAAATGAGATGTCTATGTAGATCAGGCTGATAGAGGCCTGTGTATTAGTAGGCCACTTACACATTATACTGTTGGTTTAATTTTTCACTTTATACATTGCCCCAAGTTGGAGAAAATCTGGGAAGGAGATGGGAGTTTTCCAGTGAATTTGACTAGATATACTGTAGGCTGTACGCTTACAATTTAAAATGTGTCAAGAATATATTCTTCATGTGCAGCATGGAAATGTTGTGAAATGTAAACCATTTACTTGTCAGTTGTTTAGTACATTAATAAAAATTCATTTCGCTATTGATGCAGTTGCTTTACTGACATGAAAATGAATTGGTTCATCCTACAATGTGTGTTTCAATTTCTGTCTGATTTATGTGAAATATTTTGAGTTTGCTCAGCTGCAACTTGCAAAAGCAATGTAGGTGTACTCAAAATGTCATGTATATTTGTGATGAAGTGAGGTATGTACAGTGCATGAAATGTTAAGTTTCCAGGTAATTGCATTAAGCTTGTACGTTTTGGGTATAGTCCAATGATTGCCATTGTTTGTGCTTTCAAAGTGCAAAGTTTTCATTTGCAGATATATCTCTGAACAAACACACAGAACACTTTGTAGAAACTGTTGACATAGTAAATTATTAGCAATATTCTTTAAAGAGGTTCTTGTAAAAAGACTGCAGTCATTTCTGTGTCAAGTCTCAAAATACCATTTACAGATCTATAAAATAATTTCTTTGTTGGTGCCTCCATTAAAGTCAAATATAATTCAATTCTTAAAAATTTATGTAGCAAGTAAGTTGGATTTCAAAGTTTAGGGACAAATTCTGAACTTTCTTCAGGAGTCTTTTAGAAAATTTGAGTTGGAGGAACCGTAGCACTTAAAGATCTTGTATGTGGATTTTTGTTTAAGTGTGCATCACTGGCTTCATGAGTAAACTTAGGTATATTGCACCATCAGTAAAGGGCATGTTTCCCCATTGTCATTATGACACATTGCTGGAACTTGTCAATTTCCTATGTGTTGAATTTTCTCTCATTTCTCTCGTAGGAAGAATCTTTAGTATGTAATTAGTAGCAGGGATGTAGCTAGCCAAATTTGAGTGCCGGGTAATTGTCCTATCTGGGGAAAGCACCTCACCCCACCCCATGGCATCTACCAAATTTTTCAGCCATTAATTTTTCATTTTTCCCTCATTTTACTTTAGGGAGTAAATTTAGGGCTAGTTTTTGGTCTCGGTAGGCAGATTTGTGGTGGGCGGGGGAAACGTGTGTTTGCCTGGAGTGCCGGGCGGGAATATCGAGTGCTGGGTGTCATCGCCCAGCACCGCCCACTGTAGCTACATCCCTGATTAGTAGTACACCGGTTCACTACACAAAAACTGTCAATAAACATATTGCACATCATAGGTACTGTAACAATCCATGTGTAGAGGAAGTAAATCCAACAGTTTGTTTTAGACTGAAAAGATTGTCACATGTGTCATAAAAGAAACGTGATTGAGCATCTAGGCTTGGGAAGGTTCCCAGCCAGGGGAAGGGGGAGGTTCAGTCTTTCAGACTATAGCCCTAGGGGAAGGATTTAAGGGGAGGGTGTTTCTCTTTCCCCTGTTGAGATTTTGAATATATATGAGTGTCCTTAGATGCAACTTTGATTTAAATTTTGTGTAATTTTTAAAGAAATGATAGGCCTATAGTTTTACATTTTTCATAAAGGGGACAGTTAAGGAGTTTGTGTGGTTCAAAAGTCTGGGATGGAGGTCGGGGAGGGGGTGGGGTGGTGTGAGAGAGGGAGACTAAAGCTTACTTTCCCACACATTTTGATGAAGGGGAGGGGAAGGCTAAATGCCCCCTGCTGTGGCATGTTTTGCCTATGTGCTTAAGCATACTGTACCTGAGTACATTCAAATCAGGATGATTGTATTTGCCCTTTAACAAGGAGCTGTTGTTTGTAGGTGTAGTCTGCAGTTGGGCAAAGTCGCAGACAATGGAAATTAAATGTACATTTAAAAGAAATTGCAGATCTATTGTGTGTGTTGTATGATTTTTGAGTACAGTACTCTTAAACACTTTTTTGTTTACAGTTTTGTGTGTCACCGTGTATTAGGTTTCCTATAGACAGTGAGATTGAATATGAATGAGAGATACACAGTCAGACGTGATACCCCCTACGGTAGCTTATGTTGCTGTCTCTTGAAAGAGAACATTTGGTTGGTCTTGTAATTCTATTCATAAATTGCAAATGAATCTGTAAAGAACTTTTGGAAAGGTTCATGACCTCAGAAGATTCATGGAAGGCTCTCATGATGAGATCCTGTTGGCTAAATGAATGCACTGAAGCAGCAGCTAGGATTGATTTCATAAAAATTGGGCTCTTAAAATAGGAAAAATACCCTCAGTGGGGTTTCACACCTTGTTTGTGAATGTTTTGCCAACATTTGCCTTTAAGGCAAAATACAGACTGCAAATACTGGCATGTGTCTGCCGGGTTAGCTCAGTTCAAGGAGAAATAATTTTAGTTATTGCCTGCCCAAAGGTTAGCCTGCATAACTAGCTTTTGTATAGGGTATGGTCTCTGATCAGTCATTATTGTTGTGAAGCTTCAGAAAAATGTGTGGGGGAATGGATAACCTCTACCATGTATGGTAACCTCAAAGAGGCACAGTCATGAAGGAAAGGTTGGAGATTTAGCATGTCTAGAACCTTACCAAAAGAATGAAAAGAAAAGGGAAGGAGCGTAGACACTGGATGAATTTTTGATGATGACCTAATTTAAGGGTAAAAGAGATGGTGAAAACCAAAAAGAAAGTACTTTAAACATATCATGTATGGAGCTTTCTTGAAAACCCTTATTGCCCTTCTCCTAATCAGGAAATTAATAATTATGATTTTTGGGACATCTGTATCCACTACCGTACTTTACATAAAAGGGATATGACATCCCCCAAAACCAGTGAGTTGCTAGCAAATCTCTGACCAAACATATTTAGGAATATCCCCAGAGTTTTAAGTACAGTTGATAACTGCACTTTGATTGACATTCATTCAAACAACACAGTTTCACTTTGGTTGGTCAACAATGACTTCTTAAGTCAGGTGTGTTCCCAATTAAGCTCACACACACTGTGCTTGACAAAATTGCCGCCAGCAATTTAAAAGAATTAGGCAGTTCCCCCCCCCCCTCCCTCCCAAAAAAATTTCAAGGTCGGTGATTTTTTTTTTTAAATCAATCAATAAATCAATTTAAATCAAATATATTGATTTAAATCATGAGTTTTCACAATTATATCATGATTTGAATCGTGATTTTAATCGTCTTGATTTAAATCAACCAACCCTGCCAAAATTGCTTTGAAAAACCACCAAACTCTTGTAAATTTTCTCTAATTTGCCTTAAAAGTACCCCTGAAGATATTTTGAACATAACTTTCACAAAACAAAAGGTTAAGCAAGGGGTTATTCTCCATGGTTTTAACAATTCAGTAAAAAAAAATACTGTCACATGATTAAAAAAGGCCATTCATGAATTAGGATGACAGGGTATACTAATTCTGATTGGGGTGACTACATTTTCCCTTTAACTCAGTGTAGGCTAGTAGCTATGTGTTAGAGGTGCACAGAAAGTTTGGCTTAAATTGGAGTTAGGAGGTAGAACATAGGCATAGGAAGTGGGGGAGTTGGGGGGCTAAAGCCCCCCTAGTCAGAAATGTGAGGGGACTGAAGTATGCTTCTGCCTCCCCCCTCCCCCCAAGATCCAAGGGCAAAAACCCCATATTTGTCTCTTCTATAAGAAATGTCAAAAATTTGCAGTAATTTTACTTATTAAGTTTGTCCAAAAATGTACCAAATTGCATCTGAGGACCCTCAAATACCAAAATATTTTCCAAAGGGGAGGAGGACACCCCCTCCCTTTAGACCTCCTCTCCTCCAGGACAGCTATCCGAAACAAGGTTCAGTCCCCCCCCCCCATCCCCGTTTTGAAAAGCTTCCTATGCCTATGGGCTAGAAGTTAATTTAGTAGGGATAATTGTTACTGTCTGGGGTGAGCTTAGATAGCCTTTAAAATGGTCAACAGAGAATGCAGTGGGCCTATGTACAGCATGTGCTTTTTTCAAAGCATTTTTTCAAAATAGTAATGGTTTGTTATAAGTCCCCCCAAAACCTTGTAAGTGCAGCCCTGCACTATGTATAGTGTGACATCTACATGTACAGTGCTGCAGATGATTTGTATGTCATAACATCTCAGTTTCATATGCCATCTACTGGTAGCTGCTGTCAAAAATACTGACCAAGCACAAGGGCATCTTAAGAAGAGCCTGGACAAACAGCAACTTTTTGTGGTCTCATGGGGTATTGTGCTGACCCCAAGTACAGTTGGTAAACTCATTAATCACTGCAACCCTCCTAGGTGTATTCAACCACAATTCCAGAAGAGGTAAGTCATGGAGTTACCTCTTTAGCCCAGTCTGCCATAGGTATAGCTATGTAAAGACTGCAGTGCTGGAAAACACTTCACAAGTTACAATGCCAGACTTGGGTTATATACTGCACTTGACTTATGAAGTGTTTACTTCAACTTTTGTATCAAAAGTGAAGTGTTTTAGATGTTTCAGGTGAGTATCTGTGATCCATTTCTATTGTAAACATACTTTTTTTGGCTTTTCATACACAGAAGTACAGTATAGTAAGTGTGGAGTTAAGTGAGTTCAGTAGAGCAAAGCAAATTTACCCTCACCCATAAAAGGAAAAAAAAAGAATACATCACAGCTACAGTTGTATCATAAGTGCACAGTGAAAGGAAACATTTTACAGCAAGTACAGTTTTATTGCATGTTGAAATGATTGCCGCTGTTATTCAGAAATGTTTCACTAGACAGAGATACACAGTAGGCCTATATGTATGACTCAAGCCTGAGCCAGCTGTTATCTTAACATTGAACTGTCAATATCCAGTTTTATACTACAATATCCACTTTTCAGAGAAATCTACTGGTTGGTCTACAGTTTAGGCCTTTCCAATTTGTAAATTATTGATAAAATTCTAATGATGGAGTGCTTATAGCCTAAATACAATTTCCTTTGAATCCCCTTCTTTCTCAGTGCTAGGAGATATGCTTTTCTTCATGCCATTTTACATACTACCCTGTTACATGGTATTTCTTCCTCTGTCTCCACTGGTGTGTTCCTCAGGCATGACCTCTGACCTTTCACATCAGACCCCAAGGGCTAAGCTCATGCTGGGTCTGACCTAATTTTAACACACAACATCTCCTAGGATGTCACCATTAATTTGTATGTATTATAAACCCAGGATTCACCATAAAACTTCCTACAAATGGAGCCTACTGAGTGCTTGATTAATAGAAAAAGAGGTGACATAAATTTTCATGGGAGTCAGCATTTCTCACAGGAGCTGGTCATCAACCTCACAGATGTGCAGCAAGAACACATCATTGTATGGGGAAAGCCTGTAAAACTGCACAGCCTTTTCTGATATACTTTTGAACTTATTGCTGATATGGCTTAAGTGATAAGCAGTGTAAAGAACATAGGTGAAGGAGTTTGGCCACTCTTGGAAGTGCATTAGAGGGAGAAGTTTCTGTCATCTAACCTTTTACTCTTGAGATGCATTAGTTGAAAATGTACATAATGCAGACACTTCAGTCAGTGTTGAATTCCAGTTGAGTCTAAATCAGTCTGCTTAATCTCTCCAAGCAACTCCCTTAAAAGCACTCTCTCTCTCCTTTTCGCTTTTCCTAACTTTATCAATGAAGCTTACTCATATCTTTTGCAGAACTATCCCCAACATAACCCCAAACTGATGTAGGCTATACCATGCACATTGCAAACTGATAAACCAGGCAATACAATCAATGTAACAAATTGTAGAATGAACATCTGTAGGACAATGCCATCTCATTGCTGGGAGGTTGAAGTGAATTATTATTTTTGTAGGGGTACAATAAATTGAAACTGGGATGATGCTATTGTGCCTTTAATGCTGGAGATGGTTCATTTCCCACTAGACAAACACAGTGAGTTCATCTAATGTCCAAATAATTATACTTAACCATGAAGGGCAGTTGTTATATGAAGCTAAATGGACTGGTCAGCAAATTGGGAAGTCTGTCCCATTTGTAGTTGCATAATGTTACATGGCAGACCTACTGAGCACTAATTTAGATTAAGTCTGGCTTCTTTTCACTTGAGAGATCACTTCAGATGAAAATTATGATAGAAATTTTAAAGAGAAACTTCGTAAGGAGGTTGAAATAATATGACCTGTCTAGTTAGTCTGATTTGGGCACAAGGTATCCCCTGTTAGGACAGAACCCCAAAATGATCTATAGGTTCAGTCTTTCTTCAAAAGAATGAATTTAACTTGACAGACAAGTGGAACACAAAATTTCATCTTGGCTGGTTTCATTGTAATGTTTGCACAGTTTTGGTTACAAAAGTCAACAGAGGATTTGCAGAACTACAATATGACTCCACTGACTTAGATGTGCACCTGTGTACTAGGGAAATTGATTTAATGTGATCTGTTGCTGACCCTCCACTAGGGAACTGTGAAAAAAGAATATGAAACAGAATGGAGATGACCTCTGTTGGATTTCAAAAAAATAAAAATACAACCAAAATCATTGAAGTTGCAGTATGATGCTTTCATACAATATAAATAATGTTCCTGTAAAAATAAATTATAGATTGTGGATCTAAGTTTAGTTTTTGAGATCAACAGTCATGCTTGCAGGAAGCAGGGAACACAATAAAAGCTAAGCGTTGATTGAGTGAGATCGTGATGTCAGGGGGTTTGGGGACATTTTTTCCTGACTTTGTTTTGAAGGCATGTGATGAAATTTATGAGAATTTGTCAAGGTACCTGGTTTGAAATTGCCAGACCCTTATGTTTTTAAAGGGTTTAAGTAAACCATGCATATCCTGCATGTGAAACAGTTGACAGCTTTTATAATCCTGGTTAGCAAGCAAGACAGATGATCATGTGATAAACTGGAGGGATGGTGGCATCATTTGCTCAGAGGTGTTTGAATTTGTTCTTGGAATGTTTTGAACTTTTGCATAGAAAATGGGAAAAGATGCCTGAATGCAAATATTCATGAAGCAAAGATGGCTTTTATTTCCACCTCAAAGTTGCTTGATTTACATTTAAACCTTTTAGAAGAGTGAATGGTTTAGGGCATAGGCTTTGATGACTCCAATATTTTTGGAGTCAGGTACTCAGGGCCTAGTTAGTTCACTGACACATACAGGCTTCTCATTGGCAGAGGTGCTAAAATAGCAATGTCAGAGAACTGTGGTGGCCAACTTAAGTGAAAATGTGTAAATGAATCTAAAAAGAGAAAAACATCTAAAGGTCCTTTGTGTGTGTTTACAATACTACATAAAAACATGCAAAATAATGCAAAAGGTAGCAGAAAAAAGTGATTTTGTGCATATTTTGGACAGTATGGGGGAAAATTGACAAGGGACGTCCCTATTCCAAAGAAAGTGGAGTCAAAGCTCAACTTGTGGCCAGGAGTCACAACTATGAAGTAGAGACAATATCCTGCCCAAGCATAGTTTACAGCCCTTTCACTTTAGGCATGATTTGAAGCAATGTCCTTTAAATACGGTATGGTATCATAGAAAAGTTGAAAACAGTGTTATACTTCTAAGACATTTTCACAATTTTTAATCTGTGTACTTTAATAAAATATTAAAAGGACACCCTTTTGAAAATCATGCAGACTTGTTCCTTCTCAGTTCAAACAGAAACTTTCAGATAAATCAAATTTCTCAGATTTGGCAGTCAGGATTGTTTGTAAGTCCTTTTCTGCCATGGACTCATTTGCTTCTTAACAAGATCATACTTTGGAGTCCAGTCTCAAATGATTATGATGCACCCAAAAACCAGCATCAGATGGCCCCACTGGTGTAGCTAAGGGGATGTCCAAAGCCACCCCTAGTAAAGTGAGAAAAAAAACATGAAAAAATAAGTGTGAAATGTATAGCCAATCCAATAAAATGACATGAAAAAGAGAGGAACAAGAAAAATATGCGGAAAGATGCTGTAGGTTTACTGCCTTGTACTACACTGGGAATATATATGTGTTCATATCTGATGGCTCGAACCAAAAATCCTAGCTGCGCCAGTGGATTAGGGATGTGAACGTGTAGCAAAATAATTAAACGTTTAACCGCAAAAATTTGCGATCGTTTAGCGATTAATCACGATTAAATCACAACAGAAAGACTCGGTGTGTTGAGTGACATGAGATATACAGGGCTTTTCAAAATGAATTGGTAATACCGGTGAACCCCAAACACAATTCCTGTAAAGGCTTGTTCGTAATCGAAACAGTCATCACAACATGATTACATACTACGTAGGGGCCAATATTATGCACTCTGCATTTACAGTTTTCAGATGGGTAGAAAATGGACGAAAAACAGGTTTTGCGATTAATCGCTTAGTAGCTTGTACTAAACGTTTATTCCACATGGGATCGTTTGCGATTAATTGCTACACAGTCACAGCCCTACAGTGGATGGACCCAAACCTGAAGTGGTACCCTGGGTTTAAAACAGGTAATTGTTTCAATGGTTGACAAACAGTATGATTGATATGATATCTGTATGTGGTATGTGGAAGATCAAAAAGGTTGGAGCTGTGTAAGTCATGGAAGGGATTTTATCTTCATTTGAAGAAAAGTGTAGTGTCAAATTGTTATGGATACTTAAGTTACTAAGAAAGAAAACATGTCTCTGTACAGTACCATACATCCTGGATACCTGAAAGGACATAAATTATAGTTCTGTGTGATGCAGTTTAAAAGCATCCCAAGTAGATTTCTCATGCATTCAGGGACTCAGGAATGCATCTTAAATGTGAACAGTGACATTTCTTTCAAATGGCGTGATTTATTAAAGACTAGTAACGTTTTAGATGTTTTGTGTTATTGATCTGTCTGGGGCTGACAGTGCCCCTAGGCTTTACTTCCATGTCTGGAGTGCCAAAACAGATTGGACATAAGTGGTTACAGTAAGTCTTAAGTGAAGACAAACTAAAGCCTATACATCTACCCTGAAGCACTTCAGTATGTGAGAGAATGTAAGCTGAATTGAATAAGAAATTTAAAAATTATTTTGCTTTCTGCTTATTGAACTTTAGTTAAATTGTTTGTGACAATGTTGATCTGATGAATCTTATCCTGTCATTTTCATGAACCTTTCACCGAAACTGGTTTACTTTGAGAATCAGAAATCCAGGCCACTGCCCTTGATGAATAGATACAGTATATTATTTTCAAGAATTTTTTCTGTCAGGAAATCAAAGTTTTGGTGCTGTTGGACCCCAGTGAACTCTGGAAGGGTAATGCTGTAATGGATAGGAATGGCAAACTAATCCCCTTTGTGACAATATTCCCAGAAGTGTTAGGTTTTTAGTATTTTACCCATCAGAGTCAAATTTAGTACTCAAATTACATGCAAGCATGCAATATTTCCTCAGGAGAGTGTGTGAAGGCCTGTTTCCTCCCCCATCTTGATCAAGCTTGGTCTTTTCTTCTCATACTTTTAAGATTTTAGTAAGTGGTATCACCTTCAGTCAGTGTTGAGGAATATAAATTAAGATTAAAGGGCAAATTCAGTCACCCTATTTAATTTACAGCACCATGGTATGATCTTGTATGGTTCATCTGAATCACATGTGTGATTTGTCATTTTAGTTCATAAATTATTAATTAATGTGGTACCAAATGTGACCTGATGATTTATCAGTGACTTTGAGTTACAGTATACTGTAGCTGTGGAACATAAGGAAAGATAGTTGGAAGGAAATTTATATGATACTGAAGACTAGACATGGGCAGGTATGCTTCTCTACTTCATAGTCATGACTCCTGGGGGAGAGTCATGTAGGAACTCCACTTTTCTTGGTATTGTGACTGACCTAGGGAACATTTGGTACCGTCAAAAAGTTACAAAAAAATCATATTTGTAAGGAAAAGTTTGTGTTCCATTGCTTGTATTAATGACAGTTCGTAACACAAAGTGCTTTTGGTTTTTTTCTTTACTTGATCAAAAGTTTTCTCTTCAGTTGACTGCTATGAATATCCTGCATTTAGCAGTTAAGCACCTAGCAGCCATTATGATGCTGTACTTAGTGTTGGCTTAATGGTAGCTAGTATTTTGAAGTGACAATTTATAGTTGTTATGTTAAAATGTATGTTCATTCGTCACCGATGACACCATTTCAGGTGTAGCACCTCTGTTCACCTCAGAGTGGTGACTATAAATAGGGCTGTGGGTACCCTGGACTCCAAAAATGTTAGTCACCTACAGTGGCATAGCAAGGATTTTTCAAGTAGGGGAGGGGGGCACAAAACTTCAGGGGCACAATTTCTGAATTCTCTCCCTCTGTATTGGACTAGTATATAAAACTGTTCATCCCAAAATTTTTCACAAGGAGGCACCTGGGGTAGCATGGCTTTGATGTGGGGGATACATGCCCCCTTATCCCCCCTTGTAGCTACAGTATGCCACTGGTCACCTAGCCCACTGAAGACTCATCTAATTTTTCAAAGTTAGGTTAGGGTGAGTGTTTAATGCCCTGAGGCTTTCTAGTTAAAGGGAAATATTGTGTTTGGTTTACTGAAAATTTCATATTTTTCAAACCAAATTTAATAGATAGAGAATGATAGACACTTCTAAATAAGGCAGTACGGTATCTTTGTTTTCAGGAAATAAGGTTCTTACAGCAAGAAATTTGGCTATTTGTTGCACAAAAGTGCTTTGTTCACCCAAACTTTCAAAAATTCAAATGATGCAACATCCATAACTGTTGTCATGCATAAGATTTTGAGAAGATAAAGCTATTGCTAGAGTTTATTGGCGAGACTAAACGGTTAAATAATGGCTAAGGGTATTTTCTTTGTATGCCATGTTGGTGCATTTTAAACGCAATATTTCCCTTTAAGTTGCATACATGTATAGAAAAGGTTTGCAAAAATTACTTTTGATGAGTAAAAGAAATACTAAATAAGCATTCTGGCGAAATTTCTATTCAGTTCAGAGGTGTAGTTTTTGAGATATCAGCAAATGAAGGTACGTTTGTGACTGAATGAGAGCTTGACGGAAATGGGTTATATCATATCCTCCTCAAGGGTTATATTATCTCCTGTCATTGAGGAGCAATGCTTTGTTTTCTTCATTTTTCCGTCTCTTGTTTTGGCCTTGAAGTTAATAGGGAAATGACTCTATGAGGTTCCGATGGGGAATTTGAAATTTATAAAATTTTGATGCCTGTCATGCATTCACATTCCCATATCATATGATTATGGAGAAGAAAATTGGTTCAAGTTTAAAGGAACACAAAACATTAATGTGCTGTTATGATGTCACATGAGCTTGCTTCAAGTTCACTTAAGACCTCACAATGTGACAACTTCACTGCTTATATCTTGAGAACCACAGATCCGATACAATGCAAATTTCATCAGATTGCATACTGAAGCTCGAGTTCCCGCTAACATACATCAAAACTTGGTTCAAGCCTAAACCCTTATATTAACAGTGTAAAAGGTCTACTTTGGATATATATGACTGTGTGACATCAGCCATTGAATTCTTGAAATTTGTCAAAGGTTATTGTATTACTATAAATGTCTTCCTGATGTCAGTAACCCCGGTAATGTCCTCATAAACCTACATTATCATGGGTTAATTGCCTCTTTTATGATGTTTTGTGATTTTGAGTTCGTGATCCATTTTGCTCTCTGTTGTTAGATAGTGTTGTGATTTTACAACCTGTTTATGCAGCAAACTGTGTCAGGTTAATTGAATAATACATGTGCAAGTATATTCACCTGTCTAAAACTTGTTCATAAAATACCAAAAGCTGTCATCACTTTATACCATGCTGTGTACTTACCTACAGTGGTTTACTGTCAAGCTTTCTATTCTTAGATCTGATTCCTGAATGATTTCAGAGCATGTACTTCCTTTAGAGGTGCTAGTTGGGTGATGTCATAAAAATTTGAATAAAACCTGATGCATGGGAAACATCCAAGACACATTTTACACAGAACCCTCAGGGATGTTGTCATTTATATTTTGGTCGTTAAGGGTGAAACAACCTTAACAGACATTACACGTACAATACCCTGTGATACTGCATTTATTAATCTGATAACATCTACAAGCAAAATGTGAATATACTAAGTAAAACAATAAATAAATTAAATAAAAATGTTAATATACATAAACAGATGACAGTTGAGATTTGACACGTCTAAATTACCTCTGCAATACAGGAAAATGCAAAATTGAAGCAATTATACTTCTGAGATTCCTAGGAGCTGCAGACCCAGTCTCGTTAGTCTGAAGTGTGAGGGAACTTCTGTCATGATTGTATTTAAATCCTGGCTATGTTTCTGAACTGTGACCCATATTTATTAGGAATATATATTATGAAACTGAGGTTACTGAGATCTCCATCTAAAGATCTAGCTATTTTGGATGGTTGTGATGGGATAACACCATATAGGCCACAGACATCAAGATTACATTTATAGCTTGTTTAGTAAAGGGATATGTGTGTAATTTTCTGTACATCACATGACATTGTGACATCAGAATTTTGACAGCCTTTCATAGGAAGTGTATTTGAAAAGCATATATTGACTAGTCAGTGGTACCACTAGTTGTAGCCAGTGGTGTTGCCAGGATTTTTTGAGCAGGGGGACATGGGGGAGGGGGTCACGAACCTTTCGGTGGGGGGGGGGGGCACAATTTCTGAACTCCCTCATGCCCCCCCTATAGCTATGCCACTGGTTGTAGCCCTTTTACCAATCAGTCACCAGCCCTTGGTCAAAAGTAGACACCATACCAGACTTACCAATGCTCATCACATTCATGTACACCCTTTTCTTTTATGCCTGCAGCAACCAGAAACCTTTTGATTACATTAAATCAAATGGCCTCATCTGTCGTTTGCTGCATGTCATCTGTGTATAATGTTGAACTTAAATTATCTTGGACAAAGAATTTGTCTATCAAGGTGCCTTGAGACTTGGGCATCCTTCTGTACATCATGTGTTGTATTTTGATATTTAATTTCTAGGTTAAGTTTATCAAGCAGAACAGCAGTCATTGCCCTGTCATATATTAGTTTTACTTCAGAGATACAGTTGGCATAAAATCTATAAAATGATGTCTTTGACTCGCTAGGTCTTGAGATTGAGCTAGAAAAAACAGATAGCCTCCGGGACGATGTAGACCTATTATCTATGTGATGGAAAAGCTTTAATATCTTTTTCATGTACAAGTTGCAGGTGCAATGCCATGGATGAGAGGTTTATATCCTACAGGGAGGAAAGATGGGACTTGAAATAGGGAATTATTACTTTACAAATACCAACTTCTCACAAAAATAGATGAGGTGAAAGCTCTGTAACCTATTTTATCCATTTGAGCAAAATATGCAGTGCGTGAAAAACAGTAATTATATGCTGTGTCTGGCATGGAGGCATTTTGTGCATACAACTCTTTATTCAGTTTGCATAAATTATAGTGTTATTTACACAAAGGCATATAGGAATGTTTCACTTACACAATATCCTCTAACCTGTAAGAAATCTTTTAATTTTATTCCTTGTTGTAGTTTGATTTCTAAAAGAAATAACCCTAAATTGGAAGAGTTCAAACAGTTGCATCTTAAACACATCCAGGTTGTTATGTTCATAAGTGTATGGGGCCATATTGATTTGGGGGTGGTGGTGGGAGGGGGGGGGGGACAAGACTTTGCTTGAATCTCTGGACCCTTTTAGACAAATTTTGCCCAACTTTCTACAACTATTTTCCCAAATTTCTTCAAATTTTGCCCAAATCTTGAGTTTATCCAAAAATATTTTTTGGGGGACACTGTCCCCTCCCCCTTCTCATTTGCTAGATGGTTATGTTAACATAGACATTGCAGTATCATTCTTTCGTACCTTTCTCCGAAAAGACTTTCATCAGCCATTCTTTGCCAGGAGTGGAGTAGCTACAGTACACCATTTTTCTTGGAACCACAAAGTGGTTTTCAGTACTGTCAAAATATGCCCAAAAATCAGATTTTGGAGTTTACAGTTGTGTTTAATCAGAGGTTTCAATGAAGTATTGTAACAAACTGACTCTTTTGATCATTTTTTCCACATTATGTGGGAAGTTTTCGCTTTAATTGACCACTATAATTCTCTGATGTTGTCAGTTACGCACCTCAGCCATTGAGAAACATGCAGTGTAAGCTTGCCTACTCTCATATTTACTCAATGGTAGGCTAGTATGCCTATGTATCTGCTGAGTTACTGCATCACTTATGAAGTCATGGTAGGTGTTGCAACTCTTTAAGGAGTTGCTGGTACCTGACTCTAAAAATAATAAAATATTGGAGTTGGCAAAGCCTACTGTTTAGATCCATGGAAATATTACTTACGAACCATAGAAGTGCTACCTTAGAGGTAGTACTTCCATGTTAGAACCAGGGAGATCCGTTGGAGTAGCATCTCCCTGTTAGAACCAAGCTGGTATCCATCAGTACAATTACCCTTTAAAGCAGGAATTTGCAAATCTGTGTTGTCATAAGAGCATGGAATCATGGTTAGAGCAGGGCTAGTTTAGAGCACCTTGTGTTGGGTATACATCCATTCTTGGTGTCCTTCAAATCCCACTTTTCTATTGATTTGTTTACAGGGATTAGACCTCTTATTGATCAGCTAGGAGTATTGAGAACTGGTCAATAAGTAGCTTAACTCAAGGCATCATCAAAGGGTCATTTTGAATAGGTCAGTGAAGGCTGAAGTCCCTCATTGTCCATTTAACTGTCACTGTTTCTATTCAATAGATTTGATACCACTTACCTGTATCTGCACTATTCTTCAGACATTCTAATAGCATTTATTATTAAATGATTTATACCAGGTGCCAAAAGTGGGGACAGTATAAAAGGGACTGAAAACAAAGCCAGTTTAGAAAGGGACCTAATGTAGATTTTGTAGTGTCTTAATTGTAATTCCTTTCCAGTGATTGCTAGTTTGTGCTGTACCCATGTATTGAATTGATTGTGAATGCTAAGAAAGTGAATTAGCAAATTTTTTAGGGGATTGTCAGATCATGTCTGATTACCATGCTCCCTGGCACAGCGGATGCACAGAAGGTTTGCAATCTTTAAGCGCTAACGTGGCAATGGGGCAGTGAATGTGCATGTGATAGTGTTTAGTGAACAGGTTGCCTGCCAGGAAGATGTGAATCACTCTTGCACCTACATGTATGTTAGAAAGACATACTTGTTTGATACCTGCTCTGAAGGTTAACAAATATGAAGTACATAGTTATGTATTTTATCAAGTGAATGACACACACAACCACCCTTGCATGGGCAAGGTGAGTCAGTGTCCACAGTGTCAACAAAATGTGTACAATGGCATACAACTCAGTTACTTTTGTGACTGACAACTTAATATAAAATGACACACCCTTCAGACACAAACTGATGCACAACCCACAATTTTGGTGGACCCCTCCCAAAGGGCAGCAACTGCATGAGGGCACAAAGGAGGGATCAGCCCGCTGGTGCACCACATTGAAGGTATGCATTTACACAATTTACACTATGTGGGGGTATCTGGGGTGGGATTACAACATAATCTTCTTTTGTGCCCCCCATCACCACCTCCTGGTACCACCACTATCAATACAACAATTTACAAGTGTTACAATTGACCCACAATGATCCACCATTTAGTCACTAGTGACTGACAATTGAGGTAATTTGACTTACCTCTCATTCACTCTGGGGTTAACAATATTGCTTCAATGGCATACTTGTGTCATACTGTCATTGGTGAATGACCCACATTGGATTGACCATGCCTGACGGACAGTTGGATGTGTCATTCAAGTGATAAGTGTATTAGTACCATTGGTGAAAAACCCCTCAGAAATACAGGTGGTTACCTTATTTCATGTTTTAGGCTATGCTCAGATGTATTTTACAATACTGGTTGGCTTGCATACTGTCCCTACCTAAATTAGTAAGATGTGTATTTTTAAAAGCAACTAACCTTTGTCTTGCAATGTTGGCCACTGGCAGCTTGCCAGGCTACATTTGAGGTTCCTGCCTTCCCTCTTTACAGGCACCAGTAAATTTTCTAATAATCATCCAGATTTTGAATGTGTGTGTAGGTGGTTGTCCTTCATTGCCATATATAGACATGATTCTTTGCCATTCACAGTAAGACTGAGAAATGGCATTTGATAAACATCTTAAAAGGCATGATTCAAATGAAAGTGGTCATATTCAAAGAAAACTTAATTATATGGCAATGGAATACCAGGATGTTCTTGCCTCATGCATCAAGAACTTGATACCATCTAAAAATGTGATAAAAGTTTCAAGAGCATCGTCATGCTAATATTTCTCTTTAAAGTGGGTTGATTTGGCCACTTGCTTTAAAATTAAAAGGGAAAATGCATTCACCCTATTTGAATTAGTGTACCCTGGTATCCTGTTGAATGAATTGCTGTTTTTAATGTGAAATCATTTTGGTTATCGAATTGTTGATTTTATGCAGAATTACTCCTTATTTTTCCTTAAAGGTCTGGTGACATGAAAATTACATAGTTGGATATTTGATGAAAAAAAGCATTAAAAATCCAGAAAATGGCCGTAATTCCCATTAAAATCCATCAAATATTGACCATTTTACGGGGTAATTTCTATTTCACACTTGTAGCATGAATAAACATGAGCTACAATATGCAAATATGTGACATCGAAAGATGGACATACGATATATGGCTAATGTTAGCCTTTGTTTTTTCACCTTAATTTCAAGGACACTGGTAGTATTCTTATCCCCTGAGGGGTTAAGTATGAAAGTTAAAATTGTTTTCTTGAAAAATATTGATATCACTCACCAAACCGTAAACTATCTGATCAGTAATTAAGAGATAATTTATATAGGGTTAACAAAAGAAATGTTGACACTGTGCAACACTCCACATCATTATTTTTGCATATATGCAATGAGTTACTTCAGAAACCATCAAACTTTGAAGGCATGTATTTTGAGAACAGTAAAAGATATTTTCCAATGGATCTTTCAAGGGAAGACTTAGATTTTTTAGCTGACATGTGAAAGAGCTCTTTTTGGTGGCATGTCACACAACCTTTAAATATTCAATCTTTAAGTTTAGAAACTTCATTAAAGATACTTGAAAGTGAAATGACAGGCAGTTTGAAAGATTTAGCTAAATTGTGTCAGTATAAATTTGGGATGACTGCAGACTGCTCATTCCCTTTAAAGAGCAAACTTTTCTTGGAGCTAGGTCAGAAGGATATAAACTAAAAGGTAACCATTTAAGATCAATTTTATGTCAGCATTTAAATTAACCATTTACTGTGAATGAGCTATGTCCTTTGTTACTGGGCACTATGGCCTTCTTCTGTCAGCAGCAACTGCATACTAGACTGAATGATTGCTTCTTCAAAGGGCCTAGTCAATTGTCTTCCATTCATGACCTCCAGCCTTGCAGTCAATCTACCATGATCCAAGAAAGAATATAAGTACATTGGTCACTAATCTCAGGGTAGATTTGGGTCAAACTAACCAGAAAAACATCTAAAAAAGATCCAGTATCTCTTTTATTTGTCTGTCCCCTTTAATTAGCCTTTTTTACAGCTTTCCTTTAAAACATGGTGGGAACCATTTTAAAGTGGCTGAGCACTTGACAAGGTTTGTCTCATAGTGGCACTTAAGTGGTAAAGAATATTTGTCATTTTACTAATCAAAAGATAAAGAAGGCTAGGGCATTTTTAGCAAAGTAACAGCAAGTATTGAAGAATTAGCAATTTAACTAAAGTCATTGAAATAATTGAAAGGCCATCAGATTTCTTTCATTATTTTTCAATGAATGCTTGATGGGGAATAAAAAAAGTAAATAAAAAAATGAAAAAAAATAAAAAAAAAATCCAAGAACACAGACTGTGAATAGAAAGCTGAACTAACTCTCCTTGTTACACCACAATTAATAGAGTGCCAGTTTTCTTCATGGAAGAATAAGTGTAACATATTGTCCACCAATAAAAAAAGTTGGAAGAGACTGTAGTGGTTTTATGTCAGTAACTTCTATTGTTTCTTTGCTTTTTTAGCTATTAAACTTTGTTAAAAGAATAGTCTTGCAGGGTGTTGCAACTTATGTACTATTTGCTTTTTGTAATTTACCTGCCCCCCCATTCCTTTTCTCAAGCAATACTGACCCTTCTTTGGATGTAGTAAACCTTCCATCTTGTGACCTTTGGGCTTGTGAGCCTTGCCCAAAGAAGCTTGGCCCGCAGTGGACACGTCGTACCACCATTGATCTCGGTTTGTTAGAATGGCACTTGCAATGAGACCAATTCTAATGCTTGCTTGAGTTCAGCTAGTAGTGTGAGTATACAATTTGAGTATGAATACAATGCCATGAGTACAAGTAAAAAATATACGTGGATACCATTATGAGCATTTACATGAGTGCAGTACTTCACGTCTGGCTTGGGGCAATGCTAAAGACAGGATCCAGAACATATGGAGGCAATGGCAGTCCAATAGGCCTGTTTGAAAAGTACTGGTTGAAAAATAATGTGTGCGTGGGCATAGGTGTACATAGGAGGCCGTTGGGGGGGACTGAACATTGTTTTGGATCACTGTCCTGGGGAGGTCCAAGGTGACAGGGGTTGCCCTCTTTGAGAAATTTTGAATATTTGAGGGTCTTTGGATGCAAATTGGTGCAATATATTGGTCAAATTTTAAGTTTTCACAGAGAAAACAAATAAGGGGTTTTTGTCCTTGAATATAGGAGGGGAGTGGAAACATACTTGTGCCCCACCACAGTTTTGACTGGGGGCTGTAGCCCCCTCTCCCTATGCCTATGTGGGTGGGCATGCATTGCCCCAAGTCCCTAGGGTGTAGGAGGTATAAAATTGATTGGGCAGAAAGGTTTGAACAGATTGCAAAATGGAAATAGACCAATGCTGTGAGCTTATAATCATGTTTTCAATTTTCGTTATAAATTTTTATCAATTCTTGAATTATGGATTTTTGTACTGCTGGAAATAAGAAAGCACCTCCCAAGGCTTTTTGTACAGAACCACACAATTCCATCAAATACCCTGAACTATTTACAGTGGAAGTAGTATTAACAAAATTTCAAAGAGAGTAAGAATAAGAGATTTGTTTTGATTGATTTGATTCTGTGCCATTTGTGACCCGCCTTTATTAACGTTAATCAATAGGTCAAGAAGTTGTGGAGAAAATAAGGACCGAAAAGTTACAGTTAGATTTAAGAGGCTGGGAAATTGTGAAAATTGTGGAAAGCTGAAAGTTCTGCAGTTCAAAATTATTTTATGTGGCTACAAATATTCTAGGCAAGTATGTTCTCATAGTAATATAACTATTGTGCACCATGCATGGAAGCAGAGGCCATTGTTGAAGTTCCCATAATGCATTGCTCCTTTGACAACTGTGGAAGTGAATTTTGATAACAATTGATATCTACTTTTAAGATGGTTACCTTAATTATACTTAGACACAAGGAATAAAGTGAAACTCATTATGGGGATTGTAAATTAAGATATTAATTTATCTTGCCTCAGTGCCAATGCTGTTGAGATTGGGAGACCCCTTTAAAGGCAAGTTTTCTGTCTGGTGGCTATAAAACACAGCATACAGAAAAGCACAGAACAAGGTTCAGCTGGCACTTCCCTGCATGGGATTCCTGCCCTCAGCAGTATTCCTTGGCAAATGCAGAGTACAGTTATAATCATGAACATATGCATTACGCCATGAGCCATAATATCCCACATTGTACTCAGTAAGTCTGGATAACTAATAATGGTATACAACAGACAGTATGTCAGAATCCAGCATAGCACAGTACCCACAGTGGCCCATTTTACTTGTAGCCTGTATAGCAATAGACCCTTTTCCAAATAACAATTACAAAGGATTGTGGGATAGAGTTTGATATGCGTTGTTTTTGTCAGTGGCATATTACTGTGGCGAAAAACGACGCATACCAAGTTCTATCCCACAATTCTTTGTAATTGTTATTTGGAAAAGGGTCTATGGCTGCCATATCAGCACTTTCAGTAAATCAGCCATGGCCCTATCACAAATAGAATGCCATCCATGCATGATGCTCATTCAGAACAGTTACCAGACAGTTAGGCAGACTACAACTTTTTGGAGAGCTGTGTCAAATTTTGAGGGGAGTAAAAAACAAGTAAATATTGTACTGTAAGTGTGTGGCTGTGTATATAATTGTGTGTGGCTGTTGGAAAGGGAGGGGGTGAGGGATGACAAAGTGGTTGCTCTGTGGAATTGTTAGGGAGGGGCTAAAGGTTGGTTGTAATCTAACTGAGACAGTTGCCCCCTTCCCTCCAGCTCTGTGCCTTCCTTTTAATAGCCATCAGGTTTCCATGTTCTATGTGACACCTCTGCTGTTATTTAGCTGTGTTAGTTTGTGGATGCCAGAAATATTTTCCAAACTAAAAACTACCTGTTGTATCCTATGTTCTTATAGGATCTTTACAGTATTTATCTTTTAAGCTCTGTTAAGAAGTAAGGTTGGCAGATTCTCTTTGCATGCTGTTTTACCTGCTACAGCCAGACTGTATGGAAGATGAGAGTGTATCTCTCACTCTGTATTCTTTTGTAGACAGAGCTGTGAAAAATAGTCTGAATCCTTCACCATTCTTAAATTTGACAGTGTTCAAACCTGAAATATAGCGACTTCCTTTTTTGTTTGGCCCTGTTGAGGCCATTCTTAAGTCAAGACCTAGAGCAGTGTGCAGAGTGTAATGTTCCTGCCAAGTTTTATCCTCATTCAAATTCCAGTGACCCCTAATTTCACACTGGTTTGCCTGTATCCCATAGCCACCCTGTCCATTGAAACCTGTCTATATTTGCAGTTAAGAAACTAATCAATAGCCCAGGGTGGTTAAAACATCTGAAGAAACTTATTTCGCTGGTTTCAGATCCTTCTTCTAAATAAGATTCTGTGTATTGAGCTGGCAAACATCAGGCTTGTTTTCACTTGTTCAACAAATTTCATTCACAGTCGTGAAATGTCAACTTTACTTCTAGCTGACTCCAACTTTTTGCCATTCAATAGAGTAGTTCTCCTAACCAGTCAGGAATGTTTTGTCTGCTCCAAATGGTTAGAGGAATAGTAATTTTATTGTGTGAGTTGATAGGTTGTGATTTGAGGGGATTAGTTTGGTCAGACTGCAGAAAAGAACTCCTTTTAAGATGTGAACTGCTCTTTTATCTGTTTGGTTATGTTGCATGGTTGTCTGGCAGGTTGGTAGTGTTCCAGAGCAAATCCCAGGGGATTAAGGAATTTAAGAGACTGGTCTTGAAATCATGTAGTTTTCAATTTTGAAAAGAAAATTTACAGCTTCTGAGTTCTTTATCATAAAATCATTGAAAACCTTATGGTGACATGTACAAAAGACTGGCACATATGCTTAGTTGTGTAGTAATTTGGCTTGTTTGTCTATAGACGAATCCGGAGAGCAAGTGATGGTCTGATTTCAGTCGGCCATACCTGGGGTCTATCACCTTTAATCTTTCAATTTCCTTGCTTACCTGTATGATGGATAGTTGGACATTAAATTGTATCTTGATTCGTTCAATTTCACTGAATATGTGGGTTTGAAATTCATGTAGAAAATAAATGAAGACGATTTAAGGCTGGTGGACCCCATTAATGGCTGCCTACAGTCACTAAACACAAGCGCTGATCGGATTCGTCTATATATAGACAACTTTGCAAAATGTGTGATGTACCAGACAAATTATACCCTAATGTCTCATGATCCTTGACTTCTGTGGTTTAAGAATATTCTCATCAGAACACCTGTTATGGATGCTTGGCAGACACTTAAATTTGCTGAAGGTCTTCTGACCTATCTTATGTACAAAAGACATGTTTAAACAGTTTTGTATCTAGTTGTATTACAGCTGCAATTAGCAATTGAGTGTATAATCAGACCATTCAGTAATACACTTATAGTTTATAACTCAAGGTCACATCAAGCACACAGAAAATTTCCTGTATTTTCATCCTGTGTCGAAAGGTAATTTATAGCCTGAAAGATTTGTTTCAAAGTTTGTGCCAATGAAAACTTAATGGGTGTGAACATGAACACTTCATTAAACTGTATGTATAAGTTCTACTTACTGTGTGGCATTACCAAGTATCCGTTCTGAGGTAACTTCATGCAGGGAGTTGTTATTTGGAAGGAGATCTATGTATCGCTTTGAAATGAGGTTTACACCGCCAAGGTCACACAGTAATCTGCCCCTTGTATCTTTCTCGGCATTTCTATAAGACTTACACGGGATTAAGTAATTCATACAAAAAGGATTTATCATCTGCTACATCTACAGTATAAAGACTGGGGGTTTGTCGCTATACTCACAGCTATAGCATTGCCAGTCGCTGGAAAATTAAAAAATATTGCGTCTTTGGACGCCCAGTGATGCGGATGAGAATATACCAGTAAGGGTTTATGTAAAAATATGAACATGATTCTATACCTGGCCATTTCAGGAAACTTCCGGAAAATTTTCCAAATTGTTGTGACAAAAATTAGACTTTCTGCCTCCTCAGCTCATTTGCATGATGGTCATTCTATAGGAAGGGGAAGACCTCATTGATTTATCTCATTAAAACAGTGGCTTTGAGTTTTGAATCACCTGCCCCTAAATTGGTGGTGGCGTAAACCTACTCATCAAAGCATTTTCCTGAGTAAGGCAATTGTGATTGGATTACTCTACCTGAATGATGTTGCTAACATATCGATATCAAAGTGAAGCTAATTAATAAAAGAATTTCCCATCAAAGGAATAAGTAGCTTATGATTGATAATCTCCTCAGAATATAATGGGTCTTAGAGCATTAGCATAAGTTAAACTTTCTGTTAAATCTCCTTCCAAATAACAAGTCCCTGCTCCATGGTTGCTATTTATTAACATTTAAGCAGTGCAATAGAATTTGGTTGTGATGCATATTCATCATGTGATGCATATTTATGGGGTGTCTATTTAGATCAGTGCAATTTTGCAATTAGTGCGTACACTGGAAAGAGCACTTGATGTAGTGGTCTGTCTTACAAGGACACTATGACCCACAGCACACTACAACCTTCAGAAGTAATAGAGTTCTTTCGTTATCATGAAAGATACTTTTTGACCTACAGGTATGTTGCTTTGAAATCTTTATTTTTTTTTAGAAATTTCTAATGAAAGTTTTGAAAGCCCACAATATTGGCATAAATGCTTCATTTGTGTTTTAGTTTCCTGGAATTTTCCTTAACATTGAGGGTATAAGCAGAGGTGAATATTAAACTAAGTTGCTTAGTTTGGTGAACCATTGATGCATGTGTGGTTTTATATGTTTTGATAGCTATATGGATCATAACTGGCATTTTCAAGAAAGTAATGGTCTACTTGATTTAGCTGTCAAATTGTCAATCAAAACTACAGTATGAAGTGTTTTCACAGAAGAGTGTAACTGTTCAAAACTTGTCAGAAATTTGGTATTAACAAAAACTAGGACTTCAACTATACAGCTGCCATGTTGCACTTTTGACAATTCGGAATTTTGTTTCTGGCCTACACGTTGAGGTTCAAGTAAGTAGGCCATAGGTGGTATAAAGGATTTAAGGGGTATGACTGAGAGCATTGTTCCCTCTGTTTTCTCCACAAA
Source organism: Holothuria leucospilota (assembly GCA_029531755.1). Classification (NCBI taxonomy): domain Eukaryota; kingdom Metazoa; phylum Echinodermata; class Holothuroidea; order Aspidochirotida; family Holothuriidae; genus Holothuria; species Holothuria leucospilota. Next base: position 25,114,666 of record CM055972.1, on the reverse strand, counting down.
AGAACTGCTACAAGTTTTCCATGAAGTCAGCCCTTATTCACCTGTGATAATTCTTCATGAAAATAATCCAATAAGTGCTTCTTCAAGCTATTTTGTACAACATTTGACAAAGAAACTTGACGAAGAAGTATGATTCACTTGACGGAAAGTATTTGTTAGCACTCAAAAGCAGTGCACACTCAATGATAATACGTACTAACTTCCTGTAGACATGAAATCAAAGCAGTCAGCGAGCGACCGGCTGAAAAATGATACGACTATCGTCTTTGACTTTCAGCATGCTTACCATTTTACGCTCGACGAATAAAACCACACAGTAAATGTAGGCCTTATTGCCTGTAATAATGACAATGCAGTCGGTCGTCATTTCCGACTAATTTACAAGTTTTATAGCATTTGATGGCCCTTTAAAACAATAACCCAATTTGCCTGCATGGTGGAGGTGCATTACTCTGCACCTACATTGGCTCCACTTCTTAGAATGTGTACGTCCAACTCAAAAAAAGGTACATTCGACACCTGCTGTGAAGGTTATGGTACAATACTTCGTTGGCTTTTATCACAGTAAACGATACACGGAGCAGTGTTGACTACTCATCAGTACTGACAGTAGTTGCATACATTATAATCTGTGTGGTACCGTAGTCTTTTCCGACTTTGTAATCCGCCATCCCCCTCAAGTTTTTGCAAGGTCGGCAAGGGTGGCTTCTAAGTTTCCCCATTTGGGAAACCAATAAATGTCTTTTTTTCAGTAATCAATCTTTTATGAATGGTATTACTGCTAATTGGAGGGAAGAATGGTTTTGGGGAGGGGCGAAACCACATTGTGTCATTTCATGGTGGTAGACAACAGAACCATACAGTGCTACATGTAACATACAGTATGAGCCAATTACTATACCCTATATTCACGTCATCACTAATGATGTGCAAGAGGAAACTCTCCGGAGTAATTGAATCTTCCTAGGTCCTCTTCCACTCGCCTTCCCACCCTCATCTGAATAATATGTGTTATTAAAGTAATTCCAGGTGGGAAAAGGCTACATTATATTGAATAAAGTTTTCCCTTTAGGGTCATCTTTGGGAACCTTACTATGGCATGTGAACTTTAAGCATTATTGAACTGAATAGGGCTACTGTTGTGCTACCCAATATACTTTGATGCTTCCCTGATCCCCACCCTCCTTGGGAAAATATATCTGCTGCTGCCATTGTGAAAATACAAGTTTGCATTCATGTTGTTCATGTGAGGGTCTGCTTACGTGCGCAAGTGAATGTCTACAAGATTGATGGGTATGCTAAACTGAAAGCCCCCTCTCAAGGGGACCATTTATCACTTATAAGGTTAAAACCTTTTTGTTAATTTTCATGTCAAAGCTAGAAACAGAGACTGAAAAGTTCCATCCAAGTTGAATCCAGAAATTATTAAATATGGATTAGTTTAAGTACCCTCTATTTGACCATCTTGTGTTTATTTTAAGAAGAGGTACGCTTCAGAATTTACTTAATGCAGCATTAACAGGTCGTAATAAAATAGACTTGTAGGTGTACTCTGTGCTGACTTATTTATGTGTGGGATGAATTTATAGCAAATGCTGTAACTTGATCTACTACCTAAGAAGGCAAGTTATTGTGACGATGTATGAAAGGGTACAAGCCTTCGTGCAAAATGACATTTTTTTGCAAGATATGCTATGAATGATATGTGCATATGCTGAAGATTGACACACAGTTATTGGAATAATAAATATTCATGAAAGGAATGATGGGAATGAGATGGTAACTTTTGCCTTACGTATCAATTAGAGACTAAAAGAAAAAAAAACAATGTTGACAAAACAGAAGGACAAAGAAAAAAAATAGAAAGGGAAAGGAAAATCATAAGAGTACTGTACATTGGTCAAAAACCAAACTTTCTGTGTTAAACGTCAAAGGTCACACTTGCTGGGGTATGTTTGGAGGCAGATATGCAGACTGTGATGAAATATTTACAGGACCTGAAAGGAGGAGAGGTATTATTTATGAGTTCTGTTATGGAAATTCATGTATGCCATACAGTATCTTACAGCCCTCTCAGGGGCCCTGGACTTCTTCAACTGAAACTTCTTTATTATTGATAGAGTTGTACAGTATTAAGATACTCTGAAAGTGTCTGTCTGGAACAGCTTGCAGTAAAATTTGATCTTTATTTTACAGCCATTGTGACATCGGTGGAGGAATGAAACAAGGGTGAGAACTGTCAGGAAGGGAGAATAGCGACTTTTCGATTTCAGGACGGTAGAGCAACAGGACGGAGAGTTAAACGCACGCGCGCCCGGCATTCTGTCCTGATATTTGAGGCGTTTCGATTTTAAAGACGACGGTGCGGTAGAATGACAACAAAACAATGACGCGCTCATTGATTAACTAAGTTGTAATGCTTTGCTAGCATCCACACTCATCGCTAAGTTGTAGCAATGACGGACCTACACAGGATTAGAGATGCCATCGTTACTGGGTATTTTGCAAAATTGTGAAAGTTTCTACCTCAAGATTGCTTTCCTTAGCTTAGCACGGAATCGTTTGTACAATGGCTTACTAGATATGCACTGTTCTTGTTTGTCATGTTCATTTTTGTCAGCAGCTTCCATGCTACATGAACAAACGATGTACATTTGCATACAGCTAACTTCAAATTTAACGTCACAGAAACACGAACGTTATGGACAAGGGAAATTACCATGGCAATCCCTGTACCGTCCTGTTTCTAACAGAACTTTAAATCGGTCGACGACCGTCCTGAAAATCAACAGGACGGAGCGATGCTCGCTTCTACTCATGCGCAGTCCAGTTTTTTGCTGCGCGTTCCGTCCTCTTTGTCTACCGTCCTGAAATCGAAAAGTCGCTATTGTGTGCAACACATCACATTTACAGTGACCGCACTTCTAATGCAATATTTTCATGACCAGAGACTACACTATTGGTCTAGAGTCTTGTGACCGATGATAGTTAACATGATTTTTGGCTGGGGTAAGGGAGAGGGGAAAGGTAGGGTGTTTGGATACTTCAACCTTGAAAAGGTGAAAATGCTTTTTTTTACAATTATGAGGTCACCAGTACTGGACTGAATATGAAATTAAGCCAGGTCCTTATGGTCATACTGTGTGGTGAGACTGTTTTTTAAAGATTTTTTTTGGGGGGGGGGCACTCCAAAAATTTTTAAAGGGTGCACGTAAATTTTATTGTAAAAAACAGTGTGAATCAAAGAATCCATGCAGGCTTCTAAATGGGATTTAGCACTGAGCAGCATTGCAGTTCTTTAATAAGAGTTATGGTTGACGATCCTTGATCTATTTGATGTTCTCCATTTTGGGAGTTTAAAGTACTTCATATAGTAGTTAAGTTACAAAACAAAGTGACAATCATTAGTTACCAAAGTATTGTAAACAGTACACAGCTTGTAGACTACTAGACTTTGCCCCTGAGTTGAATATACATTGAAAAGTTGAACAATCTTTTAGTTTTAGGAAGATTAGTTATAGAAGTATCATAGAAGTGAAGAGATGAATTTAAGTCAGGAGTATCACTAGTATCTTGAGTTTAGACTACTAACCGTTAAAGTGCTTCTCTGGAATTATCATAGACCTATAGATTAGTCATTTACCCCAATTTATCAAGCAGTTGTTTCATGTTAAAAGGTAGTAACTTAATTTCAATGAGAAATTCTGAAATTGGTATATGCTTGTACAGTATTCATTGACATGACATGCCAGAAGTCAATTGAAAGATACAATGCTAATAGTGCTTTAGGATAAACTAGAAATACAGCATTACAATGATGTAGTTTACTTTTGGACAAAGGGCAGTGCCAGTTAGATCATAAATATGTACTTCCATGCATTTGCAACCTACTTGCATTGGTCTTTCCTCTGAAGCAATTACTTTACAATGGTAATAAAGTAACCACCAATCTTACTTACAAAGGCTAATTGTATTGATTAAAAATTTGAAAGTTTTTCAATAAGGAAGGTCATGTCAGATGGGAAAACTTTATACTAATCCTTGATAGAACACCCACCCTGCTATATTACCTGGCAGGGGATTGAACCTCAAACCTTGCAGTTACTTGGGAGCATTAATTAGTTCAACATGTTGATGCAACTAATAAGGAACAAGGTTTTGTGCATGCAAATATGCTGGGAGAGGGTGGGATGGGGGGAGGGAATTTGCTTGGAGAGCAGTCACTTGTTTCCTTGAGCAAATCCTTCAAAAGTGGTGCCTTTATAATTTTTTACAGAGTTGGGTGCACTTAAGTGTCATTTATGAATTAGGCCTACATATTTTTTCCATGGTAAATTTTTATATGCCTGCTCTCCTTTAACTTCTGGCTATGCAACTGAATCAAAGGAAGTGTTTGCCTATGTTTCTTATAGTGTTGTACTGATATTGCAAGTAGGCTCTTGCTGATATTACTGTTTCTGATATTTTAGTCCACAACATCGGCCGATACCGGTCCAATTCAATTAAGGTAAATTTAATCGATAACGATACTGGATGGAAATGGGGAATATCAGCCGATACCAGTGGTGAATACCTATGAACGGCGATGATCTGTCCAACACTAGTTTCTTATAGGTGTAGCTTTCTTGTGAAGAATGGGAAAGATGAAACTGAATCCCATAGTTTGTACTGAAGCTATAAATCTTTGCAGATGTTCCCTCAAAGACAAAGTGGACGGACCACATTTACCAGTCTTCCATTGTGCAATAATACACAAGCATCATGCAACATTAAACATCTATAAATAACCAGAATGTATACAGCCAGCCATTCCATGTGTATACTGTGATAAACAATTCTGACATTGTCTTTTAGGTCATAGGGAGGTAAGGTCAAAGGTCATATGATTTTTGTTGAAAGAGGGTGATCAAGTGAAGTAGTAAGCACTAAGTGCTGAGTTAGTGCAGGTTTACATGGTGAAGGTCTGGAATTTATCAAATTTGCTTAAAAAATGACTGATGACAACACTGACACCCATTTAGCAGACTAGCTACAAGTTATCCTTCAAATTATTTAAAATCTGCCAAATTTTCTACGAATCATAGTTTATCATTACTTTGATGTTGTAGTTACATGAATGTGGGCACTCAGCATCTTTGATGATAAGGATAAATTCCTGTATTATGATAACAAAAAAAAAAATCTTAGGCGCAGTTGAAGGGAAACCACATCAGACCCTTGTTACTACAACACCAGCCTGAGAGTTTAACATGTGGTTGTTGTGAGTGAAATCAGTTGACACCTTTGAATATAAAAACGTTACATTCTGTTATGTATGTTGTAAATTTTAGTGACATATGTCATAGGTAGGTCAACAGTATTGCCAGAGGGTTGCAGTGGGAGAGCAGACTTCATCAACCAAATAATGAGGGAACAACATTTCATATTAATATGGCACTAACCCCACTGAGATTGGAAAATGATGCCCTTTGAGCATGCATGGATTTCTGAGGTCTTGCAAGTGCTGCCTGGTTATGTGGGGGAAATTCCAGTTATGGTATGATTATAAGGTCACTGAAGGTAGAGAAGATAGGAAAAGATGATGAAATCCTGACTGGGAAATACACCATATCTGAACGGTAGGGCAGACTTTTGCCATGCTATTTACCAAGCAAGGATAAAATCTGTAGGGCTTATGGATCTGGATCTTGATGGGTGTCTTTCAGGTAACATGTTGTGTAGATGAATTTGGATTTCACTATTATTGTTTTAAAAGTTTAGGTCATGATAACATTTTGGTTTAGGATTGATTTCAGGTAAAAATCCTTACACATGGAGGGGGAGGGGGTGGGAGTGAGAAAGGGGATACAATAATTTTCAACTCTGCCAAGTTTCTTACACATGATACAATAGACCTGACAGTGTATTATGTGGTAAGTGGCTTCTTGGTATTATATTGAATGGTGGAATTTGCCCATGATGTACTCAGATTTTACACCTTCATTCAGTGTACATGTATGCCCTTGGGAATTTGGCAAGGGAAATTACTTCCGCATTTAGTTTTTTTGGCACTTCCGGGTTCTAAACAGAGTAATTATCAAGAAATATCACACTTTTGGAATAATTTTTGAAACTTTTGACCCTGCTGCATTAAAATTAAAATATTAAGCCTTCATTTTTTGCAATAAAATAAAATTTGATTTTTTTTTCACATTTTCAACCTATTGTATACAAAGGGAAAGCCTTAAGGGTTATGCAATAGACAGTCTCCCTTTTTGGTGACTCTGTCATGTTTGATCCCCTACCCCAGTTGGGCTGTGTAAGTGCCACAACTTCTGAACTGCTTTCTTAGGACTAACGTTTGAAGAGACATATACTTTGAATTCACATTTCTTTAAAGCAATTGAAAAATGGCAAATTAACATTCTCCTTAATTGCTCTCCATGCAAATTATTGTTTTCAGTGATTTTGGAAGGCTAATGTTTCCACAAGTAGGCTCCCTGAAAGAACTGTACAAGGCTGTAGCCTCTGTTTGCAACATATGAAATGTTAAATGTTTTGTAGTTTGAAGTCTATCATTGTTGTCTGAATTTCCCTGCTTGCTTCATTGCATGCAAAGCTAGAAACTGTCTCCATCTGTTATTAAAAGGGCATTGTCCAGGTGTAAGGCCTAATTATGTCAGCCATGGCAACAGAATCAACAATTTGCAAAATAGATACAATAGTTTTATTGTCAGAAAGGAAAACTTACATTTTATTTGTTATTCATGGAGTCACATATGAAATTACCACTTTCACCCAATAGGAAGTAGGCTAACTCTTTGAAACAATTCACATAATTGTTATTTAAGTCTATGCTACCTATTATATTATTCTCTGAGTAACCTGCTCCCCAGCCAGCTGACTTAATGATTTTATCAGGTGTGCTTTAAAATTATCATGTAACCAGGTTACCAATCACTGGCCACAATCTCTTACTCATTTATTACAATCTGTAAAGCTTTTGTTACACACAGCTGTCTAATGGCTTGAACATGCACTTGTGATAACTTAAAATCATTCAATAATTTCCTCTATTACCACTTTAAAATGCTGGAATGTATTTGTAAGGTGAAGAGGAGTTTGTTTAGGATTGGTATCAGGAAGTGGTTGGGAAAATTTTCCAACATTTTGTGGATGTCTCACATGAAATTTTTTAATTTTCTCAATTTAAAGTTTAGTTGTTTAAAATGTACCTCAGACAGCTTGATTATCTTATGGAGACATCAACAGTTTTGTCTGCTTCATTTTACAGTTAGAGGGTGTTAGTTGTTCTACACCATATCTTCCTATGTGGCATGTAAGTACCTTGAAAACGTCAAAAAGCAACCAGTGACTTTTAAGTTGAGAGATGCATGTTATCAATTTTCATGCTGAACCTGAAAAGGTACACATTTTACTCTGTTTCCTCTCCATTTTTGGAGGACTTCTAAAAGTAAAGTACAGTGCAGTTTCATTGGGGCACCCCTCTTTTTTTCCTTTTTTGATTCCTTGCCGTAGGCAGGCAAGGAATCTATGCGATGGTGATGTCGTGTGTGTGTGTGTGTGTATGTGTGTGTGTGTATGTGTGTGTGTGTGTGCATGGGTGTGTATGTGTGTGTGTATTTGTGTTTGTGACGCTGCTTGTAATCGCGATATCTCAAGGTAGGATTGACCGACACTTTTCATATTTGGTATATAGATTTGTCATGTTGAGAGGAAGAACCCTATTGTTTTTGGAGGAGGTCGAAGGTCATCGGAGGTCAAAAGAGATCAAAAACTGAAAACCTTGTAATCGCGTTATCTCGAGATAGGGATGACCGACACTTTTCATATTTGGTATATATAGATTTGTCATGTTGAGAGGAAGAACCCTATTGTTTTTGGTAGAGGTCAAAGGTCATCTGAGGTCACCATAGGTTAAACTGCGAAAACCTCGTAAATGGCTTGTAATCGCGCTATCTCCAGATAGCGATGACCGACAGTTTTCATATTTGGTATATAGATTTGTCATGTTGAGAGGAAGAACCCTATTGTTTTTGGTGAAGGTCAAAGGTCATTTGAGGTCACCGGAGGTAAAAAGCCGAAAAGCTCGTAATCGCAATATCTCAAGATAGGAATGATGGACACTTTTCATATTTGATATATAGGTTTGTCATCTTGAGAGAAAGAATCCTATTGTTTTTGGTGGAGGTCAAAGGTCATTTGAGGTCACCACAAGTCAAAAGACCGAAAACTTTGAAATCACGATATCTCAAGAAAAGAGTGGCCTGTATGGATTTGTCATGTTGAGAGGAAGAACCCTATTGTTTTTGGTAGAGGTCAAAGGTCATTTGAGGTCACCAGAGGTCAGAAACCAAAAAACCTTGTAATTGCAATATCTCGAGATAGGGATGACCGACACTTTTCATATTTGGTATGTAGATTTGTCATGTTGAGAGGAAGAGGCCTATCATTTTTGGTGAAGGTCAAAGGTCACTTGGGGTCACCAGAGTTAAAAAGCCGAAAAGCTCGTTAATCACGATATCTCAAGATAGGAATGACAGACACTTTTCATATTTGGTATATAGACTTGTCATGTTGAGAGAAAGAATCCTATTGTTTTTGGTGGAGGTCAAAGGTCATTTGAGGTCACTATAGGTCAAAGACCGAAAACCTTGAAATTGCGGTATGTCAAGATGGGAATGGCCTATATAGATTTGTCATGTTGAGAGGAAAAATCCTATTGTTTTCGGTAGAGGTCAAAGGTTATCTGAGGTCACCTTAGGTTAAACTGCGAAAAACTCGTAAACGGCTTGTAAACACGATATCTCCAGATAGCAATGACCGACACTTTTCTTATTTGGTACATAGATTTGTCATGTTGACAGGAAGAAAGCCTTTTTGTTTTTGGTGAAGGTCAAAGGTCATTTGAGGTCACTGGTGGTAAAAAGCTGAAAAGCTCGTAATCACGATATCTCAAGATAGGAATGACCAACACTTTTCATATCTGGTATATAAATTGTGTCATGATGTAAGGAAGAACCCTATTGTTTTTGATGGAGGTCAAAGGTCATCTTGGGTCACCAAAGGTCAAAAAGCAAAATTCCCCAAGAATTCCCATGATTGTAATCTGGCATCACTGGGGTCAAAAAGCAACATTTCCCAAGAATTCCCAAGATTGTTAAATGGGGTCACCAGAGTTCAAAAAGCAAAATTTCCCAAAAATTCCCAAGATTGTTACATGGAGTCACCAGAGGTCAAAAAGCAAAATATCCCAAGAATTCCCAAGATCATGATATGGGGTCACCAGAGGTCAAAAAGTGAAATTTCCCAAGAATTCCCAAGATAGTCATCAGAAGTCACCAGAGGTCAAACAGCAAAATATCCCAAGTATTCCTAAGATCGTCATCTAGGGTCACCAGAGGTCAAAAATTTTCCAAGAACTTTCAAGATCCAAGATCCATTGGAGTTGAATCCCTTTCAAGACACTTCAGATTTTCTTTTTTGTTATATTTGGTGGGGTTCAAAGGGCGTGTGAGGTCAGCAGAGGTCATGTTGTTAAAACATAAAATGATGTAGTCAAGAAAGATAAATTTGAGGGATAAACCTCAGTGCAACAAAGCATCCCCATTCGGCAAGGAATCACTAAGCCTTTGGGCTTTCTGGTTTTTTTTGATGGACATTTTTTTGAGGGGGAAGGTGGAATGGCTGGGGGGGGGGGCATCTTTTTTCAAGTTGTCATATTTTTGCATGCCTGCACTATAGTATCAGTGCTTCCAAAGCAATCTTCTATGGATGTATTACCCTGACCTCCCTCTATTGTCCACAAAACACTGGAAAAACAGTTGTCATGAATACTTAAAATTTTATGTACACCCTTCTGATTCTATGTTCAGCACTAAGAATAGGCCAGGAACACTAACCTCACAAGAGTGGGAGCTTCCACCCACATTGAAGAGTGTGGCCAAACATTGCACCTACAGTGAGTCTGCTGGGCAGTAGAGTCAGGCTGGATTCTAGAATGTGCAGTTAATACTGTGCAGTCATTCAAACATTTTGTTTCCAGAGCTCTCTGTCTCCTTTTCTTTAAAAGTGTGGTGACTTTCACAGCTTTGTACCTGAAAGAATCCATAAAAGTTGTAACAGGGAGCTGCCATTTGGTCCATGCAGCAGCTTCCTGGTTTTGAAATCTCTTGTCAGACACAGGTTGAAATCAACCCAGACCTACTTTTGTATAAACATGTGTAGGTCATTGTCACCATATATGAATTGCTGTAACATTTCATACAAGAATTTCCTATATTTTACAAAAGCATAAATCGCAATCTCTGACCTTGCAAACATGTAAAACCTTTGACAATGTTCATGTGACATGTTGGAAGGTTGTAAAAAGGGTGCACATAACAAACTAGTGTAAAACCATTCTCATGAAAACTGACTGTTCAAGGGGTTTGGATGGGGTAAATAACCAGTCAAGCTTCTTACCATTAAAAGCAATTGTAGAATTTAATATTGTGTTATGAATGTTAAAGGTGAATTTATCAGTTGAACTTACTGTAAACATGGTTATTGCACTTAAAAAATGCTTGAAATGAGAATTTATACAGTCTCCAAGGTAACAAGATGGTTATTGTTTTTGTACCATTCTCATCAGGTTGGCAATATTAGGGCAGGTTGAAGCATTGTACCATACTGAGCGAGGTTTTAATAAACTTGTGTGTGTAGTCTGAGCCACTGAGGATAATTTATTAAAATGCATGTGTGAGAATTGATATCTTTTTTTTTTTTCATTTGTGAGCTGTAGTAACATGTATACATGTGATTGGAATGACTGTCTTTAAAGATCCCAGGGCTATGTATCTATCTTGTCCTAGTTACTGTGGCCAATGTTTATGCTGGAGGGTGGTTTAAAATGAAAGCTTAAAAAATAAGGAACTTGTGGAGGTTATTCCTGTATTCAGACTTAGTCCCAAACATCAGGATGAGCATATGCAGCAACAAAACTTGTAGAGCAATTCATACCGTAAGAGTCAGTCACTCCTGCCTAATATTAATTGTGGCAGTTGAAGTGATAAGCATACATGTAGCTACTGGAAGGTTCAGGATATCCCAAGTTGGGCCAAAGAAAGGTGGGTTTTCAGACTGGAGCAATCTATGGTTTTTGTATCTGAACTGGCCTCTCAAAGGAAACCAAACTTGATCTAAATTTTTGAGTTGGTTAGCCACCCAATGTGAAGTTTTTATTCATAAACTATAGGCTCATTCCATATTCATGGTCTCTCTGGGTCATTTAAAACAACTGCCTTTCCAGGCCTGAAATTTTTGTCAAAATTTATTAGCTTTGTGACTCTTTTCTTCTTTTTTACTTTCCAGACGTGCAATACAGAAAAATCCTGACTTGCTGCCAACCACACCTTGGACCAACATTTGGAAGGATGACTTTTGGGGGACACCCCTTTCCCACACTGGTAGCCACAAGTCCTACCGCCCTCTGTGTACTGTATCATTCCGACTGAATTATGTTTTGGGGGAACTTGACCCATTCAGCTACCATTTAGTCAATGTATTGTTACATTGTTTAGTAACAACTCTAGTGACATACACATATAAAAGACTTTTAAAAAGATCCTCTACAGCTGGTCTGGCAGGGGTGCTGTTTGCTTGTCACCCAATCCACACAGAAGCAGTAGCGGGGGTCGTAGGTCGTGCGGATGTGGGTGCCGCTCTCTTTTTCATTTTGTCATTTTTATTTTACACCAAATATTGTGAACTGAGGGATGGAAGTAAACCTCTTCTTTCAAATATTTTTTGGATGCTTCTATCAATCCTGGCTGCTGGGATGAGCATGCTCACAAAAGAGCAAGGACTTACAGTATTGGCTGTCAATTTGACCTTTGACCTCTTCATTCATCACAAGATTCCACTCAGTAAATTTGGAGATGTTTTCTTAAAGGTAAGGTTCTTTCAACATCATCCTGAGTCATGAATGTGTTGGAAATATCAGGCAACTGATTTCCAGGGATGAATTTTCCTCAGTTTATTTCATTATTAGATTCATTTGACTTGACTTTGTCAATCAAGCAGTAAAAATCATGCAATGCAAAATTTTTCTAGTAGTAAAACTTTAAATATATCCCTGAACCTAGTTCTCTAAATTGAAAAATGTTATAGGCTATATTTTAAACTTCATTCCTCACCTTGATCTAGATCATATCTCATCATTGGTAGGCCATCCTCTGCTCATGCAGATATATAGAGACAATGGTTTCTCAATGTCCAATACCTCTGTTGGAACAAGTAGTTCTGGGGTTCATAGACGTGGAGGGAAGGGGAAGGTATTCTGGGACAATACCTTCTCCCATTTTTGGTTTTGATATGCATCCATGACAGCATGCTTGTATGCAATTGTTTGTAGGTGTGTGTGCATATGTGTGTTTCTGAAAACCTGGAAAACTGATATCTCTAGGTAGGAAGCTTGGATACATTTTATATGTAGTATGTGGAGGTCAAAGGTTATTTGGGATTCACAAGGGTCAAACTGAAATCCTTGTGAAGACATTAAGGCCAATAAGTGAAAACCTTGAAAACTGCTCGTAAACACAGTATCTCAAGGTGGGGAAGCATGAGGGATGTTGAGGAGATGATCCCTGTTGCTTTTGATGAAGGTCAAAGGTCATTTGGGGTCACCAGAGGTCAAGCCCTAAAAACTTTAAAAATTGCTTGTAAACATTGTTTGAGGTCACTAAACATCTCACTGAAAATACTTGATATCAAGAAAACTTGATGAATTTCACACTTGGCAAGTGGGCAGCCACCCCGAGTGCATTACAGTATTTCTTTATCTTTTGAGAAAGTCAAATACCAAAACATGAAAACCTTGTAGACATGATTTGTCAAGTATGAAACATGTTTGGAACTTACACCTCCATGTTATACCCAAAATTAGAAACAAGATTCTAATTTATGATAATTTTGAAATATGATGTTAATCTGTTTGATTTATACTTGTGGACTTTTGAACTTTATATGCACCTGCATAACTTTGAGCACAATAACTTCACCATGATAATGTGTCAAGGGGAAACCATTGTACTAACTTAACTTAAAATAATATTCAAGAGGCAAGGAATCACTAAGCCTTTTGGCTTTCTGGTTAAACCTATGGTTTCAGTAAAAGAACCCTATAGTGAATCCTTACAAATGCCCCCCCCCTCTCTACAGACCCTCTGTCCCTCCAGAATTGACCAGCTGTCTACAGGCAAGTGGGTTTAATATTGAAGGGAATAGGATGATTACTTATGTTTATGGCCTGGGGCAAGTATGAAAAATGCCCATTGGGTGTTTTCCTATCATTTACTGGTAATATGGCTAAAAGAAGCCAAGACCTTTGCTGATGGGGTGTTGTAAAACTACATCACCTATCCTTATCTTCTAGTTAGGTGTGTAACCCTTAATTGCCTGCAGTTAAGACACAGCAAAGTCTGTAGCAGAGTGGAAGAGAACCTCAGCTAGTACACCCCATGCCATTCCCTTAGTATGGCCATGACTATGTTAAGTGTATGCATCTTCATGCTTTTATTTGCTTCTGTTGCAGAAAAAATACTTTCATCTTCGGCAAGGAATCCTCAGCCAGGTTATCGCTGGTGTAGTTTTTCTGTCCTTGAGATTGTACATAACAGGGTCATCACCACCAAGTTTTTCACCCTCTGATAACCCAGCTGCAGATTCAGATGACCTTATGACCCGCACTTTAACCTTTCTGTTTCTTCCAGTGATGAACTTTTGGCTTCTGGTCTGTCCCTATACACTTAGCTTTGATTGGTCAATGGGAGCTGTGCCTTTAGTTGAAACAATTTTTGATTGGAGGAACTTTTGTTCTCTGACTTTTTACGGCTTTCTCGTGGTGGTTGCTGCCTGGATACTGAATATTTTGTCAAAAATAAAAGGTGAAGAAAGAGTGAGTGATGTCACTAGTGATGTCATGAAACATATCAATGGGAAATGTTCCAGTGGTGAACTAAATGGAAACTCAGTTGGAAATGGGTTCCACAGTAAGTACTATGTAAATGGCAAAAGTACAGCTAAAGGCCCTACATACAGAGGGCACAAACTAAACAATGGCTTGAGCAAGTCGAAACAAACTAACCACCATCAAAGTGCAATCAACTGTTCAACTCGCAGAGGAGATTCAACATCTAGCAGCCCAACACATGTAAATATCATAGGAGCTGTTGAAAAGAGAACTTTTAATATCATTATTGCAGGACTTTCTTTCTTAATTTTCCCATTTCTCCCTGCCACAAACCTGTTTCTTTATGTAGGGTTTGTTATCGCTGAAAGGATTCTCTACATACCAAGCATTGGCTTCTGTCTTCTTCTTGCCTTTGGAATTGAGCGATTGATGGAAACTACTAAAGGACATAAAGTGAAGAAGTTTTTGGCATCTTTTTTGGTGTTATTACTCATATCAGCTTATAGTACTAGAACAGTTCTAAGGAATCAAGATTGGCTCAGTGAAGAAACTCTTTACAGATCAGGAATAGCTATAAACCCTCCTAAAGGTAATAAAAATATATCACCCAGTATGTTAGATAATTAGAGTGTGGTAGAAGTGATGATAACAATGTGATGACTACAATGTGATGATTACAATGTAATGATTTAATGTGGTGATTACAATGTGATGACTACAATGTGATGATTAAAATGTGGTTATTACAATGTAATGATTACAATTTAATGATTTAATGTGGTGATTACAATGTGATGATTACAATGTGATGATTACAATGTAATGATTACAATGTAATGATTTAATGTGGTGATTACAATGTGGTGATTACAATGTGATGATTACAATTTAATGATTACAATGTAATGATTTAATGTGATGATTACAATGAAATGATTACAGTGTGATGATTACAATGTAATGATTACAATGTAATGATTTAATGTGATGATTACAATGTAATGATTTAATGTGGTGATTACAATGTGATGACTACAATGTGATGATTAAAATGTGGTTATTACAATGTAATGATTACAATTTAATGATTTAATGTGGTGATTACAATGAAATGATTACAGTGTGATGATTACAATGTAATGATTACAATGTAATGATTTAATGTGATGATTACAATGTGTGATTACAATGTGATAATGAAAGACTTACTAGATGCTTTGTACTGTACATATGCCTAGGATAATGTGGTTATAGAATTAAGTAGCTTCACATCCCATGTATGTAGTTACGTGGTGTAAACATTAGCCATGAGTAAGTGTAAAACAAAACTTATTTCCCAGTGGGTGATGATCCAGAGTGGAAGGTATTACAGTAAAAACCTATTAGGTGAGTGATACAGAGCTCATTTAATTAGTTTTGTCTTAGTTTCTGGTTTCATAGCAGGACCCTGGCACATCAGATTGAAATAGAGGAACTAATCCTATTGACTAATTAAGAGTTCCTCAAGCCTTCCAAACTGTTTGATTGTTCATGCATTTGTGAACTTGTATATTGTATGTACCTCACATATATGTTTTATGTTAATGTATACATTTGAATCATCTTATGGCTCAGAAAAGAGTTTTAAGAGCTTTACAAAAATGTGCATGGCCTTCAACATGTAACAGAGGATTGTGTTGTCGACTAGTTAAAGTGGCTATGCCACGTGTAAATTAACGGTTTAAACCCTTTGGTATCTTTAGGAATACGTTTCCTACAACGAAAATCAACCATTCTGTTTGTTTTCAACTTGTTTTTCCGCTCGAAAATTGAGAAAAAATACACCCTCTTCCAGCCTTGAAAACTTAGTCTTCCCGAAAATTTTCAAAAATCATGTTACGTCATGTGACGTCACTTTAGGAACTGATCGTTGTTTGCCGTGGTATCCTTCGGACATTTGATACAGTGTTTGCATTCCATTGTACCGGTTACCAAGGTTGATACAATGTAAAACCTGCGTGAAAAGTTGTAAATTTTGGAATTGTTATCCCTTTTCTCGTGCTTACCAGTTGTTTTAGTCAATTAAATGCATTTCACGCAGGTTTTTCGTCTTGGTGTCATGATAAGTAGCTGCATGCACAAACATTCACAACCCAACAGCATAGGTACAGCATGGAAGTACTACTTCCATGGGTACAGTACACAACATACCTGATACTACACAATGTATCACCAGCACTGTTTCGTAGTAGGTACCATGTAAAACCAAGTTTAATACTTTCTTTGAAATGGCGGATCTGAGCCAGGGAGTTGCCATCTAATGGCAACTCCCTGATCGGACAGGAATGTTGGACTGTCGGTAAAGTGAGTTTTCTTGGTTTTGAAATCAGAAAGGCGAAGGCGATACTGAAGAAGACGTCAGTGGTGCAGATGGGGTGAGTAATTCTTTACGGCGCATAGAACCGTATCGATTTGAGACTTAGGTGAGGTGAAAGTGCACCACCACAACAGTTCGAGCATGAGAAACATTTGGAACAATTGAAAGGACTTTAGCTTGGAAAGTTTTATTTAGGCAGTCAAAATATGAACTTTAGGTTACTTTCGTGCAAGTGTCAGTGGAAATCGTGGAACTAGCCTATGATCGAGTGTGCACAGTATTTGGCTGGCTGCTGCCAGTCCACTCACTGCACGTATTACTGCAGACCGAACCGAACAGTACACTGCCGAGTTTTACAGGGCTGGTGAGATTGCAAAGCTGCTGGTCTGGCATATGACCCTCATTCAGGCTTGACTTTGCTAGTGTATAGTTTGTTGCCTATGCTGCAAATACAGTACATACTGTAGTATGAAACTTACAGGCCACAAGTCTGCAGGTTTCCAGCTAAACTGAACCTCAACATAGCTTTAATTACTCCTTTCCTTCTTCGTTTGAAAGAGTGTCGAATGTGATGGCAAGTCATGAGTAAGGGAGAGCATATATGACATTATTGAGGGCCCCAAACTATTTTGATAATTCAGACATATTACACTATCTATATGCCTCTGTTCCGAGGTAGTACTTCCATGTACAGTACAGCACATAATGTGAAGACATCATGTGGCCAAAAATAAAATGGTTTTAATTCTTTTGGGAGGGTAACAAATTGCAATATATGCATTATGGTAATGGGCATAAGTGCAGAAGTGCGTTCAGCCACTAAATATTATAGTAATTTAACTTTGTCCCCAGGGTACATTTTCTTCTTGTTGCTAGGGTGGAGTGTTAGAATCGAAGAGGCAAAAAGCAATCATGTAGTACATGAGTCCGTAAACATATGTACATTTTTCTGTACTATAGCTCACATTTGGAAAATTTGAAAAACCAGGCACCAGGGGTACTCACAGTTAGGTCATATACTTTATACTGGCACAAAGGTTTTTCTCCTTGCTCTAAAAGCATAGGTTGATGTATGAGTTAGCTGGTATAGTAGTCATTACATTGAAATACTCAGTTTGGGTCACTGTCTGGCAGTTCTATGCAGTGTTGACCATTTTGTACCACTCTGAAGTACACTCATGGCAATTTCCTCACATTTGTAATATTGTAATATATTTAGCTTACAAATGATCTGAGCCATTTAGCAATTATTCCTGTTTGTACAACGTTAAAAGGACAACTTGTGATATGTTAGTAGTTGACATTGTACAAATAGTTAGAAAAGTAGTCACAATCATCAACTTTACTAAATGGTGTGTGATTTCTTGTAACAAAAGGAACTGTTAATCTGCAAAACAAATCTGATGGAGTCAATAGTTTATTGAAGTGAACTGAAGTGTTGACAGTTTAAGTGAAGGCCAATAATTTTATTGCACACTTGATTGACATGGTACATTGAAGTGAAGCCTTTGGTGTGAAATACTTGACCTGCTATCGTAAATGTACAATATTTAAATGGCTTGTATGCGATCATACCCTTGAGAGCAGGTGTATGAAATATTTACAAAAGGGGATGTTTAAACATATTTTGGGGTGGTTATGGTGTATACAGTTGGAGAGAGAGCTATACACATGTATTGGTGTATTTGACGTATTTCAGGTGAATGTCACATATCAGATTGCCATTCTGTAGGTCATAGCTTATGTGCATAGTAGTGGAAATGTGTGTGAAAAATTGGGGGGTGGGGGATGAAGTGCACTTCGAGCAAAATTTGTGAGTAAAAAAGAGGGTGGAAGAAGATATACCCCCATCCTCCCTGGGATTTTTACCTGTGTATGTGCAGGAGTTGTTTTATTGCAGACACACACTGCAGGATTATGTGAAAAATGTCTGCTCATTGGTTGACATGCCCAACAATCAGAAATGACATAGTGGTGAACCTTTGCACCTATGCTTAAAATTTGATGCATAGTCGTTAGAAAAAGTGAAGGTATGGATCAATTATTGATCAATTATTGTTAATAGAAAGGATGGTGTGACATCTTATTGTACCCCTTGTGCATGCATTCATTACAAAACATATTGTCCCTTGAGGTGCATAACCGGGACTATTGCCAGTGGAGGGTCGTTGTAAAATCCAGGGGTCACTTTTTGAAATAGTAGCAAAAGCACTGTAGGGTTCATGGGCCTTGCTTGAGGGCCAAGGTAATGTATAGGAGCAATGTTTTGGTAGGGGTGCAGTAGACATACCACCTTCACTAAATACTACCCTGCAAAGCAGAGGAACTTGCATAGTCAGTCCTGGCTTCACAATCAGTCACAGGTAAAGTGTCTCACTGATCTGGGGAGAGACTGCTTGGCCAGCTATGCAGGCTAAAACTGAATGTTCTGTGGCAGTAGCATAAATGCATCTCTGCCTCTCTCCAACCAAACCATCATTAACGAGAAACTGCTGATAGGTACAAAGTGTTCATAATGCATAGATGATGTGTAGGCCTATATGGCTTGTAGAAATAGCATGGATGCCTATGGAGGAAGAGAGACGGTTTTATTACTGTAATTTGAAATGTGACTATGAACTTCACCATCACTCAACCATATTCATAAATCTTGTACCAGCATGAAAACCTGGAGTAGCTTGGCCATAGTAAATGCTTGTATGCCAGGGTATTGTAGATTAGTGTATGAAATATTCATGGTGAAGGACAATTGACTTGCTTTATGGATGAGAAAAACTTCTATAGGACTGAGGGAGCCAGTCATTCTAACTGGGTGAAGTTATGAAGGGTGGGATGGGATGGTTGTTGGGGATTTAGGGAAAAGTGGGTCACATTAGGATTGCTGGTTCCCCTCCCACCTGGGTCATTGTATTGTGTCCTTGGGCAAGATGCTTTATCCCAATTGCCTCTCTCCACCCGGGGTTAAATGGGTACCTGTGAGGTAAATTGTCATCTGGCATGCCGTTAGAGCTGCTGCCACACTGGAGGGATTGTCTCTGGGACGATTTATCATTGAGCAGGGGTAATATTGTGCTGCACTTTTGAGTAGGGTTTCCTAGATATTGGCACATTGAAAATGTAATTATTATCATTATTATTGATTCCTTGCCGAAGGCAGGCAAGGAATCTATGCGATGGTGATGTCATGTGTGTGTGCGTGTGTATGTGACGGCTTAGCTTGTTTACACGATATCTCAAGAAGGGAAAGTTTGACAGTTCTCAAACTTGGTACATAGATGGCCCATATTGAGAGGAAGAACCCTATTGTTTTTGGTGGAGGTCAAAGGTCATCTGGGGTCACTGGGGGTCAAAATCTGAAAACCTTGTTTACACAATATCTCAAGTTAGAAAGCTTGGATAGATTTCATGCTTGGTATGTAGATGCGTTGTGGTGAGAGGAAGAACCCTATCGTTTTTGGTGGAGGTCAAAGGTCATCTGAGGTCACCGGGGGTCAAAACCTAAAAACCTTGTTTACACGATATCTCAAGTTAGAAAGCTTGGATAGATTTCATGCTTGGTATGTAGATGCGTTGTGGTGAGAGGAAGAACCCTATCATTTTTGGTGGAGGTCAAAGGTCATCTGGGGTCACTGGGGGTCAAAATCTGAAAACCTTGTTTACACGATATCTCAAGATAGAAAGCTTGGATTGATTTCATGCTTGGTATGTAGATGCGTTGTGGTGAGAGGAAGAACCCTATCGTTTTTGGTGGAGGTCAAAGGTCATCTGGGGTCACCGGGGTCAAAATCTGAAAACGTTGTTTACACGATATCTCAAGTTAGAAAGCTTGGATAGATTTCATGCTTGGTATGTAGATGCGTTGTGGTGAGAGGAAGAACCCTATTGTTTTTGGTGGAGGTCAAAGGTCATCTGGGGTCACTGGGGGTCAAAATCTGAAAACCTTGTTTACACGATATCTCAAGTTAGAAAGCTTGGATAGATTTCATGCTTGGTATGTAGATGCGTTGTGATGAGAGGAAGAACCCTATCGTTTTTGGTGGAGGTCAAAGGTCATCTGGGGTCACCGGGGGTCAAAATCTGAAAACCTTGTTTACACGATATCTCAAGATAGAAAGCTTGGATAGATTTCATGCTTGGTATGTAGATGCGTTGTGGTGAGAGGAAGAACCCTATCGTTTTTGGTGGAGGTCAAAGGTCATCTGGGGTCACCGGGGGTCAAAATCTGAAAACCTGGTTTACACGATATCTCAAGTTAGAAAGCTTGGATAGATTTCATGCTTGGTATGTAGATGCGTTGTGATGAGAGGAAGAACCCTATCGTTTTTGGTGGAGGTCAAAGGTCATCTGGGGTCACCGAGGGTCAAAATCTGAAAACCTTGTTTACACGATATCTCAAGTTAGAAAGCTTGGATAGATTTCATGCTTGGTATGTAGATGCGTTGTGATGAGAGGAAGAACCCTATCGTTTTTGGTGGAGGTCAAAGGTCATCTGGGGTCACCGGGGGTCAAAATCTGAAAACCTTGTTTACACGATATCTCAAGTTAGAAAGCTTGGATAGATTTCATGCTTGGTATGTAGATGCGTTGTGATGAGAGGAAGAACCCTATCGTTTTTGGTGGAGGTCAAAGGTCATCTGGGGTCACCGAGGGTCAAAATCTGAAAACCTTGTTTACACGATATCTCAAGATAGAAAGCTTGGATAGATTTCATGCTTGGTATGTAGATGCGTTGTGGTGAGAGGAAGAACCCTATCGTTTTTGGTGGAGGTCAAAGGTCATCTGGGGTCACCGGGGGTCAAAATCTGAAAACCTTGTTTACACGATATCTCAAGTTAGAAAGCTTGGATAGATTTCATGCTTGGTATGTAGATGCGTTGTGATGAGAGGAAGAACCCTATCGTTTTTGGTGGAGGTCAAAGGTCATCTGGGGTCACCGGGGTCAAAATCTGAAAACCTTGTTTACTTGATATCTCAAGTTAGAAAGCCTGGAAAGATTTCATGCTTGGTATGTAGATGCATTGTGGTGAGAGGAAGAACCCTATCGTTTTTGGTGGAGGTCAAAGGTCATCTGGGGTCACCGGGGGTCAAAATCTGAAAACCTTGTTTACATGATATCTCAAGTTAGAAAGCTTGGATAGATTTCATGCTTGGTATGTAGATGCGTTGTGATGAGAGGAAGAACCCTATCGTTTTTGGTGGAGGTCAAAGGTCATCTGGGGTCACTGGGGGTCAAAATCTGAAAACCTTGTTTACATGATATCTCAAGATAGAAAGCTTGGATAGATTTCATGCTTGGTATGTAGATGCGTTGTGGTGAGAGGAAGAACCCTATCATTTTTGGTGGAGGTCAAAGGTCATCTGGGGTCACCGGGGGTCAAAATCTGAAAACCTTGTTTACACGATATCTCAAGGTAGAAAGCTTGGATAGATTTCATGCGTGGTATGTAGATGCGTTGTGATGAGAGGAAGAACCCTATCATTTTTGGTGGAGGTCAAAGGTCATCTGGGGTCACCGGGGGTCAAAATCTGAAAACCTTATTTACACGATATCTCAAGTTAGAAAGCTTGGATAGATTTCATGCTTGGTATGTAGATGTGTTGTAGTGAGAGGAAGAACCCTAATATTTTTGGTGGAGGTCAAAGGTCATCTGGGGTCACCGGGGGTCAAAATCTGAAAACCTTGTTTACACGATATCTCAAGTTAGAAAGCTTGGAAAGTTTTCATACTTGGTATGTAGATGCATTGTGGTGAGAGGAAAAACCCTATCGTTTTTGGTGGAGGTCAAAGGTCATCTGGGGTCACCGGGGGTCAAAATCTGAAAACCTTGTTTACATGATATTTCAAGGTAGGATGCTTGGATAGATTTCATACCAAGTATGTGGATGTGGTATGGTGAGAGGAAGATTTCTGTTATTTTTGGTGGAGGTCAAAGGCCGTCTGGGGTCACCAGGGGTCAAACTCTGAAAACCTTGTTTATACCATATAGCAAGGTTGGAAGCTTGGATTAATTTCATATTAAGTATGTGGATGCGTTATGGTGCGGGGAAGAAGCGTATAGTTTTTGGTCAAAGGTCATTTCGGGTCACCAGGGGTCAAAGTCTGAAAACCTTGTTTACACAGCATCTCAAGGTAGGAAGCTTGGATAGATTTCATACTAAGTATGTGGATGTGTTATGGTGCGAGGAAAAACCCTATTGTTTTTTGTGGAGGTCACAAGCCATTTGTGGTCACCAGAGGTCAAAAACTGAAACTTTGTAAACATGTCATTACAAGGGAGGAAGCACAGAGAAATCCCTTCTCATACGTTTTATTTATTTTTTTTTTTTTTTCATTTTTTTTGTGGTTATTCAAGTTTCGGTTTAAAGGTCACGTGACATGAGCTGATGTGAGCGGGGTCAAATTGTGACCACATCATAAAAAATGATGTAGAAGAGAAGTATAAATTTGATGGATGAACCTCAGTGTAAAAAAGCACCCCCCTTTCGGCAAGGAATCACTGAGCCTTTTGGCTTTCTGGTTATTGTTGTTGTTGCTGTTGTTATGATTATGATTATTTTTATTATTAGATAAGCTGAGGTATTGGGTGGATGTGGGAGAATGGATGGCGATAGGGCGACAGTTACTCCATTTGGGCAGAATATGGATTGAACTTCAGCATTTTTTGTACTACACAGTCAGGCAGAAGTGATCAGTCTCTAAATTGAGAATAGTCTTGTAGATATATGAGGATACGTAAGGGGTTGGGAGAGCCGCACTTGTCCCTGTCTGTGCACTGTGTTGTTGGAATGCATTTGCCCACATGAACTCCAGTTTTAAGCAAACTAATAGCTGTATTAAAGACCACATAATCAAACAAATGGAAAGTATTAGAGTAGATTGCCCAGTATTCGACCCCCTGTTGTTACTTATACATCACTCCCATCCCATAATAGAATTGTCAACATATTCTTATGTTACCTTCAAAGCCTACCCTGTACTCACTAATGGTATATACAGCACAACCAGTTTCCATAAAATTTATGATATATTTCTGCTCTTATGCATGAGGTGGATGTAATTTTAAGAAAAGCCACTTTCTTAAACAGTCAGTTAAGCATTTCTTCTTATGAAAATTCTTGATTTTGTTCCAACCGAAGATATTTTAGCCTCAGTAGTTGTTGGATCTTAGAGCTTGGGTAGCACTGCCATCAATAAACTAGATATAGAGGTTGCCACTGCTTGCCCCATCTTAATGTAGGGTGGTCGCCTACTGGCCTCCACTTTACAAAGTGCTGTGTATTATTCAACCACGATATATAAAACAGAGAGGTTGAATTCTGGTATTCAAAGTTGAATGTTAGTACCCAGTATTCGACCTGTCATAATTAATCTCTTTCTTCAGGAGTTAAATGTTAATGTTGGAAGAAGGAACAAAGAATAAAGTTAAATATTAGAGATAGTATTTTGAAATAGTCATTACTGTGAATTTAGGGTAGTGAACTAATAACAATTAACACTGGGGTCGAATTCTGGCTTAAAAAATTGAACACTGCTCACACTAGGTTGAATTCTGGTATGTCAGGGTTTGCATTTCTAATGGTCCCCTTCCATCAAACGTAAGAAGTTATTTCATTTTTTGATACGGAATGGAGAGGAGAGACAAAGGTAACAAAGATACTAATAGTAATATTTGATCTCACTTGAGTAACAACTATCAGAGCCAAAAAGCCCTTAAGGGGTTAACACTGGGCACTCTACCCTAGATAAAATATTAGCTTTGTAGTGTAACTTAGCATAAGAAGTACTCCACTTACAATAGGTTTGAAGTTCTGGTAATACATACTTTTTTGCATCCCCTTCTTGTCAACTTGTTTAAATATTTTTACAGCCTGGGGAAATCTTGCCAATATCTTGAAGATGGAAGGAAAGATAGCTGAAGCAGAGGTAGCTTATAGGAATGCCCTTAAACATCGAAGTAACATGGCTGATGTACACTACAACCTGTGAGTATAGTATTGAATCGTAAGTGGGGGAAGGGGTGGAGTAGAGGGGTTAGCTGGATTTGTTAGATGGTGGAACACAAGGGATTGTTGAGGATTGTGATCAGTGATGATTGACATGTGGGATGACTAATCCAACCCCTGGAACATCATTAGTTTGCAGGCTGCTACCTTAAAAATTTGAGTTTTGTTGGCCAGAAGCATTAAGTATGTAATGCCCTGTGAAAGTCTGTTTGGATTTTGTGCAACAATTTGCACTGAAATGATGTATTGATCTAATCTAGCCTATTGATAATCTTTTTATCAGATGATGATCAAACTTGCTGTGGTCTTAACTTTTTATCATTTAGTGAAGTGTTTTCACAGGTTTGATTTAATCTTTCACATCCTTTTATTCATTGCATCATTTTACTTGGCAGAGGAATCCTGTTGCAAGAGTCGCAAAGGTTTGAGGAAGCTATTGAGAGTTATCAGAAAGCAATACACTTCCGACCACGATTGTCTAGTAAGTTTTTGATCTCTCTATAGTTTTTATCAAAACTTGAAGAAAGCTATTTACAGAATCTCACCCATTCATTTACAAACCAACTTCTGAGCCTAGCTAAGAAGAAATAAGTGTATGGTCAACCATGCTGATTGCTCTCTTTTTTTGGTGGGGCTGGTGGGAGGGAGGGAGAATGGAGCTTGGATAAAGTAGAATGGGGTGGGGTAGGGGGAAAACTATCCTCTTGCTTAGCTTCCATAGTTGGGAGTGTTATTTAAATTCAAAAAGCCAAGTCCTGCGACATTGTAGATTGCAATGATGAAATACTACCCTCCCTCCCCCACCTCCAACCTGTGACCCAGATGATCGTTAACCATTTACCTGTGACCACTAAGTTGCCCTGCCTTCTTGGGTACTTCACATTCTGTTATCTATTTCACCTGACGCAGCCATTGCTCTTATGATGAGTAAACATCCAATTGTGGATCAGTTGTGCTGTCTTTTGTAGAACATTAATGCTGTTTTTCTAGGTTTGTGTAACACTTTGCATCCTTTAAAATTAATCCACATTCCATGCCATGACTTGAGGGTACCTCTTTGTTGGAATTAACATTTCTAGAGAGATAGAATTTCTATGAAGAAATATCCCAGACATACACTACACATACAAAGGGGAATGGATTCTAATTAAAGCCACTTATAGCTAGCTTGAAGCTCATAACATGCAGCAATCTACATCAGCACATTGATGCCCTGAAGGAAGGTTCATAGGACATAGAATCCTGGCAGTGTTCATGTGAAATGTTTGCTTTTGTCTCAAGAAAAATTCAGTGAACTCTCCTGGGGAGATATCTCCACTTGGGTGTCAGACTGAAGCTGCTGTAAAATTGAATGAAAAGATAGGATGGAAAAATAGAGGCAAGTTCATGATCCTTGAGGAAGGCTGTCGGCAGTGTGGAGTAGCCTGTGTTGTCAGTGAAGGAGAGAGTTGCATGGGAGACTGTAGACATTACTTAAGACTTCATCTGCTGTTAGGATTCAACTGCTTGTGATGAAAAGCTAGTCAACTTTTAGTTTTGTTCCATAAGTCTCAAATTTAGCCAAAGATCATTGCAGATGTCAATTTAAATGTGTGTTTTTTTAGATGAGCTTATCTTCCCCTTTTGCCAATTTGTGTTTGGTTTTTGACAGTTGGTACCTATGCTCATTAGCTTACATAAGTAGTAATGATGCTGATTGTGGGAGTTTGTAATAATGGGCATGTCACCCCTATACCCCCACCCTCCTCCCCCCATTCAGTATTTCTCTGTAGCCTCTGGTTGCATGTTTTGTCAGACCCTTTGTTGCTGAAAGCCTTTAAGTTCTTTCAATGTTGTGATTGGCTAAGGCATCATGTTGCGTTTCAAAAGGAATCTTTGCTTAACAAATATTTTGTTAATTATTTGTGAAGAAATGCATTTAGCTGTGAGTCCTAGTTAGTTTCTTGCCTTCAAAATATTCTTGACGTCCTCAATGTAGGTATGGTGAAGTTTCTTTTGGCATTGTAATGTAGCAGACTAGCAGGTGTTCAAATGTTTGGTATTGTGACTCATCAAATACATTTTCGGAGGAAATAGTGCCTCATGGGCCTTCAGATTTCAGGAAATTACTTAACTTTTAAGATACGCTGCTTATTTCTTCTCATCAAAATCTTTGGTGATGTAAGTCTGTGTATTATTGACATTTTAAGCAGTATTTGCTGAAAAATAGGGAAATTATTACACTGTAGGTACCCTTATAAATCTTTAAAAACTGAGAATGAGATTTTTGTACCTAACTTTACGTTTAAATGATAGAATATGTGTTTGTGGCAGAAGTATTTTTATTTGACTAATGTCAAAGTAAAATTGTGTCATTTTAATCAAGCCTTTAGTTCTTCATGGATGTGAACTAAGCAATATCAGCAATTATAAACAAATCTATATCTGGTGGCTTTCATGTAAAGACTTTTTGACTTTCTTCAGTGGCCCACTTGAACCTTGGTATTGTGCTGTCAGAAGTCGGAAGAGTGAAGGAAGCTGAACTGACATACCGTCATGCCACCACTCTGACTGATGATGGTTTGAAGGACCCTCGTAATCAAATGAGGGGTATCATTTCATCTATGTTCAACCTAGGAAGGTTGCTGCAGGACCAGGGCAGATATCAGGTAAAACTGCTTGAGAGCAATGTAACTGAATGAGGGCAGTGTTAGTAATTATTCTCCTTTTATCAAGCACTTGAGATCAGGACCGTTGTATGAAAATCAAAAATGGGAGCACACACACTCTGAAACAGGGGAGGGAGCATCAATAGGGATTATTCTTTGTAACTGTGGGCTGATGTCAAATTGCCAAATGTAGGGGAGGGGGAATGGTAGTCTGCATGGCTGGGATGGGGTGGTGTCATAGCCTGCTATGCCTTCTCCCAGTGAAAGGGCAGTTTGAATTCATTAGACAAAGATGAAGGTGATCTGAAACCCTTTTGAAGAAGAGATGGTTTAATACTCAGTTTCATTGACCTATCCAAGTAAGCTATTCTCTAAAAGTTGATGAAGAATGCTACAAATCATGAAGAGAGGTTCAAAAAGGATGTGTTCCTGTCCCTACATAAGAAAGTCTTGTCTGTTTTTGGACCAATTGAATCAATGGATTACTTCATAAATTTCCCAATTTATTTGAGCATAATTTACTGCAAAGCTATTTTTACCCATTTGACTTTAGAATGACGGAGTTGATTGTCCTTACTCTGTGAAAATTTATCTTCAAGCATTAGCCTTGAAAAAAGTCATTATTTTAGCTTAAGATCTCTATCTCTTTTGTTATTTGTATGGTTAATTCTCAGCACTCCAAACATGTCAAACCATCACCAATACTTGTGTATGGTCTTGCTCCAACGGGCAGATTAAATTACATATGCTGTTGGCAAGTCTGGGCCATTGCGACAGAGATAAAGGACAGTGTGTCATTAACCTCACAGTTGGTTACCCTGTGCATGTGTTCTTAAAGGCCAGAGAAAGGCAAATGAGTTTAATAAATTTGATAGCCTTAGTATGTTGCTATCTATTGCAGTGTTATTTCTAGTAAATTTTGAAAGTGGGTAAGTAGCAAGAGAAATGGAATAGTGGCATAGCCAGAAATTTTTCGAGGGGAGGGGGAGGGTGGACTGTTAGGGTACCACCATTTCTGGAGTGGGGGTTCAAATATGGAATTGGTATTCGCTTTCACTCTGGAATCTTGGGCAGCCTCTTGGGGGATAAGGTTTGTGGGGGCTGAGATTTGTGGGGCCTCCCTCAAGCTATGCTACTGACTAAACCTTACATAGACCTGTTGTGCTCTACTTAGTGATGACTAGGATGCATATCCATTCCCATTTTTATTCTACTTTTCCACTTTCATTCATTGAAAGCATAGTGGAGGTATGGGAGTTTGACCTGTCAGAGCAAACATGTGCAACATAACCTAAATGTATCCACAAGGTTGTCACCTTGAAAACAGCAATTGCCTGAAACTAAGGTTATGGGTCTTATCACCTCTCTGGTATTACCCGTAAACCTAAATTATTATAAACATCTTTGTACACATTACAGGAAGCATTGGGAGTTTATCAGACAGCTTTAGAGAGACGACCAGACTTCTATGCACCTCAGAGTCTCTATAACATGCTTGGTAAGTAACTTAATATGCAGTTGGAGACATCTGTGTTTGTGTGCATGTAGGGGGACAGGTGAAAGGTCCTGGGAGCAACACATTGGAAAACATAAGAAAAAGTTTATCATTGACAAATGTGAAAGGTAGTGGGATCATTCTTGTTTAGTGGGAAGTGGGGGGAGGAGCGAGAGGGGGATATCTTCCTCAGCCCCCTTGATTTCCAACTATGATACATGGAGTTTAGACTCAGCATGGATTATGTGCAGGTGCTACCACCCAATATGTAGTGGGTGAAAACTGCAGCATAAGAATCAATTAGGTATAGTTATTGGAAAGTTTAGGGTTCTATCCAGACCAGGTCATAATAAGGTGAGTTTTTCATTTAAGAGCATTGTTCAGTTTTGCATCTGATTTTCTGAAACATTCTTAATTGAAAATGTTGGATACAAAGCTACTAGACATGAAGTAGTAATGAATAAGCCCTTGCATGTAGACTTGGCAACTGCAGTCATTTTGGGAGTTAGTTACCCATGGCCTTTACAGTTGTGACTCAGAATAGAGACATTACTCGTGCATAGACATTGTAACTGCCTTAGGCACATGCAGTACATCAACCATATACTCTTCAACACTAGCTTTCAATACTGGCTTTTCATCTGTAGAGGTGCCAAATTCCTCATGGCAGGGGACTGTGGCAGCCAACTGAATGGAAAGCTAAGTGATCAGAGAAAGGCTAAGGCTATGATGATCCAGTTTTGTCACAATATTTCATGAAAACTAGAAAGAGAACACATAATGCAGATCATTTAGTGCACAAAACATATAGTTTTGTGCATGTTTGTGGTAAAACTGAAAAATTCTTCTAAGTCTCCTAAGAGTTCAGACTCTAAGGAAAGTGGAATCAGTACTCAACTCGGCCAGAAGTTGTGACTTTGAGATAGTCGGATGACCAGTTGAAGCAAGGCATTAGCTTGTGATGTGTGTAGCCATCTTTGAGACAGCCAAATTGTAATGGAGACATCCAAATTTACACAGGATGGCTTTTTTAGATGGCCAAAAAATTGCCAGGCATATCTTTTGAAATTGTTTGCGTCTGATGCCGTACAGTTAAAACTTGAATTCAAGACTCACTGAGACTGCAAATCAACCCTGTTCCACTGAAACAGATGTAACATAAATATTTTTCATGTATTTTAGAGGGATCACTAATGCCCTGTGCTCAATCTCACTACTTGCAGGCTTTACCTGGCTTTTGTGGTCACCTCAAGCTTCAGTTTTTTTTGCCCATAACTATGCAACATTAGTGAGTTGGGGGACATTGTGAAACTTGAATGTATGACTGTGAAATTAATACTCTTTATCTGATATATCAACAGTTCAAAGTTTAGTAAAGTCTGGTATAGTCCTTATGCATATATGATGTCATAGAGCAGAAGGTGTTCCCTTGTTTAAAGTCAAGTGTGTATGATATCATAGCAACTTACACCAACAAATGCATCCAGCCAATTTGTGAACCAATTGGATACACATGCAATTCTACTACACGTGCATGTGGAGTCTGTTGTGCGTGCAGTGTGCTCATTGTTTTGCTTCCAAAATGATGTCGCATGACGTGGGAACGTAAGTCTATTAGTATAGCCTGCAAATTTGTAACCAGGACAAATGTCATCTATCTTACTACATTTTTGATCGAGAATCTCACTTTCAACCTGGAAGTACTTGACCAAGCATAAAATTAAGCTTAAACTATTTTATAAAACAAATGTAGTGTTCTTTTCTTCTGCAATCGAGATTTATTTTCAAGTTTTCCAAGAGCATAATTTTTACACTTTAAAAGGGAATGGGCAATTGGGCAACATTGTTTAATATTGGCTAAATCATACAAATCTCTTGTTACCCTTAAAGGATCTTTCACAATGTTTTAGAACATTTTGTATATTACAGGTGAACCAAGGAGTTATTCTCCTTGGTTTTAACAAGTTGGTGACAAAATATTATCTTATGACCAAAATGAGGGACTCCTGAAATGTGCTACTCGTTTTCTCTTTGGAAGGTTTAATAGGTTGGCTATCTGTATAAGAATGATGCATCCCTACTATCTTTACCTATGTTAGTGGTAACTGGGACAGTCAGTCCCTGTCCCTGTGGGAGTAGGGAAGCCACAAACACCAGCCATGGCCTCTCAAGGTTAGAGACAAATAAAATCTTAACCAACAGGGTGAAATATTTTCCCAAGAGTAATGTTAAGTGTCCAACTTTAAACAAAACACCTGCTCTGTGTAATAAAAAATGTTGAATATTTATGTGTACAGAAAAAGTTGATGTCTTTTCATAATATTTTATGAAAAATAGTGTCTTCTAGTGGAGTTAATACCCTCCGAAGGGTATTAGCTCCATGGTCCATTTCATGATTGCAAGAAGACTGTCCTCCAGCTTCCAGTCAAATACCTTCCAAACTGGAATTTTCAGTTTTCTGAATAAGTGCTTTGCAAAGTGATCTGAGAGGCTATGGACACTGTTTGCTTTTCATTTGTGGAGGGAAAACACTTTCTTTTTTTAATGGAACAAGATTAAACAAAGTGAGGCTAGGCACAATGCATTACTTTAAGTTCACTTGTGTCTGTTGTATTATTTGTTGAAAAAGGTGTTGCGTATCATATGTCAAAAGAAAGAAAATCATCTTTTGGGTGATTCTGATATTCTGACAGGTTGACAATTGGTGTCCTGTGAAGGGCAAAAATTTTTCAAACAATGTCACGAAGTGTCTTTTATTAAACAAAAACAAGTTGTGCCTTTTGCCCTCATTCCTGTCTTTGTCAGGTAGATTGCACTGAACAGAATGCTAAAACAGAGACAGCTGTGGGAGTTGTGTAACATTTCTCTGCTTTTGTTGATCTTGATAAACCTTTTCAGATTGCCTTTACATTCCTTCGATTTTGTCATTTGAAAAGTGAAAGAGACATGAAAAATATACCATAAAATAAAAATTGTTGCTTATTAGTCAAGTGTTAAGGGAAAGTAGCCACTAACCACCCCATAAAACCACAGGAGGCCACTGCCCCTTGGATACATATTTTTGGGCTACTAACTGAACTACTTTGTTCTAGTCAAGTTTAATGGGATGGGTACTTTAGTGTAATGCACCCTTGGATGTGAATGTAGGTCACCTTTGGAACCTCACTGTAAAAGCTAAAACTCGATAGTGATTGAAAGAGCAGGAGAAGTAGGTTGGGTGCCATACTTCCCTGTAAACCATGCCCAATGGGACCATAAATTGGTGGGTCCCTTTGGGTGGTTTTATTTGCTGGGAACTCTAGACTATCTTTAAAAGTTAATATTTCTGACATCTGGCATTAGGAAATGGTTTCAACCTTTCGTCAAGACTGTTTGCCGAGACATTTTCTGTGTCTTACAGAGAATTTGAATCCCATATCAGTTTTTCGGAAGCGTCTGCGGCTTAAGCGGTCAACCCCAAGTTACAAGAGGGAGAGTTGACCCTTTGTTTGAGTGCATTCATTGCTGAATCATTTGAAGATTTTCAAGAACTGTTTTTGAATCAATAATATTTTAATTCGCTCTGGTTTTTCTGGAGAAAGATTATTAAATAAGTTAGTGCAATTTTATTGTTTGCAGCTGGTATGTTAATGATTTCTTATTGGATGTTGGTTGTATCTATGGGAATATTATTGACTTCCAGTTTCGAGATTGGCCCTGTGTCATAGTGTTAATGTTTTTCAGTTTGACTGATCTCTTTAATGTATATAAAAATTATAAGTCCAATTAAACCTTACTTAAAGATAGCACACACTCCATGAAAGAATGGTTTAAACCAGTCTTTTAGTAAAAGAGGAACTTTTACCGTGAATGCGTAAGCATTCTGCTGAAAAGATTCAACCCCTGCCTGTGATTCTCAAGAGTTGCATCCAACTCCTGTCTATAGTTTCCAAGATCTAAGTAGTTGAACATATCTCTTTTCTTCCCAAAGTGAACTTGTGGTAAGCAGAGGTGATATAACCTCTAGAGGTTTATGAGAATTTCCCTTGGCCCCTTCCCAAAATTTGATAATCCCTGATTTCACATGCCTGGCTGAACTCCTGCAGGCTAGTAGAATAAAATGCTAGAATAACATGGAGCAGGCCATTTATTCATAGAGTTTTCATGGAACAAAATTCACTTGTTAAAACTCTAGAAGAATTTTCACTTTAAGATTTCTCGCTAGAGGAATAATTAGAAGTTATTTCATTATTTAAACCATGGTTCAACACATTTTTTATGTACTTTAAATATGCCCACTGCATATTGTAAGGAGTTTCTCTTTTAATATGTAGGGCAGTTCACTTTGGTATTTTTAGTTCATTGGTGGTGCCCATTTGTTGAACTCTCTCATTCAAGTTCTCAAGGTAGTTAGTTGCTTTTTGGGTCAAAAAACCTCCTTTTTGGGCTCATGGTGAATGTCAGGAAAATGAGAAATGGTATCGGAGGGGAGCCACAACACTCAGAAAATACCTGTAAGGTATTTTTTCATGTGTAGGGTGTGGTCTATGAAAAGCATGGAAACACAGTGAGGCATTTACTTGTTTGGATAATGTCACTGTGTCTGACCTTTGAACTACAAAGGTCAAGTGGTTTGTTCAGAGAGATCAGTCTGAGGTTGCCCCAGGATGCTTTTAACTTCCTGTTGGTTCTAACTTGACTCCTCACCAAGCTATTTTCTAGCCTCTGAGCACTGTCAAGATTTTGTTGATTTTGCTG
This sequence comes from Holothuria leucospilota, assembly GCA_029531755.1. NCBI lineage: Eukaryota > Metazoa > Echinodermata > Holothuroidea > Aspidochirotida > Holothuriidae > Holothuria > Holothuria leucospilota. The sequence goes on along the minus strand of CM055972.1, from coordinate 25,081,475 downwards.
CAGAACTGACAGACAGAAAGGCCCTAGTAAATGACATCTCAAAAATGTTAAAAAAAGAGAAAAGACATCTGGAAATAACAAAATCTGAAAGTACTAGACATACATTTTGGGAAAGAAATGTCATTTTTTCTGGCAGGAAAGTTTACGTTCCTCAATGTATGGCTGTTGGCAAAAGTAAACTTCCCACTTTGATTGAAAGATAGAACACACAGAACAGTACTCATTCTTAGGGGTATTTGAACTTCTGTATAAAATAGAGTACTATTGAGGGATCGAGGGAGGGGGTTGAGTTCTACCTGCCCCCCCATTCCCCAGTCATAATAACTGTATGAATTTATAGATACAGTGAAAAGACAGAAAGGTTCCAAAGACAGAAGGGATTAGGCTGTGCTGTCAGCCTCGAATCATTTTAATGCAGGACTTAATTCAGAACTGAATTAATTCACTGTGCACCTTTGCTATGCCTGCATTAATTTTCTGAGTCTTCCTCATTTCAATATCCTGCTGTCAGTGTCTAATTACTTTGACGTAATCTGTTTTTATGAAGAAGTGATAAGCATTAAAGTTAAAGAGCTTGAGCTGTTTCAAGTGAAAGTTAATTTAGGACATTCACTGTAATAAACAAAGAACAAACTACCTTTCCAAAATTATGCAAATTAATTCAATTATTTTGGTAATTGTTAAGTTTAGTCTTTGTTGATAACTTTTCTGTTGTACACATTATAGATTAGTCTTCCACAGAAGAATTGAAGCCAGCTGAATATCTTTAAGATATTTTCGCAATATGTCTAATCCACTGTCTGGTACCATCATTCCCCTAAGTTCCTAACCACAATTCTGTTTATAACACTAACAGTTATAGGCCCTGCAGTATAGGTGCTTAGGTTAGTAGCAGCCTAGCTTATTTCCAGGGACTAGGCCACTGCCTGTGTCACTTTCCATAAGCTTAGGCCTTACACTAACTGAATTGAATGTGTACACTTGTTGGCCAAATATTCCCTTAAAAAATCCTTTCCTAAATTTGTCTCTGTGACCAGAAAGAGCTGTCTTCCAGTACGTTTATGATAGGCTTCTTGGAAATGCTCAATCAGTTACATAATTTTATAATTTTTAGACATTTTCAATGGAAACTTTTTTAGGCAACTACCTAGTGTTTTTGGTATCAAAATTGAAAATTCACAGAATCATGTCTTCTAATAGAGTAATATAGTTTTGCATCAGTGTCAAAGGAAGGTGCACAGGTATATTAGGTTGATCAGGACAAGTCACTTGGGTGGATATATCTGCCTGTAGTGCTGAAACGGGACAAGTCACTTGGGCAGATATATCCACCTGTAGGGCTGAAAGGGGACAAGTCACTTGGGCAGATATATCCACCTGTAGGGCTGAAAGGGGACAAGTCACTTGGGCAGATATATCCACCTGTAGTGCTGAAAGGGGACAAGTCACTTAAGCAGATATATCCACCTGTAGTGCTGAAAGGGGACAAGTCACTTGGGCAGATATATCCACCTGTAGTGCTGAAAGGGTTAGTAAGGTGGATACTGGTTTATAAACCAACTTATATTTTGGTGGCTTTTAGTTTAGTCTTTTCAAAATTTTCGGAGTTTGGCATCCACAGCCTTATTATTTGCTACTGAGAATGAGGCTGGGAACTCCTACAATGGCCTCATATCAACTGATGCAGGAACCATATGTCATCTTTACCTCTGCTGCTTATAAACTCAGTAACCAGCCTACCATTGAGTGTTAAGCGCGGGTCACACTACATCGATTTCGGATCGGAGTATGGTCTGATTTTTTTGAGTTTTAGGTAGAATCTTCTCCATCTCTGGTCGGAGGGAACCAAAAATTTGCCAACTTGTGTAAATATTTGATTTGTATCACATGACTATGAAAAAGAAATGTATACTAATTATTTCGTGACATCACATCGACAGACAGCTTTTATCGGACACGCATAGTCCGATAATGCACCATTACCGCGCCTTAATGCACCATTTGGCTTCATACACTACCGGCTGAGTTGCTGAACTGCCAATGTCAGAGAATCTTTATAGTGACCAATGGAGGAGAAGAGTTGTTATAAAATAGCATAAATGACAAATGAGCTAGGTGGGATAAAATACTTCATCATATTGTTCAAAACCTGCAGCAGAACAAACATGTCTACTCTGACTTGAAATACAAGTTTTAAGTTCAATGAAATTTTTGACAATATTGAAAATTCCCCAATAGTGGCAATTCAAAGGAAAGTGTACTCTCTAATTGACTCTAAGCAAGGAGTCCCAACTCTGAAGTAGAATCGTGTAACCTGTCCAAGCCTACTCTGTTCTTTTTGAGCCAGAATTCTTACTTCACATAAAACAGTACTGTTTAACATCTACATTAGGCTACTACTAATCTCTTACATTTGTGGATGGATAAATTAATGATGATCTGAGTCGCTCTTTGGTCTGTTCTGTGGAGATAACTGCTTTTTCGCTCACCCACCCTCTGTTCCAAGTATACTTATTTCAAACTCATCAATTTTGTTCTGTTTATGTTTGACAGGTGAGACCTACTTCCATCTTCATCAACTCAAGGAGGCAGAATTCTGGTATAAGAAGTCCCTGGAGGCAAAACCTGATCATGTACCAGCTCATCTGACCTATGCAAACTTGTTGAGCAAAACGGTAGAGATTTGTTGTTAAACATTCATGTGGGTGGATTTATATGCGTAAAGATGAAAAATGATTGCCGCAATTGTATTGCAACTGTTGGCAAATTATGAATCATTGGCTCTCTATGCGATAAAAGCAGCTCAAAATAAATGATGATGTCTTTTCAGTTCTTATAAAGCGCAAAATGCAGTAATTTCGCAGTGTGCTAACGGCACACTGGCATAAACCAATCCTATTTTCATTATACCAGTGAAGGTAAAAGTTTTAACTTTTTTTACCCCTGCAGCAAAGATTTTTCTTACTGTATGTCTGGTGTTGAAGTATAGAAAATGCATGATTTGTCATTTTCCAAGATACCTTGTATAAATTTCGATCAGTGTGAGGCTGTATGTACGTTAGTAGAAATGGTAGACTCCAATTAGTTTTAAGTGATGATGTCTGGGTGCAGTGTGCCATTAAAATTTGAAAGAAAGCATAGTGTTTCATAGTTTACAGAAGATTGCTGAAGGTGTGTTACTGTAAGGGAATTAAAGGTAAAGACAATAACTTAGACTTAGTTAAAGGGGTTTGCCTGGGACTAAATTCAATGACTTCAAATACTGCAGGAAATTTTTATGTCTTAGAAGGTGAAAACTAATTGTCAGTAGCATGTAGTATTTGGAAAACACTAATTTTTATCTCAGTACATAACATGTGTGGAGATGTTGTTCCACTTGCCGGTCACTACAGGTGTGTATCCAGGAATTTTCAATAGAGGGGGTGCAAGGTTTGATTGATCGCTGTCCTGGGTACTGGTGTAAGGGAAGGGGGTGTACCCCTCCCCTTTGGAAAGTTTTTGCTTTTGGAAGAGGGCTGAGAGTAAAATGGTGCTATATGTGACACATGTTGAAGCATTTTCTTTATTTTTTGCCTCAACTTGTTTTCACGCATGACGGCCAATAGGGGAGGGGTGCGCCTGTTGTGCCCCTGCCTGGATCCGCCACTGCACAAGCTTAAGCCAAAATTCTCTATAGCATTGTCATTTTGTGGCTGTTCATGGCCCTATGTTGAGAGCAAGTGGAAGAAGATATGGATGGTGAGCTGTGAACTTGTTGACTTTGTTGGGATCTTTCGGCTGATAAGTGGGCAAAAACTTCTGAAAAACAGAAAACAGCGTACACATTCATCATGTCATTGTTAAGCATTTTGCGCACACCACTCTTGTTATCTTAAAGGGATTTGCCAGTGACAGAAATCAATGACTTCAAAAAATGCAGAAAATTTTTCTCTTCTAGTAGGTGAAAACCGCATCTCAATGGCTTGTAGCGTTTGGAAGACACTAATTTTCAGAGAAATGCAATTTTTTCTTAAGATAAAGTGCATTATGGGAAATCTGTGATGTCATCGCGGCACATTAATTTGACACAGCATTGAATTTCTTTATGATATTGACACTGTTGTAGGGAATATTTAGCAACTTTGTTTGTTATGCTGTACATATGGTGTAGATTTATGCTAAACCTACATGGAAAGATATTCAAACATTCCAACAGTATCAAATTTCAAGGACAACAGGACATTCAATTATAAAGAAAAACAAAAGAAATCTGAGGCAATGTGCCCACTTTACATAACATTCTGTGACCTTGATGAGAACTGGAGGTATTTTTTGACAAAAATAAGTAGTCTTTAATATTAGATATCTCAAGTTAGGAAAAGAGTATTGGTACGGGGTTCAGAGGGTATGAACTGAAATTTTTTTCTCTTTCACATGGGACCCTTGTAAAAAGCCACTGGAAAATGCCTTTAATAACCCTATGCAAGCATAAAAGCTTCATGTGTTGAACGAAAGATTGGACTGAAGCTGTCAGCAAGCAATGAATGTATGGTTTGTCTGGGATGTGGAGATATGTATACAAATCCCATGCTAGATTGGGTGATGAAAATTTGTATTCATCTGCAAAGCAGACTTGCATTCTTTTGCTCCACATTACCTTGCATTATGTGTTTTGTGAGAGCATCTGCATGGATAGCTAGCTGCACAGGTTACTAGCATCTGTAATCATCTTGTCTTAGTATCGAATGATACAAGGACTTGAAAATGCCATTTTTTAGGATTGTTTCCATTTAGAAGTGATTTTATGTACCAAGTTGTGTCGGAAGAGGTGTTGGATGCACTGCTAAAACAGATAATGTGATTCAGAGAGTTTGCAGAGGTTGCTTGCAGTCAGTGTAAAAGTTTAGGCCAAGTTTGGGGTTTTGTCTGGAGAAGTGTCCTACTTTGTTAGATATAGGCTATGAACCAAATTGACCCCAACTGACTCAGCCCCAGGCTAGGTTGGTCCAAGACTAACTCAGCCTAAAGCCAGTTCGGCCACAAAGCAACCCTGCCCCCATATGAAAAGTCTGTACTGTAGACAGTGTGTCTCAATTGAGCAAAGTGATCGTCCAAATTGAAGGATTCAAAATACCAAAAGGGGTCAAGAATCCCCAGAACATGTCCCTGACATGTGCAAAATAGCCTCAGGATCTGAAGTATATTTGCAAGTTTCAGTTAGATTATTTTCTCTAGAGGGCAACTTCTTAAGAGAGGGTTAAAACTGTTGCCATTGCCTATGGTAACATGAACCTAACCCAGACGTGTGTATCTGCATTTAATATACTGCACAGTTTAGGCCAGCCCCAAGAGCTGGGGGGGGGGGGTGGGGGTGGGGCCTATAGAGCTGGGGGGTGCCTATTAAACTCTTTGAATAATTTTTGTTGCGAAGTGGTTATAAATGTTGTATTTGCTCTCTAACATTGTGATATGCATGGAAAGTCTTATCTATGGATAGAGTAATGGGCGCTTACTATTTCGACCCGTTGAGAATTTCAAGCACTTTCTTCACATTTACTCATTTTGCACACGTTACAATTATTTTACAAATAATCATATGTTGTTAGGCTCCTTGATCATTTCTACACTGGTCTTCAAACATTTCACACACCTAGCCCTTTCCAGCTCCACTACAGTATTTCAACATTTCCTTATTCATGGTTCGTACCCCTTTTTGTTACGTCTACAAAATTATTGAAATTAGCATTTTGGTACTTGGACACAACCCTGGACATAAAATCACTTCTGAATGGAATTATTCCTAAAAAATAACATTTATTGCTTCTATGAGAACCACCTTCACATCCTTTATTGTGATCCCAATTGTATGACTGCATTGAGGGTACAACTATAGAATACCCCGCCAATGATAAACCTCATATTGCCTCCAGAGGCACAGTCATAGTGAAGCCAAGAGACAAAGTAACAAAATAACATTAAATTCATAAACGGTCTGTGACTGCGCCTCCACTCAGAGTGGAGGCTCAGTGGACTTTGACATCTTTCAAAAACAATGACACAAAACACACATAATGATTGTGTTGCAAACCAACATTAATTGATTAACTGCGACTGTGACTGCACCTCCATTCAATACTGGAGGCTCAGTGGACTTGAACATTTTTGGTTTCGATAAAAAGAGAAACCTATGCCTTCATGATGGCATGTGTGTATATGTATGTGTGTATAAGCGTGTGTTTATGACACTTCTTGTTTACACGATATGATATCTCAAGAAGGGAAACTCTGACAGTTCTCAAACTTGGTAGGTAGTTGCCTCATATTGAGAAGAATAACACTATTGGTTTTGGTGGAGGTTTAAGGTCATCTTAGTCACTGGGGGTCAAACTCTGTAAACCTTGTTTACACAATATCTCAAGGTAGGAATTTGGATAAATTTCATACTTTGTATGTGGATGCCTTATGGTCAGAGGTAGAACCCTACTATTTTTGCTGCAGGTCAAAGGTCATCTGGGGTACCAGAGTATAAGTCTAAAAACCTTGTAAACACAATATTTCAAGTTAGGAAGCTTGGATAGATTGATACATGGGCATGTGGATACCTTATGGTGAGAGGAAGTACCCTATTGTTATTGGTGGAGGTCAAAGGTCATCAGAGGTCACTGGGGATCAAATTATGAAAACCTTGCAAACAGGCTAGCTGTCTCAAGTTAGGAAGCTTGGGTACAGTATTTCACATGGTGTCGCATTTAACCCATCAGAAAACCCCTATGAGTTTTGTCAGATGTCAGAGGTCAGCTGACATCACCAGAGGCCAAAAACCAAAAATTTCCAAGAATTTCCAAGGTCAAATATGAGCACAAAGCTGTAACTTTCCAGCACATTAAGATCACAATTCAACCAGTGACTGAAAGAAATAGGACATCTTGGCATTATTTGGGATTACACATGTAGGTGCTATTCAGTGAAACCACAATGCATTTTTGCATTCTGGTTCTAAAAATATTAAAACAAAACACACATAGGCCTAATTGTTGTGTTGCAAAATAATACAAATTCATAAACCGCCACTGTGACTTACGACTACACCTCCAGCCACTCAAAACTGGAGGCTCGGTGGACTTGGACATTTCTCAAAAACATAAACACAAAACATATGTTGACTCGTTCTCAAAATAGCAATCTTGGGGACCATGGCCACTGTGACTTTGCACCCCATTTCAACAAGGTGTTTTCCAACCATGGTGGAGTATTTTGTAGTTACTCCTTATTAAGATACAGCAGCGTTGCTCAGGGTTTTCATTCGGCTTCCAATCTCAAAAGTCCCAAAACTCTCAGCTTTCTATTTTGAGCGTCCCCCAAAAATTTCAAGGGTTTTCAAAATTTTCCAAGAGTCCTTGACTTGTACTGTAACCTATACAGATACGTATGTGCATGCACAAGGTATGGAGCTATACTCTTCAGACAGGCATATGTATCGAGCTTGCGTGTAAATGGAGCATATATCCCATAATTGGCGTGCATGATGGACCTACAACATTATATTGCTCCAGTAGTATGTCGGCATAAATTGAAAAATTCACTGGAAAATGTGCAGGCTTGAAGCTTCAAAGGAACTTTGACTGCAAGTGTGTGGTACAGTATATTGTTGCACATTTTGGGTATTTTTTGCCAAGAAATTTTGCAACATTTATAGCGCAACATTTAGAGCTACAATTTTTGTGCGTTTAAGGCTGAACATCATGCATTCACGGGACACACAGGATTTTCTTCCAAGCGTCCAGGCGGCTTGTCATGTGTCTGAGACCCGGGAGCTGGGGTTAACGAAAACCCTGATTGCTGCTCCATGGTCTTAAGTTTTATGAAGAATTTAAAAGTTTAAAGAAAAATTTGCAAAGTTTTAAGAATAATTTAAACTGTATTTACTAAGCACAAGATAATATATTGCTGCCTAAGTTAAGTCTGCCGTTTTTTCTTCCCTTGTAAAACTTTATCATGGCAGTCTTTAGTCTTCTCTCCCCCCCCCCCCCCCATCTCCCCTCATCCTCCCATTGTAAAGATGTTTTTCTTCCTCTGTGCTCTAATTGTCTGTTGTATGCCATAGTAATTGCCTTTCTTTTGTTGTATTATGCATGTCTTCTCCATATGCAATGTGGCCTAAAGACAGTAAGTGAAGTTGCTGCCTGGTTCCCTCCCCCAACCAAATTTTTTCTTAAAATCTTGTGATATTCTGATATGTTGTATTTATAGTTTTGATAGGGCCATTGTGGAAATTAAGAGATCAAAATATCAAACAATTTTAGCTTTCTATTGTTGAAGGTAAGTCAGTGACATTCTTTTAAGGGGGAATTTTTGAGTTTATAGAAAAGGTTTTCCTACCTTTGAAAATTAATTTGTGGGTACTGAAAAATTGGCAATTAAAAGCATGGTTGGGTAACTTAAAGACATAAAATACAAAAAGAAATCCACTGCTTCTGTACTTTATTCATAATGTGCTGACCCAAACTTTCAAATTTTCAAGTGATGCATTATTCATTACTCTTGTAATGTGTGATAGTTTGGGGAAGACTACTGCTTGCAGAGTTTGTTAGTGAGACTGAATGGTTTAAAAAATAAGCATTTGCCCCAGTTTATTTGAAACATCAGCTAAATCTTTCAAACCTACTCTTATTTCACTTTCAAGTATCTTTAATATTTCTGAACATAAAGATTGAATTTTTGAGGCAAGAGAAGGAGTTTTTCTGCATGAATGTAACAATTGGTAACAAAAGTTTTGTCACATGATTAAAAAGAGCCATTCATGAAATAGGATACCTGGGTACACAAAATCAAATTGGGGTGACTCCATTTTCTCTTAATTGTAACAATGGTAAAGGGTATTTCCTGTCCATTCCAAGTTGATGCAATGTGAAGACAAATATGTCTCTTTGAGACTCATCAGGTGCCATTGGAGGCCTTAAGATATCATTGGCTGTGAAAGGTTTTTAAATTAATGTTCAAACACCATTCCAGCAATTTTCTGATACATTTTAGTCATCCTTGAGCCACAGGAACACACCCTTGGATGGTTACGGCTTTTGCAGCATTGCATGATTACCAGTGTGCCGAATGTGTTCCTATGACGTATGTAATAGACCCTTTTCCAAATAGCAGTTACAAAGGATTTAAGGATAGAGTTTTGGTATGTATTGTTCTTTGTCACAGTAAAATGCTTTAGACAAAAATGAGACACACCAAAACTTTATCCCATAGTCCTTTTGTAATTACAGTTTGGAAAAGGGTGTATGACCTGATTGGAGTAATGTGAAAAAGATAAACTACATTAATCATAAAATTCATGTAAATTTTCTTTGTTTGCAGAATCGAGGTCTTCAGGCAGAAAACCTTCTGAAAGAAGCCCTTGTTCTGGATCCCAGTAATGCAAATGTGTACCGCCATTACGGTAAGCTTGAATGACAGTATGCAACAATGACATTTTACTATTAAAGGAGAAATTAAGCAGTATTTTACTTTCAAAATCCAAAACATTTCATGTTTTTCTTGAGACTAATGGCAAGTAGCCCTAATTTTCTCCATGTCTGTTAAGGACAATGTTCAGAAATTTGTATAGAAATCATGAAAAATGATGGTCAGGTTAGGGTCAGGGATGACAGATAGCCTCAACTGTTGTTAGGAAAAATGTACGCTTGTAGTAAGTGCATTTCTGCAATCTGTTCCTTACAGTCATTTTTTCTTTCAGCCCAGGTAGAGAGATTCTGCCAAACGTATTGTTTCATAAGCAGTTAAACAAATCTTGTGTTTTCCGTCCATTGTGCTACATAAGCATATCTAAAATGTAAGCATATGGTGTCAAAGAGTGCAAATTGGTGACCTCTCTTTACTTTGGGTGGAGGTCTGGAGGAGGCATATCTATGTAGTTTGGGAGGGGTGTTGGGTCTTATAGCAAGGTTGAAAGAGAAGCTGTCAAGTGTCAGCTGTTTAAGGATGAACTGAAGAACGTAGCTTTGTTTGCTTCTCAGTTCATGTCAATCGTTTTCAAACTATAAACTATGTTCTGACACACACACATTTCATGACCTTCCTGGAATGCTCCCCTAGATACTTTTTCATGTCTTTTTTTCTCTGTCTACTAAAAGGGAATAGGCATGTAAGATTTTACACTTTACTGTCACAACTCGCTGCCGTTTATTTTGTATTTGTGTGCTTCTTGAACATCTGTTTTGGGGATAAAATAAACAAACGATAACATTTGATTGATGAATTTATGAGGGGGAAGGACTGTCAAATAAAATGGTGATTGCATTTGAGGTCTGAGCAGGGTTTTTGTGGGGCCTGGAGAAGTTGGAGAAGTTAGGAATTTTATTAACCAGACCTTGAAAATCTTGAAGGTCATTGGAAAGTCTGTGAAAATTCAATCAAATGGAATAAAAACAGCAGTGCATCTGTAGAGAACACAGACTTGCTTCATTCAAACACAACCATGGAACTCCCTGCATGGAGCAAATACTCCTTGAAAGGGTATTTGTGCCATGTTTGTAACATGTTGCCATTGAGCCATCAAAAAAGGGGATTGTTTAAAGTGATGCCGTGAGTTTGCAAAAAGGAAAAAACATTAAAAAGTCAAGTTTAAAATTTTAGTCATTCGATTGAGTGGCCCATATGAACAGTAAGGGAGAAAAAATACGGCTTGTTATGCGAATTCTGGGAATAGCTTTGAAATTTTTGTAAAAATAACAACGAAACTCGAGGAAATGAAAAAACTTGCTGCAGACATTTTATGCTGTTTAGGTTACTTCTCGAGACTATCACTATCAGTTTTAGCTTTTAAATTGTATTCTTCAACTCTGTAAAGCTCTTGTGGCATTTTGAAGAATAAAGATAGATATAAGAAGAAGAAAAATCTTATGTTTTTCCATTTCGCAAACTCACAGCATCACCTTAAGAATGATTAGAATTTCCAGTGTGTTAAAATACTTTCATTCACACAAACAGTTGTCCCAACCTTAATACTTCCAACAACAGTTAAACCTGTCAAATTTCCTTTCATCCCTCCCTCAAGACTATCTTTTTTCATGATGTATCATCCAGAACACATGTATTGCTTATCAAAACATTTATGAAGATTTCTCAGGAGTTGTGACTCTAGGGAAAATGGAGTTGCTATTCTGCTTTCAGCCAGGGGTCCATAATCTGAAGTAGAGTTTTGTAACCTGTCCAAGCCTTAAACAGCTCAAAGGGCATCGGATCTTTTTGTCCCAACAAATGCCCCATAATATGAAATAACCAAACTTGTAATTCTGAGTATACCTTATTTACAAGAAATATACTTCAGTTAGTCTTTTTGTCAGAACTGTTTGTAACTGTTTGTAACTGTTTATATCCCATACCTAACAAAAATTTAGTTTGGAACATAAAAACAAACCAATGACCTCCTGATTTAGCCTATTGGAGTACCTCCAAGGTACACAGCTGGTAGTATCTAGTTTCATGAAAACATGAGATCGACCTTTATCCACCAGGTAAGGGGTAGAAGTAGGCCAAAATAAGGTGACATTAATATCCCTCTTATCTACCATTCTAGCCAGTAACTGACACGGTTTATTAGGTTATTTTCCTTCCTATTGACCAAAACATTGACTGCCCAGCTGGCTCTGTTTACATTTATTGTGTGGAATCAGGGCTTTTGCCACTGACTGGCCTCTAAAGGTCTGTATTTGGATGAACAAAGTGGCATTACTGATGTGCTACAACTTCAGGTATGATAGAATTATGTAGGCCCAACCACCTTTAAAATCTTAAGGCCCACCCACCTGTAAATCTTAAAGATAAAGAGTGGATCAAGTCAGCATGGCTAGGCAGGGCAGGAAATTCTTTGGGTTGTGTTTTTATATCTTTGAACCAAACCACTAAGGCATATATGGTCAGGTTTTAATTATGCTAGAAAAATGTACCATGTTAGTTAATCATGGTGCACAAATTTTCTTGGAAGGGTTTAGGAGTATGCAGAGATATTTCAGGACTGGTGTAATAGCATATAAATGAAGTGACTGTGTAGGAATGTAGCAATGGTATGAGGAATGGCAGGTCACCAATTGGGGGTGCTCTTCTGAAACTATTCATGTATAGACTGTATTCACAGCTACAGTTATTATGTATTATGTGACAGAAATGATTGATCCATGATAGTAGTCTTGTGCCCTCTTTGCTTAAACTGTCTTTAACTTTTCCTTTTTGAAATCTGGAGTTTTGCTGGTATATCACAGGCAGTAAGTATGATGGCACTTGAAGCAACTTTTGAAATGTCACAATACTGGACTTTGTAAAATGTTTGCAACAAATCTCATCCCAGACAAAAAAATTTTCTGAACTAAGTTTACCTCTAGCTCCATCTGAAAGAAAACACCTGTTAAGTGCATCTCCCAGGGAAGGCTGTGGAAGCCTGTGTGTGGAACTTGCTCAAGGCCATATCCATTCGCTACTGCACCACTTTAATTGTTACTCCACCAAAAAGCATCTTCACTCTAACATGAGCCTCTCAGTTACATACACAGACAACTTTAGATTGCAAATCAAAGTCTGTCTCCTTGCCCCACCTATTTTGATTTGATTCTTACTCATCTTTTGCTTTGACAAGTTCTTACAGTAAGTTTAAGTTTGCTGTTACCAGAGTATCTATACAGTCATGTAAATTGTGTTATAGCCCCACCATTTGAAGATGAGTAGTGGAGAGTCAGTGACTCTCTTCTGTTATAGTGCCATCATTGAAGGCAGTCTGAAGTTAGGCCATTGTGTTATAGTGCCACCAATAATGTTTTAGCTCTGTGAAAATGAAAGTGAAGGAAGGGAGATTTCTGTAGTCATTTCCAAAAATGTTCTTCTGGGCTCTTACAGGTCATAGCAAACCCAGAAAGTCATGAAATTTCACCTTTTCAAGGCCTTAGAACTCAGGAAAAGTGTCTATTTGATTTAATAGTGATGGAAACTCATGGAATTTCAACATTTCAAATAAAAAAGAATCAAGATATGCTTCAGTGAAGTCAGTTGTAATTAATCCTCAAAGGCAGAAGGCAGTTGCTCCAATCAGAGTTAGTATGCCCCGTCACTCTAGTTCATGAATGGCCTGTTTTGATCATGTGACAAAGTTTTTGTAAGTGAAGTGTGAAATTCAAGGAGAATTTCTCCTTGCTTTACAAATTGTTTGTAATAGTTATGTTCAAAACATCTTCAGAGGTGCTTGTAATGCAATAAAAAAAGATTTGCAAGAGTTTGCTGATTTTTCAAAGCAAATTTTTGGGCGACTGCCTTTAAAGCCTGCAAAGAATGTGGTATGTGAAATTATGGAAAATTCATGAATTGTTTAAACAAAGTTCATGCAAAATCAGAGACTTTATAGGTGGAGGAAAGTACAAGAACCCAGCTCTCATATAAAGGATATAAAAATAATGATAAAGTGTGTGTTACCAGTTACAGTCAGTGCAGTCACTTAGATGTGGTTCAGACCTTCCCTTAATGGTTCATATAACAAACTTTCTATGCTGGATAACTTACACTTAAATATAACTTTCCTTTCTTGCTATATTTTATCTTAGGAATATTTTGTTTTCATGTTGACTGTTCTGGGTAGAAGCTTTGCCTGTCTATCAATGATAGAAGGAAAAGTTATTACAGAATAATTTATTTGTATGAATGATTTAATAAAAAAATGTTGCCAGCAGACCTGCAGAATCTGGTTTTTAGTCAGGTTTTGGACTTTCAATAACTCACCTGCCTGATTTTCAGTAATAATTCTTATCTTTATGTTTGTCAAATTGAAGTGTCAGTTGATGCACATTGATAGCTATGTGCCATGTCAAAATATCACAAAAAAAATCATAGATTTACTCTAGTGTATGCCCTTTAACTCATTAACAAATACCTGAATAGTGCATGGGACACTTTGAATGCAAACTAATTAAGGTCTGTTACATAGAAACTTCTTATGTTGTGGCTAGATATCCCTTCAAGTTCAAGACCTTACAATCAACATTACTTCATTTTTCATGGCATACTTAGTACGATTAGCTGACTGCCTCAGTCTCCAGTTTCTCTTCTGGTTTTTACTCCCGTAGCAACCAGCTATAAAGAGAATCTTAGAAAGTACCTTATAATGGCTGTCATATTTCTATTTTAAAATTGTGGATTTTAATATTTCCTCTGAAAGATCTTTATCCTGTGCAGGTTATTTTTGTCTTTCTGCAACTGGTCATTTGAGACTTAAATGTGAAAACAGGACATCATATTAGGTCAGATATTTTTGTCATATTTTTGCAAACTGAAGGAGAAATAATGTTTGTCATCAAAACAGATTGTTGCTTGGAAATTAAGTTACAGTATTTGCCCTCCAGGTGAAATTGTATAACAGGGGATTTGGATCGCTTTATCTGATAGTGAGCAAGAATTTTCTTTTACCATTATGTCATCTGTTGACCAAAATCAATTTTGGAACAAATTTCACAATTGTAATATATTCAGTGTATGTTCATTATTCAACTGTGAATGATACAGCCATCCATAGCTTATATATCTTTCACCATAGTTTACAGGTTGGAGGGGTGTGTAAGAGGCAAAGGGAGGGGTGGCTACATGCTGAATTTTAACTAAAAGGAAGGGCAATCCAAGGGTGGCACTGCATGATGCACTTCCTGGTATGGCCCCTGCACCTTCATTGAAATTAATGATTACTTGCCAAAGGCAGGAATCTCTGCAGTCACACTGGTGGGTGTGTGTGTGTCTGTTTGTGATTCTTAGCATGTAAACATGGTATCTCAAGGTAGCAGTGACAGTTACTTTTCATACTTGATATATAGATTAACCATATTGAGAAGAAGCATCGTATCATTTTTGATGGAGGTCAAAATTCATTTGAGGTCACCAGAGGTTAAAAACTGAAAACCTTGTGAACATGGCATCTGAAGATATAAATGATGGATGCTTTTTCATACTTGTTGTATGGATTTATCATATTGAGAGGAAGAATCCAACTGTTTTTGGTTGAGGTCAGAGGTTATGTGAGGTCACCAGAGGTAAAAATATCAAAATCCTGTGAACACAATATCTCAGGAAAGGAAGTTCTTCATACTTGGCTTGCAGATACATTATAGTCAGAACATGAACCTTATTGTTTTTGGTAGAGGTCAAAGTTTATCTGAGGTCACCAGAAATGAAAATACGAAAACTTTGGGAATTGCTTGTAAACACCATATCTCAAAGTAGGGATGACAGACTCTTTCCATATTTGGTACATGCATTTATCATATACAGAAGAATCCTATGGTTTTAGGTGGAGGTCAGTGGTCTGCAGAGGTCAAAAACCAAAAATCTTGAAAACATTGTATTTCAGTGGAGGAAGGGTGGATAATTTTCATACTCAGTATATACGACTTTATCATGTTGAAAAGAAGAGCCTTTTTGTTTTTTGTGGAAGTCAGAGGTCATTTGAGGTCACTAGAGGTCAATAATTGAAAACCTTGTTTGCAATATTTCAAGTTAGGAAGCATGGATAGTTTCTATAGACCTTATGCACATGACGTTGCAGAGCAGAAAGTGCACCCTCCAGTGAAGGCCAAGGCGTTTCATTGCAACTTACACCATTAAACATGCTGAAATCTTTCCCCTATTGCTATTGATGGTCTGTCCCCTTCTCTCTTTGCTTGAATGAACAACACAACAAACACGAGATAAGAAGTCAACCACAAAGTTTGCTCTCACCCTTGCATGCATTTACAGGACAAACACAGATCCACATCTCTGTGTGGATCAACTCTCTCATTGTTTACACAGTGATCTCTTGAAGCTTGCTTGAGTGACTTAAGCAGGAAGTCGGGTAAAACTTAATCTCCCCACCTAGTCTTTCTTTTGATGGGGTGTCGGGTGAAATTCCTTATAGGGAAGGAAATGTGCCATGAAATGCAGACAGCTGATTTGTGTACCATTCAGATATGCCCGAAGTTTACGAAGTGAGCGTGCGAAAACTTCATCATGCCTGCAGTGTGCTTCATTATTTGCTTCTAAAATGACTGCGTGGCATCAGCGCATGAGGACTATACTTGGCAAGTGAACCGTGTGTTATTGTCAGATGATGAACACCATTGGTCAAAGCTTGTCTGAGGTCACTGGAGGTGAAAGTGCGAAAAGTTAGAATTGCTTGAAAATGGATATCTTAAGATAGGAATTATGGATATACTTGGTATAAAGGTTTGTTATATTGAGAAGAACCCTTATTGGTTTTGGAGGACAGAAGTCAACTGAATTCACTGGAGGTGAAACTATGGATACTTTTCAAAATTGGAAAGTGTACTACAGTCAGTAGATAAACCCTACCGTTTTTGGCAGAAGTCAAAGGTTTCTGAGGTCACTGGAGGTCAAGTGGTAAAACCTTGTAAACTGCTTACAAAAATGATGTCAAGAGGGGAAACATTGATGAAGTGCATACTTCAGCATATGGATGCCCCTATATTGAGTGAAAAAATCCTGTTGTGTTTCGTAGAGGTCAAAGGTCATTGAACGTAAAAATGCAACAAAAGCGTTGCATTTTATACAGCTAGCCTGGAAATAAAAACCAGGAAAATGAGTTCCCTTTTTCTGGTGATGGAAAACTCAGGGAATTTGAAGAAATGCCTCAAATCAGGGTAAAGTCAGAGAATTGGCTTGACCTAAATGAGGAAGTGGTTTTCAGCTGCGATTCGTTTTATGTCCAAAAAGCTTGAAGAGACAGTTATCTAGAAAACAGTTGAAAAAATTATGTTGGTATTTGAAGGTCTTGAGGAAAGTCAGGGAATAATCAGGGAATTTTTTCTTTTTGAAAATCCAGAAACAAAACTGAAAAGAAGAATTGCTTTAAATGACATAAGAAACAAACTTAAGCACTTCACAGTATAGTCTGTAACTTTATTCTGCACTTTGACAGGCAGTTAACCCTTTGAAAACCTGCCTTCATCTTCCTGCTTGAAAGGTGAAAGAAGTTTCACCAAAAAGAAGGTCACATTGTATCAGGAAGGGACCTTTAACTCTGGTAAACACATGATCATATTAAACTTTATTCTGTTTCTTTGATCTCAGGACAACTTTTAAATGAGCGTGGGAGACACAAAGATGCTGCCAGCTACTACCAAAAAGCGTTTGACTTGAAACCCGATGACTTTGAAATAGCTTTCAACCTAGCCAATGCATTGCGACAGGCTGGTGACAGTGAAGCGGCTGAGTTCTACTATTGGAAAGCATCGGAATTAAAACCAGATGTATGGATGTTTTGCACTTTGGATTGATTTACTAATGAGAATTACAGAGATGGATTGCTTTGTTGTGTTTTTCACTTAAGAGTAACTTTCCTCTCAGGCAAGAATTGACCTGAAGTTTACAAGACCAAAAGATATAGGTGGAGAAGAATAACCCTGAAAAATGAGAGAAAAGGCTAGAGATGAGTGTTTCTATTAGATTAATGTAATTGAGAACTTCTATAATATTGTCAGAATAGATCATCCTTCAGCAGAAGAAAACTTCGTGTTTTGGCAGTATTGCTTTAAGAGAAACTTTGATTGTTCCATTGTTACATTTATAGACCAACTCTTGAACACATTCTGGAAGGCAGAAAAGAAAAGAAAAACATTAAAAACGAAGGGGGACAAATTAACATCATTTGAATCAAACTGTAGTGTGAAAGGTTACTGAAAAGTAACCTTTGTTATTTGTCAAAGCTGCAATGCTTGTCCTGTGAAACATGTACTTCATACACGTAGCCCCATACCCTGTGTCCCTGCCAAACAGATCAAAGTGATAGCATTTGAACTATTGAGGCTAAGTGGTTGAGGGTTGTGGGATACCATCCCCAGTCAGGTCATAATAAGGACAGTATGTCATTCAAGACCAATTTATGACTTTCTCATTTGAATGACCTTCTGATCTGAAAATATTGTGTGATCTTTAGTTTCATTGGTTTTAGGCCAACCAAGAATAAGTAAGAACTCATTAGCTGTCCTTACAGGCATCTCTTACTGTCGTGGTCACTAATCGTACTAAAATAATTGCTCTTTAGAGCCTAAATTATGCGTAGCTGTTTGTGGATGCTTGATGAAGGCTTACCATTGTACAGAAAACCAAGCAATTCATAGCTGTCTTTATGTTTGTTGTGCCACATAGACCATATGAAAATGATTAGTATCCCAGCCTGAAATGCCTGGACATGTTATTTTTTTATATCACTGAATCTGGTCAAATATGTCAGTTTTACAAAGCGACAATTGAGACCATACTTACTTTTTGTTTGGCCGCCTGGGGCAGAAATTCAACTGCTAATGACGTGACAAAACTTAATAGAGTGATATGAAAGCAAGAAAAGTGTGTCAGTCACAGGTACTAAGTTCAGTTGAAGAGCTGTTTGAAAGGGTTACAGATAGAAAAATTAAATTGTTAATGTCCTCCAATCATCCTCCGAGACACAAAGTTGAATTCAGCACATATACAGGTAGAGAGATTGTCATCAAATGTAGGATGGAAAGATACAGCAAATCTGTCTTACCACAGGCCACATTACTTCATGCCAACATATTTAGAAGGAAGTAGGGGCAATTTTTATGTGCTAGTTGAATCTTTTAATAACAGTTTTATGTTGTTGTTTTATCTTTTCGTTTATGTATTTTGTATGTGCCTTGCTACATGCAATCAATATTTTTACAGGTTAGTCGGTGAGTTAGGGGTGGGGATTTTGCGCAATAACTTAAAATCTTTTATTGTTTATCAATATTGCCTTTGTATCTTGACAGGAAGCCCACACTCATATGAACCTTGGAGCAATATTACACATGAATAATAAACTAGAGGAAGCAGAGAAAAGTTACTTGAGGGCATTAGAAATAGAACCAGAACATGAAACAACATCTCAGAACCTTAGGAAGCTACGGACGTTGATGAAGAAGAGAGAAAGAGATGCCAGGTGAAGCCTGGAGTCACGATTGCAGTCCTAATGGAGTTTCTTGATTCTTTCCAGAAAGGTCCACAGAGAGATCTCCTGGATGTAGGACAGGTACAAATGTTAACGAAGAAAAAGGAAAGCTGTTGTTTGCAAACAGAGGAAATGATGAGAAATCTTCATTCTGGAATGAGTGGCTGAAATCCCTTCTTGGGAGACAGAGTTAGAATCATGTATCTCTAAATTGAAGAATATCAAAGAGTCAAGAAATAAGTCACAAAGGGATTCTTATGGTGAAACCAGAGGTGAGAGGAAGGGGTATTCATTCCTTCCCCCTCCCCACTGTTGACCAATATCAGGAGATCACCAGTTTTGTTAAGAAATTTGTGCTTTTACATCCTGTAAGGCCTGCATTTCAGTCTCATTCAAGTCCTGGTTACACCACTACCATGGTGTAGGACAAGGGTTAAGAAATCTGGGTCACCATGGAAACTGCTATGCAAACAAAACTGGGCTCGTCTGTTGTAGCCAATGTGTTTCTATCACTTACGAAATTGTAAGTTTCAAGAAAATGACGGATGCTACCTTTTAAGTAAGAAGTATTAGATTCCATCTTCACAAAATGGCTGTACCACTTCAGCTATTATTTGATTCTTGTATATTTTCAAATTGTGAAATGAAATTATGGCATCATAAAATTACAGTTTGAAGAAGCTTTCTTAGAGTAAAAGTACACAGGTACACAAAATTTCATATGATTGAGCATATTTTGTTATGAAACTGATGACCTATCATGAAAAAATCTTTAAATCTGTCTTCACTCCTATCCTGTATACTGCTTAGATTGTGATTTAGCTGACCTTACTGAAGATGGTTTGCTTAGTGAATATCATACTGGCAGCTTCTTGAAGGGAGGGGGGTGGGATTCTGTGTTGTAGTTCCCAACACCTACCACTTCCTTGCACCCAACCATCCACTTTCTGTACCTATGTAAGGGGGCTAATATTGTTTTTACTTTCAAATACATCCTCTCTCCATCTTTGCCATTTTCTTGTAGCATTCTTTTATTGTGGTTACATTGTGTGAACATTCTGTACAACAAGTTTAGTAGGTTCAGAACACTCACAACTTTATAAAATACAGTGTCCTTTTGGTCATTTGATGCGTCTTAGTGATACACTGTTAAACACAGAAAATCTTGACATTAAAATAATTGTTAGTACCATGGTTACAAGCACAGTGCTTCTTAATTTCATGGTTGCTATGTTTTCATAAAGTTTCTTTCAAAGGTTCAATTATTCTCTTGAGGTATACCTGGGAGACCACTGAAAGCTCTGACCAAATTTAATTGACCATCGACATAATCAGAAATTGAATGAATTTAAACAGGTGGATGTAAGCCAACCATGTAGTTAGTGATATGATAGAGGTCTTTATGACTGGTATCTGCAATATTATGCCATGTGAAATGTACAAGACACTTTCCTTGGTTTTCCCTTCTTCATAGGAAGGAAACTCTAGCAGTCATACCAAGTGTGTCATTTTGTATTGCAGCTATGCAAATAATGTAATAATGTGGAAAGGGGGAGGGGGAGGTAGTAAAATGATGACCGAAACAGAATGGAGGGAAGGGTTAGAAAAAGGAAATTAGTGAAGAGGAAGGAAGGGAGGGCAAGAAAGGAGGTAGGGATGTAGGTGTGTTGACTTCTGCCAGGGTGCAGAACTTTCCATGTTGTGGAGGGGGAAGGGGGAGGGGTGAAGGAAAAAGAATGGAGGAGGGGGAATGAGAGAGGAGAGATGGTAGAGAGGAAGGAAGGGGGTAGAGGAAGGAGGAAGGGTGGTAGGTTTGTTGACATCTGCCAGGGTATAAAACTCTTGAATATATCAGTGCTTTGAATGAAGAAGCAACTAGAAAAAGTTTTAAATTAGCTTTTATTTGTTTAAATACCAGAGGTTTGTGTGTTCACACCTCTAAGCCTGTCTGTGTCCTACAAGTTTAGCCAGGCTGTAGCCTCTGAAATGACTTATCGAGCAAGATTTGATAGTTTAAGGAAAAGAATGATAACCTTACATCAGTGTTAGTTTGTTGTTGGATGATTGAACGTTCTTTGGTTTATTTTATTAGATCACCCGTGAGTAATGTTTGCAGATGATTTCAGACTGGAAGCTTTTTTGTCATAATTCATTCCAAATGCACAAAAGCATGGTTAATAGGTTTTAGAAGTAATTAGCAATTTACATTTCCGTTGCAGTTTTAAGTATGTTTTATGTGAGTTGTTTGTCTGTGACTGAGT
The DNA here is from genome assembly GCA_029531755.1 of Holothuria leucospilota. Classification (NCBI taxonomy): domain Eukaryota; kingdom Metazoa; phylum Echinodermata; class Holothuroidea; order Aspidochirotida; family Holothuriidae; genus Holothuria; species Holothuria leucospilota. The sequence continues at coordinate 25,060,259 of CM055972.1, read as the reverse complement.
TAGAAGCCAAAAATACCCATGCTAATGTCATTGACCTAACAGTTCCATTTGATTTTCTTTTCAGAATGAATTTAATCTTATCAAAGTTTTAAATGAAGGTAAAAACAGGAAAAACAGAGAACTGTTTAGAAATCGATTACAACAAAAAATATCCATTAACAATTGAAATAACTAAACATACTGGTGATGTCAGACCTCGGTAACCAGTAGAGCACTTATAATTATATCACCTACCAGTTTTCCAACTCAGAGAAGATCAGCGGTCTTGTCAAATTACGTTAAATTCGTAGTCTGTGGGGATTTGTTGCTCTCATTTATATGCTAATGTAATAATAATGAAGTGAAATAATCAAAATATGAAAGATTTTTGAGTTTTGGAGAAAAATACATCATCAATGAGGCTAAATCAACTGCTTACGACAGGTGTTGGTTGATAATATATCCGCTGTCATGCAGACTGGCGTTTGATTTGTAACTGATTGTAGAGAGGGTGTACGGGGACGGAGAAGTCAGCTTGGTGGAGTCGATCAGTCTCTCTGGTAGTTAACATTGTTTGCAATGAAAGGAAATTGTGTCACATTCATGTAGGCAGAAGATGATGAAAAGGTAAGCACCAGCTTTATTGTGTGAAGAAGTCTACTGTGGAAATTTGCATAAAATTTTAAGAAGAAAACAGTTACGGCAATAGACAAGATGCTGAAAGTAGTACATACAATTTGAATGAAAATACCATATGTGACAGGCTTGTATTTACTTATTTCACTTCTTGTATTTCATGACCAAGTTGTTAGGAAAAAGGGGTTTACTAATAATAGTTGCTGTTTTCTTGTCAGGTTCCCTTAGGGGTGGTCAGTTGTTGTGTTTATGTAGAGGTGAACCCCTTTAAATCTTGCCTGGGTTAAAGACTTTTGCAAGTATTAAAACACAATTTAGCACAATCAAGTATTTGTGAGTAAATTTTGCTTTTAATATCAAAATTATGAAGATATAAAAACAGTTTCCAAGGGTGATGTAGATTGAGCAAGATATTGGAAGTGCGTAAAGTTGTTTGCAGTCTGAACTTTCCCCCTCTCCTTCCCCTCCCCTGCCCCACCCCATTGCCTTTTTGTTCTTATCTCAGTAGAATTTTGCATGATTAGGTGAAGCCCACCTACATCTTTGCAGGTTCCTATAGTCCTATAGATTTAGTGGCTGGTAAGTGGGGATTACATAGATAATAGGAGGTAAGAGAGGGACGATGTAGATTAAAACTAATACCGTGAGTTACCTCACGTGTTAGAGTGTGCCACTGCATTACTACAAGTCTGCCTATAGAGGGATTTCATGTGACGTCACGCGCAATGGATTCCCAGGCACTAAAGGGCAAAACACACACGCAGTGAGCGTACTTACAGCACACATGCACGGCATAACCATAGATACTACTGTGACACAATGAACGCGTGCCCGTCAAAACCAAAAGACGCGCGATCTTGCCCTTCAAAATTGCGTCTAGTTGGTTAAAGTCGCATGACTGAAACCCCTCTATAAGCAGCCATGAATGCCTTACAGTATGTACGTACAGTACAGTAACAGTGCACCTGTCTGAGACAGCTCTGGCTTACACTATTGCAGGGCTTCTCATTTAGGTCTCCCCTATGAGGACATAACTCCTGTGAGGAGCAGTTTCAGGTTTCAGTCTGCTCTGGGAGATAAATTGAAGTCCACTAGACTTCCCAAGGTCACAGCCAGTTTTGTAGGGCCTTAGCCTCTTTACTGTGTATCTAGATACCTGCAGAATTTTATAGCATATGCAGGTCACTCAAAATGATACCTAACCTTGATTTTTTCCGTGTGAGGATTAAATGTATGAAGAAAATACAAGTTAAAAGTTTTACACTTACATTTGAAAAGGGCCAGATTTGAGAAGAGACTGTTCAGATCTACTTTATGCTTATTATTTTAGTTCCACTTAACACTAATTAGTAGTGAATGCATTTTCTGACAGGTACTTCTAATTTTAGTCTTCTGTTTTTGACTTTGATTTCAAGTTTTTCAAATCTTATTCAAACCAAGTAATTTGGTGATAAGGGCATTTAATTAAACACATCTCGAATTTCTAGCTAATTGATACAACAAGTTACAGTCAAGTTTTTTCATTGACTTAAAAAGTTGTATAAAATTATTCAAGATGGGATAGTCACTGGTTAGAAGATTTGCTCTTAGATGTACAAAAGAGAAAGTATTGCTGTTTTGCCAGCCAGTTGTAATCACAGAGAGATCAATTGTACTGCCCAAGGAGTTGGATCAATTACACCAGTCTTTGACTGTCTTCAAAACCCCTCCCTCACCCACCCACTGCCTCTCAGTGCAGATATTCACTTGTTCATGAAATTGTTGCATTTGGACATTGCATGTATAACCTGCCTTGCCTCTTTACTGAACAGGATGTGGATTATGCCCGGGGGGGGGGGGGGAGGGGGGTGCTGCAGGAAGGGTATCATGCAGAGAAAGTAGAATGACTTTAATATGCACCATGTTTTTCAAAATTTGAAAGGGGTGACTCCATGTGCTCCTTATGAGAATGTCAGTGAAAAGTAACAATTCCAACTTGTTTAAATGATTCCATTGGTGGTAGAACAAAGCACCTGTGATGTCACACTGTTCAAAGTGGACCACTTTATGTTGGGGTAGTATTGTTTTATTGCATAATGAATCTGACCATTTCTAAAAACTTTTCTTCCCCACATTAAAGGAACTCTCTAAAGCAGGAGTCTGAGTCAATTTTCTCTGAGGGGTCCTGTGAGTAGTTTTAAATAATAGGAAGGGGCAGTAAGGGTATGCTGCAGGAGGTCATGTGATTCAACCCTCCCCTGCTTCCATCTTCTTGATAACATACCTAAGACAGGTAACATATTATTCACACTTACATTACTGCTTAGTTTACTCTATTTGAAGTTTTGAAATTGTGGATGTTATGTGTGATTTTTTGTTCAAATCAAGTTGTAAGGAACCTATTTTTCTGACCAGATATGGCCTGCAGGGATCAAAGTATGTTAAAGTCAGGCTTCAACAAACTGCGCGCCATTAGGCGTGCGAACTCGCCATTGGTGAGTAACATTTTTCTCATAGCGACCTTCACCTACACTAGCAGCTGTTGGATTCCCGCTCGCCAATTGGCGAGTTGGTTTGATGATTTTTGTCGAGGCCTACTGAATGTTCAGGCTTAGTTTAAAGTGATACTTAAAATTACAATGTGTCGATCGTTAATCAGAAATACAGATGAAGTTTGCCCTAACTTAATATCCTGCTTCAGCAAAAGCTTGGTTGGGAGTCCTTATATCCGGGTAAGCTTGCCCTAGATTGTGTCAATGTGAGAAATCTTTCTTATAATGCTGACGAGACGGATCAATACAGTTTAGAATTTGCGTCAAGACAGAGGTGTTAGTTTTAGACACTTCAAGCCATACTCTGAATTAACCAGAGCATTTAAAACTACACATAGCGAACCTGTTTTGCAACACAAACGTTCGTCTTTGACGGCAGAATGATGCGGCAGCTTTCTTTAATGAATCTAGTAGTGTTTATACAAATATTTAGTATTGGTTGGTTTGCCAGAAGTAGCAGTACGGATATGAAACAGCAGTCGGTGTCATTATTTCACAACGTGTGTGGTTGAATCATGATAATAAGAAATCTTTAAATAGACGTCTGCTTAGATAACAGTAAGTGAGCAAGCTTGGGGACCTAAACCTCATTCTATCACCTCTAGTCATCCGTTATTGAGAATCCTGCATTCTGATTGGTTAAACACTGGCTTGTTATTCTACAACATACGGTTAGTAAACGTAAACACTGATAAAAATGAAGTTTTTCACACATTTTCGATGGTAGAATAGGAATAAACCACATTTGTCGGACTATTATTGTCTCCTAAACCGTCTTGACTCCAAATGTGCAAAATAACGAACACGGCTTCGCCTCGTCCGTTATTTTGCCAAATTTGGAGTCTCGACGGCATATTCACCAATAATAGTCCGCCAAATGCGATTTATTCCTGAAATACATATTTCGTTTTAGAAAATTTTCTTTTCCACTTTCTTTGGACCAGTCAAGATTTTGAATCAGGTGCAGATGACGCTTTGTCTCACCTAGTTTCTATTGTAAGGAATATTTTTTTAAAAAAATTATGTTTACGATTTTGTTTTCAAGTTGGCAGACCTTAAAAGAAAATTTCACAAAATCGTTGACAGTTTCATGACAGAAATAGTAAAAAGGTATTTTGATCACTTGATTTGGTTTATATATAAGTATCAGGATCAAGTAGTTAACTTGAAAACCTGAAAACAACAGGGAAAACTGAAGAAGAATGCTTATTAACCAGACATCTGCACAATTATTTCCTAGAATAGAATGTGATCTTTTTAATGGCAAAACATGTCTTTATTTTACTTCTTGAAAAATCCGTGGCTTGCTTAACACTAATTAAAATGATATCAGTGAGTAGTAAACCATTATGTGGTTAGTTGAAACTGTCATCTATCAGTTGTAATGCCAAAGTACTTTTATAATGCATGTTTTAAGGACTACAGTTGTAGTATTTTTGTACATAACATAGCTGTAACATTCAGCATTGTAAAACAAACATTTCATGCCTTTGAAATATCTTAAGCAAATCTTTCCTCGATTCTTATCCCAACGGTTTACTTTATTTTCATAAATAATGTCTATTTCTTCAATCTTTTAATATAAATGGTGCAATGCAATAGAATTAAAGTCGACCAAACGAATTTTGTCAGTCTGTAGCATGTCGTGTTTTGTGGAGTCGTTCGTAGATTTTATATGAACTACGAAGGTTTATTTTTTTTTGAATGAGACTATTGATCCCTGTCTCAGATGTGACTTTTTCAATTCGAAAGTATAACAGTATCATAAAGTTGGCTGACAAAGATGCGACTTTCCTTATCCACTTACAATTCTAGTAACTTCCGTTTTGCACTGAATCGTTATTAGACTTTTGGGACGGTTGGAGCTCCACAAAAGAAGTTTTAAATCATCAAAACGTTGGCTACAACACATTTTAACTTTGTTTTACAGTAAACGTTGGTATTTATATAGGCTCCAAGTGCAGAAGTAGGTAATTAAAAGCACAGGTGCCGTTTTAAGACAGTGAATGAATAGATACAATCCAGGTGACATTCGTCTCCGGTATAGCATCACAATTGTCTTAATAGCTAATCGCGTGCTACCTCGTTCCGCAATCGGCAAAACAATAGACCGATGACATGGCAACTTAATGAGCATTATGTATTAGGTACGCAAAACTTAATGTAGATTTCTTAAAATGTCGGGATTTTTCAGATATTAAAGCCAACATGCAATTACTCCGTTACGCCAGATATAATTAGAATGTTAATGTGGGTGTGGTGGTGACATTTAAGTAAGGACAGATATTACGCCATCGTGACGTGCAGTGCAATCAAAATTGTTGTATCAAAGGCTTTTTCCCCCGAAAGACAGAAAGAGGCAACCTTTTTGGCGGTGGTTTGCAGATTTTGCTTTCCTTAGTGCAAGCAGTGTTTTGTTACGCCAGTCTAGAACGGTGCCACACACGATGTGAAAGTCTTGACGTGTGGAAGAAGGCATCCGAGGATGTAGTTCTTTGGGGAGCAGAACTCCTTCAGGGCTAACGTTTGGCTTTCACCCTCCGGTATCTAACCGAAGGGGATTTTAGGACTTGTCAGGCTCGGATTAAGTGAGCCTATAGTCCCCACTCCCACCCTCTTTCTCCAAAAAGTGAAAGGGGAGAAAAAGAAAGGAGAAATAAAGAAAAGCGGGGAAAAATAACAAAATTCTCTAAAATCGTATTCAAAATATATGTTTCTGCAGGGTGGAGGTTCTATCCATTAAAGTGGTTGACCACGAGGCGGAGGGCTACAATGTGCGAAAGGCAGCTAATGGAATTGTGCTCGTCTACAGATCTATGGACGTGAACATAATGATATACCCTGCTACAAATGTGTGTTGTAGCGAGAAATCTTCTGCAGTCTACAGATCTAAGGAGATTGAGATGCCATATTTTCGCCATATATGCGTTCTATGATGATCGAGACACCAGGGAGGCAAGGGGACGGGATATCGCGTGGACTACTCTGCCCCTACCCTGATCAGCAAATTTCTTGCCAAAAGTATACTAGCGACAAACAACACATATATTGCAAGGAGGTGAGTCCACGCTAAACGGTTTACAATCGAATTGTCAAAATAATCCAAAAAAGTTTAGGCAACAGATTTTCACGGGAGGTGGTGTGAAATATCCTTAGGGATGAGTGATTAACGCACTTTGTTTTCCATCAAAAATCTTCCACAAAAAGCCTAAATTTTCGTGCCTTCTCTTTCCGTTTGATTCTTTTCCATTTTCATCTTCAATATCATCTCAAACGTTTTCGACGCATTCGAGGGTCAATGTGTTACATGTGTTACATTTATATTTTTTTCCTGCGTAGGCGCGATTATGTAAAAGCAAAGTTCGCTTAAGGAAGCTTAGTGTTCTCTAGAAGTTTTACAAATGCGGACGCAGGATTTTTTAAAGTTGAGGTTCCACCAAGTGCTGAAGACAGGAGTGAGCCCCGAAGCCCGATGGGGGGGGGGGGGAGGGTTGAATTTAGCATGGGGACTTGATGAACATTTCACACGAATTTGGACAACTTGGTGACTCTTACAGCATGAATTATTGAATGGCTGAAATTATGTGCAATTCAGAAACAAAATCAGCATCTTTTCAGTTAAAGCCCAAGTGGCGCGGCGCCGTCAGGACTTGATGATTGGGGGACCACAGGAGATGGTGTCGTAATCCCACCCCAGATAAACCCAGAAAGTCGGTGTAAGCAGGGTGGTGTTAGTCCTAACACCTCCCCGGTGTAAGTATGCATATGCGTATCTACGATACTTTGCACCCGGGGTGGACTCTTCCTTCGTCAGCTAGTGCGGAGGTGCATCCCCGGGGGAGGTGGTCTAACAGGAATTACGATCGCCGCAAAGAATTGTGGGATGCATGGAAGATAAACTTCGCTCAGGACGCGTAGTATTGGAACAGATTAATAAGATTTTTAAGACCAAGAACACGATGTTCATGGTGTTCAGAACACGAAACCACAGGTAAGAACCCTTCTTACACTCCGATCTGAACTAAGAAGGACTGATTTGAATATCTTCTAAAATAGTTTCTTGGCACGTGTTGTACGTACATCTCCAGTTTTCAAAGATGTTGCGTGAGCAGTCGAAATTGCGAAAAGCTTATTCCATGCATTGTCGTCCTAATGATGGTCGACATTATCCATGGAGTGTAAACCTCGGCAATTATGCGCGATGCACTCCCGAAATTTCGCGTTAGGACTGTTATAAAACCCGTATCCGTACCTTTGAATAATTACAATTGGGGAGAGTTATTCAAAGAAAAAATAGAACGGAAGGTTTAAATCCTCGGAGAGAGGGAAAAGTTTGATAGTTGCGAAAGATTTACTAAAAAAGTTTGACAGTTATCGACCGATTTGTGATAGAAAATGAACGGAAAGCCTTGTAGAATTTCCCACTGCTAAGAAAATGATGGATTCTGGACCCCACGATCCGCCCTTGGTTTACAAATCATGAAGGTGATGATTTAATTTCGGAGTGCTTCCATGCGAAATTGTCTACGTTCCATACCCAAAAGCTAACCTTGTAAAATAAAGCGTTTATCATGGAAAAATCATTTTCTGATAACTAAATGTACATCTTGCCCTTCAAGCCAGTTCAAATTCTGAAGTAAGTTCAGATGCGCCCCTGGACCACACCGGGTGGCCTTATATTAACCTGTATCCAACCATTAACATCGAAATTTCATAATATGTGAAATGATATAAATCTCCTTACATTGTAAGTGGAGCCAATCTTGTCAGTAGCTTCTTAATAGGTAATATCATTTGCAAGAGCTTCCGGGGCATCTCCACCTGGATCCACCGGACTCCTATCGAGGGCCCCACGCGTACAAACTCGCGCTCTTGGTGCACCTTCGGTCCACTGAGGATTACCCATCGTGAGCCTCCTCGAAAATGTGTGTCAGTGCCTGAGGTCAAATGTCCGTAGGAATGAATAATGTGGTATCTAAGTTGTTTTCTACCACATGTCACAAGCTACCAAAATTTCACCTTCATTTAATTTCCATTTTCTTCTCCAATTCAATCTCTAACGTTTTCGCTGCATTCAACAGTTAAACAGGTCACTGCATTACCCTTGTGCTGTGATTGGGAACAGCCCGATATTCATAAGGATTTTTATTCATAAGGTTCATTGTTCATATGTGTCGTTATTCATAACATGATGAGCGGCAAAAATAAGGTTCATTGTTAATAAGGGTCATTATTCATAACATGATGAACGGCAAAAATAAAGTTCATTGTTCATAAGGTTCGTTATTCATTAAAATAAATGATAAAAAGGTTCATTATTCATAAGGTTCGCTATTCTTAATCGAGAATAAGTTTAGTTGTTCATAATCGAAAAAAGGGTTCAATGTTCATAATCAAAAAAAGGTTCATTATTCATAATAAAAAAGGGTTCACTATTCATAATTGAAAGAAGGGTTCGCTATTCGTAATCGGAAAAAGGGTTCGTTGTTCATAATCGAGAATAAGGTTCGCTATTCATAAATTCCAAAGAATTTCGACTTAGTCTCTTTAAATGGCCGATTACAAGCAGCCAATCTAAATAGACCCATGTAAAAACGCTGTCCACATGTTGTAGACATCACACTGGACCTATCATCCCTGCGAGTTTTAAGGGTGTGCCCCCTTCCACAAGTACAGGAAGCCTTTATAAAGCTGGAAAAACGCCCTTTTCCCATATTATGAATATAAGACCCTTTTTCCTATTATATCGAACCTTTTTTCCAATTATGAATGTCGAACCTTTTTTTCTTATGAGTGTCGAACTTTTTTCCGATTATGAATATCAAACCTGTTCTCCTATGAATAACGAACCTTTTTCCAGTTATGGATATCGAACCTTTGTTTCCTATTATGAATATCGAACCTTATGACTAAAGAGCCTTATGAACATTGACCCTTATGAATAAAAAACCTTATGAATATCGGGTAGACCCCCTTTCATATATAGGCTTGATGTACCTCGTGAAGGAGGATTCTTCTCGCCTTCCACTACTTTTGAAAGGATGAATATATTTGAAGGAAACTAGTATTTCCTCATCGTTTACAAAGCACTGCTAAATCAAATTTATCTAACCTGAAAATGATGCTTCACGCGCAATTGTCGATGAACATTATAACGAACTTATTCTGACAATAACCATTTTCTGACAAGTAAATATACATTTCACACATCATGCTAGCGTTCACGTTTTGAAATAAGCTCAGATTTCCCCTTGACTTCACCACGTGGCACGTGCCCTTTTAATAGTCCGAACTTAGCAATTAGCATGGAATTTCATAAAATATGAAATGAAATAATATCTCCTTAAAAAGAGTATCTGTGATCGATTTTCTGTGCTCTAAATATGTCATATTGCAAGAGTTTCAGGGGTTCCGCCCCTGGACCCCTCCAGATCCCCTATCGCAGACTCATGGGCCCCACGCGTACAAAATCGCACTCGCGGTGCACTTTCGGTGAACTTGAGAGATTCCCCATCGTGCCCCCTTCGGGAATTCATGGATCCGCGCCTGGGTTCTGTCTGGGTTCATGTAAAGTTCTCTTAGGAGATTGCTGTCGTGGCCAACTTAAGAAGAAGAAAAAGGCTTTGCCCATCCTTTCCAGTTGCTTCAACTCAAGACTGTAGATACGCAAGGCATTCCTATGATGCAAAGGTCTGAAGGTGCATGAGTCACCAGCTCGGGGATGTGTATTACTCCCACAATGCACTTGTAATATGTATTTTAGAAAGATCTACATATCCGACACATCCTACGACGGTGAAGGCTGAGTGCGCAAGCACGGTCAATTGGTGTCACAAAGGGCCGGTAACTCGACCAGAGGATCAATTGTTTGGTTTTCGGTGTTGGCTCCTCGGTAGACCTCGGCCATCAGGAATTTAAAAATTAAAGTAAAATGCCGCACTCCTGATTTTGGTTGTAATGCTGCCTACTGGATGCCGCAAATTTTGCCACATACGCCGTCTAATCGTCTAGTGGCAACTCCTTGCTTTAAGGTATTTTAAATTGAGGCTGCAGTGTAGCATTTCTGCTAGCCAATGTGGTATAGAACGTCATTCATTAAAAACATCTACTTGTTAATATTGTAGCCTAAGATTCAGGTTTCAGGAGGTTTTTGTCTGGATTCAATGTCTTATAAGAACACGACAATTAACGCTATTGATTGAACCAGCTAGCTTGTTTACAAATTGTTCGCACCGAAATGCTGGTATTTCCTGGTATCGTCACTCTCTCTATGTGTGTACTTCCGCAACATTAAAAGTACATAGACAATGCACATTTGATGGAAATTCAATGTTGCAAGAAACATGGTTACTATCACCCAGTAGATTAGTTAAACCTCTTTGAATTCGATAATATCACTGTGTAGATGGCCCCTTTGCGACCCGATGCCTTTGGCTCGGGCCGCCGAGATATTTTGATATCTCCGGCTATTTATTTGTGGGCGAGGCTTGGAATTGACCGCGAAGAAAGCTTTTGAAAATCTCCCTTCTAGTAAGCCATTTCAAGTATTTAGGACAGTTACTGTCGTTGATACATGCAATACCTCATAGAAGCTATGTCCCTTAAAAATAAATCCTGTTATAATTATAACAATCTACATTGGGAACTAACAAAATTGACGCCTGTTGCTCCCTTAACCATATGTGTTTGGGATCCTTCAGCCTTCAAGCCATTTTGGGCCTCTCCTGTTCTCTTGGCTGCTTGTAATGTTGTTACAAGTTGTATGGTTGTGGGGTAAAACTTTTAGCTGACCTGTAGCCTATACATATTACAACCACGTTAATCCCAATCCGATTTCGGCATTAGAATTTGGTAGTCAATAATAGTTTGTATCAGACCGGGAGCCTGGTGGAATGTTTAACTAGGAATAACACCAATTTTACGCGCAAAATCGAGTCTTTGATAGTTCCCAAGGACTTAAACTTAAGTTTGACGCTCTTCTACCTTGAAGAAACTATTGTAATTATAAAGACTTGCAAAAGTCCCAGGGAAATTTCCCCCATACCCTCCTAAAATTACTGCTCTGCAGCTAGACGAAAATATTGGCTCCGTTGGAACGCATGATCTGAACGAAAAATGCCTTTGGTTGGTTGGTAATTTACTCTCCGAGAAGCTTCGATAAACTAGTACTCCTGCATGGCTTTTCCTGCATTACACCAGGGAGATGCTTCAAGTCCCTCATTACACCTCTTGTAAAGTAGGTTGTAATAGCTGAACCGTAAATGAACTTGCACTTTTTACCTCTTGACTTTTTGGCGACTTTGCCTATGTTGGGAAGTTTGTCAGGGAGAACTGTGTACAGGTGTAAGGGTTATCTTGTATTATTGTAATCATAACACAATAACTGTCTCTAAAGGAAGGGCATGTGGCAACATGGTGAAAACTTCACTTCTTACTGGGACAAACGGGGCTTCAGAAGCATTTCGTGGTCATATACCCACGAATATTTCATCAATAAAATCATGCACGACATACACACGGATGTTGCAAGAGGTAAATGGAAATACGTCTCACTTCTTATCGGGCCAACAGGGCTGTGGAAATAATTTACACGTGCATATTACTTTATTAACCATGACATTTAACGTCGCAAAGGGAAACATCGAGGGACATTTCAATCATCCTTACTAGGGCCGAAAAAAGGGCCGTGGCCGGCTCGACTTGAACCAGTTGGTTGGAAACTGGGCCGTTAAACCTCATCTAACTAACTACTAGGGCCGGTGGAGCATTAGGGTTGGCGCCAGGATTTGCCCGACGGGGGGGGGGGGAGGTGTTGGGCAGACTTCCCGATTGGGGGGGGGGACAGCGAAGTCCCGAAAGCCCCAATGCCGTCGAAGGGTTGGTGAGGTTGGATTTGAAGAAAACATATGTACTATACCATGCCATTGCGGGGCATATGTTGCATAAAATTTGTATATAGTAGAGGAATATAGTTCCGAGCTGATTTAGTTTTTCCCGGAATCTAAACTCTGAAATTGCAAAGGATGCGAACAACGCGAAACTTTTTTGGGTGAGCCTACACTAAAAAGAATCTGTACTTACTTAAAGCTTATATAGGTCAATTGTCCGGGCAGTTGGGCCCTATCGGGCATTACATACATTGTACTTACCTCCTCGAGTCAGTAGCCATACCGCAAAGATAGACACAAGAGAACATTTAACTGGTTTAGCGAAATGAGATGTCCCGGCATTTACATAAATCCATGTATTCTATTTATTTAGTTACTTGAAAGGTGGGAAGGGATTGTATTATATTTAGCTATAAATAACGGAACTGAGGAAGGGTGGGGCAAGTGTACCGAAAATTTTGGGTTTTATCGCATAAATGACTCATTTGAAAGCCAAAATAAGTAAACCAATCATGGGTGGCGACAAAATTTTCCCTTCAGGAAACCGGGCCATGCCAGCGACCCCAAGTTCCGACAGCCTCTATGTCGAGGGCCTGGTGAGGAGGGGATATGAATCCATGCCATTGCAGGGCATATTTGCATAATATCACTTAATACTTTAAGAGCCGAGTTGTGCATTGATAGTGTTCTTTTGAATCTGAAATTGCGAAGCGCGCGAAAATTTTTGGTAGCTTACACAAAAAAACATTATGTTATCATTAAGAACAGAGAGACAAAAATAAGACCAACTGTAGGAGATGTATTCCGTATCGGGGATAACATACATTGTATCGAAACCACCTGGACTACCCGATGAAATAGCCAAACTTTGTTCCGTGAGTCGTTCACCAACTGACCGTATCGCTGGACACACGCAAAAGAGCAGCAACCAGGCTTTGTGATATAGGATGAAATTTACGACCTTTACATAACCTGTTTACCCTGCCTACATGTTACCATGGAAGTACTACCTCCGAGGATGATGTTGGTAAGGTGGACAGGACTTGTGCTATCTAGCTATGTGGAATGGAACTATTAAAGAAACTCGAATGACTCTGCAGTGCGAAAATTTTGGGTTTTTATTACAGAAATTTTCCTCTTGAGAACAAAGAAAAAAAAAAACAGGTACAACTGTCGGGGCGACTAGTCGCGGTCGGTTACTGCATACATTATCGTATCGACTAAGACTCCCCGAAGAAACTGTAAAAATTCCCCGACGGGGGGCCAGCCTTCCCCGACGGGGGCCGCACGACCCCCTCCCACCTGGGCGCCACCACTGTAGAGCATCATAATGATGTCACGGTTATATACACACATGTATACTTTATGCATGTAATCACAGAATGTCGTAAATGCTTCAATGGGGAAACATTGGGCAACATTTTACTTACTCAGGCCAACGGGGCTTTAGAATTATGTCGCGGTTATTCACACACAAAGAATTTGTTTATGTAATCACGGCATGTCAAGAATGTTGCAGAGACAAAATAAGGGTACATGTTCTTTCTCGCCCATATTTAGCGGAATTCAAAGTTAAAAAGGATATTTTACAAACGAAATCATTGCATGGTTTGCAAGAGAATGAAATTTAGCCTAACGTTACATTCCTTTCCCAACGACATGGAACAGAAATGCAGGCCCGTATGCAGCTTTTTCAGTGGAGAGGTTCGATTTCACGCTAAGCGGAACAAAAAATTTTCCGCGCGCCCGGCGCGCGGTATATTGCCCTTCTCAGCTGGTATTTGGTATGATCAAAAGCTGTAGACTTTTGTAGACTTTTTTTTTGCTTTTGACCCTTTCAGAGGTAAGAGGGACGAAATGAGGACCTTTTTTCGGGCCTTCGGGCGGAACTCATAATGTTCGGGGCGGAACTCCAAGTCATGCTGGTGGGTTCGGACGAACCCCTGAACCCTCCCCCTGGATACGGGCCTGGAAATGTGTTATTGTGCAAACATATCAATTGTGGTATTTTTATTTTCATAGACATGAAACGGAGACTTTTTGTTTGAATGTAATGAACTGAATAGCACTTTCCCTGATAACGACTACAGAGATTTGAGATTTTGGTATGCGTCGTTTTTGGCCACAGTTAAATAACATTGAAAAATACAATGCGTACCCAAACTCTGTCCCACAATTCTTTGTAAATGCTCTTTGGAAAAGGGTCTATGGCGATGTTTCCTTTTTCTTTCCAAAAACGTAATCGGGATCGGGTTTAGCAGGTTTTAATATAGGCCGTGTGCGTGTGATTTGGCTTCGTAGAAACCTAAATTGATATATTCGGTTATGCAAGACGGCAGAAGTCGGTGGTGCTGATAGCCTGCAGGGCTGCCAAACTCTCACGCATTAAGGGTGAGGAATTTCGACTTCTTCTCACGCTCTTACTCTGATATCTAAATTTCTCACCCAAAATATGAAAAGAGACGAAGAAAAAAGAAAACAAAAGAACAGAAAAAAGAACGAAATAATTTTCCATAAGTATGTCACCTAGTTGCTCATAAAAACTAAAGCGATTTAGAAATCGTGGTTGTGCATGTAAAACAGCTTCTACCATCTTCAAGAAATCTTGGGGCTTCGATGATGTACTTGAAATGTTGAAGGTGAAAGCATGAAGCAAGGAATGAAAATAAACAGAGAGATGCAAAAGGGTTTCAACTAAGTTGAGCTAATGAGACCCGGTGTATTAAATATTTCGGGTTGTCTTACTTCCCGCTCCACGGCCCTGTCTACCTCCCTTTCAGAGGGTCGGTTGACTATGAATGTAGCAGGGAAAGCAAAATGGATTCGATAGTCCCAATGTTCCCTTTCGAAATGAAGGACATCACATGCGCTTTATGGTATTCAGCAAGCATCCTCCATTCTCCTCAGCCCACCTCTGCAGTCGAGAATTTTTTAGCACTGTCATCACTGGTATATATTCTGTCTGTCTGGATGTGTGCGTGTGTGTATACAGTAGCGTAACTGGGGTGATAGAAGTGGAGGGGCAGGAATGTAAATAAGGTAAATGTACCGACAGCATAAAGTCAATGTACCGACACTTTTTCAGAGGGTTATCACTTAACCAGTCACCCCGCGACCCCTTCCATCCACCCAAGGGTGGCACCAGGATTTGCCCGATGGAGGGCAGACTCCCCAACGGGGAAGGTCAACGACCCGAAGCCCCGACAGCCCCGATAGTGTCGAGGGGTTGGTGAGGGAAGATTTGGGGAAAACCTGTGTACTATACCATGCCATTGCGGGGCATACATTGCATAAAATTTGTATTAACTAGATGGAAATAGTTCCGTGCTAATTTAATGTTTTTCCCGGAATCTAAACTGTGATAAAAAGCGCGAAGCGCGCGATTTTTTTTTAGGTAAGCCGACACTAAAAAGAATTTATACCTATTTAAAGCTAATATATAGGTCAATTGTCCTGGAAGTTGGGCCCTATCGGGCACAACTTACATTGTAGCCTTCTCTCCTCGAGTCACTAGCCCGTACCGCACGACAGACACGAGAAAACATTAACTAAGTTTAACGAAATGAGATGAAATTTCCGATATTTACATAAATCCATGTATTCTACTTATTAAGTTACTTGAAAAGATGGAAAGGGTTTGCGCTAAATTTATCTATACGTAACGAAACCGAGGAAGAGTGGGTAAAGCGTACCAAAATTGCAAAGCGTGCGAAGCGGGAGAAAATATTTAGTAGGCCTACAATAAAAACGTACGCAATCATTAAGAGCAAAAAGAAAAAACTAACAACTGTAGGGGCTGTACACCGTATCGGGGATAACATACATTGTATCGTAACCACCTGGACTACCCTCTGAAATAAGTCAAACTTTGCCCCTTTTGTCCCTCAACAAAGGCTGACCCTCCCGCATGACACACACAAGAGAACAGTAACTAGGCTTTGCGATACGAGATGAAATTTACGACCTCTACATAAATTGTGCACTCTGCCTACATGTTACTTGGTAAGGGTGACAAGACTTATGCCATTTAGCTATGTAGAATGGAACTATTGGAGAAACTAGTATAACTCTAGAGCGCGCGTAGCGCGCCGGGAATTTTGGGTTCTTACTAGAGAAATTGTCCTCTTGAGAACAAAAACAGGTAAACCGTCGGGGGAACTAGTCGCTGTCCACACCGGGCGGATGTACCGACAAGATCAGCAAATGTACCGACAGACCATCCCAGGACGACAAGTTAAGCTATTGTATATATATATATATATATATATATATATATATATATATATATATATATATATATATATATATATATATATATAAACATTAAAAGCATCACACCAGATAACAAACATGAGAAAACCGTAAAAGATCCAGTGAAGCATAATCAAGATATAAAGTTTATTAGCTTCCAAGCTCTCCGAGCTCTTCAACAGATAACGAAAACACAAACAACCACTAAAGACTAGCCAAATGAAAAAGAGACAATCAAGTGGAACAACAGAACAATAGTATACCGAAAATGTACACAGGACCAACCAAAACAGATCACGGAAGTGAGTAAAAGGGAACAATAGACAAAAGAAAGCGAAAAGCAGCACTGAGAAAATTTTGATTCCCAAATAGAAAATGGTTACCCGTGTCTTGTACGACGGTTCTTAGTTTGACAGTTAAAACCGTCATTAATATTTAGCCCCTTTGGAACCAGAGTTTCAAGCTTCCAGATCCATTTCTTCTCCCTTAAGTCTAACTCCTGCTCTAAAAGTTTGGTACCATTCTCCATTGACAAGAAGTTTTCGGTAATTAACTTATCAAGAATCTGGACAAAAGAAAAAAAAATCAACTGGGGAGTGGCTAGAGAGATGTTTAAAGAGCTCAGTGCAATGGCTGCTCAAAGCTTTACCTTCCCTAAACTTTTTAAGATTAGATTTATGTCCATTAATTCCTAGCCTAAGGTCAATAGTCTGACCTACATATTGTTTGAAACAAACCGGACAGGAAATGAGGTAGATTACCCATGTGGAGGAGCACGTAGTATTTTCGTTAAAACAATGGAAATTGCGACGATTACCAGTGCTTGTAACAATGTCACTAGCCACAAGCTTTGAACAAAGCTGACACACACACACACACACACACACTATATATATATATATATATATATATATTATATACATATATATATATATATATATTATATACATATATATATATATATATATATATATATATATATATATATATATATATATATATATATATATATATATATATATCGGTATTCCTGTAGTTCACCGGTATTTTCATATTACTGGAATTCCGGTATTTTTGTGGTGTACCGGATTTTCAATGTACCCTTATTACAGGATCTTCGTTAAGTCGGAATGATTATGTTCGTTATACCGGTGTTTTGAATATATCGGTTATTCCGCCGGACCCTAGAATTGAGCCATGTGGAGTATGGCCTTATAACATTAGGCCACAGGCCTGAAACATTTACCCTCTGAAAACTAGATTTGTAGAAGGACCTATCACGATCTGGCTGCATGGTGTTAAGCCTCAACCTAGGCCTATTTGACAGGAATCTTGATAAGCCCAAGAGAAATTCCTAAATCCGGAGTACGCTTCACTGACAAACAGACAATACTATTATTACAACAAGATTTTTTTCGAGTCTAGATTCTAGTCCTTTGACTGCTTGAGACGGCGGAATTTGCAAATTAAATCATCCACTCGATTAACTCTGCTACAACTTTGTCGGTTGGACAGAAATTACTTGATCCAGGTAGTAGCTCCATGGATCATACAAAGCCACGTGTTAACATAATAATAGATACAATAAAATATGATAATGTTTTGGTTTGTTACAACGCTTTCACAAGAGATAAAGCGCTCTAGAACTGTTACTCCTGGACAATAATAACATATCCCCAGCCGTCGAAAATATAGGGGAGGCTGCTAAAGACTTGTCGCCCCACTAGGCAAGGACGAAATCCCTACATTTATTACCTCTGTGAAATATATCAAACTATCATTTAAATATCAAAATTGTTCCATAAATATACTTCAAAACTATACAAACTGTAGCACCAATTTGCATCTAAGGGCATTCAAATATTCGAAAAGTTCCCAAGGGAGAGGGGGTTTCCTTCCCCTCAGACCCCTCCACAGTATGGAGGTCTTAAATATTGAGCACCTGTCCCTACCTAAAAACAACTTCCTACGCCTATGATCTTCCATAAATATATTTTGTGGAATTTTATTTGATTAAATTTTCAGTTGCGGTATATTATTTTGAAGTTCAGCCGCAGATACCACGATCTCCCTGAAAATGCAGCGTATAAAGCATCTGTAACTAGGGACATGCTATTTGGACCAAATACCATCTTCCTATCACTCCACAAATATACGACAAATTTATACTTAGGTCATTCTTTAGGAAATCGAAGGAGAATGTCAATAAACATCTCGAAGTATTATCTCTAGGGTGCAATCGACTTATCAGACCAGTGAGTTACACAAATTCTTCTTGCTCCAAAATGTTACTCTAAGGTTGTTTAAGAGGTTTGATTGATTGATCACAGGTATGTTTCGGCAAATAACTTGAAAGTAAAAAAGAAACATGTAAATAAATCACAACCCTCGGATGTGTGTTGGTGATATTTTCATTTGTGTCTTTTACGGCTTTGTAAATTCTTTTTTAAGCGAAGCTTTGATCAGGAATGACAAGCATCATGACGTAATTAAAACAATTGCAGTTATGCGTTTTATATTATCGACATTTATTATGAGATAAAATGTCATTTTGTCGAAAACTACCTAGCAAAAGCTTCGAGCATCTTAAGTTAATGAAGGAACCAGTTGCTAGCTAAGAGAAAGGCTACTTCTTCAAAGCCGTGTGAAAAATCTTAAAAATGGAAGGTAGCTCATAAGGGATTTAATAACGAGGGGTGTGAAAACAGTATTGTCCGAATGGTTCACTTATGATGCAAGAAATAAGTTATTGTCAACTTGTATAGGACCTATATCAGCCTTATTCTAGAATCCCAAGACTATGAAAAAATACTGGTGACTTGGGTGCAGGCCCGTAACCAGGAGGGGGAACGGGTCGTGCCACCCTCCCCGTGCCGACCACTGTGTCCCCATATGTAAAAGCGATCGAAAATGAAAACTTCCTACCTGTGAAACGTGACCCGGTATGCTTCCAGGCGATTATTTTGTTTTCTGTGACAACTTTTTGTAGTATAGTTACAAAAATTTTTGGGGCACTTTCATCTCCGGTTCTACTTTGCTTTAACGCCATCCGTTTCAAACAATGTTGGTTTCATTCAAAGGTAAGAGATTCCAAACTTGTTTTTCTTTCTTGTAGGCGTGATTATGGAGAAATGCGAAATTGTATCGATGCGAAGTTGTACCCTCCTTTTCCTACCGTTTGGGTGATTCCTAGTTCAACTCGTCATTGTGGCAAACTATCTTGTAAGAAAATTAAGTGTCTCCCAATGCTGAGCCTAGAGGTGGCGCCAAGTGTGTGTGTGTGGGGGGGGGGGGTAGGCTGCCCTTCATCAGGGACATTTTCAGTTTCATCAGGGAGCCTCAGTGGGTAAGATACAGTATGAAACGCGACGATGACCTGTCGCAAACAAGAATTTCTTGGTTTTGCTCTTATGTAGGGAGGATTCTTCCATAAATGTCCAAAATTTTTCTTGATGAAAACCAAACATTTTTCAATTCTTTCGTTAGAATACCAGATTTTTGGGCACGCTTCGCGCCTAAACTTTCGCCTTCGCCATCCTTTCGGTAACCCGTCACATCTGTTGGGTCTAAGAGTGACTGGCCCCGTCGGGGAGCTTGGCCACGCTGTCTTACAAAGCCTGGCACCACCCCTGACTGAGGCTCCATGCAGGTTTTACCATGGTTGATCATTACCTTGCATATTTTCCGCGCGCTTCGCGCACAATCCTCGCAACTGACGTTGTATCACTTATGAACAATATTTGCACAAAACACCAGTGAATTATTCTATCCTAAACTATATATGTACACTCAGGCAAACTTAGAAGACGGGTATCAAAAGGGTTTTCATGTAGCAATACCCTGTGTAACATTTGTAACATGTCAGGGATAACTAAATGGTTTGAGGCTAAATGTACACTTACCACAAACGTGTACAAAAATTGCTTTTGCCGTCCATGTTGACTTTGCATTCCATCCTGTTGTAGGCTGTTCATGCAAACTTAAAGGCAGGCCCGTTGCCAGCGGGGCTCGGGGGTTCGTACGAACCCCCCTGTCCAGACCAATTTTTTTAATGGAGTGTTGGCGTTTTCCAGGGCAAATTGTCAATTTGCACAAAATGCACGAAAATGCATATTTAAATCACTTTTCAACGACAGTGGGTGCCACCAGGACCATGGAGTACAATATTGTGCCCCATGGTGCCCCATTTTGAGGGTAAAATGGCAAATTCGCAAAATTTCCACGAAATCTGGAAGGCTACTGTGGGGGTGAGGTGGGGCTGGGCAACAATCTCAAGCCAATTGAATTTTGCCATGATATGTGCATCTGTGAATCATCTATATAATCACAGTACCCACTTTAGTTTTTTATGAGACTGGATCACAATAAAAGAGCTATTTTAAGAATTGTTGATCATGTGTTTTTTCCTCCATTTGCAGTAGGTTGGAAGGAAAGATAGGTGTTCATGATGAACACCTATCTAGTGGCGGCGATAAAAAATGAAAAGTGGGGGGGGGCTGAAGGTATGTTCAGCCACCAATATTTTTCCAAGTGTTCCAAGAAGCAAGGAGAATTTCGAAATGAGGGCTGAACTTCTTCTTGCTTAAAACACTCGGGAAGTGCCGTTTCCGGCCATCTTGGGGGTTTGAAAAGCCGAAAATTTTCTTCTACGCTCCGCGCCAACTGATGGTGGCGCTCCGCTTAGATAGTCGACAACCCCCCCCCCCCTGGGTAAAAGCTGCAGGCTACGGGCCTGCAAAGGGAATTTTCCTCATCCCAGACAATTCCAATTCTCCCAACTATTCAACTTCTAGCTCCTCCCATAACTGTATGAAGCTCCTCCTCGTGCAGGAATAAACCTGTTTTATTGCTTAAAGCCATGTTCTGGTGAGCATACAAGGCTATGAAATGTAATAAAAGCACTCTCTCTGCCTTGTGTGGAATGTGAGCTACTCTGCATCTTTCAAATTTTCAAACTTTGATGCCAATCATAGAGCAGTCACCAACTGAGAATTCTGATACCCCCACAATAAAAATATACTTTGGGGTGATGACTGTGTCTTTAAGATCGTTGTGCTGATTGTGAACTGAATTGTGACCCGTGAAGAGCTTGGCGAGCTCTCAGTGTCATTCAGAAGTCGGCCCAGAGCTCCGTGCTAGTGTTCCCACTTAAATGACGCAAACATTTCGGGGATTTTTCTTTTCACTGAACCACACCAGGGCCTTATGGCAGCCCATGGTTCCCTCACCGTTCACAAAGCACTCAACTCTTCACCCGCGCTTGCGGAGCTGAAGAAGCATAATCATGCTCATATCCATGTTATGTTCACTTGTGGATGTGGAGACTTTCCACGTCTCCGTATTGCAAGAGGAGGGAAAAACGCGCATGTGCAAACGTAGGACCCCATTCTTCAAGCTGTCTGTGGCGAC
The DNA here is from genome assembly GCA_029531755.1 of Holothuria leucospilota. NCBI lineage: Eukaryota > Metazoa > Echinodermata > Holothuroidea > Aspidochirotida > Holothuriidae > Holothuria > Holothuria leucospilota. The sequence goes on along the minus strand of CM055972.1, from coordinate 25,038,565 downwards.
TGGTGAGCTTGAGATACCATTCGCTGTGGCTCCCCCAAACAGCCATCATTTGGTTGACTACTGGCTACAAACAATTTCCTTCAGTGCCCCCCTCCCCCTTGTGATGCCGGCCGCGGGTGCCCCTATGTCATTCCTAGCTACGGGCCTGCTTGGGTGGACCCTTCGCCAGAAAAGGGAAAATCTGAGGAAATGTCAATAAATTTCGACTGCCAGTAATTATCAGAATAACCACAAATTTTCATATTTTGTGTAGATCCATACCAGTGCCTCTGAAAACATACACCTTGCCCTAGTAAATCACACAGTACTTTCCTTTACCATAAAGTAACTTTCATCTCAAGACTCCGATTTACACAGATACAATAAACATATAGCACGTATAAGGTGTCTTCCCTATATTATACATACAGCACTTGTAATTTAATTACGTTCTCTGAACTAACCCGCAGCATGAGCACCGTTCCTGCTATATCCATCACCCTATTTCATAATACTTAACCAATTAAATGGTGTGATATTTATGGATCTGTGACCGCACTGACATTCTGGCTATTGACAGGGTTTACCTAAGAAGAAAATAAGCCGTATTGATTTTAAGAATGTATATTTTTAGTCTCATTTTCCGCATGATATCATACGACAGTGTGAGATAGTAAGGAGAGTTTTTCGTTATCCTATTATATTTTGTTACCTAAGAAAGAACAGGCTTAGGCAAACATTTGTTTTACGCTGTTATAATTAAAACTAGGAGCGGTACGAATAGGCTATAGAAATGCTTTTGTTTCCTTTAATCGATTTTTAAAGTTCAAAACAACTTGGTATTTGTAGACGGGATGTTTACATGACTGTGGTTAAGCTCTTATAGTGGTGTATGGATTAAAAAAACGTAATTTATTTCCTAATACTGGACAGAAGTATTCCATCAGACTTCTTGTTTGTCCTGGACAAAGAATTGGTGAAAGGAGAATCTGCGCGATAAAAGATAAGCTGTTTTTCAAGGTATAGAAATGACGTCATTGAGCGGCAATTGAGCGAATCAGAAAATATCACAGCCTGAAATGAATACTTTTAATACAGTATGGAAATGATGTAATAAAACGTCTCGGCGATACCTGATTTATGGTTTGCGTTATTGCTGCAGCTTGGAAGTAGATCTCCCACTTAGCTTTGTCTACTGGTAACAGTTTGCTAGGTTCTGATTTGGCAGAATTTATTGGGTTATAAAATGCCATTTTTACGATAATTACTTTTACGTAAAAAAAAACGGTAGAGAAAGGGCGAGTAGGTGTGAGGTAGAATTTTCGCATTCTCCTCTTCACAAATTTGCGATAAATGACATGATTTTGTGTCACAGATGAGGGTAGAGGATGGGGCTTACTTGTATGACCGCAACCTACTATTGTTGTATAAACACTTTTTTCACCATTTGTGCTCTGTAATTTGATAGTTTTACAATGACTACTGTGACCTTCGTACTAGGAAGACAAGAAAAACTTGTTAGGTCAACATGACAATTGTAATTAGTTTTGACAATGTAAGGTTACATTTACAACGCGTTGAGGGGAGGTAGTGGTCAGAGTCGTTGAGAAAGAAACAAATCAGAGTTATAGCTTATAGCAACAAAAGGTAAATTGTTACAATTGCAGCATGAAAGTCTTGCTGAAAGAGGAAAAGGAAATAATAAGTCACTTCAACCTTATTTTTAAACACCAGGTATATCTACAAATCTCTTCTAATGTCCTTGACGTTTCTGAATGTTTCATGTAACGGGCCACCCAAAGAGTTTACACGGCGTGTATTGGAAAATAACAAACTATTCTTACGTCAGTAAAACCAGCATTTAACCAATTGAGGGGGCAGAATTTGCACTTGAAGACATCTCAGTTTTATTGATATTTCTTAATTTAAGATAGACTTACACGTACTGCAGGCATAACCATTTTGCATGGTGCAAAGAAGAACCGAGAATAAGCGTACAGTAGTGTAGCCATAGGAAGGGGGCAGGAGGTAACTTCCCCCACTTTATGTCTTCAGGAGATTATTGGGTACTTTCACGGACTTTGTCAGTACATTTGCTTGACCAGAACGACTCGAGATTAGATAGCGTATATGGAGCATGTTTATCTCAAAAAAGGTGTGTATATGTGTGTTTTAATATTCATCTAGTAAAGGGTTTTAATTTGCTCAAAAGGGAATTAGAGTGCCTAGCGGATACTTGTGGTCATTGTTCTGTTAGGTAGAACCATCCGACATTGGAAGATTTGTCCGAACAGCAGGCCTGCATAGAAAAGGGTATAGACCTTTACGATCGTAATGGGGACTCGCGCAATGGGTCACATGATACATATTCCACTTCCAAGTGTAAGAGGTTTTTAGTCCAAAAATGATACAAATATAGTTTTTCAACATTCCACGGACGACTTAAGAGCACTGTCACAAGGTTAGACCCTGCACATAGGAAGTCGATGACAGAGGCACGGTGACGGTGTGGGTTGACAGACACGTGCAAAGACAAAACGTACCTTGCTTTTTAAAGTTCACAACTGTGATGATTGCGCAATATTCACATATATACCTTTAATACGATCAAAATACATACAAAAATATATTCGACCTACAAAAGTTTTAAGAATACACCATGAAAGCACATATATTCAATGCAAAAAGAAAAAAACTTCCCTTAATGCTAAGATGACACTATACTCCTCCTACATACGCATAAATTGCACCCGAAAGCTGGTCTGGGTCTGCCTCTCGTTTATCTATGCCTCATTCCGGCCTCGAGCCGAGACATCGAGACATTATAGACTCCGAGACCGAGGCCGAGACATGAATGACCGAGGCCGAGGACTAAGTTTCGGCCAGGCTAAAAACGCGATCACAGTACCTACACATATCAGTTCTCAGGTTACGGTAGTCTACTCGAATGCAACGCGACTCTCTGGGATAATGATGTCGTAGGCTTTTGAAAGGAAGACTGTCGAGGTAGGTTAGCCTCTGGCGTGAGGCTTTCCTCTCTGACTAGTCTTGCCACTGACACATGGGTGGTGGCCTTCGTGGGTTATTGGTTAAAGACGGATGGCCAGAAGTTATTTGTTCCAAAAGTCGGACCCTGAAACATTAAATTAGTGACGTGGTCTCGTTCCAACAAAATTATTTTTGAGAATAATTCAACCACTCACAATTTCCCCCAATTTTTATTCACGGTTAATTTTCAGAAACCCCGAAATATGCCGGTATACTGTGCCACTTTTTGTTCGATGCGTGTGTTCTACGGACTGTTAAATTTTACAAATTTGGCATGCACGCACCATTAACTCTCTGCCCTGAAGCTATTTAAAATTTGAAATTTAGCCTACGAATTGTTGCAAAAGAGGGACAACTTCACCAAAATTATAAAAACAAATACTCACAGATAAACACGATACAACATCAGGACTCGTCACTTCCGACAACAACTTTCCTCCTAGATAACGGATTGTAAACTACAAAGCCCTCTGACTAAAACGGAGCTAAAATTATAGGCCCCAAACGGAGCCTCTTTTCCACAATAATTTTGTTGACTGAAAAACAGATTCAACTTTTCCCTTTTAAGGCTAGAAACGGAGCCTTTCTACCGTTTCAATTTTTGGCTAGGAAACGGAACCATTTTAAACTGATTCGGGCTAGAAACGGAGCTCTCTCCAGAAACACAGGTTAGTGTGCGGGCTAGGAACGGGCTGACTTCGGTTTGTTTCTGTTCACGCATACATAAAACACACTTTGGGCCCTCCTTACCCCGCTTAATTATGTAGTAATTCAGTACTGAGAATGCCTTTCTTTTGTTATCACGAGACCCCTATCGAAAATCCCTGCATACTCACAATACAATTTGCATCTTTGCAAGGGAACAATCACCTAGGAGCGTGCCCCAAAGATTACAGGAAATACCGACAAGGATTAACGACAGGTTATCCCGTATACATGAATATTCATGGCGTGCGACAAGCACACTGAACCTTCCCGGTGCAGCTGGTTGGCAGAGCATAACAACTCCTTGCTGTAACACCGTGACGTCATTCAGTAGGCTAATTGTCCGCCAACACCCCTTCTGAATTCCGAGACATCTTAACGTGGCTACTCCAATATCCATCCCGATTTAATGGATGCCAGGAAATCGCATCCAACAGAACTTAATTTCAGAATTTCCGTGCGAGAGCTCCAAAATCCCCAGTGTCTTGGCCATTTGACGGATACGTGATAATTGTTTGCCTTCTTGTTCCGAATTATACATGCAGTGTAGTCACAGTACACAATGCACTACTCCAGAAAAGCTCTTTGTGTATCTTTCTTTTCAGTTGACTGTCAGATGCCAGCAAATCACACCTAGCGGTGTTAAGGTGGCAGTTTTGAAATTTTTTCTGGGTAAGACCCCCAACCCCTTGTTAGGACTGAACACTGTCTGTGCTGAAAGTCTGTTAGCATTAATCAATCGAGTCAACCAGAGATGAGTTAGGAGGCAATTAAATTAAACGATAAACCAATTATTTTAATATCCATTCGATCAATGCATCAATTAGTCAGTCGGACGGTCGTCCAGTCGGTTGGTCATTCAGCAAATCAATCAATCAGGCAAATATCCAAATTTTGACAATCTGATTAGTAACTAAAGCCAAAACACCGAAAGTCTACTCTATCAGAAAAAGAAAGAAATCACGCATCTACGTGATTTTGTGTTCGCTCTCCTGTCGCCATTTACTGTCGTTACCAACATCAAACAGCAGAACACATTTTACAGTTTATAAACGTGAAAATAGCCATTGTAGGCACTTACTGTAGGTACTTATTGTAGGTGTAGGCACTTATTGTATGCATTTTTGTTAAGTTTTCATTTGTTTTACTACTGTCTTGATTACTTGTCTTTTAGATGTTGTTTTAGCTTAACAGGCGAAACTAATAGGTGTCTATTATGAAACCTTCAGACGGTAATCGGTCATGCAGTGTCGTCAATGACGACGGCGTGAATGCAAATTGGCTGTCCGACAGTATTTAAAGTGAGTCGTCCCTGAATGATTTCGTGGTGTGATATGATGAGACTGTAGATAAATCTCTTCATTTGTAGTAATAAACGTATTCTCAGAGGGCTTACATCGAGGCCATGAGCGTTCCAACAATATTCACTTAGCTCCTAAAAAGCTGCTAATATCTAGGCTAGTCCTTTTTTATGGAGAAAAGTGCAACCTTTAAGATGGCGAATATTGACTACACTATTCAACTATATACGGTCCCAGCATGTGTTAATCGGCAGGACCCACATGTAGGTCAAGGAGGTTTTAGTTATAATGGCAAATGAATTGCGGTAGAGGGGCCGATTTCAGAAGCGAAATTAAGGCCTACTACTTAGTGTGTCTTTCGTAGGTCACTTCACTGTTCTAACTATTGACACTGTAGTAAAATTATGGTCAAATTATGCATGGGCGTCTTCGAAGTTGTTCCTTAAAAGGAAATTACTAAAGATTTGATATAAATCAGGTCTTACAGGAGGGTAATGTCATTCTTATAGATACATCACAGTAAATTATCACTCTAATTTATTAGTGAGATGAATTTCACAACTATTATGGTTATCACAACTATGATGACTATTGTCACTATAATGACTATTACCTCTATGATGACTATTGCCACTATGATGACTATTACCACTATGATGACTATTACCACTATGATGACTATTACCACTATGATGACTATTACCACTATGATGACTATTACCACTATGATGACTATTGTCACTATAATGACTAATACCTCTATGATGACTATTACCTCTATAATGACTATTACCACTTTGATGACTATTGCCACTATGATGACAATTACCACTATGAAGACTATTTCCACTTTGATGACTATTACCACTATGATGACTATTACCTCCATGATGACTATTACCTCTATGATGACTATTACCACTATGATGACTATTATCACTATGATGACTATTACCACTATGATGACTATTGTCACTATAATGACTATTACCTCTATGATGACTATTACCTCTATGATGACTATTACCACTT